>CM053403.1:56668889-56845816 GCA_028644305.1 Xerus rutilus | reverse complement strand
ACACACACACACACACACACACAGACTATATAGGCACATACTACTACAGATTCACTAGCTCTTTCCTGGATACTTCTGCCATGACTGGCTAGATGTACTGCCACTTCAGGGGCTGGGACTAGTAGAGCAGCATGAGTCTTCTGTTTGCCTGTACAGCTGATCATAGATGACTACATCACTCTCATCTGCTGGGATTTTACCTCTTCTCAAGGGTAGCCAGAGCAAAAACTCTTGCTTCTGTTAACATTTTTATCAGCAATTCCTGTGTGGTCTATCTTCTCCTGCCAGATATTTACAATTCTCCATTTCCTATCCTCTATTCCCATGACTCTCTGATACAGAATTACTGCTCAATCAGCCTCCTTCTGCACTCTCTCTACCAACACACACCTTGTATGTTAAAGCTCTCCATGCTTTAGCTGCATTGCCCAAGCCAGGGCACAAGTCTTTCCTAATGGTCCTCAGCTCTGATTGACCCTCCCTGCCATGGGATTGACTACCATGTGTGATTCCTCCAGCCTATGTTGCAGCTCCTCATCTTCCCCTGCATTGATGTCCCTCACTTCTCTTGTCTTATAGTATGACCACATGCCTTTCTATTTGGACTCTGAGTCTATGCTCCATCTCCTGGTACAGACGGGATGGGCTCTCCATATGCAGGGATTGGCCTTATCTCTTGTTTCCTGGTGCTTCCCTCCCCCAGCTCAGGCAATGCCCTGTTCCTGACAGGGTGTTGATTGACAGTCTGGCTGGAGTAGAAGTTCAGCCATAATACTTCTCCTATTTCTTTTCTTAATTAATTTGATGTGTTTGGCATCAGTTCTGCTGCTGGAGGGGTATTTTCTAGGAGGCAGAGGAGTGTCGGAGGCCATGCTCTTTTTCTTTCCCTTCCCAAATAGACTAGTATTTCAAACCTGACAGCTCCCAGCCGATCCTCTGGCTATGGAGCATTAAGTGTTTATTTTCCTGATGTTTTTATTCCAAAGTCTTTGCCAGGGTCATGTTGTTGAAGTCTTCCAAGTGACAGCAGCCCCTGACCCTGCTACTGAATCTAACACATTTTACAGGTACAGCTGTTGTCAGGAAATTATAGAAACCAAAGGCAAAGAATGAGGCCTCAAAAGGTCATCTTGGACATACTCCTGTCTCCAGTCCAGTACCCATCCATTTCTGCTCAAGTAAATTAGAAAAAATCTAGTATTCAAAGTGCTACACAGGAAAATGGATGTCACACTCTTCCATTCCCATTCCATTATCTAGTAGCTCACAAAGGATAACATATCTGAATATGTGAACCTAGTCTTTTCTTTCAAATGTCAGGCCCTTTCCACTTCTATTGTTCCCAGAAAGTTGATGATGGTGAATATAACCTGCTGAATACTTTTTAAAAAGTGAATTAGGCTGGGTATGGTGGTGCACACCTATAATTCCAGCAACCCAGGAGGCTGAGGCAGGAGGATTACAAATTCAAAGTCGGTCTCAGCAACTTAGCAAGGCCCTAAGCAACTCAGTGAAACTCTGTCTCAAAAAACAGGGGGGGGGGCCCTCTGGAGATGTGGCTCAGTTATTAAGCAGCTCTGAGTTCAATCCCTGCACCCCCCCAAAATTTTTAAAGAGTGAATTAGAAGATTGGGAATAATCTAGAGAAAGTATGCCAAGTGGTTATCTGTGATAGGATAATTCAATCTTTAACACAATCTGTATACTTTCCAGTGTTCAGAAGAATTTTTTCAGATGGATTGAACTATTAACTATGGACATCCAAAAATATCTTCTGGCTCATTATGTTAAGTAGGTTTCTAAGTCTGTGTTAGTTTTACCCATAGATTTCAGTGTTTCTTTGTCTGCCCACATCTTACTTGACAGCTGTTCCTCTAGCTCAGCCTCAGAGAGTGCTAGTACCACTTAATAGTGGGCACACATGACAAAGGTCTATGGCATACCAAGCAACTAGCTTTAAGCAGTAGGAAAAAGCTGTATGTTTAACGTATCCACTTGCTACCATATATCTGGATATTTGGAAACCCAGTGAAAGATAGATTTTCCTTTGTCAGTACACAGTTCTAACATCTTGTAGTTGAGCAGTGTCCATGGGCAAAATTAACTGCATCATTAACACTTCTTTTCTTCACTTGGCATGCTGTGGCTGACAGGCCTTCTCCCCACCTGGTGACCCCAAGGCTAGCCCAAATGGCGTAGAGCTGGTTATTAAGAAAGATGCCAGTGTCTCAAAAGTGCCAGTGTCAGTCTGGCAAGCAGCCTGACTACAAGACATCTGCTGTGAGTTCCACAAGAGAATAAGAAAAATGTAAAATAAAACTGCAGGGAAGAAGCTGCCCTGTTCTTGGTACTGGCAGAGGCTAAAATAGAGGAAATCATTTCTAGGGAATGGGAGAAATTTGCGTGAACCAATTCAATATATTCTCATCACCTTTGGAGAAATTGCTTTCATATTAGCCGCCACTGCAGTGGGGTTGGTCACATATAATCTAGTAAAAAAAATGGTGATTCTTTACTTAGATATGGAAATATACCAAACTGAGTAACTTGTACAATCTACTTAAAATTCTAAATTGTCCAGATCTATATTCCTCTCTATAACTCAAATTAAGCAATAAATTCCCCAAATTCTGTTTCATTTAGTGCTATAGTTGCCACTACATATAACTCTGATCTAGCTGATTTATCTCAACTCAAAGCCACTAGAAAATTGTTTGAGCCAGTTCTCCAATCTTTTTATCTTTTGAATTCTAGTAGGTCTGAAACAGCAACTCAGAATGGGGGAAGAACATAAACACAAATTGAAGATATAGAGAAGCCAAAATCAGCCTATTGGTATGGAGGCTGAAGCAATCCTGTGTTAGAAGGGAAGAAAATTTCACATTAAACCAAGCTCAGAGTCTTGTAGATGTATCTCATTGGACATTCTAACCACATATTTGACATTGTGTATACAATTCGACATTGTTACAAGACTATCTTTTACCTAAGGGTGGGTAGAAGAGTCTTGGGAGCTCCTGGAGTATTAATCCAAATGTCAAAAAGGGTTCCCTAACATCTACTGACATTTATAAGTGGTGATAGAAGACAAATATTAAGCTCAATTTTGCCTTTTAAAGAGGATATGTTAGCTAAGAATGGACTGTAATGGCATAATTAATAAATTCCAAAATGTTCAGTGGCTCAAACATAACAGAAGGTTATTCCTCCTTCAGACAATGTCCTACGTAGATGATTCCTTTCAGTGGGTAGCTCTCCTCCACATGTAATTCAGGGATCCAGGCTCTTCCCATCTTGTGTCTGCACTATTCTGTAGGGCCTCACAATAGGCATCCTGACAGAAGAAAAGAGAAGACATAGGAGAGGGGGATGGGGACAGATCCACTTGTTAAAAACTTTGGACAGGAAATGGCATATACATTCCATTAACTATAACTCAGTCACATGGCTACAACTAACTGCATAGAACACTGGGGAATGTAGTCCAAGCATAGGCCCAAGAAAAGAGCTACCAGACTGAGGGAAGCAGCTGCTACAGAAACCAACCTGGGAAGTCCAGTGGAGGGCCAGTGGTCCAATCACTATAGACAGCATACTCGTGAAAGGATTTCTTTTTTCAAAAGGAGGATCATTACTCCCACAGGGACTTTTCTCTAGACAATGTGTGTTGATGGATGGTGAGGAGTAAAGAATGAAGTAGAAAGGAGAGAACTCTGGAAAGACCAGGAGCAAAAGTGGCCATAATCAGCTGTCCCACAAAGATGGGAATGGCTCCTGGAACTTGACTCCTGAAACCTACCACTTAGAGGAGGCTGTCCTTTCCCCAGTGGAACTTCCCTATTTTTTGTGTAATGAAGATGCACTTGAAACTTTTAGGTCTCAGGGAGTCTGGAAATGGACACAACCCTAAATATTCCTTTCTGCTACTGAAAAAAATACTTAGTAAGATTAACCAACAGACACAGAAGTCATTAAAATCCATGAAGGCAGAAGAGTTGTCTGGCACTGCAACTCTGAATAAAATAAGCATATTTTACATAGGATTAATCCGCAAACTGGATTAATTTTTTTAAGTGCCTCATTCCGGTAGGATTAGAAGACACATCTGGCAAGGATGAGGTCATCCCAAAAAGAGGTTGACTATTTACAGTAAAAAAACACCCACCTCCCTATATTTTCTTGTGGTGGAGAGCAAACAGCTTCGCAGGACTGGTCACGGAAGGCAAAGCTTCCCGCAACTCTATTCCCCCTGTTACCTATAATCTGGGCCTCTGTTTCGCTATTAAAAATAAAAGGGCGCCTCTATTCTCCCCCAGATGTACCATTCTGCAGCGACACTCACTACTTTATTCCTGTCTGTGTGCAATGAACATTTTCCTGTTCTTCCAGCTTTACTGGAGTTTTATTTTAAGCACCCTCCCCTGCCCCATTTCTTGAGACCAGCTGGAACGCATGTTGGAAAAACAAAACGGGAGAAGGGGGAAGGTCCATCAAATTCCAAAATAAAGTCCAGCCAAGGCTTCCTAAGTAAAAGAAAAGGATTTGGGCAAGGAATAATCCGTTAATGTAGCACTTAGGGGTTGAAATTGCTCCACTCGGCACTGCCGTAATGGAGAAAGATACCCCTCCTCCTCGATAAATGCCTTTTGGTTTGTGCAGCTCCGAGGGTTACAAGCTGCAAAGTGCGGTCTTTGCGGCTGCGGTAGTCAGTAACCCCTCAATTCACTCCCGCGTTCCTCCTCGCAGTCTACGCGAAAGCAAGGTGCCCAGACATCCGCGCCCAGGCGACGCGAAACAAGCTTAATTTACCGGGCCGCGTGGGTTTGCTACCGCCTGCCCACAGCGCGGGCCCAAGCTCCCATGCTGCCTGGAGAGCGAACCGCCCTTCTTGAAAATCAGCTTTAGGGGGCGGTGGGTATCCCCAGCGCTACGGCGGAAAGTGCCTCCCCGCCGCCTCAAATGTCTCCACTTGCAGAGGGACCCAGCTCCTGGGCAGGGCGAGGAGAGGCTGGGGAATGCCCAGTCCTAGTGAGGCGCCAACACACGCAAGTTTCTCTAAGAATGTTCGAAAATACAAGTTTCTCCCCAATTGAGTTTTCTTCTCTTTTTTCTTTTTCTTTTTTTCCTTTCAAATGTATTCCCTTCAAAAAAACAAAGACGTGGACAGGCAGGCGCCACCGGGTCTGGGAACCGAGGTTCACCACTGATGTAGATTTCGTTTGATTCAAGTTGAGCAAATAAGGGGCTCCGGGTCCTAAGCTAGGAGCGTGGACACTTTGGTCTCTGGCTTGTGCAAACCTTTTGGGGCTCGCTCCGAGATAGACAAACTTTCCATGCTGCCTGAAGCTTGAGGAAGGTTCCCAAGAGGCACTGAAAGCCAGATCCCTAAGGGACTTGACCAGATTAAAAAAAGCTCTCCGCACCGCCTCCCGCATCCCTCCAAGTCGCCGGCCAGCAAGCGCTGGCCCTACGCGTGCCGATGCGACTGAGGCTGCGGAGCGGGAAGGGAAGCGGGAATCCTCAGCTGCGAGTTCAGCGCGCAGCTCCTGGGGTTCCCTCCACCTGATTTCGGCCACAGAAGGCTGTCAGTTTTGTGGGGCAGAATACAAAGCCGCTGGGGAATTAGCAAAGCAATGTCTCTGAGCTCTGTGCACAGCCCTGGGAGAGAAAAGCTAGGCGATGTGACTAATCTTTACAGTAAGAGGTGGAGCGAGATTATGACCCTACTGGCTTTTCCGCTGAAGCTCCCTCAGAACGTTCCAGCTCGATCCAGGAGGGCAGGAAAAAGCACCTTTTCGGTCTTAAGAAATGGGTAGGGGGGACTCTCCCCACAGCTTTTGATGCCTGAAGCTGAACTGCCAAATAAAATGTTAAAGAAATGGTAGAGGAGATGCCGAGAGTTTTCTCACGGTCCTAGGTCTTTACCATGAAGGTAGATGTTGAAGTTATTGCAGATGTGTTCCCTGTTGGAATAGCACGGACCTCATTCTCCAGGCTCCACTGTGAGGGGCCGAGTCACAGCCTCAAGGTTCTCCCAGAGGGTGGGAATAGGGGGACCATATTCCAGTGCTCTTTAAAGCATACAAGCATAACAGTTGAAGAATTCAAACTGTTCTCATCTTTTGATTATTTTAATAGTTTAGGACAAGGCAAGTTCTAATTTTTGTGGAGACTCATAATTGCTGGAAAGGAAAAAGAAAAAAGAAAATCTAATAGAGATTAATGCAATATGCTCAGAGATAGGGGAATGGGTTTTCTGTGAATTTTTTTTTCCTGATGTAAAAGAACAGAGTCTGTCTGGAGCATCAGTTTCTGGAAGGATATTGTTTCTGTTGTAATAAAAGGTGTAGCGCTAAATCAACTTATTAAAATGCATATATGTATATTCATATATATGTATATATACATATATGTGTATACATATGCATATATACATATACTGAGAACAAGAATCAGAACAAGGATTTTCTACTCCTGTTGATCAAAAACACATTTCTTGGCAGGAAATAATATAGTATTTGGGCTCCAGTTTTTCTTCCAGGATGAGGGAAGCTGGGTAAGATTGGATATGCACTTACAGAGTAGTTGGGCTTTACCCTGCACAGTCCTCAGGTGAAAACTCCACTTGATAAGACTGATTCAGATCTGTATTCCAAGCACACTAGGCAGAACCTAAGAAGTGAGCCCTGAGAAGCCAGCATGGGGACTAAGGGGTATTTCTAGACCTGGCACAGAGCCCACTTCTCTAATGACTGTAGCCAGAGGGCCAGACACCCGCCCCCCAGGGTGGAGGGAACAGACATCTTTGGAAAAGAGAGTGTTGGTTAAGCTTTCTTTTTCCCAAGATGAATCACATTTTAGGAAACTTTTTTCAAGGGTAGGACTGAGCTTTAAAAAATAGTGAGTCTGATTCTCTTAACTGGCAATGTTCAGGAGAAATTCACTATTTATGATCCTGTCCCTACTATTTAGAGCACAAAATATTCTGAAGATAAAATTTAATGTAGGACATTTGCAGAGCTGCAGTGCACCAAGTTTAGAAGTAGATTTGAAACATGTCCAAGTATATGCGGATATTGTCATAGTAGGCTTCTGTGTAAGACATGGCCATGTTATTTTTATGTGTAGATATGCAGCAAACGGCAATGAACACACAACTGCAGAGAAATTAATACTAAGATTAATTTACTTTCCTCCTTTACCATTATGCCATCTAAGACCTACCCAGCTTTATATGTCTTTTTTTCAAGAGTTCTTTCCCTCTAGCCTCTAATACTTTTCACCCACCTATCATCCTCCTCCACTCCCTTCTTTTGAGCCAGGAATTCACTCAATTTTTAAAAAGAAATCTTTGTAGGTATATGATTATTTTTTAACCACTTCTCTATTTGAAGACTGGGCATAAAGAAAAGTAAATAGGGATTTATTTCTTTCCCCATTTGAAAGGTGCTTTTACCATAGGGACCAGAGAACCAGGAGAGAGAAGGGAGGGAAAGGTGGGTTTTGGTCCTCGAAGTAGATGCTACTAACAGAAATTGATGGTCTGTAGGTAAGCTTAGGAGCCCCTGGAGGTACAGGGACCTAACTACCAACCCTTTCGTTCTGTTTACACATGGAACCCATGAATGCCCACCCAGTTCGGGAAGACAGAAAAGCCACCCACACACCAGGGTTCCCAAGGATCACATTGGATTCTGTTCTACCCCACAAATAAATATGCCCACCTGTGTACTCAGCTATAGGTGCCCATCACACAATCACAAGATATATCGGGTGTGATTGTGCCTGCCTTGCTTGATTTGCTCTGCTGCAGAAAGAGGAGCTGGCGTTTCCCAATGCGGGCACTCATCCCCCTGTCTTCACGGGTCGGCCATTTATTGTTCTGTGTGAAAGCGACTTTCGCCAAGCTTAAACTTAGTCAGCATTAGTGAAATAAAATACTAAATAATTGCCACGTGTTTAAAAGAATCAGTACATTAGAATAAACTACAAAACTCCCCACGACTTGAGAACAATCCAGAGAAAAAGAAAAAGAAGGATTTAGATGTTGGCGGAGTCAGACTGCAGTTGGTCAATGACTCCTCCGGCTGAGTAGAATCCCTATATAGGTTCTGGGAATGACCCACATCTCCAAATCCGTGGAAGAAAATTATGATGAAAGAACAGTACCAATGCTAATATTCTGCCAAGCTTGGTGATATGGTAAGTAGTTTCTAGATGCAAAATTCCACTAGTTGATGCTTGAGAAAAAATAGATCTGAGAAATGTATACTGTGAAGTTGCTCCTGGATAACCTCAGACCTGTTGTCTTCGTTGCCCCTTAAAAAGAAAGAAAGAGAAAAACTCTGCACTTACATATGCCTGAATACTGTTTTGCTTAATAGGTAACTGCATCAGAAAAAGCACCAGTGGAGATGGATTAATAAAAAGATGTGTCAAACACATATTTTTACCCTCAGAACTATAGGTTCACCAAACCCCACCACCATCTCAGCATGGGTGTAAAGACAATTTAAGACTTTAAATTTTTTAAATTAAACATGGCTATGTTTTCATAGCCAAAGGAAACTTTTAAAAAGAAATAAAAGGTTTAATTACCCAATTATATGGATATGGGTATCTGAGGGTGCCTGTATTATGTTAATATTTATTTGACTTAAACCTTAATGACTCCAGTGCCAAAAAAAAACCTTAATGACTAACAAAACATATATGACATACCTACTTGTGTAGAAATGATGTCTCTGTAATAGATGAAAGAGAAATAAATTTGCATTACTTCTTTGCAGGGAAATTCATTAATAAGCCAAGTATTGAAAAAAAGGGTTATCAGTGCTTTAAACCACAAGTACAGATTACAGCAGAAAAGGATTTTCCTAAGACTTTGGAGTACGAAAGGAGTTACATAAGTTTCTCTCCCCCTACGTCTTGAGAACTGCATCTCAGTAAAACTTTTTTTTTTTTTTTTTTTTTTTTTTTTTGCTTGCAGTGGCTCAGCCTAAGAAGATTGTCTCTGGAGAAAGCAAGCAGGAGTTGGTGGATCCACAGGGTCTTTTCCAAGCTTGCATCTTAACTGTTTCCTTTCCTTTGATGCTCACTCCATCAGCTTGTGCCAACCAGCACCTCTGATATGATGATCCACAAACCCAGTACACAACCATTACAAACATGTTTCCCAGCACGCACACTGTCTAAAAACCAGAATTCATGATCCTTGAAAGTGCTGAAGATAACCAAGTACAAGGAGCCTGGGCTATCCTCGATGCTTTGGAAGATACTTAGTTTTATCTGATTTAAATTTTCTCGAATTGTGTGAGTGTAGTAGTCTGAAAAAGGGGGGAAATAGATGTGCTCATCCTCCTTTCTGGTTCTTTGGATTCTGTTAGCCTTGCTGCAGGTACAAGGAAACATCGCAGCCAGGAGAGAGGAAAAAGTACCTCTGAAGTTGCTAAAAAGAGAGAATTCTAGATGGAAGGGAAGAGGCAGTAAAGGAGGTAAAGTCTATGAGGCACGCACACCAAGAGTAGATAGTTTCCCTTCATTAAAACTGCACTAAATTATATGTTTTAGGAAGATTTAATTAATCACCCCCAGCAGGAATCTTGTCCCAGTTCCCCAGACACACGAGGGCTCTTCTGCCTTTTTGCTCCATGAATCCAATCAAGGCTGATCATTTTAACACAAAGGAGTTCTTTCTCCTCTAGTTGAACCCTCAGTCTTCTCCTCTCTCTTTTTAGAGAGGGGAGAATTAAGTTATTTTTCTTTTGAAGAAGCATCTTTTGAAGGCCCTTTAATTTACTGTGTTATGTTCAATGATGTTCAGATTAAAATGTGGTTTGTTGCAATTGTTTAAGGTGTCTGGTCATAAGGAAAGCTAGGCTGTGATCCATTTAGAGTATAATTTTCCCTCCTCCTCACAATGACATGCATACTCTCTCCACCATCTGCCTCTTAAGATCCTGCCAATCTCCATTTTCTACATCATGGTAGCATTTAGAGAATCCCTTGTCTCATTATAGGCAAAATGCCCAAATATTCAACTCTGCCTTTTGTATTTATTCATTCTTTGGGATGGATTAAACAGTTCACCTTCATCCAGAAGAATGTACTATTGGGATCCACAACTCCTCCCTGCTTTAAGAAAAATGTTATTTTTTCATATCTTCTTTTAAAGTAATTGCAAATTTTTTTTTCCTTTTAAGTGTCTGGTCTGCCTCCCTTCTAGAAGCCCCAAACCTAAACTTTAAAAAATGGAGGAAATGATTGAAAGTGATAAATACCTTTTCCAGGCATTCAGTTTGTTGGCTTGCTGACCAAAAGGGGCCTTTGTTAGGTCTCTGCAAGGAAGCCAAATCCAGCCCCCAGCAAACACTCCTCCACCTCTTCTCCAACCCCCCTTAGCTCCCTTGTCTAACTTGAAAATGAACTTGGACTTCCCTCTCAGACAGGCCCTAAAACCAGGAGAGATTTTATTTGTCTGTTTCTGAAGGGCTTCCTAAAGGGGGGAGGTGTTTTGTGGGGAAGGGTTGGGGGAGAAGGGCCTTTTCCTGCAGCAGAGTACTGAGTAGGAGGCTCCTGGGAGGCCAGAAGCAGGAGGAGATACTCTGTTAATTTCTTAACTCTCTGTTTATTCCCTAAATTTCTTCTGTTAAAGTGGAGTGACAGGTGACAGACTGAGATGCTGCCTGCCCCAAAACAAAAGGGAGTGGGAGGAGTAAGGATTAGAAAAGGGCACAGTAGGAAAGAGCCCAGAGGATGAGGAGGGCTGGGGAGGGGACTCTGTAGTGAGCTTGGTGGTACTAGGAGGGCAAAGAAATTGGAAGAAAGAGGTCTAGGGTTGAGAATTCTAGAGGTCACTGGAGGAAGCTTCTTGACAGTTCCCCATGGAAAGAGCCACCTGTCATCCCCTGACCAAACCCAGTACACTACCAGGCAGAATCTACAATCAGCACAGGCTGGAGAATTCAAGAAAAGACTGCTGATTGCCTAAAGCTGGATCTTTGCATGGATCCCTGCAGAATCGGAGAGGAAAAGTTTGGGATGGTCCCAAACTTGGGCTAGCTAGGCAGCAGAAAGGAGTGGATTCCCTGATGTCTAAAAGAAGGAAGTGAGTGGGGCTGGAGGAGAGCAAGTTTGGCTTTGGGAATGGAAAACTCTCAAACAAAATGATGCTTCAGTCACTTTGGGTCACCTCTCCCCTCATGCTGGGGGCCTGGAGAGGGAGAAAAATAAAGTAGAAAATGCCAGGATGGCAATGCTGTCCAAAGTCGGGAAGACAGGCCTAGTGAGTCCAGCCTTGGGGGGCTGAGAGATCAAAGTCTGAGCAGGTTCTAGAGGGATCCAGGAGCCTTCGCACTCCTTGGTTGCCCCAACTTTCTAGAAAGAGGAGAAGGGGATAGACATGGCCCCAAGAACACCAAGTTCAGTCACTTTTCCTTCCATCCTCACCAATATCACCTTTTGCAGCCCAACAGGCATTTTATCTGATTGTGTGAGAGGATTCCCCACTCAGACACACTCATGGGTACTTCCTCATAGGCCTTTTCTGAACCCCCAGTCCCTTCCTGTAATTTCAAAATCCCTTGATTGCCTAGACAGCTATGTCCTCTCTCCTCTACTAATTTCTTCCATCCTGCAGCCAGGACCCTGGACAGTAAAGGGCCCCCAAAACTCTGTCAGCCCTATATGGCCCCAAGTCTGGGCCAGAATCCAGACCCCATGGTAGTGAAGCTCTTTGTTCTCCTACAGCCTCAACCCACCCCCTTCTTTTTTTTAAACTGGAATTTCTTCCATAAAAGTGGAGGCAGGAGCTTCAGAACTTCAAGTGCTCTCTGCACCTTGGGAAATATGGTAGAAACAGAAAAGGGAGACAGGGAGGGAAATCAATTGATGCCTAATTTCCAGAGGAGGAGGTTTAGGCATCAAATAAGACACACTCCAACCTCATTTCTTTCATCCTTCTCCCTAGCTTAGAATTCAAGCTACACCCAGCCCTGAAGTGTGTGCATCAGTCTTGACCTTTCCTGCTGAAATTGCTGCCAAGTTTCATCTCTGACTTTGCATTTGTTGCAGCAGGCCAGGAATTCTATCATCCAACTTCAGAAAGACACAGATAGCTGCCTCTTCATTTTCCTAGTATTTTCGGAGACATTCTTCATAAGTAGAAAGTAAGATTAGCATATAAATTAGGTATGCATACAGATAGATAAGCAGGCAAGCAGGAACCTTTTATTTATAAAGACAATTTAGGTAGAGAGCTGGGTATCTTCATGAGCACATGTGAACTGTGTCCACAAGGGCATGTGGTGAAATAGCTCATGTATACTCCCCACATCCCCAGATTCACAGACACTGAGCGCCTGTGTAACATGAGCAATGAGCAAGCCAGGGAGCCTAAGCCTGAGAGCGCGCGCGCGCGCGCGCGCGCGCGCGCACACACACACACACACACACACAGTCAGTGAAAAGGCACATTAAACATATCCATTATATAGTGGGTCGGTTGAACCTAGCTGAGAACTTGGTTCACCAGAGGAAGCTGAGGGCTGAGTGGTTTCTGCAGATATCCCTTTGAAAAAGCAGCCCAGAGCAGAGCCAGAACTTCCTGATGGGGCTGTGGGGCCATTTTCCATATTCCTTCAGTATATTTAAATGCTTGGTCTTTCTCCCAACACCAATGGCTCAGCTAGAGACCCGCAAGCCACATTCCTTCTCATTCCTCTTAGTTTTTCTCTAACCCTCATCCATAGTCAAGCCCTACCGCCCCATCCACGAAGACCGGCGGGTCGAGGTGTGGCAGTGCGGTGAGGGGTGAGCGTTGTAGCTGAAGGTTTCAGCGCCCGCCTTTGTAGGGCGGCAAAGCTTCGGAGATGTAATTATTATGTTTCCAGTGGTGCATATTCTCCTGGAGTGTTTAATTTCATTTTATTTGTGTCTCAGCGAGATCCACATTTTGGGGGGGAGGGGAAAGAAGCGACCCCAGGCTTAAAGTTAATTAACCAGCAACGTTTTACTTTACACCGCCCGCCGGCAGGCTCTTGCATCCGCCTCTCGCTCCCGGGTCTGGCGCGCCCCAGTCGTGATGCCTGCGTCTGCAGGCGCAGAAATCTTGGGGAACCAAATGAAAGGGGTTGGGGTGTCGGTCAGAGCACACGGACGTCCCCAGCCGCTTTTAGTGCGGTTACCCGCGAACTTTCCACTCCAGCCCTTCCACGCCCGCCCCCATGTTGAAGGATGGGGGTGGGAGCCCATCTACATCTGGTCTTCTTGAAAAAGGCGTTTTTGGTTCCCTTGCTTTCTTCTTGCTGCTAAATTTTGGCCGCACAATGCCCCTAATAAATGAAACTGTAAAGTTGCTGGGTTAATTAAACCTATATCTCATTGCAATAGGAATAGTTAATGCCCTTATATAAACCTGGAAAAGAACATACTATTAATTTTATTTATTGCTGGGCCGCCCTCTACTCAGACCTTTTCCGCCGTTCTGGCTCCTACTCCTTTGGGTCCTGGACCTTCTGGCATCAGACTGGACCAGAGAGGGAGTCCAAGGAATAGAGCTAGCGCTTCAGGTCCTTTGTTTCTCCTGGCGGCCCTACAGAACTGGTCCACTTGTCCTGGATTCTCCATGGGGATGCCGCGCTTCACACTGAGTGGTAGCTAGGGCCTCTGCACCACCTCTACCACCCACAGGCTGGAAAACAGCAGACTTCACCATTCTCCCACACCCTACTAACCAGGTCTTAGGTAAGGGGCCCAAGGTCACAAGACCCAGTCTAGACTTGGCCAACCTGATTTTGCTTTCCTTGTTTTACCTTGACCTTAGACTCCAGCGGGAGAGTAGCTAGTTTCTCAGCTGAACAGTCTTCCCGCAAGATCCCACCTTCCCCTGAGCTTATTTCTCCTCCTCCCACCATCGATGCCCTCAACACATACACAAGCGGGCCTACTTGTGTTTTAAACCTCATTCTGTTGTACTTTTCCAAGACGACTGCCCCAGCCCAGCCTGCTTTCTGAATGAACCCTTCTGGATGAAGACTGCGCTGATAAGAATTAACTCACCAAGGCATAGGCAGCTCTCAACCATTAAATACCACCTTCCCCCTCAAGGGAGGAGGGGGCGACTGTGGGGGTCGCAGCGAAAATCCACAGACCTGCCTATTTACTGTCTAGCTTGAGCGTTTGAGGGATCCAGTAGGTTCAGTTTGGCGGGGGCCTGATGCTTGGCGACAGCTTATGCAAACAGGAGCACCCAGCATTTAAAGTCTGTTGCACAGGCAAGAAAGAGGGAGACATTGCAGCCCCTCTGCCCCTTTTTCCCCCTCTCTTTTTATTACCTCTTCTCCTCAGGGAAGCCCCGTGCTGAAAAAGAACTTGGCTCAGTTCCGCGGAGATGCCCCCCGCAAAGGGGTGACTCTTTGAGGCTCCAGACAAGTCAAAGGGCTATGAAGAAAGAAGGGGGGCCTTTGAGAAATCAGTAAGTTGATATTAGTTTTTCTTTGAAATAGGAGACAGTTTTAGGGCATAAAAATAGTTTGCACTATAAGAGTGACCCCAGAGAAAGCTGTGGGAGCTATAGCGAGGTGTTCAACTGGGGACTGCGTGGAACTCGGCTCTGTCAGGCCTTCACCTTCCAGGATCAGCCCAGGCAGCTGAGGATGGTGGTGGGTACTATAGGACTGAGGTCGAACCTCTAGTGTCCCCCGCCCCAGATGGACTTGGGAGTGGTCTTTTCAAGGGGCACCGCCAATTCTTCCCCATTGTGCACACTTCCTGTAGTACATTTATACCAGCGGGCACGCTCTCATAGCATCCAAGACTTTTTGCCTTCATAGACTGAATCCCGCCTCCCCAATTCTTTGGAAAAAAATCTCACTCCGAGGCGTTTGTTTCTATTGCTTGTTGAAGTATCAGTCTATTCTACTGCCCCATTTCCCTCCTTTTATTCTTCCTCTATTTCTCGCTGCGAGTATTCCATCTCTGCACGCTCACCCAACCCCTATGATGAAGGGGAAAATCTCCCCAACCCTCTCCACTACCAGCAGAAAAGAGGGTCCTTCCCTGACTGGCGCTTTGGAGTAAGTGACTGAAGGTCGCAAATAGAAACACAATCCCGGCATCAAAGGCTTGCTGCCCAGCGTCGTCTGTTCTTGCCAGCCGCGAGCTGGAGGGAAGCCTGCCACAGCCGAGAGCTCTAGCCTGTTTTCTAGTTTCTTCATTTATTATTATTTTTTAAAAATCCAGTTTCGCCCCGTTCTTAGCTCCAAGCCCTAATCTAAACACTTGCCAGTCAAAGCGACTGGCTTGGGGCTAGTGGTCTGTCTAGTTGGTGCACATCCAGAGCCTAGGGGGAGGTGCCCAGAGACAGTGCTTTCCTCCCCCGGCCCCTTTGCGTCGGCCAAATTCAGCCGCCCCCTCCTCCCTCTCCCTCACAGGGCCTGCCAGGGGGGCGTCATCATGTCCCTTTAAATCTCCCAACTCCCTCCTCCTTGTCCCCTCCTGAGAACCAATCAGCAAAAACCTGATTTCTTTTCGCCCCGCCCCACCTCGAGGGGAGGGAACCCCCGGAGACCCAGCCAGAGCGTCACGTGCGCCGACCGCCGTCACGTGGGAGCGGGAGGAGTGCTGAGGGAAGGTGGGAGGGAAACTGGTGGATTTCTTAATGAAGTGTTTCCCGCATGCGTAGAGGGATTGTGGGGCGGGAGGTGGAAGCACCCGGAGGAGGAGGGGTGGGGTGGAGAGGGAAGGGAGGAGGGATGGGGGAGGGAAAAAGGGAGCGAGGTGTCTCCCTAGCTCGCTGCCTCTGGCAAGTGGAGTTTTTAAAAAGCTCGAGCAGATCATGTCATGACGACTTCGCTGCTCCTGCATCCACGCTGGCCGGAGAGCCTTATGTACGTCTATGAGGACAGCGCGGCGGAGAGCGGCGGCGGCGGCGGGGGAGGCGGTGGTGCGGGAGGAGCGGGGGGCGGCTGCAGCGGAGCGAGCCCCGGCAAAGCCCCAAGCATGGACGGTCTGGGCAGCAGCTGCCCGGCCAGCCACTGCCGCGACCTGCTTCCGCACCCCGTGCTGGGCCGCCCGCCGGCTCCTCTGGGCGCCCCTCAGGGCGCCGTCTACACGGACATCCCGGCACCGGAGGCGGCGCGCCAGTGCGCCCCACCGCCGGCGCCCCCCACTTCGTCCAGCGCCACCCTGGGCTACGGTTACCCATTCGGGGGCAGCTATTACGGCTGCCGCCTGTCACACAACGTGAACCTGCAGCAGAAGCCTTGCGCCTACCACCCGGGCGATAAGTACCCGGAGCCGTCGGGCTCCCTGCCCGGAGACGACCTGTCCTCCAGGGCCAAGGAGTTCGCCTTCTACCCCAGTTTCGCCAGCTCCTACCAGGCGATGCCCGGCTACCTGGACGTGTCGGTGGTGCCTGGGATCAGCGGGCACCCGGAGCCGCGTCACGACGCGCTCATCCCGGTCGAAGGCTACCAGCACTGGGCTCTCTCCAATGGCTGGGACAGTCAGGTGTACTGCTCCAAGGAGCAGTCGCAGTCCGCCCACCTCTGGAAGTCTCCCTTCCCAGGTAAGGAAGGGGCCCGAGCGCCGCCGCCGCCGCCAGGGACCCCTCCCCGCCCAGCCTGCCCCGGGGCTCCGCGCCCCAGCCACCCCCGCCGTCTGGCCCCGGCGCGCCGGCTCGGCTGGGCTGTCGATGGAGCCGGCCGGGCGAGCTGAGCTGAGGAATGCGCTGGGGAAGAAATCTGCTCCGACACGTTCCGCGGAGCTGCCGGGTCGAGAGTGAAGCAATCACAGGCGCCGAGCGCCCGGCCGCGGGCTCGGGCTCGGGTCAGAAGCTCACCTCCTCCTCCCCCTTCCCGCTCTAGCCTCACGCAGAGCTACTGTACCTTAAACCCGCTGCTGGTCAGAATGGGGGTGGAATGGGCCTCCATTGCCTTGAAATCTAGGACAAAACTCTCAACCCACTGAATAATTGCGGGAGGGGATAAAAACCCTCACTTTGCCTGGATTTTCAGAATGGTTCAGGCAGTAGTGCTTTTTTAAAAATAGAAATCTAATTTGCCGGAGACTGTGGAACTGTAAATTTTTTTCTTGATTTATTTAAAAAAATTAGCCATAGATATTCAGATTGTTAAGAGTGCAGAAGAGCTAAAATCTCAAGAGAGAGAAGAGAGAAGAGGGCTTGCATCCCTCTCCTGGACTATTAAATTTTCTCTGGCACTCTAGTATGCGGAGAGCAAATCCTATGAATGTCTCCACTTCCAAATCCCCCAGATGTGGTCCAGAAAGAGTTAGTTGTTGGTGCCCCAGAGAAAGAGGGGTTGTGGATGCAGGGTGGAGGAAGGAGACCTGTGAGGATCTGGAGTCTAGCCATTGCCTGGGAACCCTGGATCTTGCATGGCTGTGTATATGAGAGCACAATTTACCAATGACTTTCCAACGGATGCTGTCTCTAAATAGGAAAGGTTTCTATAACTCCCACCATTCCGCAGAGGCAAAAGACCAATCCCAGATTTCCCAAAACCACGTCAGTAGTTTTGGATTCCATTTCTTTGAGAAATAAGGATTCTCTGGGGTCTAGAGAAGCCACCATTTGAGTCTGCTCTTCCTGTAAGCAGAGCTCAGTGAGAGAAGGTCCTTCCTTCTGATGTGATGCTTTCAAAGGTCTTGAGGGGACCAGAGCAGCCATGGATTTCTCCCCATAATGCCCAAAAGGCCCCCTTAGCTACACATGCTGGGGCCAGGGATATTTTCATTGGAAAGCATAGACCTAAAGACCTCCTAAGGGTGGGCCTAAAATTCCTCTGTATCCGGGATGGCACTGGGAAGAGAAGTAGATGGTGAAGAATCACTGAATGATGTTAGAAAGATAGTAGACAACATTCTGTAATTATTATGAAATTACTTGGTATAGCACAACTTATACCAGGATAGGACCAACACAAATCACCCCATTTCTGACTGCCAGAATTGAGGATGGTATGATTTTAGTACATGGTATCATGCATCACCTACTCTCTATTGGTTGTAAGAATTAAATGTTATATGATTTTTTATGAACTGCCTAATATGAAACACAATATTTCTAAAAGATAGGCAGTTTACATGTATGTATACCATAATGTATTATAGAAAGGTTGCCCCTTAATTCTCTATATGGCCAAAACAGAAAGTTCCTTAGGAAATGAGGGCCCAGCATGAATTTCTGGAGCAGTGGACCCCATGGACCATGCCAAGAGACCAATGGGCAGGGAAGTAGGTGCCCATCAGGCCCACTGTGGGTGGAAGCATAGGCCTAGAGAAATAGATAATGTGTTTAGAGTCCTGAGGTAGAAGAGAAAGAGCTACTCTAATATCCCTGATTTGCATGTGGATCCTGGTGGGGGTAAAGGATTGAAGAGCAGCTCAGGAATATCTTTGATCAAAATAAACATCTCAAAAGCTCTTAGGGAAAAAAACTGCTAAAAATTGACACTTTTTTGATCACAGCCTCCTAGAGAAAAATATCTTTGAAATAAAAAAATACAGCCCAATTGAGGTTTAATACATTTGCAAATTACGGCATGGAAATGGATATAAAACCCAGCGTGCCTCTGCAGCTCCGTAGAAATAGGATTGGGATGGTATATCTCAGTGAGTGTAGAGGTCTGGGCGAGAAGCAGATGAAAAAGAAATTATCTTCAGACACCCTGCATCTTTCTACCCCACAGATCTTTTAGAAGTAGTGAGATTTCCAGATAACTCTGTCTATGCAATTGTGGTTTGTTCGGCAACATCTAGCCATAAACACCACTGTCTCTCTTCAGTGCCTCTGGCTCTGAGAAACCTCATCTATAGCAGTCTGGGCTGGTGTGGGAGATGGAGGCAATTGTTCAGAAAGATCCAGATAATTAGGGAGATGTGTTGTGGCTTCTTCCTTCTTCCAATTATGCAGACCCTTGCTTCATTGCTCTTTTTTTCCCCATCTTTATAATGAGTATAGACACCTTTTTCTTTTCTTTATACTGAGAGAAACAAAATCCGGGATAGATTTCAAGAGGAAGGAGAGGGTGTGTTAAGGGAGGGAGAAAGAAACATTGATGACTTTGGACCATACTAGAAGTCCCCAGTGAAAAGCCTTTGGATTTGGATGGAGAAGAGCAGCTAGCTGGATTTCTATTTGGACAACATAGTCTTCAGAGTCCAGAGACTGCTTTTAGGAGTGGATAGTCAAGGGTTGGGTGGGCTGTGGGAACCTGTACATGGGAGCTCCTTGGGCCCCAAGAAAAAGCTAAGCAGTGATCTAATTTTTATTCACTCCTCAAAGGTATTGATTAAGTTCAGAGGTATGAAGGGGTTGGTGTGTGTGGCTTGGAGGGAGTCTGGGGAAAGAGTAGTTGTGAAATTAATAGCCAAGTCTCCACTTATTTTAGGCAGTGTAGACACAGCTCAAGGTCTCATCTACCAGATGTCTCTACATCTGTAGATCCTACTTCCTTTCCAAAAGGCCGCAGACAATGAAAGGGGGCTTCTTTGAGAAGGCAAGACTGGGGCTATTTCCCTAAGGAAGCCAGACAACATGCCCTTTGGCTGAAATTGAAAAATGAAAATCTTGGTCAAATCAATTATTGCCATCCTACAAAGAAAATAAGCAGTTTAGACCAGTTGTTTACTTTTTTGACTGATTTTTTTAGGGTTTTATCAATTAAACCTCACTACAAATTTAGAGTTGACTTTAGAGAGTCAAAATTGGGTAAGTAATTGTTAGAGTTTGCAGAAAGTGAAGCAAAAAAAATCAGGGACAATTATTTGGTTAATTCAGAAAGGAAAATCCACCTTTGCTCCACTTTGCTTTCCAGGAAAAAAAAAGAGGTGTTTTAAAGCTGAGTTATACTACATGGCCTATTTTCATTTTAAAACGTATGATGTCATTATATTAAGAGCCCAAGAACTTGAATTTAAAAATTTGATTCTAACATTTAAATTATTTATCCTCTGTGGATGAATGAGTTTAACAAAATACACCTTAAGAAATGTTCTAAGGATTTAAAAACAAAAGCAAAAATAGAAAATTCATTGTATCATTACTTACCCTGTTCATTTTTTTTCTTGTCTCTGAATCATCAATTTCCCAAATCATGGCTATATCTAAAAACAAATTGAGAACTAAGAATTTTTTAAAAAATATCTGGAACAAAAAAACACATTTTTTAACTTAAAGGATCTTATCTGTTAAAATGAAGTTATTTTGTTTTTCAGATTTAAAAAATGGCTTTATTTGTACAGAGGCAGAGAAAAATGACAAGCTGGACAGTTTTCCTGAGAAATTGTCACCATGAAGACAGCCAAAGCAGGCTATTGGAACCCCCTCTTCCCCCCCCCCATTTTCTTACTGGGCATTTTATTTTTCTCTACATTTCATTGTGACTTCTTTTTTCCTCAGCATGTATAGATCAGCATCCCTGGGAGAATGCAGACCCAATGGGAGTAGGTGCAGGGAGGATGTTTTGTGTGGGTGGGGTCTGAAGAAGTGTTTCAGGAAGAATTTTGTATCTTCAGCTCTCAACTACAGAACCAAAGGATAGTGTGAATGAGAGAAAACTTCAGATATTCAGTCTCTTTCATTGGCTTCTGCCTGATGAAGTATAATAATTACATGGAAAAAAATGGAGGTTGAGTTATTCAGTTAATCTTCCTCATTCCCCCACTTCCCTGCAGAAGAGTTGCTGTGACCTTTACTGCCAGGGGTGAGGGTGGAGTGGAAGACAGAGATGTAAGTCACATGTATTGTTTTCAGTTCCTGTGAAATTCTCCAAGCCCAAAGAAACTGAACTGGTAGTGGTTGGAATGATGAGGTTAGGGTTTAGGATTAGGACTGGTACGGGGAATGTAGTTAGTTTGCTTCAGCCTTAAAAGAATGGAGCAGTGAAGAGGTTGGAACAGAATCTACTCTGAGTGGGACCTAAATGTGGACCCCTTACCTGATTCCCTATGCCTTGAGACAGGACTTCCCACCTTGGATGTTGTTAGGTGGCTTATAACACTGGGCCCCAATTTTAGAGTAATTGGTCCCCAAACAGGCTGGCTTCACCTGGGCAACTTTCCTCTCCTGACATTTTATGTTGGTACCTCAGATTTCTGGTGCAGGGCCAGTGCCCAAAGGCATAAGGACCCATTTGGTTGTCTGTACTCACTGAAGCTGAGAACATACATACCACAGAACTCCTTCCTCTGATGATGGGGTATAGACTGATAGGCACCCAAATAGGCCAACTGCAGGAAGGTATTTTTTTAATACCAGGATCCTATAGGCATGGCAGGTCCTTAGAAGATCTCATCTAAAGGCCCAAGGTTCCTAATAAGGAGTGCTATGCAGAGCCATATTGGAGCCTGTGACAAAATGAGAAATCAGTAATACTGATCCAGTATTTATTTTTAAAATTGATATTTTGCTTATCATGTTTTTCCTGCATTCATTTTGATTATTTTAAACATTGAATTAAAATATTATCTTGATTACTGACTTTTTGGTGCCTCTTCCCCTTAAGTTTGTACCAGAGGCCAGAACCCCAATGGTCTCACCCTATTCCTGTCTTTGTTAATAGTAAAGGTACAAAGGATTAGGGGGCTCCATTAGGCAGAGCAACCCACGGGCCCTCTTTGAGTCCCTGCCCAAACCCTGTGTTTCAGCAGTGTCACAGCCTTGCCCGAGGCCTCTAGCCAGGTCCAGCCGCTCGCCTCACTTCCTCCCGCCCGCCTTCTCTTTTCCCTCAGACGTGGTTCCCCTACAGCCCGAGGTGAGCAGCTACCGGCGCGGGCGCAAGAAACGTGTGCCCTATACTAAGGTGCAGCTGAAGGAGCTAGAGAAGGAGTATGCGGCTAGCAAGTTCATCACCAAAGAGAAGCGCCGGCGCATCTCTGCTACCACGAACCTCTCCGAGCGCCAAGTCACCATCTGGTTCCAGAACCGGCGGGTGAAAGAGAAGAAAGTGGTCAGCAAATCGAAAGCGCCTCACCTCCACTCCACCTGACCGCCCACCCAGCCTCCCGCCCCGTCTATTTATGTCGCCGCTTTGTACCATAACCGACCCCACGGAAGGACGCTGCGCCGGTGCAGACGAATATTTAATGTTAACAAGAAAGAGGACCCGCGTGCCAGAAGGCCGAGAGTCTCCGAGGCTGCGGCTGCGCTCTGCATTGCCCTAAATCCCCATCCCATCCCCGCCCCTTCTCCCATCCAGCTGGTACTCACCGAGCTTCAGCTGTTTTGGAGCCGGCGAGTTGTGGGAGGAAGGCCGTGGGCCTCTACTTCTCTGGCTGTCGCCCCTCGCCTCACCAGAAAAAGAGGAATGGCAGCACAGAGCCTAATCATTCCAACCAAAGCAGGGTTGGGGGGGTCCCAAATGACCCTATCCTTGCCTCATCCTATGCCCAGGCATGGTAGAAGACCCTCCTTAGGGGTGTGGCTTGGGCACAGGATCTGGTGAGTTTGTACTTTCCTTCCAGTTTCTCCTTTTCCCTGTCCCTCTTGCATTCCATAGGCAAGATTTTCCAGTTATGATTTTGTGCATATTTTTAAAGTCGTGTTAATATTAATAATTATTGGGGACCTGGCAGCTTGATTGGAGTACAGATCATGCTTGGAACTTTTAGGTTTTCTTTCCTATTTCAATAAAAGCTGGAGTTGGTGCAACCCCTTACCCCATCCCAACCTGAAAACAGTTTCTCTCTGGAGCTGCCTTTGCCCTCACCACCTCCCTTCTTTCTCTCTCACTCATGTGGAAATTCGAGGAGGACAAAACTCCAACCACACTGCTAAATGTGGCTTCTCTTTCCTCTTTCTCTCTCCTGGTGAGGTTGGGAATTAGGCCAGGCTCAGAAACAGAACATTTTTAAAAGGATAAACTTCTCTTTGAAGGGGTTGGAGAGCGAGTGCCTCAGTAGAATCTCTCTCTGGTCAGTTCTCCATCAAAACAATAGCTCAAGAGAGAAGACTCACACTTTCATTTTTACTAATTTTCCTAGGAAAGCCAGAGGAGCTACTCTACGAGCCTAAAATAACTGGCCCTCAATTAGCCAGCTAAACGTAGATGCTGCCTAATATTTCCCTCCTCAGAGGCCAACTTGGTGCTGTGGGGGCCCCTCACCTCCTTCCTTCTTCACACTGGCGCATTACAAAACAGTGTTCTTTTGAAATGTCCATCAGAAATAGGCTCTTTTTTAATGTTGTGTATCTGTATATAGTATTGTGATGTCTGAATGACAATGTACTGAATGCAAAAAGAAAAATCTCACAAACCTGTTTTTAAAATAAAATATCTTTTTTTTTTGGCTTGATTTCATTGCTCAGATTCCTTCTGAAGCCCATCTGTCCACTGGCTTTTCAGAGCCATCTAATGATGTCCTGACTGAGCCAGAATGGGCAAGGGAAAGAGTATAGATTCACTCCAGCTGGGTAGACCCCCAAACTGTATTTTGCTTTACTTAGGTTTTTGAACTATTTGAACTATTCAGGCAAGAGAAAACTTTCCATGCTGACACCAAACTTAGGGGAGGAAAAAATGTGATTGGTAATTTAAAAGGCTGGAAGTAGTTGGATGAGAAAAGTACATAACTGGCCACTTCCATTAACAGTTGGGGCTTAAGGCTGGGGGTATAGCTCAGAGGTACAGTGCTTGAGTAGTATGCATGAAGCTCTGGGTTTGATCCCCACCACTACAAAATATAAAAAAATAACTGAGACTCAGATCCCACTCTGGGTGCTGAGCAGGCAGCATTCCAACTGGGAGCTGGGTGGGGTTTTGGTGGCAGCTGCAAGGATGGAAAGCTAAACTTTGGCTCCTGGGGTCCTACTGCCCTCAGAAGGTCCTAAATTCCTCCAGCCAGCTCAGGGCTGGAGTTGAGGCTGGGATAAGATTGGCACAGTCTGCCAAGAAAGCTTAGAGTCCAGCTTTCACAATGCAGTATTTTCTTCTGTCAACCTATGAGGAGAGGTCAGAATACTAAGATCCCTCAGGTCCCCAGTTAGCCAAGCCAGCCCTGCTTTCACTCTCTAGCATTTCTGGGAACCCCAGTCTTCCAGGCAATCAGGAGCCTGTGTAGATGCTGCCACTAATTTGTTTTCCTTGTCGCGTCTGTGCCTATCTCCCTATCTGGCAGAGTTAATGAGATCGTTAAGTTGTCAGGTTAAGAGACTTTTAAAAAGCAATATAGCCTAAAACAATGTTATCTCAGATTAAATCTTTACTGCAGCAATTTTTATTTATATATAATATTTTTCCTCTCCTGAGACATAGAAAGACTGGAGGCATCAGGTTGGAAATCAGAGTTCTCCGTTTTCCTTTTGCCTGATGGGGCTGTAGCTTTTAAAATTTCATTTAAGTAATTTTTCTGGGAGTGGAGCACGAGTTCACACATGCTCATGTGTGCACCTGCGTGTGAGCGCACACGCGTGCACACACACGAAGCCTGAGAGACAAAGAGCCTGAAGAGTTTATTCTTTGTGGAGGCTCTACTAGAGATGTGGCTGCCAGTTCTGTTCCACTGGTCTCAATTCTGGGTTGACTACCAGAGAACCACATACTGGGTAGTGGAGATTTAGGAGGTAATAGGTGAATCTTCTAGGAATAAAATTCATTTTTGCCAGGTGCAGTGGCACACGCCTATAATCCCAGCAGCTCAGGAGGCTGAGGCAGGAGGATCACAGGTTTGAAGCCAGCCTCAGTAACTTAGAAGGGCTGTATGCAACATAATGAGACCCTGTCTCAAATTTTTAAAAATAAATAAATAAAAAGGGCCAGGGATGTAGCTCTATGGTGTGCCCTTGGGTTCAATGCCCAGTACAAAAAAAAATTTTTTTCACTTTAAATTCCATCTGTCTTTATTTTCCACATCCACCACACCAACCCTTCTCAAAAACCTCTGGATGGCTCCTGAGACAGAGAATTGGAGATTAAATGTGTGTGTTTTATCAGAGAAAGGAACAAAGTGGAGAGAATCCTGGGATTATTGAAGCCTTCATCCTCTCGACTGTTAGGGGTAGTTCTGTGACACAGTCATTGTCACAAGTAGGTAAAGAGAAGTCTAGAGTTCCCAGAGGACTGAGGGATCCCTCTGTTTCTGCACACAAACCCATACTTAATCAAATGACCAAGTCTTAGGCATAGTGGTGCACCTGAAGTCCCAACTACTTGGAGGCTGAGGCCAGAGGATTGCTTGAGTCCAGAAGTTCTGGCCAGCCTGGGCAACATAGCAAACTCCTTCTTTAAAAAAAAAAAAAAAGGAAAAGAAAAAAAGAAAGGAAAAAATAAAGAAAAGAAAGAAAGAAAAAGGGATGGGGAGAAAAGAAAGAAAGAAATCAAGCCTTCCATACTAAGAGATGCATCCTGAGACCCCAGAAGCAAGTGACTGAAGGTGCGCTAGGACATTGGCAAGGCAAGAAAGGGTTGCGTTTCCTCTGAAAGCTTGTGAGCCCCAGCATGTTTAGAATGCTCTCAAGTACTTGATGAAATACATCCACACTGATTTTGGAGGATTATCATGCTCAAATTAATTCTGGGGATGTGTCTCCCATAACAGTAAGCAAATATTGTGTGTGTGTGTTTTCTGGTGAAGCAAAGCTGGGAAATGGATATTCTTTCCCTGATTGTGTTGATCCCTTATCTTTCCTTCATCCAAGAGTTATCACTGGTGGCTCTGTGAGATGTTCCTTGGAGGTGTGTGTGTGTGTGTGTGTGTGTGTGTGTGTGTGTGTAGAGCCTTTGAGCAGTGGAGAATACCTGCCTGCTTATATGGAAGTATATAAACGGAAGTGTTGTCAGTTGGCACACTTATCTCAAGGTGTAGAGTGCATTTTCTCCTTTTTATTTACACCTATAAAAAATCATTTGACTAGGCATGGTGGCACAAACCTGTAATCCCAATGACTTTGGAGGCTAGGGCAGGAAGATCACAAGTTTGGGCTCAGCCTCA
The DNA here is from genome assembly GCA_028644305.1 of Xerus rutilus. Classification (NCBI taxonomy): domain Eukaryota; kingdom Metazoa; phylum Chordata; class Mammalia; order Rodentia; family Sciuridae; genus Xerus; species Xerus rutilus. Next base: position 56,819,866 of record CM053403.1, on the reverse strand, counting down.
GCAATTGAAAAAGGCCTTAAGCAACTTAATGTGACCCTATCTCAAAAAGTTAAAAAGGGCTGGGGATGTAGCTCAGTAGTAAAACACACTTAGGTTCCATCCCCAGCACCCTCTCCACCAAAAGTCTTTCTTTCCAAGGCCAGTCTCCTAGTGTTGGTGTTAGAGTAAGGCTGGCTGCATGTGAAGGTAAATAGGAGGTCTGAAGGGCTGTAAACAGATTATCCTTCTGATAGCCTGATGGCACTCCCCACTTGCCCTAGGCCAAGAGGTGTTCCTAGTGAGCTGGGCTTCACAGGACTCAGCCTATGGAAGTCACTCTCCTAGGCTGCCAGGGATGGTTCAGCTAGATCCTTTTCTGAGTGGAGAAAAAAACCTTGCCCACCCAGCCTTAGACCTGGGACCAGCAAGATAGGCCTTTCAGCCAGTAGTCCCAGAGTCGGGAACCCACCTGAGGGAGCAAGGCCAGCAATTCTCTCAGCAGATCCCTCTATGGCTGTCTGCTCTTGAGATCATCTTCTTCTGAGATTGATCCACAGGCGCTGGGTCAGCAGTGGAGAAGGAGGTGGGCAGCAAGCTGCTGTGGGTGCGAAGGCGACATCTCTCTAAAAAGGCCCTCCTATTCCAGCTGGGATCCCTGCAATAAGCCCCTTTGTAGCTCCATCCTGTTCCAAAGAGAACTTCCCACCCCGGATCCTCCTGAGTCAGTCTTAGGTGGTATTGGAGCCCACCCTCAATAAAACTTCTAAGTGCCGGTTCTCGCAGATGTGTATCTAGACATGCGTTGGTTGGTGCAGGATTGAGGGCCCCTCAGGAGCAAGGGGCTTCTGGGAGAAGGAGGAGGGGGCCAGACTCTTTTAGCAACCAACCAGGCTCTTCCTCTTTTAGCCTTGACCGTGACTAGGTCTTTCTGACCTTGACATCACAGGGAGCACAGGGAAAGGGGGGGGGAGGATGGAAAAGGCCTTGATCTTCCGGTGGCCAATGAAGGGGAGGGCTGCTTCGCCATCCCCCTTCGCGCCGGAGCCCGCCGCCTCTGTTTACACACAGAGGAGGTGTCGTCTCCAGTCTAGACAGGGGCGCTAATAACGCCCATAAAAGGCGGCTTCTCCAGAGATGCTCTGGCAACTCAGCTCCCGCGCGCCTGCCGCTGGCCGCTCCCTTCGCCTCTCCTGCCCCGCCCCTTGGATACCTCGCCTGGGCCTGCGGGGCGGCCTTGGGGAGGGGGGATACAGAAGGTTTCTAGAGGCTGAGAACTCCTGCCCCTCACCCTTCTAAGCCTCTTCAGTCTCCAAAGGTAAGTGGATCCCTTTTCTCCCAGCTCAGCCAGCCTTGTTAGCACGTCGTCCCACCCCCACCAGCTTCCTGGGTTGGTCGCTTCAACCTCAATCCTTTGGCCCCCCTCGCCCAGGACTGGGTCCCTGGGTTTGGGTTGCAGCTGGGTAGCTGTGTTAAACAAACCCCAAGCAGATCTCAAGCCCTCTCCAGAGCTGGGCCAAGCCAGTGGACGTGGTCAGAGTAAGCCTGCAGGGCTGAGGGGCGAGGGCACTTGGGGTAGTCATCACCATCCCCCCAACCCATCTTGGAGATGGATGCAGACCAGGACTGGGTCTCTAGGCTGCATTACTGGCGGCTGTGGGTGTGGCATTTGATGGTTGTTTTTTTTTTTTAAACTTGGTCCCTACACCTTCTCTGACACTCAGTAATTCACTAGGCGGAGGAGATCCTCTGCTGGCGGAGGGGGAAAATGTCAGAGCTGCGGTTCTATTTAACTGTTAGCGCGCCACCGAAAGGACAGAAAAATGATGGAAGATGGCTCATTTAGAAATGCTCAAATTGGGGTGTGTGTGAAGAAATGGTCTCCCAGATGTTCTCCCCCCACCCACCCCTTTCCCATTTTCTGAGTGGCAACCCGGCTGGGGTCTTTTGATGGGAGGGAGCCCAGAGGAGCCAGAATTGGAGGAGTCTGAACCTGAAAGCCTGTCTGGGCTCTTTGGCTCAACGTTCATCCAAGCCCCTCTCCTCCAGGCTGCGGATCCCTAGAAAGCAGCACTGGAGAAAGGATCTCCGGATTTGATCTAGGTCCTGGGCACTCACAGGGAGAGCTAGGAGCCAGATGGGTTCCAACACTAGAGGAGCCAGTGAAATGAGGAAAGAGGAGACTAAATCTCCTACTCCTTCCCTCCACCCCTGTCTGAACTTGACAAGGATCTGGCCCCAAACCCAAGGTTACCAAACTGAAGAGAGAGGACCCAAAAGGAGTTGGGCGGCGTTCAGGCCCTCTCCAACCACCTCTCTTCTTCTCCCTTCCTCCATCCTGCAAATCTCCTGCTTGCATCCCTTCAGGGGTCCAGGCCTGGAGTCATTTGCATACATGGCAGAACTGCTTTCTGCAAACTAGACAGTGACCTTGAACTGGGCCTCTCCGGCCTCTCCACCCACCAGGGAGAAGGCAGCACTGTGCCGAATATTTCCCGACCTTGGGTGGCAGGAGAGCCTGAGCGAAGCCTCTTCAAACTGACTCTGGAGGCATAAGCTTTGCCCAAGCCACCAGGGAGGGTTTAAATTTTATCATTGACTCCTGTCCCAGGCCTTAGCCACTGTAGAGGCCAGGAGGATGAGGGAGGGATAGAAAAACAGACAAAGTGTGGGAGAGATGAAGGGGCATCCAGCTGGTGGATGCGCTGATAGACTCCGGCTGCCTAGGGTCTTCAAGGAAAGCCTTGGACTGTATCCTTGCCTTCAGCTTTAATTAACCCCCGAGTTAATGAGCAGGGCATGGTTGAGCCTGGCCAGCTGCAACGACAGCCAGTAGCCTAGGGACCAGCAGGCAAGCCACCCCTTCTAGTCTTGTGATTTGATGAATGTGCAGGAGAGTTGGGACCCACCAATTGCTCCACTGTTGACTGACCATAGTTTTGCATGTGAGTAGTGGACTGCGGGAGGATTAAACCCGGCTAAACAAAGCTGCCCAACGCCTTGGGCTGCGAGTCCCTCCTAATCTCTTCACCTAGCCTCAGCATGCTCCCAGCAAGCTGGATTTGCTGAGACTGGACTTAAATTTGAAGCCTCACAACCTAGGCTCCCGTCGGCCCCTGGGATCCAGTTTGGGAGCCTAGTTTTTGTCTGAGCCGGTTAAGGAAGGGGCGTCTAAGTTGCGTCGGTGGAGGAGTTACTTAGAGGCAAATAGAGCCACTATGATTCACAGAAAGACTGGACACTTAGATTGCTTGAGTCCTCTGCAGGGTCCTGAAAATCCCTAGGTTGGTTCACCATGGACTTCAGGGAGCAGGACCTTAGGGATTAGAATTTTACTGATGGTTCTCGGCAGCTCTCCCTGAGAGAAACCAATATCCGGTTCCACAGAAGGAAGCGCGTTTTGTTCCTGGTCTGTGCCCAGAGTCAGAAACCTGGAGAAAATAGCCTGCTTTGATGGAGCCGAATAGGGCTGGGAGAAATGCATTTGTGGAAGGAAACCCTTACCCAATCCTCATTTCTCCAGCATTACATCTGCCGCCCTGTGGCCGATGCTTCCAGCGTTCAGTGCTCTGGCCCAGGAGGGCCGCAAGTAGAGCTCCCAGCCTGAGGTTTTCGAGCTGGGGAGGGATAAGAGAGGCCAAGACCTTCGTCCTGGAGTCCTTTTTCTAGGAGATTAGAGTCATCTGGAAAGGGAAAAGAGAATGGGGAGAAGAGTCTATCCCACAAAGGCTAGTGATTATTCGGCAAAGCCAGCCACGGCATCCTTCACACCAACAATAGCCGCTGAGCGCCGCCAAGGCCTGGAGAGCCTGGGCGGAGACTTAGCTGCCAGTGTAGTGTTCTGATTGAAATCAGCAATATTAAAGTCATACCCTGCTTATCTTTATGACCAAAATAGCCTCTAAATAAAATTATAAAAATTAAAATTTCAACAGCACTCATTAATGCATTTTGAAAACGGAAATTAAGATGTTTGAAACGCCGTGACACGCAATTTGAAGCTGAGGGATGCTCCTCTCTGCAGCTTCGAAGCCCCTTAATCAATTGAGCACAAAAAGACCAATCCAGGCCGAGTGTCCTGCTCATTCCTTGGCGCCCCTATATCTGACTGTAAGGTTGACTGCACAGTGGGGCATCCGACCTTCGGTTTGGGCAAGCGGGCCCGGCGCAGGACCGGCTCCGGGGCGGGAGGGGCCGGTGGAGCAGCCTGGCTGGCCGGGGCGGGGAAGCGGAACCCGCCAAGCTGGGCAAGAGGAGGGCGTCGAGCTACCGGCTTCGAGCTGCGCTGGGTAGGGCGACGCCCGCGGGGACACATTTCTGCCGGAGTGAGCAGCTATAGTTTGGGATATGAAATCACTCCGGGAGCGGTGGAATTCGAAGAATCCGCGTTTTCCTCTGCCGCGTCCTGCAGAGGAGAGAGAGGAGGGAGAGAGAAAAAGGAGATGAGAATCTCCTCCACTTCGGTCTCCTTTTGTAGCTTTAGATAATTCTCAGATACTTAACTTTTACCTACATGGGTTTCTTTCACTCATATTTTCTGACTCTCTTCTCTCTGACTTTCTGTAAATTTCTGGCAGGTTATTTTCATTTGTACGTTTGCTGAACTATTTATCTAACCTTGTACTACTTAAGCCTGTGCCTTGAATAGGAGTTTGAAATGATCTTATAAATATCTGAGTGTTTTCTCGACTGGGGCCCCAGTAAGGTAATCTGGTTTACGCGGGCATATTTTGCTTGTCTTTTAAATCCACTTGACTGTGCTCTGTGCATCTAGTTGAGATCCAATTATGGTTTTACTGAGGTTGACTATCTCCCCACCGGTCAGCTTTGGGTTCTCAGCCTTCTCTGGAAGAAGCCTCCTAGGCTTGCACCATGAATAAAAATTTAAACCTCCAACAAGATAATTCTCCAGCTTTCTTTTCCTCACTCCCAGCCCACCTCAGGGTGCAACCTAAAGCCAGCCTCTGTGTGCTGCTCTCTGATGATCCCAGCGGCAAGTCCGCGGTTGTGGGGTGTGGGTATCTCCTTTGCAGTGGAATCAGGCATCTCTCTGGCCGGCCAAGACTTGGTAGGGGCACTCAGACTCCTGCTAAAAAGACTTCAAGAGATCCCCAGAAGACCCTCCATCCCCAGAAGTCCCAGCGGAACAGTAGTCTGAAGCCCCCAGATTTTCAAGAGCAGGCAGGCAGGTCCATATGGAGCTCCTTTTTTGCTTCCTCTGGCTTCCTTCTGTAACCTTCCTCTAATGGTGAGTGGAGGTGTGAGGCTGGGGTGGCTCATGGCTCTGGGAAAAAGAACCGGCATTATCAATTCTTCCGAAGCCCTTCTTGGATGAGAGGACCCCGAATATCTCCAAATTCCTAAGAAAGAACTGATGACGATGAGCATAGCAGCAATAGGGGCTGGGAGAGATAGCTGCAGGGAAACCTGTCCTTACCCCTACATCGCCTCTACTGTAAATAAGCCCCGAGCCAAAGGGCTCATCCGTCTCCTTAAACAGCCAGTAAACTTTATATGACACAATATCTAATAGTAATTTATTGGGGAGATATTGTAAATTCCAACGGTTTTAGTTAATAAAGGAGCTAATTAAAGAGGGACAGGCTGTACTCGTCCAGCTGTTGGGGATAAGATAATACATATGGGGGGAGGCGTTGCAGGGTGCAGGGGTGTGTATGTGCCGGTATTTTTGGTGTGGCTTTTTCCCTCTTGCCCCGTGTCCAGCGATCGCTTCGCTGTCTGCCCCAGGTTTTATGATTTTTTTTAAAAAACCAGAATCCAGCGAATAAACCTGCCCCCACTTTTCGTCCCTCACCCCCTGACCTCTGCTCGAGATTGGGGAAGGGGGAAGTTGGTGTTGGTACCGAGTGTGGGGGGGGGGATCGTCTGTCCCCACCCCTCCCCCTGGCGGCGGCGCCCACGTGAGCAGGGCGGCCAATGGGTGACTGGTGCAGGTTTAACTATGTTTAATGTCAGATAGCAATAAAGTAGAAGCTGCCGGTCGGGCCCCGCGGAAATGGGCGAGCATAATCTCCTGAATCCTGGGTTTGTGGGGCCGCTGGTGAACATCCACACAGGAGACACCTTCTACTTTCCCAACTTCCGCGCGTCCGGGGCGCAACTCCCCGGGCTGCCTTCGCTGTCCTACCCACGCCGCGACAACGTGTGCTCGCTGCCCTGGCCGTCGGCTGAGCCGTGCAATGGCTACCCGCAGCCCTATCTCGGCAGCCCAGTGTCGCTCAACCCGCCCTTCGGCCGCACGTGCGAGCTGGCTCGTGTGGAGGACAGCAAGGGTTATTACCGCGAGCCGTGCGCGGAGGGCGGCGGCGGGAGTCTGAAGCGGGAGGAGCGCGGGCGCGACCCGGGACCCGGACCCGGGGCAGCGCTGCTGCCGCTGGAGCCGTCGGGGCCGCCTGCACTGGGTTTCAAGTACGACTACGCGGCAGGCGGCGGCGGTGGGGACGGCAGTACCGGACCCCCTCACGACCCACCCTCGTGCCAGTCGTTGGAATCCGACTCCAGTTCGTCCCTACTCAACGAGGGCAACAAGGGCGCTGGGACAGGCGACCCCAGCAGTTTGGTATCGCCGTTGAACCCCAGCGGCGGGCTCTCAGCCAGCGGTAAGGACCCGGGCCCGCTCCTGCGACTTACTCAGACCTGACATCCTACCAGGGTGGGCAGGGTAGGACTGATCTAGGGCTGCCTGGGGTGACAGAATGTGTGGTGAGCAAGCACTTCTTTTAAAAAGTAGTGGGGGGGGCGGGAGACCTATAAACATGTAAATATCCCCATAAAAGAACTGGTGAGATTTCCTGTTTTGTTGGCTTGCTGCTGGAGAGGACCTTGAGCTGGAGAGAAGGAGGATCCTGACTGGGACTTTCCTAGGCCTGGGGGTAAGGAGGTGGAAAAGGAGAACCTGGCTTTCCCTCTGCCTTCCCATAGACCCCCACTATCTACATTTTTCTTTAAAGAAATATCAGTGGACACAGGCTCTTCACCACTTGTCCATGTTTGTTCCAACAGATGAGGATCCAGTGGTGGAGACTGTGGGAGAACCAGGCCAGGAAATAGAAAAGAAGAAATAGGAGAGGTTTGGGGAACAGGAACATAGAACAGAGATAGGGTTGAGGAGTCAAGGGCAAGGAATGAGAGTGGAAAAAAAAAGAGTGATGAGATGGGGAATTGTTGGGGTGGGGGGTCTGGTAGAGGAGGCTATTGGGATGCCTAGAGGCAAGAAGGGAAAGGCCGGGTCTAGGGTCCCATATGGGGCCAAGGTGAAAGGATCTGGGGAAGGGTCGAGGGCACTGGGCTGGTCACCCCTTGATCCTCTGGCCAACCCTGCGGTTCATCTCCACCCAGGCGCGCCCTGGTACCCGATCCACAGCCGCTCACGGAAGAAGCGCAAGCCCTATTCGAAGTTGCAGCTGGCTGAGCTGGAGGGCGAGTTTCTGGTCAACGAGTTCATCACACGCCAGCGCCGGAGGGAACTCTCGGACCGCTTGAATCTTAGTGACCAGCAGGTCAAGATCTGGTTTCAAAACCGGAGAATGAAAAAGAAAAGACTTTTGTTGAGGGAGCAAGCTCTCTCCTTCTTTTAGGGGTCAGGATATGGGCACCAGCCCCAGACTGAGCCTGTACTGGCAGAGAGTAAGAGAGGGCGCTGCCTGGGATGCAGTTCCCGCTTAGATCGCCAGGCTTCTCTGGCAGGCCCTCCCTGGACATCCTCTTGTCTGTTTTGTTCCTGGTTCCCTCCCACAACCCCCATCCAGCAGGCCCTGCCAGGTCCCAGAGAGAAGGGAATAAATCTAGCCAGGCAGAGTGGAAGCTCACAGCTGCCATTGGGTGGCAGAAGCAGGGAAGACTTCTGGGGCACTGCATAGAGTTGGTTTATTTAAGGCAGGAGTGAGGTGCTGCGCCTAGGCTAAGGATCTGGAGAAACAGTGGCACAGATGCCCCTTCCTCAACTTCTATTCTGTGGTCTTTAGTCTCTCTTCCTGAAGGAGCAGATGACAGTGGGGACAGTAGAACCAGGGTGCCCAAACTCACAGTTGGTGGAGTTAGAACAGGCTAAAAGGAGGGAGCAAGAGGGAAGGATCATTAAAGGGGGTCAGGGTACCTCTGACAGGGCTGGAGGAAGGGAGAAACCAAGGAGAAAGTGTGGTTTGGAAGAAGAGAAGGATCAGCAAGGTCCAGAGTGGATAGGTCTGGGCTCCCCAGGCCTAGACATCATGTGGGCAGAAGTGCCAGGGTTTGGCACACTGGGCTATACGCAAGGCGACCATCAGCCTTATGTCTCCTCTAGGACAGGTTTCCAGAACAGTCTCCTGGTCCCCATCCCTCTCAGAAGTCCCCTGCCCGCCCTGGCCAACACTGGCTTACAGGTGTGCTGCTCTCTGCTTCCTGTGGCCTATGGGGCTGCGGATGGAAAGCAGGAAGCAGCAAGCAAGGGAATTGAGAGCCAAGCTAAATGCAGCCACAGGTTCAGTAGCCACTCCAGGGACCCCCACCTGGCTCTCCAGGAAGTTCAAGAAGCTGCAGAAGGGGCTGTAGAGCACGGCATTGATTGGCGGGGAGAGTTTCTGGCATCCACAGCAGCATCCGCTGATTCTCCCTTCCCCGCTGGCGTTCACGGTCATGGCCGAAGAGGCTGGACCGGCGTAATTTACGAGGCGGGAAGAGAATCTGCCCTTAAAGGGGCTACCGGCCGCGGAGGCCCAGCGCTCAGCCCGTTTCCCAGGCTGGCGACAATGAAGGAGAGGGCGCTACAGTTCCCCACCGAACTCCTCTCCGTTTCCCCCAACCCTCTACATCGCTCTTTGTCTCTGGGCTGCCTCGCTGCCAGGCCAGCGAACCACTGGAGTAGAAGGACCATGGCAGAGGGAGGGGCACATCCCGAGAACCGGTTGGAGGCCAAAGATTGGCTTCTCCAAGTGGAAAAGCCTTTTATCCATAAATGCCTCAGGCCCCAGGCCCAGTGGGGCAGATCCTGGGCTGGCTCTCCAAACAGGAGTAGTTGAGAGAGAGCCCACTCCTGCACTCAGTTTTTAGTCCTCTTCCCAAGAGTATGCCAACCTCCCATCTGCTGTCCCACCCCTATGGAAGCAAAAGAGATGAGAAGCAAAGACTGATTGGAGTTAAGTTTTGCCTGGACAGTATGAAACTGGCCTGCTGGCTTGGAGTGTTTCCCGCCTGGGCAAAGCCTCCCCATCCTCTGAGGGCAATCCACAGATCACCAGACTTCTCCAACAACACACAGCTTCAAGTCCCTGTACTGGTTTGTATGGAGGCACAGGCAAACACTGCTTGCACAACTGAACCCAGCAAACCACTGGGCCCACAAGCCCCCTTCTGCATGTGCAGGCAGCCTCTTAGTGCTCACAGGGTCCTACCGAGAGGAGATACAATCACATGCCTTCATTCCCCACTGGGCACCTGACACCTGAGACACTTTTCACCAACCTATACTTGTTTCACCTAGGTACTCCTTCCTAGAGAGCTCCTTTCCAGCTGTCCACACAATCTCCTGTGGGCTGGTCCAGGAAATGAGGCATACTCATACCCAGCCTGGTCAGTGCCAGACTCAAGCTCCCCCATCCTGACTTGACTCTTACAACCTATCAAAGAGACCAGAACACTTCAAAAAGAGTGGGGGGCGGGAGGACAAATATGCAATATTCTCTTTCCTTCACTTTAAACTTGACTTCTGTGAGCTTCTCTGTCAATCTATGTTCTGTACTATGTGTCTGTTGCTAGTACCTAGTATAGTCCCCATGGATAGTCACCCCTTCCCTACTTCCTTCCCAGCTCTCTGTAGTATACCCTCCTATTCAAACATCTGTCTGTAGCACGTTTCTCCTTTATATGGTCCTTGTACAGAGTTGCTTTGTCATATTAATATTAATAATTAAAACATGTATGTATGACAGTATGATTTTTGAGAACAATTTTTAAAATTGGGCCCCCCACATATGGACTCCTCTGTCTGGAAAGAAAGAGCTTCAGCTTCCTCTTCTCCACTTTATTTTCTCCAATTCAGGTGAATAAATAAAAATAATAAATGTATAATAAATAATAAAGGAAGTGCAGCTGCAGAAGCAACAAAAATATATGGTCAACCAAGAAATGTTCATGAACTACCATCTGTAGTCCCAAGCAATTACTGGCAACGAGAAAATTGGGGAGCTGTAGAATAGAGGGAGGAGAGAGAGCTCCAAGGAGCCATGGGGCTAAAATAATGTGGACATCCCAGAAGAAGCAGAAACCGGTTTCAAAAAAGGAAGTCTACACTGCAGGAACTCAAATAATAGAAGCTGAGCTAGGACATGGGGGTAATGAGAGCACCCTGGGGGTGGAGTGGACTGGGGCTTGGTGTTTCCAAAGCTTCAGCTCTATGGACCTAACCCTGGAACTTCACTCTGAGAGGATATTTTGTGTATTGTAAGATGACTGGGCAGGAAACTAAAGACCCCTTGGAGCTGGTGAAGTAGGCTGCATATCTTGAAGACAGCAATCCCCTCTGGGTTTTGCCAGAGAGAAGCCCAGATCTGGGCCATTGGCCCAGCAGGATGCAATGTGCCCAGGAGCCCGCTCCACCTCCACTATCCCCTCTTGCACAATGAAATGCCCTCCCTCTGCCTTGACCCCTAATCCTTTGCTCCCCACAGTGACCCTTTCTAACTCTCTGGCTTCAGCCATAACAGTCCTTTCCAAATTTTTCTTCCAGCCTCCCAGGCCTGTGAAGGAATACCAGAGGCTCCCATTGAGCTGACCATAGAGTCAAGCCTCCTGCACTGAAATCTTTCTCTCTTTTGCTCATTCCTGCAATTAAAGGAACTAGCAAATTTATATCAAATCCCATTCTTTCTTTACTCATAATTCCCAACGGTCTTGCAGAGCCTGTGGGTGCAGGCAGGAAGGAGACTTCAAGGCTTGAGGCCCCAGGGAGAGCAGGAGAGGCTGGGGGTGGCCAGCTTCTGGCAGCCCTAAGCTGGGTGGGGGGAGGGGCCAGTTACTACCAGAATAAAGAGTAAAAGTGGGGAGATCAGACAAAAGTCTATCCACTGCTTAAGATGTGTCTATAGAGGAAAGGCCAACAGTAGGAGTTTATGGCTTTAAAAAAGAAAACATAGGGAGGTCATGAATAACCGTCCCTTAATTCATGCCCAAACACTCCCAATCTGAAAGAGAAAGCACCTTCTTGGGTGGCGTCTATGCAGGCCTCCAGTTTCAATAACTGAGGAAGTTGTCCGAGAAGGAAAACCCTACAGCCTTCTCCTCAGGGCTGAAAAGCAATTCCATGAGTCTCTCGTTAAAAGGAGGTCGTGGTGGAATCCACCACCCAAATATTCAGGGTGAGGCTGAGCTTTTGAATCTGAGCGAGGACTGTGTCTGTGCCACAACTATTTGTCTAGTTTAACCCCCAAATTACAATGTACTCTACTCACTTAAACACAAAGCACTCTGTGTCTCAAAATGGGTCTTAAGGAGCAAGATATTTCTCCTAAATATGATTTAGGAAGAAAATCATTCTGTTGTGTGTATGCAAGCTTATATCATCCACATGAATTCTTATTTGGACCTGATTATCTACGAAGTTGTTCTGCTCCACTCTGATCTGCACAGCCAAAGCTGGGTATTTAAAGCCACTATTGAGCGAGCAGACAGGAGATGGACCCGGCAGTCGGGGTTCTGTGGATGCTAATGCAACCGGAAACCCAGAGCAATCGATAGCTCAGACCCAGAGCCGGAGCAGGGACCGCGGGCCCAGATCCGCAAACAAAACAAACCCTTGGGACCTTGGGTTCCGGCCAGCCCGGAGCTCCCCCCCCCCCGCCGTCCCCGCCCTCCCTCCCCTTTATATCCAAGAAAGCGGGACCGGTTTTTAGGCTCCAGGCCACACGGGAAACGCACCCTGGAGCTGCCAAACCTCTCTGCGCAGTGGGCATTTGGAAGTGCGGAAGGTTTTGGTGTAATCCAGGACGAGGTATACAGAAGGTCTGGTATCCCGCAGCCCACATGCCAGGTTTTAGGCGTGAGCAGCCGTCTTCCTATGTCTGCCTCTATGGAGACAGAATTGCCGATTTTCCGCGGATAGGCCCGCGGCCCGCTCCCGCAGCCGCAAGATTCCCCAGGCTCTCCCGCCGCTCACCGCTGCAGGCCCGCGCCGTGCTCGCGGCTGTTGCCCTAGGGGAGGCCCCGAGACAAAGGCAGGTCGGCCGCGGCTGGTTGACTCGGGCGCCTGGGCCGCTCCCCAACTCACGCCTGGAGCCCTCAGCGCCCTGGCCCAGTGGAGAGGGCTCTGAGACCCGGGTCAGTCCGGATCCCGCCGACCGGTCCACTTCAGGGGCCCAAGAAGAGGAAACCCAGCGCGCCCAAAGCCTAGGATGATCGCCGCCCAAAAGCGCCAGAGGCTCTGGTCGCTTTCCGAGGGCAGCTGGGCCCCGCGTAGGACGGGATGACCCCTGCTGGCCGGAGCAGTGGAGACTTTCTCTCCTGGACCGAGTCCCACCCAGTTCCTCTTCCCTGAGCACCCTGGGCCTGAGGGACATCCTATGAATTTGTGGAAAGCCTTGAAGAGCAGGTGGAGTTTGAGGCTCTGAGCTGTGGGAACTAGACATTTCTCCCAAATGCCTTTCCTCTGCCAGTACGCAGTGTCCCCACAGTGGCAGCCAGCCCTCCAGCGGTGCTTCTTATCTCTGGTGGTTTTGCCCCGGAGGCCCCTGTGCTACCGGCTGGATCTTGGCACAGAAGCCGGAAACTGGACCACCACAAGACGATACAGCTGGACCAGTGGGAAACCAGCTCAGTGCCAGTGGACGATTTCTTATTTTCAAGCCAAAGCGCTTGCGGGACACTTGGAGACAAGTCTTCATTTAATCAGTTTCTCTGACCATGAGAGGAAAACTTCCTTCAAGGACAGGTCTGTAGGAATAGAACCCACCAGGAATCCTTGCTTGGAAAGCTTTCTGTGAAAAGCGTGTAGTCCACATGGGATCATGGAAAGATATTCCCTAACATATACACCTGGCTATGCTAGGGCCATAACCAATGTATGGTAACAGTCATTTTAGATACTTATATTACTTGTATATTCTGGGCATGCAAAATACGTTTTTATATAAAATACGCACTTTTATCTGTCACATGGAAAAGCAATGAACAGAGAAAAGATCAATATAGCATAGGTACTCACATGTAAAATTTATTTACATATATAAACACTATAGTGGATATATCCTTCATGGGGAATGCATAGTCCTGAGTCTATTTAGCTACATGCTTATATACTCCACAGTACACATAGAATCAGTGCATTAAAATGCACCTAGATCTTGCTATATGTACACAAAAATTTAATGAAAAAATTTTGTACATACACAAAGTCCATATTTACATACTGTAGATTATGTTTGCATGCATGGTGTGTGTATACCAAATACATTGAAAATATAATCTTTGAACTTACATCTTTATAGTACATATTTCTCTGGCAGTCTTAAAAGTAAGAACAGGAAGAAGTTCAGGCATTAGTAGTGACAGTCTCCATCTGCTGAACTTTCATTTTTTCTTTTCTGTTTCTATTGTTCCTATCTCCTTAAATCCCCTTCTATGTCTACAAGCATTATTGTGTAAGTGGTCTCCAATATCTATTTCCCTGTTGTATCTCTTGTCTGAAGCTGGGTATTTAGAACAGGATTAAATCCTGTCTTCAGCAGGATCTACTGCATAATCACTCTTATATAGAAATATATAATTAGGTTATCCCATGTGTCCCAAGATGCTCTCTTCTAGACCTAATGTAAGTATATTATAGACATACTCTGTTCTGCCAGGAAGGAAAAAGGAGGCCACATTGGCTGGTGTGGTGTTTGACAGGTTGATTCCTAGGTGTTCTCTGAGCACAGCGTGGCGGGGGCGGGAGGGGGGCTCCTGAAGGCTAATATTTATTTAATTTTAAAATTTTCTTTTAACTCTTGAGTCTAGGGAACAATATAAAACAAAGGCTGGACCTGGGCATCTACCGTAGTCTCAAATCTGGGAGCAGCTTCACTTTCAGCCAGGGCAGAGATGCTTCCAGCTGTCCCAGCCTCTTAGCTTGGGCTCCCATTTTTAAACTGGGCTGGGTCTACACAAGCAGCGGAGGGGAAAAACTATCTCATAACCCCAACTTTCTTCTTCTTCTTTTCCCAACAAAACCCATTCCCAACGTTTTTGGAGAAGTATTTTCTGGCACTGAGCTCTCTGTTTTGGCCCCCTAAAAATTAGTCTCACTTAGCTCTCAGCAACTAAAAATTCAGGGCTCTCTGACATACCTATGGAAAAATTCTTTGAGACAGTTCACTCACACCCAGCAGAGATATTGTTTATGAGTCCACGGTTCCGTATAGACGCGGCGATATTTTACAGTCCGAAGGAATCAATTAATTAGCGCCTCCCAGTCCCCCCCGCCGGCCGCTGCTCGGCTGAGCGGGCGCGGCTGAGATAGATGTGCGTGGCCAGCTCGCTGGTCTTGTTAACAAGCCTCATCATAAAGATGGAGATGATAAGAAGAGCAAGGAAGCTTCGGCAGCCACCGCGGGGCGGGCGGGGTGCAGCTTGGAGAGCCCGGGTCTCGAGCTGCGTGTGGGGAAACGCCTGCCTGGAGCCTGAGCTGCCCTGGCGCCCACTCGGGTTTATCCAGCGTTCCTTCCTTCTTGGGCGTTCATGCTGTGAGCTAGGACTCGAATAATTCTCTCTCTCCTCTCCTTCCCTCAATTTTCCCTTTTCTTTCTCGTGCCCAAAATGAGATTTAAAAAATAAAAGTACATAAGCCTCTGTCCTCAAGAGAGTGAATGCTTGTCTTGCCTTCTGCCACGTTTGTTCCTGAGACCTGCCGTCTTGTTCTATTCCCAGCATTTCTCTGCGTGGTTCCCTTTCATCTCCGTCTGGCGCTCCTTTTCTCTTCTCTTCTCTTCTCTTTCTTCTCTTCTCTTCTTTCTTTCTCTCTCTCTCTCTCTGGCTTTGTGGTTGCTTTTTCTACCAGGTCGGTGCTGGCTCAGGGTCCAACAAGCTTATAAAAAATACAAATACCCGATGGTTATCTTGCATCAGAGCGAACATCCCTAGATAAGCCAGATCCAGATCCAGTGTGTGTGTAGGGGGGGAAACACCTTGGGTGTAATTGCTGGTTCTGGTTGTAGCACTTAATTCTGTTTATTCTCGCTGATGTGCATACTTAACAGAGAGATATTGATATTAAAGGGCAAGGGGGAATTAATTTTACTTTTATAGTCATCTATTAAGAGCAGAAGATGATCTGAGTCTCCTTTAAAGGGACTAAAAAGGGGGGGAGGGAAAAGGAGGGGGAAGGGAGAAAAATGACTGAAGGGGAACAAAGATCTTTGCCTGAAGAAACAATGTAACACTAGACAGAACTATAAAGTCCGGGAATGTAAGAACCCAGGACTCTCAGCTTCCCCCATTTGAAATCCTGTCCTCTGCACTTCCTGCTGAAATCCTGGACCCTGAGTACACAGTGGTATTCAAGGAAGAATTCATGCAATTATCCGGATAATTGTAGGGGGAGAGAGAGAAAGCATTTCCCTTTTATTGTTTGGCCCTCTCTGGTGTCTGTGCTGAGGAGGAGAAGGAGGAGGAGGGGTGGGGGGGTGGGGATATAGAGGAAAAGGAGGTGGTAGGGTCTCTTAATATTACCCTAACTTCTACTAAATGACTACTCCTAAATCAAGAAGGATCTAGGCAGGAGCTTACAGATTTTGGAAATATACTCAAATAAGTAAGAGATCCACTTTGAATGCCTCTGATCCAGTTTCATTTTCAATATTCACTTGGCTTCACTTTGTCAGCATAGACCTGCCTCCTCTATATTGTAATCATCACAAGTAAGTGGATAATAGATAATTATAGGGGTGTCGATAATATTATTTTATAGCCACACAAGATATGATTAGAGTTAATGTCAGAGGCTCTGTTGGAGCCTGGGAGGCAGCATGAAGCAAGGTAGAAAGGCTCTGAGAGTCTTTCTCTTTCCTATTATTAAATGAGTGAAAATCTTCAAAAATTGCTAATACTCTAAATTCCTTCTCAGTGTGTCTTGAGGGAGATCTCCAGGATTTTAGAGGTCATAAAACTCTGACAAGGGCAAAGAACAACTTGATACTTGAACTCTGCCCTTCTTAGTCTAGGGAGCAGAGGGCTTTGCTCTCCCTATGTCCCCACAGTCAGGGACTTAGCTCTCAGTTCCCAGTACAAGGCCACTAGTCTTGTGGAGACTTGGTAGGTGATACTAGTAAGAGCAAGACAGGAGCTTATCACTATCAAATTCAGTCAACCCCAAGTAGGCACTGGGCCCAAAGCAAGCTCCTTTTTTAATCTCGAATTTATTCTCCTTCCAAAGGACACATGGGTGGAGGCAAAAGCTTAGTTGGGACTGCAGAGGTCAGTTCAAGGTGGGGATGAGGGGAGGACTGAAAATATTTTTTTCAAGGTGGGTTTGTGGCTCAGGGGTAGAGCACTTGCCTACCATGCATGAGGCCCTAGGTTAAGTCCCCAACACCACACACACACACACACACACACACACACACACACAAATTGTTTCCAGGAGTCAAGAGACCAGAAGCCTGTGGGGGACAAGGGAAGACTGCCTTAGAGGCAAAGGCAGAGAACAAGGCCCAGAGAATTGTAGGGAACTATGAAATCAAAGGCAAGACTAAAACAAATGAGAGAAAGAAAGGGGACAGCAAGAACAAGAGGAGAAAACAAAGAAAAGAAAAAATTAAAAGGAAAAGGTAGGGTTGAAAAGGAAGAAAAGGGCAGAAATTAAAAGAAAAAGAGGAGGGAGGCAGAGGCAAGGGTCAGCAATTTCTCTCACTCTGCCCGGTCGCTTTCAGCAGTCTGGGTGGGCGGGGGCGCCATGACAAAGTGAAGGTCAAGTTAGCATCGTACCTTATAAGGAAGGCGTCGGTCCTCCATTTCAGCCTTTCTCTCCAGAAGGACTCTGGCAGTGGCATTTCTGATCTTGTAAACACTGGACTCTATGGGACATTGAAAAACTAGACCCCCACTCCTTCCTTTATTGGGGGCGAGTTCTGTCGGCCGGAGAAAGCTTCGAATAGGGAAGTCAACTAAGGAAGACTCCGAGAAACTTTTCTTTTTTTCTCTCTGGCTACGCTCCCGCCTGCTGGGGCTCCCTCTCTTCCCCCACCCCCACGCCTTCTCTCCCCCCCCCACTTCCCTCTTTCCCCTCCTAATCTCCCGGTCTTCCGCATCCACCGCTAACTCCGGGCTCCATCTCTCCACTCACCCTCTCCTCTCTGCAGACTTCTAAATTCGTTCTATTCCAGCGTCAAGCGGAGCAGGACGTTAAGAAATGGAGAGAAAATTAAACATCTTAAAGAAAAATTCATTTACCGCTCAAATGTCTGAATATTACGGTTTCCTTCAGGAAACAAAGAGATTATCTTCGGTAAGGAGAAGTGAGATAGCAGCGATGGGGAGGGCTGATGCAGTAGGAGACTTGGATTATTTCTCAGATCCAGGGGAGAAAAGGAGAGAAGTGAGAGAGAAGCGTTTTTACCAAGCAACTAGGGAAGAAAGAGGCTGCAGTTGGTGACCGTGCAAGGACTGGGTACTCCCGCTGCGATCGCATAGCGCTGAGCCTGCTCGGTCCAGGCCTTGGGAGCGGAGAAGCAAGTATATTAGATATTTGCTGGTTTCAGGGAGCTGGGCGGCAGAATGGAGGAAGGCAGGGAGGGAGACACAGAGAGTAAGGCGGAGTCACAGTCGGCCTGTGTGTGAGAAAGTGAGATCCGCAGCCTTGCCGGCTGGCGGTACACAACACGTAGCTCAGCTGAAAGTGCTGCGGGAAGGAGCCTGGATTCTTGATCCTTTTCCTCCAAGGTATCAGTGAGGTGTTTTTGGTGTGGTGGTATCTGCAAAGGGCTCACCTCCTTTTTCCTGGACCTCACAGCCGGTCGTCACCTCTTCTGAGCTCTTGGAGCCATTTTAAGGTCTAATCATTTTTTTTTTAATTGAAATTCTAATGTTAAGGATATTTAGAAAGAAGTGATAGGGGATCCTGGTTAAATCTGATGCTCCAAAAGCCCTTAATTGTTGGCACCTCCACCCTCCTCAAATAGAAAGCTGGTCTCTGGAATCAACCCCCTCCCACCTTGCCTACCTGGCTGGGGATACCTCAGAGACCTGAAGTGGGGCCAGGGTGGCAGAAGCAATGGATATGGTTACTAGGGATCCCAGGCCTTGGGGCTTGGTAACCTCCTACCCTGTGTTCTGATACTTAAAAACAAAGAGGCCAGATTTGATTATTTCTGGTAGTATTAAAGGATCTTGCATTCAGTGGAGATTCTGAACCTGATTGAGGTCTGAGTGATAAGTGTTTCACCCATAGACATTTAATCTGGTAAAAGTGCCATTTGTGTCAAAGTGCTTGGGCTCACGCAGTTAGAGGACAGCCAGAGTGGGGACTTTCATTACCAGGAAGTCCCAGAAAAGGAATGGTGGGTTCTTTGTCAGGATCTAGAGTTCTGCAGAAAGTATTTTAAATGTTCAAAATGGACAAGGGAGGCCGTTTCTAATGTTCCCTCAGCTGTGAAGGGAAGTCCCAGGAAGTGAAGAGGTTTACTAGTTGGGATGCTTCCCCCTAGTGTGGGAAAGACAGAGATAGCCAGACTTCACCCTGAAAAAATGTGCTCTATGTCTGACAGAAAATTGGCAGGCACTTCGGAGATTTAGGGACTTGCACCGAGAAAGGCAAGGCCAGACACACTTGTGAAGGCAGAAGCTAAAGTGGGATTCAGGGTGGATAGGGCAATCTGAAGGGTAAGGTTGGAAAGGTATTCCCTGAAACTATTTCCTCAGAGAAGCCAATTCACACAATGGACTCTAATATTGAAAAACACCAGATGATTTGCTTCGAAGGGACATAAACAGGCCAAGCGGATGCAGGTTAATAAAACCTGCAAAAGCCCAGACAGGAACACTTAAAATGCCCCAGAACAAAGCACACCGTGACAAATTCTCACCCAACACACAAGTACACGCACCAGAATGTTCCCAGGCACCGAGAGAAAGAGACCTTTTCTACCTCTGGCCTCTACCCGTGGACACTCAGGTATACCTGCCCAACTCCAAGAACACACACAAATTTATGCATTCTTCTAAACTGACCCAAAGAAACCCCTAAGGGTCTTGGGCAGGCATGGCTGCACTGCACACCCCACAGAGCCAGCCCATGTCCCCTGAGCCTTGCTAATGCATGATCCAGATCCATACCGGGAGATAAAAGTCTAGACAATAGACGGCTGTTTATGACAACGAGGCTCTCCAAGTTTGGGGCTGGGTGATAAATCTCTGGCGAATCTTCCTGTAACTCAACTTCTGGCTGTAGTGAAGAGAGAATCATGGAGATCACAGAAGGCAGCAAAATGGGGAGACTTTTAAATTGTGAGCAAAAGGAGGCTTTCTTGTTGGGGCTAGCAAATGGAGGCCAGCACACTCGACCCACGCAGGCGTCCACACTGTGGAAGCTTTCGGATTTAGCTTTCAAGCCCTGGCGAGTCAGGGCTCCCGGAAATCCGCCAGAAAAGTGCGGGCAGAAAGACAGGGCCTAGAGGCTGGGACAGACTCACAAGCCATTCTTGCTGGGGGCAAAGCTTCTTTTTTTGTTGGTGACTAGAATCTTCTTGCTCTGTGACACCTGAATTTTCGGACCTTTCTTTCTGTCCTCTTTCCCTCCCCCCTCCTTCTCCTCCCTTTCCTCCTTCTCCCTTACCTTCTTCTCCCTCTCCCTCTTCTTTTCTTTTTTGGATTGATGGCCTGTTCTCTTTTGCATTTTCGACCCAGGCGTCTGATTACAAGTAAAGAGCCACTGAAGTTGATCTCATAAAAATGCCGCGAGCTTACTTTGATCAGCTCAGACTGGGTCCGAGCCTAAGTAGGCGCTAAAGCCCGGGAATGGCGGCTTGGGCCAACCCAGTCTCTGCTGTGAGCAAGGGGGAGATTTGGGTGGCCCAAGCGGCAATTTTGCCCAGAAAAGATATTTTCTGTGGGCCTACAACTGGCTTTGGAAACTAAGGCCCAGGGCAGCGGCTCCATTTCCAGACTCCTTTTAAGACATTTCCTTCATTTTAGAGCATTTGGTGAGGGGGGCCAGTGAAACTGGCTCATAAAATCGAGCTTTTATGGGGAGAAATGGGTTTTCATTGCTAGCCTCCTGGGACAATACCTCTGAGGAGAAAGCTGGGTGGGGCTGTAGGGGTGGAGAAACTGCCCTTCTCCCACCGCACACCTCTTCCTCATGCCCTAGGAACCTGAGCAGGGTCCACCGCTTAGGTGGCCTGACTTGTGGCCTTGAGCTTGGGGCTCTATCCAAGACTGAAGCGAGGTGGAAGGTGGAAACCAGCAGTCCCACCTTTCCAGTTTCCTGGCTGGGGTGGAGTAGGGTGTTGGTGTCTCTCTTGCAAAATAAGCTGTTAGTCTGAAAATCCCAAAGCACTCTGAAGGGATTATTCAATGCAATACTATTGCTCTAAGGGACAGAATTATGTGCAAAAAGGGTGCAAGCTGATTTTTAATGAGAGCGCCTCGCCTACTTGTCCTCCTAGGATAAGAACTGCGGGTGTCCATGCATGGGACTCCTTCCCCTTATCTTTTCATTGACTCTATACAGGACTGAATTTACAACCAAAGCCCACCATAGATCTGTGCACCCCTTTTCTCCTCCTGGGGTTTTCTTCCTAGTCATGGTCTGTGGGGTAGTCACCTCCCCCCACCAAGATCTGTAGAACCCAGAGCAGCAGGAGGAGGTAGACAAGCTGCAAGGCAACCCTTGCGCTGTGTGTGGGAGGCCGCTGGGAGCTGCTCAGGCCAGAATTCGCTAGATACTGCCCCCTTCTGAAGCTGTCCCTGTGTCCCTGTGTGGGAGGGAAGGGCGCTGGCTTGGCCCTGGTCAGACTACCAAGGCAATGGCCCAGACCACAGCCGCCTGCTAGCGGTCAGGCAGGCAGCGGGAACTGGGGCCAACAAGAGCCGGTAAAGCCAGCAGGATGGCCCTTCCACGGAGGATTTCAGGTGGAGGATCGGACTCTAGGTGGTTGGAGGTACCTCCCCACCTACCAGGTGAGGAAAAAAAAATAGCCACCTGGAGTGAAGCCCACTAGGGAAGGGATTGGGGCCACAGATAGGTCCCTATAAGAGAAGTAACTATTGTCCTGGCCAGAAACTGCGGATTGAGAGGGTGCAGCCTGGGGCAAGCAAGCTTAGCCCATGCTTATGGGTGGTCTGGAACCAAGGCTAAGCAGAGAAGTCACTATCCCATACCTTCGGCATTTTTACCAATCAACAACTAGCTGACCTTAGAGACCAAGGCCTTCTTTCCTTGATCCCAGCAGCAACTAACAGTTGCTGGGATTTTTTTTAACTGTTGAAAAACTAAGTCAGAGAAACAATAGGAAAAAATGTAAAGTTGGTGTTTTAGTTTTATAAAGCAGAGTATAACTTCCCAAAAGTCTGTATTGGGAGACCTCAAGTTTCCGGGCATCAACTCATTGATGTTCTTTCTTGCATTCCTTTTCCTCTTTTGATTTTTGTTTGTTCGTTTGTTTGTTTCAAGGAAATAAGGCCGCCAGCAGCCCCTTGCAGCCGCCTGGCTTACTTTTATGGTGGCCTCGGAATAAACTTGGTGGTCAAATTCAAGTGCTCAGGCCCACAGCTGTCTCCTCACAGGAAGCAGCCCACCCCCCTTGTCTCTGCCTGTACAGAATGTGCCTTGGAGGATTGGGCCCCTCATGGCCCTGGAGGCCAGAAGGGGGAAGGAAGCAGACTCTCCCAGGGAGAAAGCAGAAGGTGAGACACTGCTCTCATCAACACCTCTGCAAGGGATAGGGGTACCTCTTGCCTCCCTCTCCTTGATTACTATCACTGTTTGGGGTGCATTTTGCCTCTAATAAACTCAAGTTTAATGAGGTCAGTGCGAACCCCATAAAAGCCATAGTTCCGAGTTCTCCACCATTATAATTTAAAATGCTGCCCCCAGCTTACCCTATAAAAAGGGCTGAAAGAACGAGGAAACAACAGATTTTTCCTTTTGGTCCCTTCCCTACAGAGAAGTCCCACACTTTAGCAAAGCCCCAATCTAGTTCCTCTTTGTCCTCAGTAAAGATCTGGCCCAGACTAAAGAAGGGTTCACGAAGCAAAGCCCAACACTGAGTAGGTAGAAGAGTACTCTAATATTCTAGTATCACCCCAAGAATGGGACCTAGAGTCAAGACAGACTTCATCCAGGTTTTGCTCTAAAAGCGGAGCAAATTTAAGGAGGAAGAAGAATTGAAGAGGAATGGATTTGGCAGGGTTGTGTTTAGAGAAGTTACCATAGGTCTTCTCTACTTGATTTGGGGGCCTCAGTACTTCATCATGCTTCAGCAAGGAAAATAAAATCCTGATAAAAAATTTAAAGTGGAAACCAGTTTTAACCAAGAGTTAGGGATGTAAGGAGGGTTCTAGCTATTTTTTTTGCTTTCTCTAAGAGCTCAGTGGGCTCAGTCCTTGGGGCCTCAGCTCCTCCTCTCCTTCCTTAACAAATCACACACTGGCAGTTCCTCTTTGGAACCAAGATTGCTTTCTGCTCATGCCAGTTGCTCAGGTCCCTTGACCCAGTCCAGAACCTTTCAATAAAGTCATTTTCTGCTTCCCAGATATGTTTCGTTGTGTCCAAAGGGATGGGAGGCAAGAGTACAAAATTACTGAGTCTACCCTTTGGGTCACAGTCCTCCAGGAGGATGACAGACAAGGAGGCACTGGTATCTAACTTTTACCAAGGTTGAGGTTCTGGGAATTCCCTCTAGAGAGAGGCCTCTGGCCCTACCCTGCCTGCCTTAGGATCCACAGCTCTCTACCACTGTCCAGCTGATCTGTACTGGAAATCCATACCTGGCCCCACTATCCACCTCACAGCTCTCCCAAATCATTCAGGAATAAGAGCCCCAAACCTAATTCCTCCACTATATTCTGCCTGTACCCCCCTCTACCAGGATTCTTTTCAGCCTACTAGCTGAGCTGAGCCCCCAACCCCAAGGGCCCTAACATAGAAGATGCATGACTTTCCAGTCTTTTTCTTTGGGGTTTGGGATTTTAAAATCCACAGTGGATGGAGCTTTCTGCACATTGATTGACAATAAAGGCAAGCATGAAATATTCACCCAGGGCCACTCTCTCATACTAAATATTTAACACAACATTAGAGAAGGTTTTTCCCAGACTTCGCCAGGCACCGGCTGGGCGGCTGGCGCTTCGCTTACCACTCATTTATGACTAATCGGAGTCCCTAGCTGGCAGCAGCACAGCAAGCCAGACAAAGTTGGGACACTGGCTTGCAGATGGGCTGCCTCACCTTTGGGAAACTTCAGATACTCTTCTGGGGAGCTTCTCCAAATACCTAAAAGGGAGTCTTGACAACCAGCTCTGGCCAGAAAAAATAAAAGAATGGACTTCTTCAAACTCTTGTACAGGCACTGACTGCAGGTTGGAGGGGTAAGAGTCCCTAGACTTGGGGGGAAAGGATTCACTGTTCTCCGGGAAATCAGCAATGGGGAGAGAAGTCCTCATTCTGGTCTCTGCTGATCACGGGGAGGAAGCAAGACCCCCATACTGAAAGCTCGCCTCTTTCCCCCAATCCTGGGTGGGGGGGCGAGCAGCAGCTAGGGAAAAAATACAATTGCCCCCTCCCAGCCACCGCCCCCGCCCATCCCACCGCCCACCCCACCCCAACCTCTCTCTCCTCCTCTGCTCGCTCTGTGGAATGGAGAGGAGGGGAGTGACGAGAGAAAAACGAATACAAATCTGCAATTGATTTTCATAATGTTTCTGCGGTGTTTGCAAACCAATCGCCTGAACGTCCCGGATCTTACCTAAGAGAGAACCCCTCCTACGTCTGCGAAGTGCTCCGAACTGATATATGACAATATCTACTTTGGATCACGTGCTCGGGGAGAGAGACTAAGACGGATAACGCGTCATCTCGCCTTCCCAAAATTTCCCCCCTCGCTAGACCGGGTCCAAAACCTCCATCCGGAGCCGGCAGGAGAGGAGAACGATGTTTAACTCGGTCAACCTGGGCAACTTCTGCTCGCCGTCGCGCAAAGAGAGGGGCGCTGACTTCGGCGAGCGAGGGAGCTGCGCCTCCAACCTCTATCTACCCAGTTGCACTTACTACGTGCCCGAGTTTTCCACGGTCTCCTCCTTCCTGCCCCAAGCCCCCTCTCGTCAGATCTCCTATCCCTACTCGGCCCAAGTGCCCCCGGTCCGGGAGGTCTCCTACGGCTTGGAGCCATCCGGCAAGTGGCACCATCGGAACAGCTACTCTTCCTGCTATGCCGCGGCCGACGAGCTTATGCACCGGGAGTGCCTTCCTCCTTCCACAGTCACTGAGATCCTCATGAAAAACGAAGGTTCCTATGGCAGCCACCACCACCCCAGCGCCCCACATGCTGCCCCCGCCGGTTTTTACTCTTCAGTCAACAAGAACAGCGTCCTGCCTCAAGCCTTCGACCGTTTCTTCGACAACGCCTACTGCGGTGGCGGCGACGCGCCCGCGGAGCCCCCCTGCTCGGGCAAGGGCGAGGCCAAGGGGGAGCCCGAAGCGCCCCCGGCCTCGGGACTGGCGTCCCGGGCTGAGGCGGGGGCTGAGGCGGAGGCCGAGGAGGAGAACACGAATCCCAGCTCGTCCGGTTCTGCCCACTCGGCGACCAAGGAGCCGGCCAAGGGAGCCGCCCCCAGTAGGTAGCAGCGGCCGGGAACAGGCGGGCAGCAAGGGAGGGAAAGAGAGGGAGGGCTAGAGTAGGGGGGTGGCCAGGGGAGCAGGGACAGCCTCGTGTTTTGGGTCAGTCCGATTTTATGTGGAGTTTTATAAGCATTCAAAGGATTTTATTATAACCTACAAAGCCCTCTCTCCCAACGACTCGACTTTTTACGATGGAGAAGGGGTGGGAGGGAGGGAAACGGGCTCTTTGGAAAAGCCGGGTGAACCCCCCTCCCCCGTTATCTTCCTCGGTCTGTGAAAATTTTAAAAGTGCCACCATTGCGGGCGATATTAACTTTGATCGTGAACTTAGAGGAGCATTTAAGGAAGGATGGGGAGCCAGGCTGCCGGGGGTGGGAGGGAGGGGAGGGGTGGAGGGGGAGAAAGGGGAGGGCGAGGGAAAGACTGGGAGAAACTCAGAGAGGGGGAGAGGTGGAGGAAAGAAGCAATGGAGCAGAACCTGAGACCCGAGAGGCGAGCCAGGGTTGCTCTGCTTCTTTTTAAAATCGTATTTTTTTAATGTTCAAACTATGTTTTCGCGAATCTTTGAGCAGAAACCCAAGGAACCGGGGCTTAGCGGCGACAGGGGATTGGGAAGAGGTAGATCCCGGCTCCGCTGCGTTCTAGGCAGGGGTCTCAGCGTTTCTTCTCGATCTTCAGCCTCGGTGCAGGCCTAGCGAGGCAGCGTACAAGGCGCGGCCCGGCGGGCGGCCCGGGCGCCAAGGCCCCCCGGAAGAGACTTTAGGGTGTCCAGGTGCCTGCTCGCTGGTTTCCTCCCGGCTTCCCCACTGTTCTCGCCAGGTCGTACTTCGCGCCTTGTTCTCCGCGGTTCCCCCAGATTTCTGGGGGAAATGGTAGTGGACTTTCAGAACCATTAGGAGCCGCCAAGGGCCGCCGGAGAGCAGGCAAGGGGCTCAAGGAGACGCACGTGGCCCCAGCAGGCTTTCCTTTTCCCTCAGACCCTGTCAGCTAAGGCTCTCGCCTGAAGCACAGTGGGGCGCGAGTCGCTCAGTGGCCGGAGCTAGACCAGGCGAGAGGGTCGAGGCTTGCCCCTGCTTTGCGGCCTTCGAGAGGAGGGCCACGGGCCTGGCGGGAGGGCTGCCCAGCGGAGGGGCTGGGAGAAAGGCCGCTAAGCGCTCAGCGGGCTGGGCTGGGGTCGCCCTGGTCTCACGTGTCTCTCTCCCCCTCTCCTCGCACTTGCCTCCTCCCCTCCCTCCAGACGCCCCCCGCACTCGCAAGAAGCGCTGCCCTTATTCGAAATTCCAGATCCGGGAACTGGAGCGAGAGTTTTTCTTCAACGTGTATATCAACAAAGAGAAGCGGCTGCAGCTGTCCCGGATGCTGAACCTGACGGACCGACAAGTGAAAATTTGGTTTCAGAACAGGAGGATGAAAGAAAAAAAACTAAGCAGAGACCGGCTGCAGTATTTTTCGGGAAATCCGCTGCTGTAACTGCAGACCGGGCCCTTTTGGGGGGAGGGAGGAAGGGAAAGGGGGAGATTATTTTATTTTATTTTTATTTTTTATTTTCTATCTCGTCTTTTTTCCGCGGGTGGAAAACTGGACTGGCCAGGGCTGGCCCCCACTGCCGTTGCTGGCACTTCCTTCTGGAACCTCCCCACCTTCGGTCTGACTCTCGCTGTGGGGATAGAGACCGGCCTGGAAAAGGAGGTGAAGGGAAGTGTCTGACTCACGGCGAGTGGATCCCTTTGGCGCCGAGGCCCCAAGACTCTTTATTTAAAAGAAAACACACCTCGCGACATTGTCTTGCTGCTCGGATTTGGTGGAGGGAGGGGCGAGCGTAATGGGCGCCTGAGCTGAACAATCCTTGAACTATAAGCCTTCCCTTGCCCAAGTGAACAGATCCACTAAGACACCTTGTTTGCAAGGGGAGACCTCTTGGGCTCCCCGCTCCTACCCCACCTTGCCTCACTGTTAAGGGGCAACTAAATGTGATCCTGCCTTGCTGTGAAATTCCTGTACCTTCGACCTGATGTTAGGTGTGCAAAATCCGTGTCCTACCTCCGTCTGCGCCCTGGCTCCTCCCAAGCCTAGTTGTTCTGCCCCTAAATGTGTAGAGCCCTTCTTTGAAATTTCTTAACTGGTACATTGAGGTGTCCTAACCTTTCTCCAAGCAGTGTCCCCCCCACTCCATGGATTTATAGGTAGTCTTTGCAGTTGTTGCCTCCTTTTTTTTCTTTCCTTTTTCTTCCCTTTTTTTTAAAGAGGAAAAAAAGAGAAATTGGGGTGGAGACGGCAATAGGGAAATGGAATTGGGCACCTCCCTCTTGCTGAGGCCTGAATTTTTGTAAATAAATTTCACAAGCCTTTATTTCTACCCGAGAGGATGGGAAAGGACGTGCCAGAAGGAAATTCAAATCACCCACCTCCCTCCATGTGCGTGAGTGCGTGTATACATGTGCAATTCCCACCCTACTCCTGACCCAAAGGGGTTGCTGTTAATTTTTTTTTTGGTGGCAAATAAAGATATTTCATTCTGTTCAATATTATGATTTTATTTGACCTTTTTATTAACCCCTCTCCTCTTAAAACCCTCCATCCTCTAAAGGTAGAGGAGAAGGAGGAGGAGGAAGAGGAGGAGGAGGAGGAAAGCAGGAGATCCCCACCGGTGAGCACAAGCATACAGAGGCAAGGCAGGCCCATACTGGAGCTCTTCTCCACTTGCAGGGCCAGGAGTGTGGCAGTGGCCTCTTTACCTCTCTGAACAGAGGACATTCCATAGCTACTCTTAAGATCTCCTTTCTCATGTGAAGCTCAAGCTGTGTCCAAACACCCAACAACGCTTTGCTCTCCGTTTAAGCACACGTTCGTTGTGGAGTTAATTGTAACCATCATCAAATTTAAATTTATAGGAATTTTCTTGGCTCCACCGCCCTCTTGCCAGATGTCTCCGTCTGTCTCAGTTAAATGTGTAGAGTTGAGGGTAGGACTTTTGTGAAGTTTTTTTTTCCTCTATGAGAAGATAGTATAGAAAAGTTTATGCCCAGTTTTGAAGGAATGAGGGGACAGGAGAAGCCATCCCCACTTCTTGTACTCTCCACAGCCTCTGAGGATGGAAAGGTAGACCTGGCCCCTTCCCCTTAGGCACAAATGGCCAGGCTCCTCCAGACACAACCAGAAACCCAGAGTGGAGCCACCCTGATGTTTATGTTTTAGGTGTCCCAGAGTAAAAAAAAAAACCAGCTGTATCTGACATGGATGTTAGACATGGATGGGATACTGAGGAAGGAAGTGACCCATGGGGCTAGTCACCACACCCATATATATTTGCTGCACGTTTCTTCCTTCTCCTTTTCTTCCTCTTTCTCCTTTTCCCACTTCTTTTTCATACTGGGAATTGGCACATGCTAGGCAAGCACTCTACTACTGAGCTACATCCCTATCCCTTTTTATTTTTTATTTTGGGATGGGGTCTTGCTAAATTTCAGAGGCTGCCTTTAACTTTGCAATCCTCCTGCCTCAGCATCCCAAGTAGCTGGGATTATAGGCATGAACCACCACACCCAGTATGCATGTTTCTTCTGAATAAGGATAACCTTGGTCCTTTCAACACTTCCAGTGAAGCCACTTGGTCATCTCTGTTATAAATATGTTACTTGGGTGCAGAGGTTCAGGACCAATTCTTTCATCTTTCCTCTCTCTGCTCTTGTGTAATTAAAAAATGTTGTTCATGCTGTTGGATAAAATGAAAAAGCACCATGACTATCAAATCTAAGTTCTGCTGTTGTTTTTGATAGCAGGGACCCCTACAGCTTAGTGTCTGAATTTCTTAATTTGTAAATGTGGGTCCTTGAGACAACTGTTGTGTATATGTGGCCCACAATTCTTTCATGTGCCCCCACACATTTTGTTGAAGTCAGTGTGAATATGAGTGAATGTGAGAAGGAATATTATTTGTAAACTTTTACCTGTAGTACACTGTAAGCCTAACCACACATGTGTCTAGAGCTTATATCACCCATAGTGTGTAACCATTGCCAGTGTTTAATAAGTGTGGACAGGAATACAACTGAGGGTCTTCTGTGTGTGTGGCACTTCTCTAGGTATAATGTTTGTCACTAGCCATATCAGGGACCATTAGCCTGCTGGCAACGTTTCCTGTAAAAGAGGATGGAGATTACTCTTTAGAATGAACCAGTTTATAAAGCAAACTATTAACCTTCAAAGGGCTCCTGATTTGGGGGGGGGCAGTTTAAAAGTGTCAGCTACCACTTTCTCTGCAATGTGCAACCCAGAGAAGATTTTCAACTCCAGAAGAGATTTCTGAAGAATGAGAGGAGAGTCATCATGAAAGGAAAACAAAGGCTTCTGTGACCCAGGCCCAGGAACCTGACTTGGTGATCTTCTAAAAAGGAAAAACAGTGGTCTCTGGCCCCAACAAACCCACCTTCAGACTCCTGAATGTCCAACCCCCCTTGCCAGCCAGGGGCACTCTGGATGCAACCTCTTGGGGTAATCCCCTCTAGCCACAGCGCTGCCCTGGAACAAAAGATCCTCGTCTAGACGCCGCCATAAAGCAGCCCCCGCGCCTCTAAACCCAGATTCATTTCGCTCTTAACGACCCAGTCTGGCCTGTGTTAAAAAACGCTTCCGCCCTAAATAGTAAACAAACCCGAAGTGGACCATCTTAGCTCTCCCAACACACCCCAGACCCCCACCCAGTCATCTCCTTGCCCCACATTTTCCCTCTTTTTCACTATCCTTTCTCAGCTCCCAGCTCCCCCCTGCCCAAGTAAATAAACCCGAGGCCGAGTTCAAAGTTTCCCGGAGCTAAGGAGGAATGTTGGCTGTAAAAATCCAAGTTTATAGCGCACGTGGGAGTTTACAAGGGTATTAAGTGGTGTGGGCTGACAGAGAACTCTTGGTCCCTCCCCCTCCCACTATGGGCTTTGGGGGTGCAAGGGAGCCACGGGCACTTAAAAGGAGATATAGGTTTGGGGCACCCTCGGGTTTGGGGTTCCTTTGTCACTCAGACTCTCAGGGTGGTGGGAAAATGGCAATGCAAGGATCCCTTAGAAGAAGACTCACAGCCCCATTAAGCATCTCTGAGAGCACGGATTCTAGGCATCCCAGATGGAGGGGCTGGGGAGCCTTGTTTGGGGAAAAGCAAAAAAGGTGCAGACCAGGGTCCTGAAAGGTGAACAGAGCTGGGGTTACTTGCAATCAGTCCTCACTAAGAGGGGAAGAAACAACCTTGGGCTAATTTCTTGAGTGGGCTGAGGACAGAGAGGATTTTTTTTTTTCATCAGGGCGAAGAAGAACTTTGAACTTCAAGGGAGTCAAGGGCACCACTCCTTCTCCCCCACCCCTCCCCTCTCTGGAATCTGTAGGGCAATTCCTTTCTGGGCCAATATTCCCTGAAGGGGGCAGCCCCTGAGGTTTCCTGATGCCCTAAGGCTAGATAATGCAGTTTGCTAAATCTTCTCTGCTCAGGGCAGGCCAGAACCCTGTGCACGCGACTACACTCTTTATTATTCATATAAACCTTTGGAAAAGGCAATGCCCGGGAAGTTTTTATAACTTTGTTTGGCATAAAAGTTTTACAAGATTCCCCCTCCCTTAAAAAAAAAAAACTTAAAGTTTTGGTCCTGCCATAGGATAGAATCTAAAATCTTTGAGAGGGGAAGCGATAGAAAGGGCTCTGGGGCTCCATTGTCTTGGTGTGGGGTGGGGAGCTGTCTTTCTTTGCTGAAGGCAAAAAGCCTTGAAGGTCGGGGTCAGCCCTTCCTAAGGCCCACCTTGGACCTGCCTTTGGGGGCTGCCAGCAAACAGAGGGTACAGGACTTCAGGAGAGTCCTGTTCACTATACTCTTGAGATACAATCTTATTGACCTCCAAAGTTTGGAAATGTCCTCAGGACAAGAGGCTCCCCATCACACCTTCCTATTCTCCTCCAGGCACTATTCTCTCCCTCAACCCTGCCACACACACAGCCGTGCACATGCCCCCCATAACCCACTGCACAAAGCAGAGAAGACCCATAATCTTGACTCAAACCACTGATTAGGGAGGGTTTTTCCACATAATCTTGCAGCCCTGATCCCTGTGAAATAAAAAATGGGTTAGAAGAAAGTACCCAAAATGCCATGAAACTCTTGCTCAGGCGTTGCAATTGTTGCTGGACTAAAGAGGACAGAAGCTCATTAGGGTTGCAGTCCAGGACCACAGAGAACAAAGGTACCCATGTGGGGACAAGGCCTCAGGCTGCTGAGCCTAAGGGTAGCTCCTTGAACCTGACCCCCACCTGTAACTGACAACCCCCTTCTTCATTTCCCTTCAGCCTTGAGGACATCAACTGGGCTCAACTTGGGGCCATTTTCATGTTCGGCTCTAAAAGTCACACAAAAATGGCAGGCCTTGTGGACAAAGCTCCTTTGGGGTGATGGAAATTAAAATACCTTACCCCAGGAAACTGGCACTTCAGAGAACCATCGGGCAGTAGTGGGGATGTGCCTCAAAGCCAGCTTTTCTTTTCCTCTAATGGCGACTGCTGAGGCCTGGCTGCTGGTCGATGGCTGGCAGTCCTACACTTTGCCTCGTGAGGAGCCGAGCTGAGGCTGAAGGCGGCAGAAGGTCAACTCCAAGCCTGAGTAGCTGTGCTGGAGAGGCATGCGACTGAGCCTAGTGTTTTCACCCTAATTGAGCCCAGCACACCAAAGAAAACTAAGAAAGCCTAGGAAAGAAAATCAAGGGAAAAGAAATAATCGAGGAGGAAAGAAAAGAGCAAAAAACAAATTGTATAATAAAGAAAAAAGAAAAAGAGGAAATGGTGAAATAAGGAAGACAACAAATTCAGAAAGAATGGATCAGAAAAAGAAAAGAAAAAGGAATTGCAGGAAAAAGGAAACGAAAAACAGAGAAGGAAGCAAGTAAAGAAAAAAGAGGAGGGTAAAAAAAGAAAGGAAAAAATGAACAAATCCATGAAAGCACTAAAACAGAAAAAGAGGAAAGAAATCAAGATCTTTAAAAAGGAATGTAACCCCGAGAAGAAGGATCGGGTTTTTCTCCGGAACAAACCAGCCCAACCACAGTCCTTACACTGGCTGGAAACCTGACCTATTGGGGCAACTTAGAAACAAACCATTAAAGTGGGGACCAGGGCCTTCCCCCCAAGACATCCTCCCATCCAGCTCCTCCTCCCAAAGCTTCTCTTGGAGGTATTTGCAGTCTGGTTTCGATTCAGGAGGCAATGTTAAATAACTGGTTGGCTTCGGCAAGACAGAAGCAATCCGGCTGGAGCGGGTTATCAGACTTAAGGATTCAAGGTTCTCAGGGAGCACTTTGGGTAAAAGTGAATATTTGTGGCTGTGTAGACTCAATTAAGTGCAAGTTGGACATGTGTGTAGATGCTAAAGCCCAGGCATCTGGGTGCAAGTGTGTACAACGTCCAGATGTGAGAATGATTTTGCTGGCTGGGCCCGCTGGCGTGGCTGTGAGATCCGAAGTAGACCAAAGGCCCCTTTAACTGTCCTCAGCCTCTCACCTCCGTACCTGTTTGAAAACCGTTTTTCTGGACGACTGAACATGCCACATTTTGCCTGGAATTTCCTCGCTCTCAATTCGGCTGGGGCAGAGCCTGGTGCTAAGTGAAGAAAAGTCAACCTTTCCTTCAAGATTTGGGAAGAGAATGATTTATCTCAGCCTCCAAAACAAGTGGGAAAACCCTGCAATCACTGGTGTGATTTTATTTTCCATTTCGCTTGAAGAGATTTCTGTACACATATTTTTATTTTATTATTTTTATCCCAACGGAAGAAACATCTTTCCTTTTTCATTTCATCTCTAAAAATTTCCAGATGACTTCCTTAACCACTTGGGGAAACAGACAAATTTCACTGGAGAAATCATGGTGCTTCTGGGGTGATCTGAGGGCTACAGCCAGGAAAACAGCCGAATTGCTTTTCTGTCCGTTGAACACGACACTTTCCTTCTGCTTTTAATGGGGACCCCTAGTGCCTCAGCCCTTGGCCTGCTATGTGGAACCACTGGATCCTCCTGGAGCATGCCAGGAGCTCTGGAAACCCTCCTTGTCTCTCTTGCTCAGAAACCCACAGCCGGCAGGAGGCCCAGGCCCGTCCTTGCTGCCCCCTCAGGGTCTAGGTACCGGGCAGGAAGAGCAAAAGATGCCAGGGCTTCTGGGGCGGGTGAAATTTGTCCCGAACACGCAGAGCCTGAGCCCCAACTCTGGCCTGCAGCCCAGGATATTCTGGTCCCCAAGCTGAGGTAAGAAGAGTCCCAGAGTCAGTCTTAGGTGCAGGTCTCTCAACATTCCCGGGGAAGTTGGAGAAATGGCTTAATAAGAATTGGTATGGGGGTGATTTCAGTAACACAGACTTCTGAACCCAAATCCAGTTGCCAAGGGTGCAGGCGGAGGGTCTTGGTCCTGTGAGCAGGGCTGGTGGGCGCCTGGCAGTGGTGGCAGGCGGGGTGACTGTGGTAGCCGGCATGCCTTTGAACGCCAGGCCCAGACAATAGGATGGAAACTGCCTTTGCTCGTGGCCTCGGGAAAGACTGAGCCCAAGGGGGCAGGGCTGGGACCCAGACCAGGCTGGACTTCTTTGGAACCACACAAATACTCCTTTCGGCCTGGCCCACTCTCTCTCACTTCTTTCTTCTTTTTACCTTCACTGAGGCAGAATCCCAAAGTCTGCGAAAGCCCAACAAGTTATTCAAGTCTGCGTCTGTCCGAGAGCGAGAGCGGGGGCTCTTGTTTAACAGCTCTGGGTTTTCGTTTATCTTGAGTAATTAGAGGCAAACATTTGTCCCACCGGGGGTCCCACTTAGGCTGATGAATTTGATTTCTTTTTCCATTAATGGGCCGTGTTTATCATACTTCTAATTATTTCAACTTTAAACACTATCCGTTCTCCTGAGGAGGTGGGAGGCTTTCTCCCAAGGGTATTATTTCCATTAATAATAGCAAGGATTCTGAAGCAACTCTACCCCTTCCCCTGGCTAAGGTGGGTGGTAGGTTTGGGGTGGGGGTCAGGCTGGTAAGGAGAGACAGACGGAGAGACAGACGGGAGGCCCAGCGACTTTGTTCCTCCTGCCGGCTCTTCAGCTTTTGCCTGGGGACTTATTTTTGAGAATTTATCTCTTTCACCCTCTTCTGGGACTCCTACCATCCCCTCCCAGGCTGGGTTTGGATTCATCTTGAAGGCTCTTCCCTCATCACCTTCCATCACTCCCAGCCTGGCCTGGGTAGAGGATCGGAGAGTGCTGCTCCAGCCCTCAGCCACTAACACAGAGAAAAAGGCCAGGAAAATCTGAGGTAGCTAGGCAGCACCTGGTCATGGGGGAAAGGGATCACAGGACTCCAAAACAGGGGGCAAGGGCAGGGGATTGGGACAACAAACTCCAGGGACAGACAAACCAGGCTGGAAAATAAAGGAGACATGAAAGAGGGGGGAGGGAACCCCCCAAGCCATATAATTCTCAATTGCTTTGGTCTTTAATTTCATCGTCCCATAAATGAGGAAATATCAGTTCCCATACTAAATTTTTATCCTCAGCTGATAAATATGACGGGAAATTTTCGTTGGGTCCTCGTAAAAGGGAACGGTTTCGATCAAACTGGTGGGGAAAGACTTATGCAGATAATACAAACAGAGTGGCCATAAAGTCTGGGCTGTTTCCCCGGGGATGGGCGGTGGGACAAATGGCTCCCTGGATTGACTACTGCCCGGGCTGTCCCAAGTCTGGTCTGGGGCCTCAACAGCCTAACCTTGCCCTGGACAACCCCCATGCTGAGGCCAGGCGACCCCTGCAAATGAAAACACAAAACTAATTTTAAATCTCCCCTGTCCGTTCTGCAAGCAAGTCACACACTCCACATTTCCTTCCAGTTTTCTGGTGGTTCAGGGACCCTTGTGCCTTCTCTTTCAATCCGTGGATGAGGGGATTCGGCAGATTTTTTTCCACGGTCCTCTTCTGGCCGTGCTGGCTTGGGCCTCCCTAGAAGCAGACCAGCCTCCTTACTCGACCACGCCAGGGCTCTCGGCATGAGGGTCCTTTCCCGGCTTGGCTTCAGCACTTCGGAAAGTCGAAACCCCAGGCTCTGTCCAGAGAAAAATGCGGGACTACCGGAAAGACAAGTTATTCTCCGGATTCCGTTTCCTGAGGAAGGGGTGGAGAGTTTTGCTCGCTTAGGGAGAAAGGCGATGGAGAAACGGAAAGAACTATTTGAAACATATATTTCCCTTTTTTTCCTTCCCTTTATTAAACAACAACAACAATAACAAAAATAGACTGGGCTCACTTCTCCTTTAAAAAATGCTTCCAGCCCAATCGCTCTGGGTCGGATTTGGTTGCGTTTCGTGTCCTCGTTTTCAAGTTGATATGCGACTCCCCGAACCCGACCAAAGTCCCTGCAGGTTGGGTCTTTTTCTTCAGAAATATTCCCTGTTTTAGTAGGGGCAAGGTCAAGCAGAAAGTGAGGGTCGCTAGTGCCTGGAGCAAAGCTGCCGAACCAGCTCCAAGGCCAAAGTCCAGAGATAGTGACCCAGGAGCTGCCCGCCTAGCCAGGCCCAGGCACAGCTCCGGGGTGAGGGTGCGAGTACCTCTGGTCCTGTGCTTCTTCCTTCAAGGATCCCTACATCCACTGGGAACCTTCTTTCCCCAGCAGCCCTGAAGTGACCATGACCCCCTCCCTGACTCACCCCAGACACTGGAAGTTCCCGGTCAATTCCCACAGGGAACTTGCAACTCAACTAACCTCCAAGACGGTCGGTCCCCGAACTCCCAGACCCAAAAGGCCAAGCCCGAGAAAGCAGGATACAGGCAGCTGAAACTTTAGTCCTGCTTGGGATTCTTTAACTTTCTCTTTCTCTGCCCGCAGGAGCACCCTTCACCCCCAACACCCCCCAAAAAAAACCTAAGAGAAGAGTGGATGGGGACTGAGAAAAGGAAAAGGGGAGGTGAAGAGAAGGGAAGAAGTACCTGAATCTTGTCTTGACCTTTTAATTTGAATTTGTTTTGAGCCCCGGTTGCCTCTCTCTCCCACTTTCCCTCATTTCCCCCCTCTCCTCCTTCCTCTCCCCAGGAGTTACCGGCTGGTTCCTGGGTAAACAAACCCCACTCTACCCAGAACTCCCCATCTCCCTCCAACCCCCCCCCATCGCCCCTGCCGCCTGGGGGGCGCTTCCTTTGTTCGCGGGGAAGGGCTCCAGTGCCCCTACCCCGAGGCAGCTGCTAGGTGGCGCTGTTACTCCATGCTGAGCGCTCCGCCTGCCGACAACTTGACCCCGCTGACGTCACGGCCGTCTGAATCATCAAGGCCATTTTCAAATCCCATTGGTCTAGCCGTCACATGGTGAGGACCGAATGCGCGGATAATTATGGAGCTGATATTTCCCCCCTCCCCTTCTTTTTCCTCCCGCCCCTCCAACCGCCCCCCCTTCCCGGATGGGGGAAAAAAAAGATGTCAGCTCCTCCGCTGTAGTATTGCTCCTTAAAAACCCCTCTCTCTGAAAATGACATGCCCTCGCAATGTAACTCCGAACTCGTACGCGGAGCCCTTGGCTGCGCCGGGCGGAGGAGAGCGCTATAGCCGAAGCGCAGGCATGTATATGCAATCTGGGAGTGACTTCAACTGCGGGGTGATGAGAGGCTGCGGGCTCGCGCCCTCGCTCTCCAAGAGGGACGAGGGCGGCAGTCCCAACCTCGCCCTCAACACCTACCCGTCCTACCTCTCGCAGCTGGACTCCTGGGGCGACCCCAAAGCCACCTACCGCCTGGAACAACCTGTTGGCAGGCCGCTGTCCTCCTGCTCCTACCCACCTAGTGTCAAGGAGGAGAATGTCTGCTGCATGTACAGCGCAGAGAAGCGGGCGAAAAGTGGCCCCGAGGCAGCTCTCTACTCCCACCCCCTGCCGGAGTCCTGCCTCGGGGAGCATGAGGTGCCCGTCCCCAGCTACTATCGCGCCAGCCCGAGCTACTCGGCGCTGGACAAGACGCCCCACTGCGCCGGGGCCAACGACTTCGAAACCCCTTTCGAGCAGCGGGCCAGTCTTAACCCGCGCGCCGAACATCTGGAATCGCCTCAGCTCGGGGGCAAAGTGAGTTTTCCTGAGACCCCCAAGTCCGACAGCCAGACTCCTAGCCCCAATGAAATCAAGACGGAGCAGAGTCTGGCGGGCCCCAAAAGCAGCCCCTCGGAGAGCGAGAAGGAGCGGGCCAAGACTGCCGACTCCAGCCCAGATACCTCGGATAACGAAGCGAAAGGTAAGGCCGCCTGGGCCGCGGGCCGGGTTGGGACGCTCTGGCACTTGGTCTTCGTGGCCAGGACAGGGGCAGGGGGGAGGGTTGGGTTGTGGCCTCGAAAACCGGAGGTCCTGGGAATGCGACCACGGTTTGCGACTGATGTCTGCTGAGCGCCAGGCTGGTAGCGCGTCATTAGCTGGGGAAGGTAAGCGGCGACGTGGAGGTGCCGGGCCAGTCTCGGCCGTGGGTGCTAAGGCGGGGGCGGTGCGCACCACAGGCAGCCTGCAGGCGCCCTGTGCTGCCCAGTGCGGATGATGGCTTCTGGGCGCGTGCTGGTTTTGGTTTGCTTTCTCAATACTGGTGTCCTGGGGGGAGGGGGGCTGATTTGCCCCACTTAGGTCAAAAGCTCACAAAAAGCTTAAAATGGCGATCATAGGCCAGGGACCAGGGAAGGCTTTTGAGATGAGGGATTTCTCTTTACTGCGTTTTCCCAGTTGAAAATTGTTTCCTGTGGAAGGCGATTTGTTGTTTGTGGGTTTGATATGTGCATAGGGTTTGCACTTCTTGGGTTTTGGGCTTGTCTGGCCCGGGGCCTTGGACTGGAGGGCTGAGGCCGGAAGAGGTGGAGGTGAAGGGCTGCCCGCCACATCTCTCCCTCTCCTCCAGATGCTTGGCTAGGAGATGGCGTTGAAACAGGGCATTTGGAATGTTTTAAGTTTTTCTTTTTGGTTGTTGTTGTTGTTGTTGTTGTTTCCTCTTTTAAATTTTTCTCTTTTCCTTTTTTTCCCTAGCTAAATTACATTTTCCCCATTGGTTTCCAAAAGCAGCTTACAAATGAGTGGTTGGAAAATTCTGTGTGCGTGGCAAGCGGTTTTCTCCTGAAAGGGAGTGTGGCTTTGGTTGGATTTCATTGTGACTTTGGTTAGAGAGAGAAAGCCCAGACAGAGTTCAAGCTCAGGGTTCAAGATTCATTTCTGCTCTAGGAACTGGGGACCTTCAGAATCTTTCTCTGACACCTGGGGAAAGAATGTGGAGGAAACACAGGAGCAAGGGAGGGAGGCTGAGGGTAATGACTTTCCCTGAAAAGTTGGAGCAAAAAGCATCGGAAAAGGCCCAACGGGGAGGAATAAACCTGCTCCCTATGACACTGGCTACTGGCAGCAGTATATAAGAAGGGCTCACTGGGTGTAGAGGTAGATGAAATATTGAGAGTGGAGCAAACTGGGGGGGGCCTGGATCTTGTGGTGCTTTGTATATGGATGCGACGCACACACGCACGCCTGACGGCGACCTGTGTCACACTCACACACCCCTCTGGCATGTTCCTCACATACTTGCTCATGCCCACTCGCATAGGTACATGCACTCTTTTTGCAGGAAAGGGTAGAGCCTCACCCTCTTGGGTCAGCTTAACAAAGGTGGCCTTGGCAAATCAGTGCACAGAGACCCTGGCCAGAAGATGACCATTGGTGTATTTGTAAGGATAAGAGGGAGAGTGAGGCAGCTACACACATGAAACCTTCCTTGTGGCACATATGCATTGTGAGGGTTTAATTTTATACACTCTCCACAGACGCTGAGCTTGATTGGGGTACAGATTAAGGGTAGAAAAAGTTGTGTTCTAGCCCCACCAAAAGCAAAGTCAAGGTTAACAAATCCATTTCCCAACTCAAATTGCACCCATTCCCATAGGCTCCTCTTTCTCTCCTACTGTCCACACCACAACCCAAACCCTCCTATTCCATCTTATACCCTTAGCCTGCACTGTGCCTGTGCTCTTCTTGTCTCCCTCCCTTTTTGGTGTGTCCATCAGGCCAGAGGCAAAGACAGCTTTTGGCCAAACTTCCCCATCTATAATTTCTCTCCTCCCCCCAAAACCCAACAACATCAATAAGAAAAATAAACAAGACAGAGTTATATGTGAAGAGCTTGTACCTAATTTGGCAGGATGGTGCAGGTGCAAAAGATGGAGAATAATCAAAGACATCGAGATTTTTATACTGCAGTTTCCAGTTTGCATCTTTCTGGTGTTTTCTGGTTCCCTTAGTACTCCCTTCCCACTCCCAACCAAGATAAGATCCTGGAACCTGGCAGCTTCCTTTGGCACAAGGAGGAGAGAGAGCACAGAACCACGGTAGACTTATTTGCTGGGTACCTCCTGTTAGGTCTTTGGACTGTGTATTTCCCTTAATAAATGGCCAAGTTCCCTTCTGCTGCTTGAAGAGCAAGGCTGTTCCATTTCAGAAAGAAAGAGTGCCAGGGAGAGAAGCTGTTAATAAGATAATAGGAAATACACACTACACTATAGTATCTCCTCATATAAGTGGACATGTGTACATTTCTATGTGTACATATGTATATGCAAGTGTGTATCTCTGCAGCTACACATGTATATTTGCAGGCATATGTACCTATCTACACACAGATTGGGAAGGAGATCTAGTAGGCTAAAACACCTCGGGATCTCTCTCTCCCTTGACCTTAGGTCCTTTGGCCAGGGAACATGTCTGAGGACCCCTCAGCCTGCCCCAGAGCTGTTGCCCCTGACCTCCACTACTCCAACAAGCTTCCCTGCTTCAGCTACACTCACCTAGGGGAAATGGCTAGGAGAGGAAGAGATGGCAACTGGGAGATCTAATGGGGCAGAGTC
Organism: Xerus rutilus; assembly: GCA_028644305.1. NCBI lineage: Eukaryota > Metazoa > Chordata > Mammalia > Rodentia > Sciuridae > Xerus > Xerus rutilus. The sequence goes on along the minus strand of CM053403.1, from coordinate 56,780,204 downwards.
ACTCAGGTGGGAGTTAGAGCTGGGAGCTTAGTGCAGGGACAATGCAATGGCCTCTGGCTGCAGAGACTAGGACAAAGTCCCTCCACTGAGGCCAAAGCTCTTTGGAAATTGACTCTGGGCTCTAGGGTGGACTCTGCACTTGGGTCTGGGGCCTGGAAAATACTATTCAGTCTGGTTGGAATTTTCCAGAGCTGGAGAAGAACAGAGTTGAGGGAGGACCTGGAGAGGTTTAGGGGAACCCACCAGGGTCACCAAGCTGAGAAAAGAGAGAATACTCAGGATCTGATAGGTTAATGTGGACATGGGTAATTTAAATTTAATGAATGCTTTGAAGGCAAGAACCTCCACCTTTTTTCCCTGTAAGTCTAGACCCAAGGAAATTCTAAAAGTCCTGTCCCCAAGAGGATCCCACTGGCTAGGCCTGTGGGATGAGAGCAGCTCCCCTGTGCTCCCTCAGTCGCCCCAACAGCAGGCTGGCAAAGGCTGCAGCACTGCTGGGAGGATTTGCATCTTCGAGGGATACTTATGTAAATAATGTTATTTTTAACAGAGGAGATAAAGGCAGAAAACACCACAGGAAATTGGCTGACAGCAAAGAGCGGAAGGAAGAAGAGGTGCCCCTATACTAAACACCAGACGCTGGAATTGGAGAAAGAATTTCTGTTCAATATGTATTTGACGCGAGAGCGCCGCCTGGAGATTAGCAAGACCATTAACCTTACAGACAGACAAGTCAAAATCTGGTTTCAAAATCGCAGAATGAAACTCAAGAAAATGAACCGAGAGAATCGGATCCGGGAACTGACCTCCAATTTTAATTTCACCTGAGTGCGCGGTCTCCCCTCCCCCTCCCTCCTCCTTCCTTTCCCCGCCCCTCCTCCCTTTGTGCCTGGTGATATTTTTTTTTCCTCCCTGAGTATAAATGCAACGCGCCTGCAAAAAAAGGCAAAGACCTCAGACTCTCCTTCCAAGGGACCTATGGTTCGTGCTGCGAGGATGCTTCTACCTAAAGCATGAGAAATGGGGTGCCTGGGTGTGGGGTGTGGTGTATGCCCTCATAGATGGGGGTGGGAGTGTGACTGGTGTGTGTGTCAGCCCCTCACTCACCCACTCACACACTCACACACAGCATTCTGTTCTCTGTGCAAAATTAAGATCGAATCCACCCAAGAAAAGGGAAGAAAAGAAACATAATCAACCAGAGAGGGTCTGTAATCTCGCAGAGCACAGTCAGTCAGAATCGCTTCTTACTTGCTGCATTTCCTCCTTAGAATAATAGACGTTTTGGAAAGTTCGGCTAGTGTTTGTGTGTCTGTTGTAGCACCCAGCGTCTCCACCAAACCTCTCTGTGTCTTTACCTCCTGATCGCTCTGAGAATCTGCTTGAAGTCTCGTATTTGTACTGCTTTCTGCTTTTCTCCCACCCCTCCCAGTACCCCCACATCCCCTATCCACTAACATCTCAGAAATTCCATGCAGAGGAACAAAAAAATTAAAAATAGAACATAGCAAAGCAAAGGCAGAATGACCCCCCCCTCAAAAAATTGCCCTGTCCCTGTCTGGGAGTTGTGTTATTTAAAGATATTCTGTATGTTGTATCTTTTGCATGTAGCTTCCTTAATGGAGAAAAAAAATCCTAATAAATTTCCGGAATCATAATCCTCAAATGGGTGGTTTTTTTGTTTTAGTATTTTTTAGCGACACCCCCCTCCCCCAAAGAAGCTGAGTGTGTGGATGTGTGTGTTTTGTGTTTGACTCATCTCCTAGAGCCTTTCTAGAACGTCTCTTGGCGGGTTTAATGTAAGTGAGAGACCATAACGTTGATTTAAATATTATCCAGGTGACCACAATAAGTCAAGGTCATAAAACAGTAATGTCAGGACGGTCTTGGTGCGCGCGAGAGGTGGATTTTATGATCTGCAAATATAATGTGGTGCTGCAGTAAAAGATGCATTTAAAGGTGACTGGAGGAGGGAAAGAGGCAGAGAGCAAACTGCAATCTTGAGGAGCAGACGGATCTGATTGCCTGGGGTGCTGGGCTGGGCGCACCCCACCACTGCTGGGGGGCACCCCAAGAGCCTCCTACGCATCCAAAGAGAGGAATAAACTTAACCGCCGGAGGGGCACGAGGAGCTCAGCGCCCCCCCCCCCAACAGACACACATCGACAGCAGCTAACAGAAACGCCCGGCAGCAGCAGGAGGAGGAAGCAGCGACAAGGTAAGAGAAGCGGTTTCTTGTTCTTCTCTTGGCGGCAGAATGGGGACTAAGCGGCGTCCCCAGGTGCCTGATGTGCAGTGGGCAAGCCGGGAAGAAGGTGTTTCAGGCATCCGTGCTTGCTAAGAGCCCAAGCTTGCCTTGTGGGCGCTGGCAGTGGAGGGCAGCAGCCTTGAGCTCTCTCTCTTCCCCTCCCCGGCCCATTGCTATGGGATTCGGTGGTTAAAGGGGTGAATTGGTGGTTTTGGCTTCTTTATCTTTGTGGGCACTTAAAGTAGCCTCGAGGTTCACGCATTGGTCTAGGTGTCTCTCAGTCTGGTCTTCTGTTGGGGGGAGGAGGAAGAGGTAGAGTGGGTTAAAGCTTGAAGCTTAGGTTTTCCTTCTTTTTGCTAGTGTGGGTGTGAGCCTTGTCCAGGCTCCTGGTCCTTACACTCCCCGCCTGTAGGGCTTGGCCAAGCAAGTGGTCTGATTGGAAGTGGCTTCAGAGCACAGGCGCTGTGGTACGACTCATGTTCACCAGGAAGCCTAAACTGAGCTGAAAGAGGGAAAGGATCAGAGAGTGTGGGAGAGTGTAGGAGAGCCAGATGGACAAGACAGGGGACCCAGCTCAAGAGTGGAAGGACGATCCTGCTTCCCTTAGGGCCAGGGCCAGATGCAGGGAAATAGCTCCACTGCGGTGCTGGGGGTGGGGCAGGGATTTGGCGGCTAGCGGTCCCATTTCACCAGTTTCCCTTAGTGATTGCTTAGACCAGAAACTGATGAAGGCAGACTCCCTACCCACCCAGCCACACAAAATCTTCTCTCTAGTCCTTAGGGAGGTTGTGGGGGCGGAAAGGGGGACGGGGCTGAATTTCTTCCTTCCTCAACCCCCTTCCCTTCTCCTCCGGATAGATGCAAAGCTGAATCTCCCGCCCTGCTTGCTCAGCTGATCTGTGGCTTAGGTAGTTTCATGTTGTTGGGATTGAGTTTTGAACTCGGCAACAAGAAACTGCCTGAGTTACATCAGTCGGTTTTCGTCGAGGGCCCCAACCCACCTCTCCTGCTCATTCCCTCCCCAGTGAGACTGCCCCACAGCCCCCTCCCAGATAGGGCAAAGTGGGTGCAAGCTGTGAATGGGACCGCAGGACAAGTCTGGAGAACCCTGCTTTATACTGTCCCCTCCCCAGTCTGTCCCAATCCCTGTGACTGAGGGAAAGGAGTTTTTCCTGCAGCTATTGTCTCCTGGGCCCAGCTGATGGAGACAGACAAAGAAGGTCCAGCCAATTCCAAGGAAATTCAGGAGTTTTGAGTTTGGCCTGGCGGCCCAGCTCAGTTGGACAGCAGGGTGGGGCAGAATCATTAGGGAAAAGAGGAAGGGTCTCTGGAATGGTTAGCTAGCATTTCCTCAAGGAAACTCACCTACCACTTCCAAAAAAGAATATGCCTCTAGATGTCTGGGGCTGGAGCTTCTCATTAGAAAAGCGAGGTGCCTGGAGGTTCTAAGAGTTGGGGAACTCTGAACAACAGCCCAGCTACCTCCTCTTCCCCTTCTGTAGCTCCATCTTCAAGGGAAGAACATATTTGGGGTGTTAGCAGGTTAGAAGCTATCAAGTCCAAGTAGAAACCCTCACAAACACCCTACTGGGAAACATCAGGGCAAAAACCTGGCTCTGGTCTGTCTAGATGTCTTTGCTCATAGGCCTTGGTTTGTGTATCTGTGAGTCTGTGGCTGTCAGGCAGTTACCTATCTTTCTGTTCCATGGAAATGTCTGGATTAACACAAGCTGCCAGCGCCCACCATTACCATGTTGTTGGGAAGGTTGTTGGCTGATGCCAGGGGGAGGAGGGGAGGAGAATGGGGTAGGGGGAAATCTGAGTAATGAGAAACTTTGCAAAGCTTCCTCCACTCCTTTTGAATTGGGTTCCTCAGTTTTGGCCCTGGTTGCTAGAAAGAAGAGTCTCAAAAGGGGTCTCTTTGCCTTTGAAAAATGAGGGAGAGGTCAAGGAGAATGGGGAGATATACCCCTGTTCTCAGAGATACTGGAAAAGGAAAGCCAAAAAGAGTTTGGGTTGTTGGTTCTCTTACTTTGGAATAATTATGATTATTAAAACATAAAATTTCAAATTGAGAACAAAATCATGTCCCAATTATCCAAAAATATGTACATAGAGTTCTATATTCTCTCAGTCATTTGCTGAGGGGGCAGATATATGCACCCTTACATGAATGTAGGTCTCTGTTTCTATCTCCCTGTCTCCTTTAGGCTCTTCAAATCCCCTGTATTCATTTATACACACAGTCATTCAGTTTTTTCTTCTCTCTTATACAAAGAGATTTATTTTGAACCTCAAGGAAACTGGAGAAAATGGAAATAGAGCCTTTCCTTTTTTACAGCTGAATTGTCAGTCTATTTCCTATCCCTTTGTGAATGAAAAAAAAAAAGTATTCCCTTGGAGGGATGTACTCAAATCTCTATGGCTCCCAGGGAAATGGGGAGGTTTCCAGAGAGACAGGCCAGCTGGTGGGAGGCAAGCAAGGGACTCCCCTGGTTTGGGAGCTCTAGCAGCCTTTGAGTCTTTAGTCTGTTCCAAGCACCAAGCGATTGGGGTAAGGGGAGTCTCAGGCTAGATAGAGCAGGATGTTTAAAAGCACTTGGCTTGGAGATAGTGTCCCCCGATGGGCCGAAATTCACCAATGAATGACTTCTGTGATTTGGGTCCCTTTGCTTCCATTTCCATTTCAAAGCTTGTGGGCTTATAAGGGGTGACCACAGAGCCAGGGGTCAGTGAGTCCTCCTCCCTGGATCCCAAGAAATGGAGCAAGGTCTCATAGGGCCAAGGTGAGGGCCAGTCTGGTAATCAGAGTCCACCTCAGGGCCCTGGGACAGTGGATCATGGCTAAGGCTACGGTAATTATTTATTCGCTTCGCTGGAAGGGAGTCTTCAGAAGGAACAGCGTGAAGAGGAGGGAAAAATTATCTCTCTTCTGCGGATATTAAGATGGATTTTTATTTCTTAAAGGACCCTCCCCGCAGAGAGCGCATAAGCGTAAACTTAATATATGCTCCTCAGCCCAACTCTAGAAATCGCAATAAAAGTTAAAACCTCCCCTACTGGTTTTTTTTAATTATGATATGAGAAAGAGGAGCAGGATTTATAGAGCTGAACTCTCCGCGTGTGAGTGTTTGAGACTTGCGGGAGAAGGCGGAAAAGGCAAGAGCTCGCTAAGGAGAGCCTTGGTCTCTCAGATATCTCGCCGGCTGAGGGGCTCGGCTCAGCCTGACTGATCTCTCTGGTCTCCCAGGAACCTCGCCGGCCTTCGGCCTTGCCTCCGCTCGCTTGGAGATGAAGGAAGCTCTTCTTGGGAACAGGTGAAGGGGGAGGCGGAAATCGGAGACTGGGGCTACCGGTGGGAACGCTAGCTCTCAGGGCTTTGTGTGGGTTCCATTCAGGGGACGAGATTTGAAGTCCTAGGCAGCGCCGCAGCCCAAGTATAGCCCAGCTGGCGACTTGACTAGGAAGGGTGTCCGGGCAGGGCGCTAGAGCACCAACAAGGTGGATCGTGTATGGACTTTGGCCGCAGACGGAGCCAAGTGGGCTCTAGGGCTGTGGTCAGCGGCGAGGCAGGCAACCGGATGTTGAGTCTGTAGGAAGGACCTTGAGTTCTGTTGCGTGTTAGGGCTGTCGGGGGCGGCCCGGAGGGTGTGCAGCTTGCAGTGCGAGGGGCGCGGCGGTCAGTGTGGGCGAGGCAGCAGGCCCCGCACACCTCTGCGGCTGCTAGGCTGTGTCCTGGACGTCTAAACTGAGGCCGATCAATGGTCAGAGCATAAAAAATAAATGCAGTTAAAGGTCTTCCTTTTTTTTTTTTTTTTCATTTTCATATAAGAGGTCCTTTCTTTTTTCTCTTTCGGAGATACCTGGATTTGGTCCAGAGCAGGTTGCCCGCGGGAGGGCCCCGCGAGCGGCAGCGCGTGAGGGAGGGAGAGAGGGAGGGAGGGCGAGATGGAGGGAGGGAGGGAAGGAGGGCGGGTGGCGACGGCTGCGGTGGCCGGGGCTTTCCTCCCCGGCGGCGGGAGGCGGCTGCCCTGCATCTGTGGCCGTGGGGAGCCGAGGAGCAGGTAACGAAGGCGCTTCCCGAGGCGGGATCGAACCAAGCCAGAGGGACCGAGTCTTCTGGGTCTCTTGCCTGAGGCCTTGGCGGGAGAGAAGGTAGGGAGATCGGCGCCCGCCAGGCCTGGCAACGAGGCCTCGGGGAATGTTGAACCTGTATATTATTTCAGGCTCACACTCATGTTGTGAGTCTGTCCGTCTCGGGAGATGCGGTTTGTCTGACTGTCTGAGAAGTCCCAAACCTTAGGCTCTCCTTCTAAAGGCTGAGACAATTCGGGAAAATTAGTCTTCGGAATGCGCACTTTCATTCATTGGATTCTCCGCAACTCAGCAGGGCAGGTTACGGCACCCCCAACTTGGAAGGGAGCTTTTCTCTTGTTTCTTGATGCGAGTCCTCTTGCTCTCCCGGCCATGGGCTGAGTTTCTGGCTCCAGGTTCGTTTAGTCGCCCAGAGGTTTGAGGCCAGACAGTTCCCAGTTGGGCAGGGAGGGCGGGGGAGAGACCAGAGGCTCTAGCCCCTTAATTGTACTTCGGGCTGGTATTGTCTCTCCTTTCGCTACCTCCGCTTCCTCAGTCTGGGCTCCAAAGTCACTGCAAATTTCCTTGCGACACATACATCACACAAAAGATCAGGTAACAAGGCGCTCAGGGCCATTGGGGCTCCAGGCAGAGGGCAGCCCTAGCTCTGGGGCGGCTCCCCCTCCAGCCACTCCCCAAGCTGGAAAACCAGAACGTGTTGGGGGAGCCGGAAATAGCCCCGTTTGCTGCGGAGCGGCAGGGCGGGGGCGTCATCGGGAATGCAGGCCCGGCTGCAGGCCGTGGCGTTGAGAGGGCCACGTTCACAGGCCCTGGGGATTTCACTCCTGCTGGGCTTGGGGGCCTGACTCCGGGTGTGCAGGGATCCAGGATACCCACCTAGGGTGGGGGCAGGACGCGGGTCTCCTCGCGGCAGGCCAAGAGGACTCAGTTTCTGCTTCCAGCGCAGGCAGGCCTTGGCTAGGAGGAGTTGTGTGTGGGTGTGTTTTTCCCAACAAAGAGGGATCAGAAAAGAAGGGGGGAAAATAGAAGAGAACCAGGGAGGGGGCGGGGAGGGGAGAGGGCAGCGGAGAGGTGAAATGAGCCCATTTCAGGGGGAGAAGGAAAATGAAAGCAAATGGAGCAAGGCCTTCTCCGCGCAGGGCCGGTGCTGAGGAGCGGTGAGCGGGCTCCTTGCCTTCCGCGGCTGGGATGGCCCACTAGGGGCACAGGGAAAGGCCTGTTTTAAATTTAATCCGAACTTGACGGTGTGGATTGAACCGGAGGGAATTTAAATCACTGAAAGGGAGACGCAGGACAGGGGGAGGGGATGACTCTAACCTGTCTGTCTGTCCTTCCCACGGTGCTAGCTTGATTGTGGTCTCAACTGCCCAGGTTTGAAATGATAGAGTAAGCGTGCCCCTCCCCCCTACGGGACTCTCCTGGGCCCAGTGAAATATTTTGGGGGTGGGAGAAGAACGTTAAGCAATCCGAGTGAATTTACAGAACTGCTAGCAAGAACTGGACCCCCACCCCCACAAACACACCAACAGGGATTCTCAGGCGCCTCAGGTCTCTCAAATTGTCCCAGCAGTGCTAAGGAAAATTGAAGGAAGTAATGTGGGTGAGAGGGACCCTTGAAATATCGTGGGAGATTCAGCAGGAGTAACTGAACCCCAGGAAGATAAGCCCCTCCTTCTTGGTGCCCCCATATCCTTGTGCCCCCACATCTATAAGCCTGGGTTTAGGGGAAGCCTGAAAGCCTGCTTGAGAGCTCTGACCTGCCATTCTGTCTCCAAATGTGGCAAATAGGAGTTAACAACCCGAAATGCAGTTGTGGGACCTGTCTTACTTGGGCCTACTAGACTTCAGGACTCCCAGGCTCTCCAAGGCCTCCCCACCTCTGCCTCTCTCTGAAAGGCATAGGGAAAATGGGACATTGGCCAGGAGGGCGCTGTGGGCGAGGCCTGCTTCCTGATCCACAGCTGTGCCTACGACTTAGTGGGGAGGGTCGGAGTTCCTGCTCCCAAAAGCAACGGGCAGCAAAGATCCCTGGATGGTGATCCTGACGCCTGACTGCTGCAGACTCCGCAGGGTAGGCAGGCCGGTGCTCAGGCTGCTCAAGAGTTGAAAAGAAGGCAATGTTCAAAAGGGTTAGGAGAGAAGGGGGCGTCTCTTTACAGCCATGATGTCCATTTGAGGGGCTCTCCCAAAGAGCAGAAGTCCATAGGAGAGGATCCTTAAGGACTCTTTCCTGCTGGAAAGCTGAGGTTGGGGCAGAGGGGCCCTGTTGCCTGGGGAAAATGCAAAGGAGGAGCAGGCGTGAAAGCTCTTTCTCCTTCTGTTTCTTCGCTCCTTGACCAGAGCATGGCTCAGCCTCCAGTCGCCTAAGCGGCTGCCTGAACCAATATGGGATTCTATATCCCGGAGGCCTAGAGTACCCACCCGAGCTGATCTCCCAGGAGGGGTAGGAGAAGAGGCCTCTTCCTCCTTTGTGTCCAGACAGAAGTGGCTGCTGCGCCCGGAGTCGGTCCCACTGCAAAGGCCCGGCAAGCAAGCGGATTGCACAATGCCACGGCTGCTCCGCCAGCTCTCGCCCTGCCCCGTCCTGCCTGCCTGCCTGCTTGCTATCACTGCCCTTCTCGGGCTAGCCATCTGTATGCCTGCCTTTCCCTTGTCTCTTTTCATCTTACTTTCCTTCTCGTCTTCACCGTCCTCCACTTTTCTTTTTTATCCTAATCCTCTGTATCCTTCTTTCCTTTCTTGGGCCTGGTGTGTTTCAGTTGGTCTGTCTCAGGCTGTCTGGGGCTCAGTGTCTCTCAGGCTCCGTCCCCTGGTGTCCTCTTGGTCGCAGTCTGGCCCGGGGCCCGTTGAAGGCTAAATGTCTCTGCTTATCGCTGCCAGCAGCCGCCCAAAAGCCAGGCCCGGTCCCCAGCCACTAAGGGCTGGGGGAGGCGCTGACTGTGCTGGGGATTTGGAGAAAGCCTCCGCAGAGGGACTGGAACCTTCCGTCTTTTCCTTGAACTAGTGAGGAAGATTTTTGATTGACAGCTAACCCGACTCCATCAAGGCCAAAGAGATATTCTGTTTCTCCTTGTAATTTGGATTTCCCAGCCAGTCCAGTCAGAGGGAGAAGACAGTAGGAGCTGAGGAGGACAAGGCTGCAGACCCCCGGTTGCCTCTCCCCAGCCAGATTATTTCCCTCATCTCCCCTGTGCATTGAAATCCCAGCCCCGGTAGACCGAAATGGAAAGAACTGAAGAGGGGGAGGAGCAGAGACTGGGGAGGGGACCTATGGAGCTGGGGTCCGGAGCTGGGAGCTGCAGCTGTTCCCTCCCCTCCAACTTTCCTCCCCACCAAATACACATAATACACTCTCCAGCCCTTCTCCACCCCAGAGGAGATAGATCAACCCAGATACATGAGAAACCCAGCCCTCACCCCCACCCCTGGCATTTGGTCCCCTCCTGGGGACAGGAGAGGGAAAGCAGGGCAAGCATGGATGGGTCTGGGAAGCTTCCTTCTCTGCTGCCTTCAGAGCCAGCATCTCAGCCTCAGCTCCTGCCTATTTCCCCTTGAGCAGAATGAGGCTCTTCCCTCTGACCCTGAAATTGCACCCTTCCTTCAAACTCACTCTGCCCTGCCTCGGTGGACCACCTTTGGGGACATCACCTGTCCTTCTCCTGCCCCCAATCTCCCTACCCCCCTCTTGCACCCATACTGAGGGTTTTCTGATTGCCTAATGCCCTCCCCCTTACTAAACCACCATGGGACAGTCTGATGTAAAGCCTAGGGCTGTGCAGTGAACCCAAAATTCAAGGAGGGTAGCAACCAACTATGGGGGGGTAATCCAAGTTCTCTGATATTCACCTACAATCGCACTGCCCCCTCCAGAATTCCTGCATCCGACCCCAAGGAAATTGCTTTCTCCCATCCCTCTGTTGCTTTTTTTCCATTCCAAAAACAGCCTACAATTTTATTTAATGAAAGACACATTTATGAACAATCAAATGATCCTCATAAAATTTTTATTGAAGGACGTAAAAACAAGCTACTTGCCCACGACCGAGGTCGCTCTCTCGCCTTGCCCGCTCTCACCCTGGCTCTCTGCAGACAGAACCAGTGAGTGACTTCTGTTTTGGGGGGTAGGGTGTCGCAGAGATGAAGTGTTGGGGGCAAAAGAGTGTGAGCAGGCAGACAGACGGGATGGGGATGCCCCACTTAAGTTGTGTAGATCTCTCCTCCACTTCTTCAAGCTGGCAAAGAAACATAAATAGATACAGACAATAAATTTAAAATAAAGGCGCTTGTGTATCTGTGCCAAAGCGAAGACTTCCAAGGCTGATGATAAAGGTGTATGAGATTCCAAAGTTCTTCCCCTCCCACCCGCAGATCATCTTCCCTAAGCTTCCCCTACCCCAGATTTGGGGGCTGAGTTGGCCAGTGGCAGAAGGATGCTCCCCTTTCCCTCCTTCCCTCCCTCCACCCCAGCTTCTCCAGTCCCCTCCCACCCTCCCTCCCTCACTGCTGCTGCTCCTGAAAGAAATACATACATACACACTATTTAAAAACGCATTTTTAAAAGCCACGTTCCGAACTGACAATCGCTGATCTAGGCTTGCTCAGAGGCTGCGGGAGCGTCGGGGCCGACAGAGACAGATTACGTCAAGAAATAGTTCCTCCACCTACCTCCACCGGCCTCCCCGCCCCTATGGGGCTCTTGCGCCCAGCTCAACCCTGGGGGTCCGGGAACCCTTGCTTCGGGGACTGGTATTTTCACCCCATTAAAAAATCCTCATGGTTGGAGAGAGCCATCTGTTTGTGGGTGGACATGGGCAAGGGGGGGTTCTCTGATTATCAGCGATCCTGAGGTGGGGGCCGGCGCCTTGAGTCCAGAGTTGCGGACCCCCAGGAAAACGCAGGTCGCGGGGATCAGCAGAGAGAGGGGGTGGGAGGGGGGGGAAAGCAAGGGAAAAAAGCCCCTGCGCATTGATCCGCGCCGTATTTTTGGGTAAATACGATCACGTGGGGGCTGGGGAACCAATGAGCTGCCGGGAAAAGGCTGGAAAAATAATTACCTGCCTTGATTGTTCTGTGAGCAGATAAAAAGTACATATACAGTTCATACAATAATCTTATGTATGTAAAACCCTGTTACGATGTCGGCGACGGGGCCCATCAGTAACTATTACGTGGACTCGCTCATCTCTCACGACAATGAAGACCTCCTAGCGTCCAGGTTTCCGGCCACAGGGGCTCACCCCGCCGCCGCCAGACCCAGCGGTTTGGTGCCGGACTGTAGCGATTTTCCGTCCTGTAGCTTCGCGCCCAAGCCGGCAGTGTTCAGCACGTCGTGGGCGCCCGTGCCCTCGCAGTCGTCCGTGGTATATCACCCGTACGGCCCCCAGCCCCACCTCGGCGCCGACACGCGCTACATGCGGACTTGGCTCGAGCCGCTGTCCGGCGCCGTCTCCTTCCCCAGCTTCCCGGCCGGGGGCCGTCACTACGCCCTCAAGCCGGACGCCTACCCCGGGCGCCGCGCCGACTGCGGCCCGGGAGACGGCCGCAGCTACCCGGACTACATGTACGGCTCGCCCGGGGAGCTGCGCGACCGCGCCCCGCAGACACTGCCCTCGCCCGAGGCGGACGCACTCGCCGGCAGCAAGCACAAAGAGGAGAAGGCCGACCTGGACCCCAGTAAGTTGGGAGCAATTTTCCTTTACAACCAGCGCGGGAGGGGAGGGGAGGACAGGCGGGGGGGAGCCGAATTACAGCCCCTTGGAGCGATACAGGGAGCGCGGAAGAGGGGCGAGGGCGAGGGGGCGAGGACTCAATAAAAGCGAATTACCTTGGGGAGCTTTCAGGGGAAGGAAGGTCTGAGAAGGGGGCCCAGGGAGCCAGGTTGGGAGAGGGTCGAAGGGGGGCTCCTCTCCCAGAGGCTGACTTGATGAGAGAGACCCCTGTCCCTCTCCTCGCCCAAGCTTTTTTGGCTCAGTCGTCACTTTCGAAGAAATGCAGACAGGGCCAGGGGCTGGAGTGGGGGGCGAGATTCATTTTATGGTTGGAGATGGGACAAGGAAGAGGTGAGGAGAACACTAGGGGCAGAGAGGAAATACCCCTGGGAGAAAAATCACCCTTGCCTCCCAGTCAGTATGGGAATTCTCACCCCACTATGGATTCATAACACAGAAGGTCCATTGCCCTCCCCCCAGGAGCATTGGTTGAGGGGTCTTCAGGGATTTTGCAGCCTGGGATCTTGGAGAGATCAAGACTTCCAGAGGGAACTGGAGTGAGAAGTAAGGTCTGAGTCTCCTTAAACTTGAGAACCCTCTTCTGAGGGTTTACAGGAGAAAGGGTTGAGAATGGGTGTCAGGGGTGTGAATTGGGGGAGGCATCTCCCCAGATTAGAGAATTTCTCTCTCTCTCTTTCTCTCTCTCTCTCTCTTTCTCACACACACACACACACACACACACAATCAGGCTCCTATCAGGGAGATGGGAACCTTCAGAGTATTGCAAAGGAGGTCTGGCTGGGTTAGATGAGGGGCAGGTGGGAACTGCTGGGCCAGAGAAAGGGGAAAGAAGGAGAAACAGCAGGAGAGGGGGTGCAGTCCCCTGGGTTTGAGGAAGTGTCTTGGGGAGTCCCAGGAGGGGGCTGCAGGAAATCTTTTTCTCTATCTCCATAAGGGGCCAGGGCCTAATTATACCCTTCTGAAGGCTTCCCTCCCTGCCCTTAGCTACTCCCATAAACCTGAAATTGGAGGCTTGGCTCCTGCATAGCCTGTCCTGGGCTGGCAAGAGGGGGACACTGGAGGCTAAGCTATAGGGGACCCTGTCCCCAAGTCCAGCAGCTCTCTAGAAAGAGGAGAAAGACTTCCCCCATCTCAGCATCGTCCAGAGAATTCGCCTCAGCAGGGTTGAACTCTAAGCGGGAGACAGGCACTAGAGAGAGTAGTGAGGGGTTTAGGGACTCTCAGGGTCAGGAAGCAGAAGTGCTGAAATTTCAGGACTTGGTCGTGGGCTGGGAGGATGGGAGGGGGCAGAGGAGGAGGGAGGTGGGGAGGAGAGAGACCTCGCTATAAAAATAAAAAACAAGAGAGAGAAGCGTTTATGGGCCTATGAAACGGTTGGGAATTTGGACTTTTTATGAGGATATTCTCGAATTACTACTCTTGAAGCTGAGGACCAGACTGTAGGGGCTTTGATAGCTTCGGATTTCCTACAGTTTTAGGTGCTGGAAACTGAAGAGGGAGGGGAGATGGGGAGGGGGCAGAATGCAAAAGGAGAAAGGGAGTAAATTCCTAAGGCAAAAACGTGTCCAAATTCAGGTTCAATTATTGGGTTTGGGGAGCCTGGGTAAGCCTGGGGTTGGGGTGGCAGAGGTCCTGGGCTGGAAAGGGGCTCCACTGACCCCCGCCTGTGTTTGGCCCTCCAGGCAACCCCGTGGCCAACTGGATCCACGCCCGTTCCACGAGGAAGAAGCGCTGCCCCTACACCAAATACCAGACGCTGGAACTGGAGAAGGAGTTTCTCTTCAATATGTATTTAACCAGGGACCGTCGGTACGAGGTGGCCCGGGTTCTCAATCTCACCGAGCGGCAGGTCAAAATCTGGTTTCAGAACCGGAGGATGAAGATGAAAAAGATGAATAAAGAGAAAACCGACAAGGAGCAATCCTAAACCCTGCCCCAGCCTGCTGCCTCAGCACAGCCAAGGGAAAAACAGAAACCCCACAAAAATACCCCAACCCAGGCGGGAGAAAGAAAGCACGAAAAGAAAAGGAAGGAGCAAGATAGAGAAAAGCCAATCAGCCTAAAAAAGGAAAAAAAGGGAAAAAGGAAAACTCGCGATTTGGGAGGGTTAAGTGTTGAGAAATTGGTGTTTTAGAATTAGTTCTACCCAGCGATAAAGAGGCAGGAGAGAAACTGAATTCTCTTCTCCCAGCGCAACAGAAATAAATGACACACACAAATGTGATTTTTTTTCCTCCTTTCTTCAGAGAATCCAGTACTTGAATTGCTATATTTCTATTTTTTTCCTGTATCATATTTGATCTGGGCTATTCCTTCCCAGGCCTGGGGCATTCTGCGTGCAGATTTTGTACAAAAAAAAAAAAAGACACACACACATACACACACACAACAATGATTCCCAACCCAGGAGCTGAGGGGCCAGGACGCGCAGGCTGGGTCGGGCGGCGCAGGCCGGCGCCTCAGGCGTGTATATAGCAGCATTCCCTCTCACCCCCAGCGTCCATCCCCAGCGTCGGTCCTGTAATGTGCTTCTGTTTGTTATGGTAGAACAGCTCTGTTAATATATCCAAGTCGCTTTAAAAACCAGAAACCCAACTGCATCCAGTTCTCGTTATTTCTCCTCCCTGTGGCTCCTAGGCTAATGTTGTGGAGGAGGCAAGTGCCCAGATCCTGTAGGGGAGGCTGGCTCCCTCGGAGGGGCAAATGTGCCTGTCGCTTCTCTGGGGCAGGGCAGGGTGGGAGTGGGGGTTCCAGGGGAGGGGTGGAAGCTGCTGAGGCAGAGGCCTGGCTTGTGCCTGCCCCGGCTGGCTGCCTACAAGTTTCCTGGTGGCTAGATGGGGAGGGCGGGGGGCACAGCATGAATGGCTTTCCCTGGCTGTAATTAATTGTAATAATTTATGAGTACATGAGATCGCAGAGGAGAGATAGGTGAAGATGAAAGTTGGGTGCTGGGTGAGGGCCCAGGCTGGATTCTTGCCCAGCTTCATTGGTGCTTTGGTGTTTTCAGGGATGACTAGAAAAGAAGGCTGGTGGGATGTTCGGCTAGGAGGAAGACCAGGCAGGCCTCGGGGAGCAGGACAAGCATTGGGGACTGCATGGAGAGAGAGAAAAAATGGAGAGAGAGAAAGAGGAGGAGAAGGAGGAAGGACTGGAAAGGGAAATGAAAGAAGTAAGAGAAGAAGGAAAGGGAGAGGAGGAGGAAGGAAAGAAGAAAGGAAGATGACAAAACCCATGTAATCAGAATTAGATTTACTTTTATGCATTCTCATCTCCTCTCTTCCTAGTTCTCTTCTGAATCTCTCCCTCTTCCTGGTGTTGAGTTTGCATGTTGGTCTGGGGCTAACCAGGGTCATGCTAAGCAGCTGCAGCACTTCTAGGGGATGGTGAGGCCAGGGCCCAAGGAAGCTGGTTAGGGATTAGCCATGAGTGAGGTGCTCCCTGGCAGCTATGAGACCCCAAGCACAAAGGTGAGGGTGTGTGTTGTGTGTAACAGCCCGGTGGGGCTCCTTGGCTGAGCTGCACCCCAGAGCGCCTTCCCTAGAACCAGCAGTTTTCATCTGCTAATCAGAAGCAGACACAAGCTGCTGGGTATATGCCTGGGCCCAGCGCCCCCTTTCTCGGAAATCCCCCAATCTGGAAACTATTAAAATCATACTGCTTGAAATATAGCCCTTTAATATCTCAGGCTGCCCATTTTGCTGAGGGTGCAGGGTGTTGTTCTGAATATTTGGAGGATACCACCATAAAAGACAATAATTGGGGGTCCTAGCCCATATGCTGCCTCCCCCAAAGCATCACTTTACAGAATTGTTGATACACTTGTAGAAACCAGTCTCCACCCAATTATTTGAATCTCTCACCTCCTCCTTCCATTAAACACTTCGATTTTGAAGTCTGAAGGAAAGTGAAAAGGGGTGAAAATTTTGTTGTAATATTTTGGGGGAACACTCAAGTTGCAACAACAGAGTTACTTGTTGTTGAAGATTTGCTCCTCTTCCCTGCTTAGGAGACCTCCTTCCCAATTCCAAAAGCATTGTTTTCTTGGTCCTTTGGAAAGGTGCTTTGCCTACAGAAAAAGAGAAAAGGTGCTTTTTCTCTTTTCTCACTTTCTCACTTCTCCCTTTGGCCCTTTGCTGTTCTGTAACCCTGGCCTCAGTTTCGCACTTGAGGGAAGACAAGACACCCCTTTCTCCCTCAGTTTAGACCGCTGGGATGCGGGCTTCTCTCCCAGCCCGAGCTCGGCGGAGTTTCCGGGCTTCCACCCCGCCCCTGCTCAAAGGCCCTGTCGCCTCCCCTCGGCGTCGGTCAGCTCGGCCTGCTTCCTGCAGCCTGCCCGCCGGAGCCGGCCTTGCTGCGGGCAGGAAGGAGGGCTGCAGGGCTGGAAGACCCTGAGGAGAGCTTGGGATTCAGAGCAGGCCCACCGCCCGGTTCACTATTCAATCCCAGCCCAGGCTTCAGCCTGCAGATCAGGACTGGATTAGATTTTTATTCATTATCACTTATGAATTAAAACAACACGACACACTTCTGGGGAAAGAAATGAGAGCTGGCGGGAGAGAGGGGTTAGCAAACGCCCTCCTTCCCTAATCCTCCCCTCCCACCTCTCCTCTGCTCCTTTGTCAGAATCACAAAACCCTAAAGGTTGTTCCACTTGGAAAGGCAGCGGATAGGTACATTTCCGCAGCCCCGAAATGCCACTTTTATGGCGCTGTTTGTCTCCCTGCTCTGGGTTCTGAATGAGGCCGAACAAAACAGCAGCGCAGAGCTGGCTAGACGTCTGGGCTTAATTGTTTTATGGTTTAAATAAGGTGGACACTCTTTCCTTTGAAATCGGATTATAGGAATGTTTTGTCTATGGCCCACGGAGAACAGGACCTCACTGGCTGGGAGGGAGAGGTGGAGAAAACGCGCGCGCGCGCGCGAGGGATGGGCTACAAACCAGGGGGCAAACAGCCTGGAGAAGTCATAACCCACCCTAAAGTCCTACAGGCGGCGGCAGAATAGACCGTGCGGGTCCAGCAGCAGGATAAGGGGAAGGAGGAGTTTAGGGTGTGCGCTGCGAACAGGAGGTCGTGGGAGCTTCGGTTCGTGCATCCGCGTGCGCGGAGGTTTTTCGAGGTCAGAAATGCGCTTGAATGGTGTTGGCGGGGCGGGGAGGGGGGCCGAGGAGGATAGCTACAGTTTCTTTGCACAATGTCTCTTTACGCAAGCAAAGAGGGTAACAAAAAGAGAACAGTTTGGAACCTTTCAAAGGTTTATTTCAAGAACTTAGAAAACAAAAGAACAGCAGTCCCGAGGCAACTCCCTTCCGGGGAATCCCTTTCTTTTGCACCCAATTGGAGCCTCCTTCCTTCCACTTCCCACCTTTGGGCCAAGCTAGGACCTCTGTTGGCTTTTTGCCGGCCGGGCTGCATTGGAGCAAATGGACGCGAGGTGGCGCTGTTGCTCAATGTTAGAGGCTACGGTGCCCCCCGACCCGCCTGGCCGCACTGACATTTGAGGCCTGGCCCAGGGCCGCGGCGAGAAGGCCCCGCGCCTCTGCCCGGCCTGGCCCCACTGGCTCTGAGCAAATCAACCCTCTCACCTGCGAGGTGTAAATAATTCGCGAGTGGCAGCGGGAGATGGACCCTCGCTCTGGCAGGGGACTCGTGAGGCGCAGGAGGGTAGGCATCAAAAATAATCGCTTTACCGAGGAGATAAGTGCGAAGCAGGCAGCGCGTAATTAACACAAAAAGGCGGAATGACCCGGACAAACGAACATAAATCCGTGATACCTAAGAGGGCGGTGCAGGCCTCGGGGAGAGGAATAGAGATGGCCCCGGCGAGGATGGCTGCTTTCGGTTCCTTTATTTCCAGGCACAGGGAGCGAAATAAACCAGATACGTGCAAAAGCAAAAAATAAATAAAATAAAATAATCAATCAAATGAAAGGAAGATGAAATATCTCCCCCAAAGGGGAAACCAAGTCCGACCAGGGGTTGCGGGACTGGTGGGTACTCCGGACAGGCGGCGGTGGCGGCATACTCGGGACAGTCGCATTCCAAGACACAAAGGCCTAGAAGAATAGCTCTGTGGCAGGGTTTTCGCTGGACCATAAAATGTCGAAATATCCCCCCACCCCCTAAAAGATAAGGCGCAGGCCCCAGAGCGGATCCTGCCCTCTGGGCCTCCTCTTTCCAGACAGAGAAGAGAAAGTATTTATGACAGTCCCCAGTGACCCAGATGCTGGGAGCCCAGAGTCCACCCTGTTCAGCTCGGCACCAGAGGAGCAGGCTTGGAAAAAGGCAGGGCTGGAGTCAAGGATGCAGCAGGCTCTGGTAGGTGGAAAAGCCTGGTTGTGCCCACACACTCTTCTGGACCCTTGGGAGGCCTGCAGCTCTGGAACTCTGACCCTTTCCTCCTGGCCCCAGGATCAGAGTTCTGAGTGTCTAAGAGTTGGGGCAGTCCCTAACTGAGACAGGAGTGAGTCTTCCAAATGCAAAGGATCCTGGAAGGATCTTTTTGCTGGTGTACCAGTGAACCTCCTTTGGGAATTTGGCTGAGAATGACCATTTCTCCAGCAATTATTCAGATAATAGGTTGGGGGTGGGTATTCTCTCTAAACCATCCTACACTGCACTGCTATTCCTTTCTCCATCCCCAGGGCTGACTCCGGATGGGGATGGGGAAGAAAAAGATCTGGTTTTCTAACCACCTCCTTCCTTATCCAACCCTGAAACCCCAGGATGTGGAAGGAAACAGGTAGCAGGGTTTTGGGGTTTTGTTTTGTTTTGTTTTGTTTTTCCATGATGCAAAGACATAAAGATGCATCTGTGTTTGTCAGGAATTATGTGCATGTAAACCTGGTGTGCACATGTGTGTAGTGTCTGTGAGGTGAAAGGGATGCTTCCAGGAACATATATGCTAGTTTACAGTGAGCATGCACTTGACGTGTCCCAGGATGAGAAGGTAGCATGTACTGAGTGTATTCATATACTCAGTGTGTCCCAGGGTTGCACTCTGTGTAACAACCTCACACACTAGAGAGAGTGGAAGGGGAAAACCATTCTTACTCATCTTCTTCATTCATATACACATAGCACACATACATGGCTCTCTCACTTTCTCCCTTTTTCTGTCTGTGTCAAACCCATATCACTACACACACTTAGGACCAGGGAAGGATACTGATGGATTAAGATTCTTTTATCCTTTAGAATTAACTTCAATTTGCCCATTATTGGGGATGAAGTGACCTCCCCACACACAGAGAAAGTGTGGGTAAATATTTAAAGAGTGTCTGTTGACAGTTCCCATCCACATCCTGGCCTGGGCAGCTTGCCTGGGGAAGAGGAGGGTTCAGGGAAGCCAAGGAGCCCCTCCAGGCTGAGCTGGCATTTCCTATGAGGTGGGAGTATGTGGGGACAAGTAAGAGGCCTGCTCCAGTCCTCTCCACCTCAGATACAAATTGTCTCCTGAAAAGAAACATCCTGCATCAGCCCAGCCAGAAGCCACGAACATACAAGCTGTCCTTTCCTTTCTTAGTCCCCATAAACAGCTTTACTCTCAGACCCCCAGCCAAGCTTATGGCCATTACCTGGGTTCCCTGCTCCAGGTAGGGGCTGGTGTCTGAAGGGACAGTGTGGCTCTGATAGGGTATATGGAATAACTAGTCCTTCTGTCCTTCTCTATTCATAGCAGCTGAAAGAGTCTTAAGGATCTTAAGAAGACAGGGCAGCTTCAGACCCTGGGGAGGGGCCAGTGGCTGGAGGGTCCTATGCCTGGGGGCTGTGGTGTGCTTTTTTCGTCCTTAAGGTCCCCAGACTTAAGGACCCCCTAAGGAGACCATCTTTTGGGTTGGAGGCTCTGCTGTGGCTTGCTGATGTTCAAAGCTGGTCTGGGGGAGGGGGGAATTCTTATACCTGTTGAGGTAACCTGAGTTGACCTGCTGGCTAAGTATTGCACCCCTCCAGGAAGGAAAAGAGAAGGGGGAGGGGGCACCTTCAAATCTGAATGCGTACCTTGGAAAAGCTGGCCCCAGCCATTAGCTGGGGCTGGCTAGCCACCCCTACACACACCACACCCCCCATCCCTCCCCCTCTCCTCCCTCCTCTGCCTTCAGGTCCCCCCCAGCCCTGAACCCCTCAACCCCCGCCATCTCTCTCTCTTCTTCTTCCTCTCTCTCTCTCTCTCTCTCTCTCTCTCTCTCTCTCTCTCTCTCTCGCCTGTCTTCATGTCGTGGATTGATGAACGCGAATCGCGTGTAAGCGCCGCCACCGCCGGGAGTCTGAGGAATTCGCCTGGGCTGTTAAAGGAAAGAGCTAAGTGAGAGAGCGCGAGCTCTACCTACCGACAGTGAAGAGAGCCGCCGCCGCCGCCGCCGCCGCCGCCCGCTTGCCGCCCGCCGCCGCCGCCCGCGCCCCAGACCCGGGAGCTCTGCACCGAGGCGCCCCCCACCTGCCCAGCCCCCAGCACACCAGCCCAGCCCAGTCCGGGGGCGCCAGCCGACCTGGGGTTCGGTCCCGGGGGGAGGGGAGTTTCGGGGGTACCGGGCGGGGGAGCTGTGAGCCAGAGGGGAGGGGGCCGCGGGTTTTCATGTACCCAGCATGAGCTCCTACTTCGTCAACCCCCTGTTCTCCAAATACAAAGGCGGCGAGTCCCTGGAACCGGCCTATTACGACTGCCGGTTCCCTCAGAGTGTGGGCAGGAGCCATGCGCTGGTGTACGGGCCCGGCGGCTCGGCGCCGGGCTTCCAGCACGCCTCGCACCACGTCCAAGACTTCTTCCACCACGGCACCTCCGGCATCTCCAACTCCGGCTACCAGCAGAACCCGTGCTCGCTTAGCTGCCACGGAGACGCCTCCAAATTCTATGGCTACGAGGCGCTCCCCAGACAGTCCCTTTATGGGGCTCAGCAAGAGGCGAGCGTGGTGCAATATCCCGACTGTAAATCCTCCGCCAACACTAACAGTAGCGAAGGACAAGGCCACTTAAATCAAAACTCGTCTCCCAGCCTCATGTTTCCATGGATGAGACCCCACGGTGAGAAGCCTTTTCTCTTTCCCCCTTGGTCTCCCGCGCTCTGGGGTCTTCTCCCCCTCCCTCGCCTTTTTGTCTGTCCTCGCTTTCCCTCCTAGCTTTGGGGTCTCTCCCACCCCACCCCCACGCCTGGGTGGGTTTCTGGAGGATTTTGGGAGGTGGGCGCCTGGGACGTTTTAGAAATTGGGGTGAAGGTGGGGAAAAGGTGATGTGTGGGTGGCAAAGGGTTAAAATCATTTCCTCCATTTCTGTCTGTGTCTGTCGCTCTGTCTCTCCCTCTCTCCATCTCTAAAGTCGAAGTTGGGGAGGTGGCTGGCAAAGGTACCCTAAGTACCCTGAGATTATCAGTGTTTGGAGCTGATAACCAGTTTCTCCAAAGGCAGAGAGCCGGCAGTTCAAGACAGTGGCGAAGCTGTCTTGGGTCTAGCCAGACCCTAGCCAGAGAGAATGTAAAGACCCCTAGGATAGACACTGGCTTTCTAGGGTCTCTACTGCCTCCTTTCAGAGAACTAGCTTAAGGGCCATTACCTCAACTTTTTTGTACTTCCCTCAGTTGAAGAGAAGTCAGGGAGCCTGAGAAAAGATAAGGAAAAAAGTGCTCAAAAGGAGAGGGGGTATACAGGTTGAGGGGCTCTGAAGTCCAGAGGACCCTAGCCAGGTTACCCTCCAATCAAGGACTTGTGGGGTCTCCTTGAGACCTGCAGAGCTGCTCAGGTCATGAGCCCCTCCAAGGGTGGCCCCTCACAGCTCAATTTCGAAGTACAGGGGGAAGCGATAAAGCGACAAGTTCCGGCAGGGATGGCCCTTGATTTATTTGCTGGTCTCCAGTTAGCAATCAGGCAAAGCAGTGATACATTCCAGGAGATCAATTATTTTTCATATTGGAAAAGCATTAGGCAAAGAGGGGGCAATGGGCAGAGCTGCTCTCCCTTACTCTCAGCCTTTTTTTTTTTTTTTTCCCTTTCTTTTGGAAACATTCTGTCCCCAGCCCATCTCACTAAATGCCATTCTGCACTTGTAAACAAAGCTGCAAAGGCCAGTTTCCTGGGATTGCAGGCCTGGGGGACTCTGAAGGGTTCCCCTGTTCCCTTTAAATCCCCAGTTTCCAAAGAACTCCAGTCCCTGCCCCCACCCTCACCCCACCTCCCAAGGTGAAGCCAAACCAAAACAATCCCCCAGACTTTCTTGCCCTTGCCTGCCTTCTGCTCTAGCCTCTTCCGCAGAAGGGAGGCAAACTAGGGAGACCAGAGTGGGGACTTTAAGGGAGGCAGAGTATCAGGGTAAAACTGAGCCCCTACCCAGACATAACCAGACTGGGGTTCTGTTCTGTCCAGCTCCGGGGCGGCGCAGCGGTCGGCAAACTTACAGCCGGTATCAGACCTTGGAACTAGAAAAGGAGTTTCTCTTTAATCCTTATTTGACACGAAAGCGCCGGATTGAAGTCTCTCATGCCCTGGGACTGACCGAGAGACAAGTGAAGATCTGGTTCCAGAACCGAAGAATGAAGTGGAAAAAGGAGAACAACAAGGATAAACTGCCTGGGGCCCGAGATGAGGAGAAGGTAGAGGAAGAAGGAAATGAGGAAGAGGAGAAAGAAGAGGAGGAAAAGGAAGAAAACAAGGACTAAGCAAAAAAAGAAAAAGAAAAAGGAAATTTCCCTCCTTTTAGCAACTCCCTTGAAGTTTTGTTTTATGGTAGCAGATAAATTGAGAAGTTTACGACTGTCATTTGCTTTTATAGAGAATAGAATGACACTCACAACTCTAACTACCTGTCAGATACTTGCAGCTCTGGTTTTATTACCTTTGGACTCCCCCTCCTCTTTATTTGTTTGGGGGCTGGAGGGGGGAGATCCAGACACAGCAAAAAGTTTGGACTCTCTGTCTCACTTCTTGCCCTAACACACACTTGTCCCTACTCTCACCTTCTGAGTCCTTCCTGAATTTTAAGGTCTGTGACCTGGCCTTCTTACCCCTCCCCCTTCTGCCCCTTCTCACCATAATCCCACTTCGCTGCTTCTCTGGTATTTATTTTAGAGGGGAACCCCCCCAAAAATGCAGAAGGGGACTCCTAGCTTTGTTTTTATGCTAGGATTAGTGTACTAGATTTACTTTTTAAAAAAGGAAAGGAATAGTAATAAAAGGAAGGAAAGGAAACTAAATGAAAAAATTTTAAAGAAATAGGAAAAGATAGCAAGGAATATTCCTTCCCCCTCCTTGAGACTCCCTGCTTAGAAAACCCCCTTGACTTTCTCTAGGAACCTGATGGAAATCTGAAGGAGACGTGGGTCTCTCCCCTCCTCCCTTTCGAAGGGGTCACTAGGGGCCTACAGTCACCTATAAAATCCTACCTAGCCATCCCATGGTCACTGGGGCCCATGCCTTCCTTGCCTTCACTGTTTGATTTCTGTTCTTTTGGGCCCGGCTTCTGAGCTGCAGCAGTGGTAGCGCTCAGAAATCACCATAATCATGAAAATAATAATAATAATAATAATAACAATAATAATAATAATACTAACAATAAATCTTTAACATACTACCTAAAGGGAACCTGCAATAACCTTGAAAAAGATAAAATTTAAAACTCCTACTATAGGGAAAAAAAAAGAGAAAAAATTAAAACTGAAAAAAAAAAGAAAGAAACCTCCAATGTATTTTATCACTACCTATAGAAAGAAATCCTGCTTTGAGAGTATTCGTAATGCGGTTTTGTTGTCGTTTGTTGCTGCTTATTTCACTAAGAAGAACCCAACAACTGAGACTGCCTAGCCCGCCGGTCCTGTGCGCTTTTATTGTGCTTCTAACCCCAGTAGAGTAGAACTAAATTGCACTGAATGTATAGTTAACTCTGTCTTGAATTCTCTGTTTATGCAACATGCTCGAAAGAAAAAATGTTAAAAATATATCTATAATAATAATTTTTGGTCATTTGTCTATGTCCAGCTATGAATGTAGATTTTGTGTCCCGACAGCCCTATTCCTGGTCCAAGTACTTTGTATTGTATATGTGAGTCATAATAAAAAAAAGGAGAAAAATATTTGAAGCTGAAATGACTTGCTTTTTCTCCACAGCTCTTCCCATTCTCTACCCCCTCCCTGCTTATTCTCCTTTCCTAACACTCTGGAAAAGATTTCCATTGATCTGACTTTGGGATGGGAGAACTTGCCTGGGGAGAAGCGTAGGAATGGAGAGAACAGACTGGGCTGAAAGGGCAGGTGACTGTTGTTCTGGGTAAGAGGAAGAGGAAAAGGAATAGTTCACTGGTAGAAAGAAGGGATACACCAGTATGCTTTTGAGGGAATCTTGGCTCCAAAGTGGGTTTCTAGGTGTTAGGACCCCAATAGGAAGAAAGATCTCATTCATTCACCTTTCTCCTCCTTAGCTGTGGTCTGGGCCCAGACAAAGAATCTGTTCCATGCCCCTCCCATGGATATGTCTTTTTCCCCAGGAGCTGGGGCTGAGGATGAAGCAGTGAGGTTCTTTCCGATCTTCACGTGTACTTTGCTCTTTGCAGCCAGCCCCTGGCACCCATCACCCAGCACTGGAATAGTGAACAGGGTGGAGGAAGTGTGAGACTCAGGGTAGCTGACCTGTCAGAGGGGCTTGAAGGGCAAGATGCCTAAAAAGAGCCTGCTAAGTGTGGGGGATAAGGAAGCTTCAGCCTAGGAGAGATGAGAGGGAAAGAAGAAATGGATGAGCTGGTGGATCAACCAGCTTGGGTCCACATTCTAGAATTCAAATTCAGTCAGCACAGAGCCATCACTGTCATTCAGCTCCCTTATGTCTACTCCACCTCTCTTCTGGCTGTTTCAAGCCAGCTCTAGGCTTCACCTTGGCAATTGGGCAGCTTGCTGGGCCCCCATAGTGTGGTCCATTGGCCTGGGAGGATGGGTCTGCTCAGTGGACAGTTTTCCACCCTAGCCACTGCAGGGTAAGGGGAGTCTCTATTGATATCTTCCATTCCTTAAAATAAAGAGTTGATGGCTCAGGGACCCAAAGGGAAAAAGAGTCTCTCTTCTCTCTGGAGGGTCCTAAACTGAGAAGACTGTTTATGCCAATAAGATTCTGGTCAAAGAATCCCAAATTCCAGAGATGCAAAACTTCTGACTCAGTCAGGAGGTAGGGGGAGATAGGGAGGGAAGAGGATCTTCTGGTCTTCCAAACCAGACCCCCAAAGACTGAAATATTTTTGAGGCCAGATATCTCTCTCACACACACACACACCCTTCCCTGGTCAATGATTGTCACAGATCTAGGTTCAGGCTAAATCTTCTTGGTGTGCTTTACTGGAGTCCCATAGGAAAAGTGGTCCTGAGTACAGGAGTGGGGCAGGCAATGTTCATAGGGGACTGCTGCCGGGGGATAGGCTTCGTGTTGGGAGCACAGGCTGCCGGCGCAGCTGGTGACAGCTTTAAGCAAAAGCTCCGGGAAAATCTGCCTCAACCTTTGGTTCCTGCAGCGAGTTGAGGAGCCAGCCAGGTAACCCCGTTTGCTGCAAGGGAAACCAGCTACCACCTGGGGAGGCCAGAAAAGAGGGCATTTTGCTTGGGTTCTCAGGCCTTCCCATAGGCGTCGTCCCCTCCGTACTCCCAGGGATAGCCGAGGGCTGTTTCATTTTTAAACATGGAATTATGATTGCTATTAATAAAAATGCCTGGCCCAGTAGCCAAGCCGGATGAGTCCTGCAGTAAGTGGCTCCGAAGGGCCTTGCCGCTTTTCCCCCACACCAAATGCCTCATTCATCCCTGGCCCTGTGTTCTACAACGTCCGTGGCCCCAAGCCTGTCGCGTCGGAGGGCGGGGTGTGTCTGGCGCCCGGTTTCACTCAAAAAGTCGGGCAACTAGAGGGTCAGACCCTGGGAGCCCCAGCCGGCCCCTCATGCAGCACTCGTTTCCTTGCTCTTCCTGCCCACCGCCTCTGTTTTCTCGTTTGGAAAGAAAAGGAGGTAAAACCCCGTTTTATGGGGGAACGTAATTGCGAGCGGGATGCTCCCTCTTTAGAAACGCGTCCTCCCAAATGCTCCCGCCATCCCATTACTGGAATGGGGATAATTCGGCTGCTGCAGATAGGACTTTCTCCCATTCTTTACTTTTTTATTAGCCAATCAAAGTGGCTTCCGAAAGCTATTTGTGATTTGTGAAAAATAGTATCTTTCAAAATGCTGAGTTGAAGCATCTCGCTCATTTCGCCTTGAATTTATTATTCTAATCTCAACGGTAGAGACAGGATAATGTAGCTATTAAGTTGGGGGGCAAATTCGTTTCTCTGGGTTTAAAAAATTGTCTCGGTATTTTTTTCCCTCCCCACTACCTTATTGCAGAGGCCAAGGGAGGTGCGGGCCTTGGAGAAATCAGGGGAACCACAGGATGTAGTGAGCACCGTGAAAGACTCTTTGGGGGATCCTTTAAGTGGGAGAATGAGATTGGTCCCCCCAGTTTTATCTTCCTTAAATAAGAAGCCCCGCCGTCTGCCTGCCTGGTAGCCGAGAAAGTTACCCCCAGCCCCAATTAGAGATAACTCAGGACAGGTTGTGCCACAGACTAGAGGTAAAATTTCCGGTGAACTGCCCGCAGCGCTGTCCCATTCTCCAGGCTGCCCATTGTGAAAAGCTGGGCCAGTGCTTCCTCCTCGTAATTTTTAACTACCTGTTATAAAATTTATGGGTGGGTTTGTAAAAAGAAACGAGATCTCTGCATCCGGCTGAGGCTGAGGGAACTGCTTTGCTTACTGTGGGGGAAGCTTGAGGAAGGGGTGAAGGATTCCCTGTTGGTTGCGGTGAGATTCCCATGCCAGTTCCATGCTGGACCAAGGGGAAAGCTGCTGGCCTTCAAATCTCCAGTCAGTGGGGAGAGGTGGCTGGGCTGCAATGCACCAGAATATAGTCTATATGAGGAATTTATTCTGGATTCCCTACATTAGGCTCACCACCAAAATTAGGGGTCTGGAGAAATGGGGTGCTCAGAATTTTAATATTAAAGGTAGAATTCAGGCCAGTGAAAGGTTTCTCTTTGAAGGCCTCAGAAGCACCTCTTAGCTGCTAGGACACCAAACCAGAATTTTTTTCTGAAGAAGGCAGATGGGTGTGGGCAACCTGACAGAATTGAAAAGGCTAAAAATTGCCTTGCACCTCCGAGAAAAAGGAAATGGGGACCAAGATCTTGAGCTTTAATTTTGTTAACTCTAAAATGTTTGTAATTAAGCTGCTATTGAGGACCTAGGAAATGAGGAGACCAGATGTTAGGGATGGTCTTGGGGGGAAATGTCATTCTGTCTCAGAGAGAGACCTGGAGAGGAGGGCTGTTTTGAGAGTTCTGGAGCCCCCAAACTCTCACCCCTCCTGCTGCTCCCACAGGACTGTCCAGGGCTGGTCTAGCCCTCTGGGCTCTTTAGATCACGTCCAGGGCAGGCTTGGTTGGGAGACTGTCAGGGGCCTGAGAACTACTGTTCTTATCTGGGGTGGAGTGGGGGTTTGTGAGGGAACCCTGGTAGGAAGGATGTCAGTCTCATCCTAGAAAAAAAACGGTAAGGTTAGGGAGGGTATGCTTGTTCAGTTCCTTACCCTCACCAACCCTCACTGCCTCGAGGCTACAAATCTTTGCAAAGCTTTGATTCCCTCAGATCCAACCTTATTACCTCCATTTATTAAGGAAAATATTTAAAATTCAGCACAGCAGGAGGAGGCAATGAACCCCCAGCTCCTAACCCTTCCTTCTTTCCTTCCTGAATCCCCTCCCTTCTCTTTCTGTACTCGCCTGGAGCAGCAGGCCCTTGGGGAGTGGGCGGTGGGTGGGGGTGGGATGGGGGTCGGGGGATGCTCCCTTTCTGAGAGAATTGGGTAAACATGGCGACCGCGGCGCCCATTTGCACACGCTACACAAATGCATCGCATTCCCGGTTGTTTGCAGAAAATTTACAGCTGAGTAATAAAAGTTTACGATCGACTCACAAGTTGGATTGGCCACAAGAAGTCATGTGGATTCCATCCATGAACGTGAACTTTTTATTGTGGTTTGTCCGTTCCGAGCGCTCCGCAGAACAGTCCTCCCTGTAAGAGCCTAACCATTGCCAGGGAAACCTGCGCTGGGCGCTGCCTTCATTATCAGAATTTTTTTTATTAATCTGATTAATAATTATTTTCGCCCCATTTAATTTTTTTCCTCCCAGGTGGAGTTGCCGGAAGCTGGGGGCACCTGGGGAGGTCGGGAATGAGAGGGGAGAGGCAGGAGTTGAGGGCATCTCGCTCTCTCTACCCGACCCTCTGGCCCCCAAGGGGCAGGAGGAATGTGGGAGCAGGAGTTGAGATAGGGAGCTGCAGATGCCTCCTCCCCTCCCCTCTCCTAGGCTTTCTCTCCTGACCCCTTGCAGCAACTCTCCATAATTTTATTCGGCTTTTTGATGGTCAGGACTATTCTTTTTATTTTAATTTATATAAAGTATATGTGTGTGTGTGGAGCTGAAACAGGCTCGGCAGCGGCACAGAATGAGGGAAGACGAGAAAGACAGAGTGGGAAAGAGAGAGAGAGGCAGAGAGAGAGGGAGAGGGAGAGTGACAGCAGCACCCGGTAAGTGTTTTCTTATTGGTTCAAATATGTAACTAATGGTCCGTAGCTGGGTGGCGATTTTAAGATAAGGGCAGCAGCGGCTTGTCTTGGTTAGAGAGGCGAGGGGGCTGGTGGAAGGGTGGGCGCGAGGGTAATTATGGGGAGTAAAAGTGGGGAGTGGATGGGGTTAAACTGGAATACTGGTAACTGGTAGCAGGACAAATGTGCTGTCCTGATGTCACTGTGCGCCGGAGTTGAGGGTCGGGGGCACGAGAATTTCTCCTGTGGGGCGCAAGCCTGGGGTCTAGGGCGCGGGCCCTCTGCCTGATGCCCACTGTGTCTATACCTGTTTATTATAGATCTACCTACTCTTGGCTAATGGGACTGGAACGGAGGGGTCTAGAAGCTCAAACTCCAGGACAGGAGCGAGAACCTGTAGGCTGTGCCCATTGCCCCCAGAGCAAAAGAACCCCCCAACCCCCAAACAAACTTTCCAGAGCCCCCTCTCTGTCCGGCAGCCCCCTCCCTCCCGCAGAGAGCGACCGAAAGAGCTCACACATGCGCAGTGTGGGCCCAGGGCAGGGCCGCAGAGCAGGAAGCAAGCGCAGCTAGGCAGGCGGCAGCGCCTGTTAATTGGCAATTAAGGGGGAGGCTAGTGGCTGGTGCGCGTCAGCCAAGGGAGAGCGTCTGCCCACCCCCTGCTCCCGCCCCTACCCTGGCGGATGCAAGGATGGGAGGTGCCCTGCACTGCGGGTGGAGGGTGGAGAGTGGGGGTTGGGGATGCAGTACTCAAAAGCCATCTTGTGCTCGGAGCACGGAGGCCTATCGGAGTTCCCATCTGGGAGCCAGCGCCCTCCATCCCCAACCGCGGCCATTCCACTCGGATACCCATTGAACAGCTTCACCCGCCTCGCATGGCTGCTCTAGGCTAGGATCTGCCCTTTCCCGGGCGGAGGTGGGAATTGAGGATACCCTGGGTTGAGCGGGGACTGGACAGGCCTGGATGGCAGGGCCTTCTGGGTGCTGTGGAGGCAGTGAGGACGGTTGGATTTTGCGGTAGCGGCATCAGAATAGGGTGGTCACGAGAATCCTGGGAGCTCAGGATCTTCCTAATAATTGGTGCTAATGGCGTGTTGTGTAGACTTAACCTGACACATATGGTTTCATAACACAGTGGCTTAATTTCTTCCAAATGTACGTGGCCCTGAATGTGTTGCACTGTGATATATGACCCCGCCCTGCTCCCTGGCCTGGGTCCAAAGGAGCCCTATATGTTGAGTTTCCGTTTATAATGCGCGACGCATATGCAAATGCTTACACACCCAGGCAGACACACCCCAGAGTTGGGGAAGGGGCATATTCCTGGCGAAGTTCGAGAGTCTGGGGGCCAGATTCACCTTCAATCTGGGCCAACATGCTCCCCCATCCTCTCCCAGGGTCGCGACTGGGATTCTGCGCCAAGCCTGCGTGGGGGAGGGGAGCGCTCCTCGATTTCCTGTTAAACACTGACTGGTGACTTGAAGTGGTTGGGGGGAGTAGGAAGGGAAGAAAACCCGTTTTTATCAAATTGTTAAAAATAAGATCCGACTGCATTCAAATCAGACCCCTTGGGCCCGAGCTGACGGTGAATCTTTTCTCCCCTCCCCCCACAATCCCTTTCCCGTCCTCTCCTGCCCCCCCAAAATTCCCCTTTCGCAGTCGACATAAAGGCCTCTGAGATATTCTCCCGGGGGAAGAAATGGCATTTTCTCTCCCCCTTCCCACTCCCCCCACCCAATAGGACTGGTGTGTCGGCAGAGGCGTCTGCCGAGGGGCTAATTTCGCGTTCCTTGTTTACGATCGAGAAAAGCGAGAAAAGCGCTTGGCTCTTCCCAAATGGGCCCAGCCCGCCGCCTGCTCCGGCTGCCGCGCGCTCTCCTGCGGCGCAGGCACGGCCCAGGGGCTGGCGCCGGGGAACCAGGCTGCGGCCGGCCCGGACTCGAGTCTGTGGGACCTGAAAAGGGCAAGGGGAGTACAGTGGGACTGTGGAGGGGCCCGGGAGGCCCGAAAACGGGAGCCTTTCTCTTGGCGTATTGTGGGAACCGCTGACCGGTGAGGCCTCTATTTCTCTTTCGCCTGTATTTTGTCTGCCCCTGGCCCCCGTGGATGGCCGCACTGACGTTGGGAGGTGTGGGGCACAAATCTCCTTTGTTATCCCAGAAAGAAACACGTTTCGGGAGAAAGCTATTCAGGCCAGTGGTGATTCACCTGGGATATTAGAGGGACCCCCCCCCATCAGAGGGGCGGGCCTGGGCAAAGCAGGGGTATTTGTTAGGCCTACAGGGATCTAGTTGAATGTGCTGACAGTGAGATTTCAGGGTGCTAGGATGCAAGGTTGACAGGTTAACAGCACCATCCTGAGGTGTCCTTATATATGTTTATTCATTTACTGTCCCTTCCTTGCTAGGGTCCTGCAGGCCCCCACCTTACCTATGCCCTTTACCCCCTAGAGCCCTCCTCGTGAAATAGAGGGATGCAGAGATAGCAGGGCACCAGGGCCGGCCCTGGTTTTTCAGTTTTACCGTCTGGCCGTTGGAGAAACTAGACCCCAACGCTAGTCCTCTGCTTCCCAGTTACTTTCGTTTTTTCTTCCCCTCTTTCTTTCCCTCTCTGGTGCTCAAATGGAAAGCACCAGGGGATCTCCCAGCGGCAGCCCTCAGCTCTTTGCAGGCCAAATTCTCTGTGGATGTGGTCCTCACTGCAGGATAGCTCTTCTGTGATTATCTAATAATAGCCACAGTGGCTGATAATAGAATCTGGCACAAGAACTCTGCAAACCCAGTGCTGAGGCTGGGCAGAGACACTGATCTGTGGATCAGGGCCTGGCAACTTTCCCCAGAGCCCAGGGCCTCAGCATCCCATTCTCCTCTGAGCCCACCCTTTGGGCACCCTCAGGCCTGCCCCTTCTGGGGCTTTGTTAGTTCAGCAATCGCCTTCCTCTGTATTACATTCAGGGTTTCTAGCTAAGGAGAAGTGGGCAGAGCAAATGCTTTCTGTCCTTGGTCTGTCAGTTGTGATCCCCACGGAGAATGCGACCTTGTTTGGAGAAGGCAACCTTGTTTGGTTGGATGTTGTGTTCTGAAACCGGGAGTGGTGACTTTATGCATTTAGTATATGCAGGCTCAAATGTACAGACTCATACTTGTGCATGAATATATGCAGTCTCATATTTCCTCGCTGGTTAATTGTATATTACCATGCCTATATTCGCTCAAACTCCGTTTTATGTGCGTGCAAAATTTTGTTAGCCCCCACTAGATGAGAGTGGGCTAGTGGAAGCACCTGGTGTACCAAAGAGGTCCTTTCTGCTGTTTTGCTGGAAATATGTGTGCTCTGGAATCGGAGTATGCGGGTTCCTGTAACCAACGGATGCCACAAGAGCTTTCTCGGACCTAACTGCTTTTGCTGTCTGTGCAGCTGGACTGGGGAAATACTAAGTCCCTTCTGTTTTCCTTCCTCACCTTCCGACATACTCCCCCAATTTACAGACTTTGTTACAAGGGAACTCAGTCATCTTGAAAGTGAGGTCTCTGGGGGCGGGGTGTGTGGGTATTGTGGGCCTCTGAGCAGTTCGGAGCAGTCAGGGCTGGAGTCTGGCACTGCGGAAACCTCACTGGGGCAGTGAAGGGATTGGAGTAGTTAAGGAGGTGACTCCGGGCAGTGGTTTGGGGTGACTGCTTACCAGAGTGTTTGGAGAGGCTGGGGGAGAAGGCCAGCCAGAAGGGGTAGGGGTGATGTGAACGTCTCTCCCTCCCGCTGCTTGCTCTGGCCACTCACCCCACCCTACCCCAGATTTGACTGCGTAAGGGGCCCAATTAAGAGCTAAGGTCCCCTAACTGTGCAGATCTGGTTACTGGTGGGATTGCATTTTAATCCTGACTGCAGCCTGGACCAAGACAAGGGCAGGCCAAGAAAGAAGGCCGATGGAGACTTTTCAGGAGTGGAAACTGGGCCCTGCCGCCTGTGGGCCTGGAGCACTCGACGTGGGCCGCTACTGGGAATTAATCTGCCTCATTTCCAGCCTTTCCAGCTTCTGGGGCCAAAAAAGGACAAGAGCAGAGGGAAATAAAAATGTCAGTAGAAAGCCCTATAAAAGAAAGTAAGAACAGGAGCAGGGCTGGAGGGGTTTTCTGCTGCTCCCAGGCACTCAGGTTCCTCCCAAGAATCTCCTGTCTAGACTTGCTGTGCCGGGAGGCCCACAGCTTTTTTCCACCTTACTGCAGGCAGGCGGCCTCAGGCTTTCGAGCCTTGACCACCTGGGGCGCTGGGGTGACATTACCCCAGGACCCTGCCCCTCACCCAGCCCACGTCCTCTGCCACGGCTCTGCAGCCGCCCCTGTTTATTGTGTCTGTGAGTTGTTTACTTGTTTTGTCTGCTGCCACCCTGCGTCAGAAACCCGCCAAACCAGCAAATTCGCCTAGAAGAACAAAGTGTAGCACTAACCCAAACTCCCTCCCCTTTCCAGCACCCTTCTCCCACCCTAACACTCTCCCTCATTCTGCCTTTCCGACGGGAGGAAGCAGAAGTTGTCCTAAAATAGGGCAGCTGTTTAAAGGGTCGGGGAATTATGGGGACACCATAAACCTCCGGGTGTCCTGGTGGCAGAGACTCACAAGCAGCCCTTCTCTTGCCTCCAACTAGCTTTTCTTCCTTCCCCCTGGTAACCTCTTGGCTAGGGAGCCCATAATCATTAAGAAAGTTGGGCTCCCCTCACTGCACTCTCCATTCCTTTATGCAGGAGTTTCCCTGAGACACAGGTTGTTGGGTTTTAAATCAGGATAATGGTAGATTTGTAAAGTTAGATAAAGCATATCATTTTCCCCACTTCACTCTCCTCAGCCCCCCAAAATAGCAGTGAATTTAAGCAAATCCTACAAAATTAAATTGCCCCTTTGCTAAAGATCCTATAAATCTCCAATCCCGCCAGGTGTAGAGTAGGAGAGGCTGCTGTTCGCCTTTAATTTTGCTCCTGGCTATCAAATCTAAAAGAGTATCATCGAAGTAAGTAATATTCTTTGTCGAAGTAAGTAATATTCTTGTTTCTGAAATTAATCCCCCTCCTCATCTCTCTCCCTCTGTTCACTAGCACAGATTAAATGGTTCTCTCAGAACTGCAAACAATAAAGGATAAAATTATTTATAGGGAAAAGAGAGTGATGTTTCATTGTTGGCTTATTGTTCCAGAACATAACAACATTTTATTTTCAAGCAGGAGAAGTTAGACCAGGGGAATAAGAGGAGGAAAGGAAGAAAAGTGAGGGGAGGTTGGGCACCCACACACAAAAATCCTGCCATACATAATTTTTATGACATTTACAATTTCCATATGACAATTCACTGTGATGTCATAAATGAATTTTACAATTCTTACAAACCTCCAAAATGGGTCAGAGCAAAGCTTGGATATTGAGAGGCATGAGAGAAACCAGCAGGTTGGGGCTCCTTTGACCTGGCACAGATCAGCACACCCCCTATTGTCCCTCCCTCTTAGTCTGACACCCCCTTGAGGTCTTAAATTATTCTGAATATTCAGGACTTAAAATTTTATTCCTGGACCAAGTTGGGACACTTGCTTTGCCCTCCTGAAATGTCCCTAAGCATCAGAGCTCCCTCCCCATTCCCAATGGGACTGAGGTGCTAAGTCCCCAAGCCCCTTCCTCAGCTAATATTCAGCTGCTTATGATAAAGGTGGGAGGCTTGAGGACCAGGCCCCCAAAAGCCAGAAATGATTTTTTCCAGATGGAACCGGAAGGGGGCTCAGGACTGAATGTGATAGGGCAGAGATGTTTGGGACCTATTTTACTTTCTAACCATAAGCCAGAAAAGTAAGCTGAAAGGCCAAACACCAGGAGCAGGGGGTTTATCTACTGATGGCAGCAGCGGTAAGTGGGGTGCTAATAAAGAAAGGCTGGGCAGAAATCTGGAAAGAGAAAGAGAGGAAAGGAAACCTGACATAAGTTAGCAGAGCCCCTCCATATACCTTTCTTCTCTGTTGAATTACAATAAAGCAAAAACAGCTCAGGCAGTCTCTGTACTCCTCTCAGAAGAGTAGTTACCAACACAGGCCTCGGAGGTGTTTGAGGCAGTTCTCAGCAGCTTGACATGCCTCATCTGGCCCCTTTCCCTGCTCCCTGCTGGACCCCCAACTCCCTTTAGTTGGCCAGCTTGAACCCTATTCCTAGAATATCAGCACCTATAAATGGGATCCATTTCTAGATTGGGTGTGTCAAATTTCATTTTTCTCCAAGTGCCTCCAAGCTGAACTTTGAAAGGAGAGTGTTCCTTTTTGGAATGCAGTGTGTGTATGGAGGGGCTATGTGCTCAGAAAACTACAATATCTATAAGAAACTGGGAACACTCTGGATGAGCTTTGCTTTGGTGTCCCCTAACAGACCAGTCCCCTCTTTCAGGTTCTCTAACAGACTTGGAACCTCTCTTTGCAATCCTGTTATTCAGGGTTCCATGGAGATCAAAGGAGCTTGTACACAAAACAGCAAGCATTTGAGTAGGGTTTATTTTTTTAAATTTTAAATAAAAAAAATCTAATCACATGCCACTGGGGCCAGCTGAGCAGTCACTCCAGAACAGCAAAGCCTTAACCAAATAGTTCGATTGTGAGGTGAACTGAGCAATTATTGAAACGGCTTTCTCTGTAAGAGGGATTTCAGCCCTCGCCCAGTGGCACAAAAGGGGCCAGTGGGGCAACCACTCTTCTCTGGCTTCGGAAAACTAGAATTAGGAGTGTTGGAAAGGTAGGGTCAGGCAGCTGCAGTAGCTTCCAGGCAGCCAAGCGCCCAGGCCGAGGGAGTGCTGAGTCCTGTGGCTCCAGTGTTAGGGTCCCTGGGTAGCTTCCAGAGGCACCAAGCTGTAACTGGTGGCGCAGGCAGCCAGGAATGGACTGTGTGTATCTGCGTGTGAGGTTGGGTGAGTCACAAACATCCTGACATAGTTAGGGGGATCTGGGGAGAGAGAGAGGAGCCCTGCAGAACACAAACTAAGGAGGACTTTTGGAAAAGATTGTCCCCAAATAAAAATTCCAGATCTCATCGTGTTCACTTCAAATGTCCCTCCCCAAGAAATTAATCTGTTTCCCAGAGTAGAGTGGAGAGAAAAGACAGGCAAAGCAAGGCCTGCACATGAACCTCTTTAGGCCTAGGGTGGGGGCAGTCCCTCCACTCTTTCCCCAGTTCAATCACAAGGGCTACCAGCCTTTCCTTGGCCTACAGCGGGGCAGGGCTCAAGGAGATGACTAAAGGCACCTTAGGAAACCCCCAAGTGCCAGCTCCAAGGTAACCCTTAGCCTTGGGCACTCCAGGCCGGTGAATGCACCCAACTCAGGCCCAAGACATCAGCAGTAAATTCCTCTCTTATAATTAGTACTCACCGAAAGCATGTGTTTTGGTTGGGGAGGGGGAAGACTGGAGCTTAGAGTGCCAACTTTCCCCCTTCGTTCCTCTTCTGCCTTTTTTGAATTCTGTCTTTGAATCCACTAATTACAACTCCAAAAGAAAAAAAACCTGCTTTTGACACCAAGCCCCTTCTGAATGGCTAATTCTAAAAGCTGAGGGGCCAGAGAAGCTCCTAAACCTGCCGGCCTGATGGGAGGTGTTCTCTGATTTCTCTAGGCTTGTTTTATAGAAACAAAGAATGAGTTCGCTTCCTCCTTCCCAAGACTTGTGCATATTTACAGAGCTCAACTGCAGTTTTAATAAAACATCTGTTCTTGCTTCTGCTGATGAGTTTCCATAATTGTTTTCAGACAAATTTAACAGGAAAATATAAATATATTTAGAAAAATCCAAGCTCCAATTTCCTCCCCTCCAGATAGCCATTCTTTTGCCAAAAAATAAAATTAACATGAAATGGGAAAAGGAAAATATAATCCAATGCAGGGAAGATCGAGCTAATCTGACCTACTCTACCCCCTTGGAGCGAATCCTTCCAGCAAATTTCAGCTGCATAATTAAAGATTCAACTGAAAGAAGGAGGCTTCTTTTTCTCAGAAACGGAAGGTGATGGAGGAAGACACTGTGTTGGAAATTAATTTTGCCTACAGCCTTTAAGCAGTGTGAGAATGTATTTGTATTGCTGCTTCCCTTTTTCTCTCCCCTCCAGCATTTCTGCCTTTTTTCCCCAGCAGCTGGTTTCTGTTCATTATAAATCCGCGAGACCTTTCAGTCTCTGCCCTCTGTTTAGGGATGTAATAAAACACTTAACTTTCAGGGCCTGAGACTTACTTTCTGTTCCTCAGATCACCACTCCCAAGCCCACCGCCTTTAGGCCCCAAAAGAGAATCTCCCCAACTTTGGGGTCCCTTTCCTTTCCAGATCTGCTTAAGGAGGGGCTCAAGGAAATTCAAGCATCCTTGCTGGGGAGCTGTAGCAATGCTTCTCCCAAGAAGCCCCTCTTTCTTTTTACGTCCCTCCTTTCCACCCATTCATAAAAGAGATCTTAAAACATAAAAAATCAACACTCATTGAAAGCGAAACCTCATTAAGACATCCTATCTTCCATCATTCAATTCGTTGTACATTGCAACAATTTAATATCTTGAAGGAAATATCACTGACATGTTTTATCCCTCTAGCAATCTTGCTTTGAAATGGGGGGGGGGTTACTCTTTCTTCCGGCTTCTTCTACTTGTTACACCCATTACCCCCAGGGCAGAAAGGAGGCTGGGAACTCTGAAAGAGGCTACTTGCTCCAGGGGTACTGACTTGTTTCGTATTCCAGCTCTAGGGTACTTCCCTCCCCTTGTTCTCTCTCCCCCCTACCTCTTGCCCTCCAGGGAAACTGGAGCCCCAGCCAGCTGTTGGAAACCTCTGCCCAGGCATGCCATGAATTCGAGGACAGCTGGATTCAAGAAAAAAAAAGTAACACACACTCGTGTCTATGTGTACCTGCCATATCACCCCAAAATGAGATAACTCCTCTTAAAATTCCTTTCTTAATGTAAGCATCCTTCTCTACCCTTTCACCTTCTTCTCCTTGGGAAAAAGAAAGTGTAGTCCAAGGGGAGAAACCTTTATAATTATGGGGCTCTTTCCCCTACCCACCCTTCTAAATGCCAACCAATTTCCCTCCTTTCTGAAGAATGGGGACTGGATTTTTTTTTTAAAACCAACACAAATTGTCTTGGAGAAAGACTCTTCACCCCCCTAACGAGGTTCATGTATTAACTAACATGGTGTCTGCACCAGCTCCTATACACTGTCTGCTTTTGGGTTTGAAACTTTATTTTTCCCCCCTAGCGACACTCCAGGGAAACCTTAACGTTACAGAAGATGAATAAATGAGTTTTTTTCCCAGCGTAGTCCCGTTTATGGCTTTATTGCTACCCATTGATTACTTCGCTTTGTTACACAGAAGGAAAAGATCATAAAATCCGGCGACATCCGGGTTCTTGTTATAGCCAGTTCCCGCCCCCCCCCAAAAAAAAGTGAAGAGGAAAATATAAGCTTTCATTGATCCCTGCATACGCCCCACTGCCCACTTTTTGTCAACTCAAAGCATTTTAGCCTATGTCGCGACATCAAATTAGGTTTGCATTAAAAATGGGCAAACCCCCATCTGCACACCTTCTGTAGTTTCATTTCGCCAACTGCAGCTGTCTCAAGCCTCTGACCCAGTTGCATTTTTCTAATCATCTCTTTCTTCTTCTCAGCCCCAAGGTGGGGAGAAAAAGGAGGTAAAACAGTCCGGGGTGACTGGCACTTGGGCAAGAGTTCCCCAGGATCCCTTCGCTAGAATCCTCAGGCATCAGAACTCAGGTCCAGGGGCGCCTCCCGTGGCAGGGCAGTGAATCCGGAGCGGGTAGGGGTTTCTGACTTGTGCAGGGGCTTGAGCTTCATGAAGCTAACTGTTCATCAGAGCCCCACTAGTCCGTCTCTCCTCTTCCAGACTGGATCCTATGTGAATTACCCCACCGGCCCTGGCTGGCTCCAAATCATAAATTCTCACCAACATAAACAGGAGTTGATGTCTCTAGAAAGACTCACGGAGTTTTCTTTCTTCTCTTCTCTCTCTCCCACTTTTTACTTCTTTATCTCCCTTTCTTATTGTATTTTTATACATTTTCCCTTTTAGGCAAAAATGTTGCTAGCATTTCCCCAAAAAGGGTCCTGAAGAGAAGGCAGAAGGAGGATAGGAGGCAGAGGAGAACAGATGCGTGCTCCCTTTGCCCACTTAAGCTCAGTCACTGTACCCTGCAATCTCACTCTCACCTCTTTAAACCTAATTGCTCCCCACATTCGCTCTAACCCAAGACTCTCAACCACTCTCTCTTCCCTCTAGGAACCATGCTTTATGAAATTTTTTTCCTTTTGATTTTTTAAATTATTGGTCAAAAATATACCAGTTTAGGTGATGGAGATTCACTCCATGGAGTGTCAACCAAGATTTCTTGTAGGATTTCTGAGAACCCTCCCTGAGCTGGGAGGGAATTCCTCCCATGAAGAAAACAGGATGTAATTTTAGAAGGAGGAAGATATAAAAGATGAAATCAGGTTGAAAATACAGGGATTTCTCTGGCCCAGGCTCTGCCCACAGCAGGGCAAAGTTATCTGGGTTTGAGAGATTTCCTGGGAGTACCTCCTTCCTTTTCTGGGTCCTAAGGTCCTGTTCATGAACATGCGTCCCCTTCTTTACCCCCAAACCAGTTCTCCACATAAATATTTTAAAAAAGAAATCCAAGTCTTACTTTCAAATCACACACTTAGTCTCAACTAGGGAATCAACAGAAGCAGAAGCGATTTTTTTCCCCCTTCTTGACATCTGGCTTGCGATTGGCTGGAAGGGGGTCAGCTGACTTTGTCATTTTGTCTGTCCTGGATTGGAGCCGTCCCTATAACCATCTAGTTCCGAGTACAAACTGGAGACAGAAATAAATATTAAAGAAATCATAGCCCGACCAGGTAAAGGCAAAGGGATGAATTCCTACTTTACTAACCCTTCCTTATCCTGCCACCTCGCCGGGGGCCAGGACGTCCTCCCTAACGTCGCCCTCAATTCCACCGCCTATGATCCAGTGAGGCATTTCTCGACCTATGGAGCAGCCGTTGCCCAGAACCGGATCTACTCGACTCCCTTTTATTCGCCACAGGAGAATGTCGTGTTCAGTTCCAGCCGGGGGCCGTATGACTATGGATCTAATTCCTTTTACCAGGAGAAAGACATGCTCTCAAACTGCAGACAAAACACCTTAGGACATAACACACAGACCTCAATCGCTCAGGATTTTAGTTCTGAGCAGGGCAGGACTGCGCCCCAGGACCAGAAAGCCAGTATCCAGATTTACCCCTGGATGCAGCGAATGAATTCGCACAGTGGTGAGTTTTACAGCTCCGAGATATAAATTAAATAAACTGAACTGGCTTTATGACCGGCTTCCCTAGAAGAACGGGCGGAGAGAGTTTTTTATGGCCCCATAAAAACAATCACGCTCGTCTCCTCGCCGACGCCGAGACAGGGCCCCCTCTTCTGCCCTCTCTGCTTGCCTCCCGCGCTGGCTCACAGGGGCCAGGCCCCTTCAGCCTCTGGTGGATTGGAGGGCTCCAAGGCGAGCTGAGGGGGGAAGGAACAGGGCAAGGGATGAGAGGAAAGGTGGGGGAGCCCCAAAGTCGAGTTAGGCTGAGGAGAAGGGAGGGGGAAAGGAGGGCAGAGAAGTGGGGAGAAGTTTTTAAGGAGCTAGGGTGCTTGGGGAGGTGTGGAGCCCAGTCCTTGAGAAAAAGGGCCCTTATCCTCAGTATTTGAGATTTTTTCAAAAATCAAATTTTAGACTGGCAGGTTTCTGTCTGGTTTTTGCCCCGCCCCCCACCTTTCTTTGGGACACACATCTCCTACCCTAAGAGAGAACTGAATGAAGTTGGGGCCCTAGGCTGTACCCCCAGTGGGGGTGGGGCAGGGCAAAAGGCAAAAGACTAGACCCCGAGGGGTCTCGAGTTGCAGGCCAAGTTGGCAGGGTCAGGACTTTGTTAGGGGGAATCGTCTGCAGAGGACGCCTTGCTGATTGTTTTTAGTGTGTTTTGTGCCCGGATCTCTAGGGGTCGGCTATGGAGCAGACCGGAGGCGCGGCCGCCAGATCTACTCGCGGTACCAGACCCTGGAACTGGAGAAGGAATTTCACTTCAACCGCTACCTAACACGGCGCCGGCGCATCGAGATCGCCAATGCGCTATGCCTGACCGAGCGGCAGATCAAAATCTGGTTCCAGAATCGCAGGATGAAGTGGAAAAAAGAATCTAATCTCACGTCCACGCTCTCAGGAGGCGGCGGAGGGGCCGCAGCTGACAGCCTGGGCGGAAAAGAGGAAAAGCGGGAAGAGACAGAAGAGGAAAAGCAGAAAGAGTGACCAGGACTGTCCTTGCCACCCCTCTCTTTCCTTCTCCCTTGCTCACCCCAATTCTCCCCTAATCACACACTCTGTATTTATCACTGGCACAATTGATGTGTTTTGACTCCCTAAAGCAAAATTAGGGAGTCAAACGTGGACCTGAAAGTCAGTTCTGGACCCCCTCCCTCACCTCACAACTCCACCGTTCGCCTCCTCCTCCTAGCTCCCTCGCTAGCTCCTTCTCCGCTTGTCTGCAGGCCCCTTTCCCCGCCCAGGCCTTGGGGGCTCTCAGTCCCTGAATCTCGCTTCAGACTCCACAGTTTCCCTCCACATGAGGACTTGACTCCCCCCACCAGTCCCTTGACTTCCCTCACCCCGCCCCCGCGCCCAGAGCGGCTCGCAGACCTGGGGCCTCTGTTCCCGGGCCTTAGGGCCCAGCCTGGCAGCCCGAGAGACCCGAGAGAGCCGGAGGCCCAAGGAGGGCGCGCCTGGGCCCCACAGCAACTCCCAGGGCCTCCCCGCAACCCTGCCTGGCCCCTCTGCCCCAGCAAATGCCCAGCCCAGGCAAATTGTATTTAAATATTCCTGGGGGTCATTATGGCATATTACAAACTGTGACCGTTTCTGTGTGAATATTTTTAGCTGTATTTGTGGTCTCTGTATTTATATTTATGTTTAGAACCCTCAGTGTTCCGATCTCATTTTTAAAAAGGGAAAAAAGAGGGAAAATTACAAAAAGAAAAAAGTGAATGACGTTTGTTTAGCCAGTAGGAGAAAATAAATAAATAAATCCCCTCGTGTTACCCTCCTGTATAAATCCGACCTCTGGATCCGTTCTCGAATATTTAATAAAACATATTATTTTTAAAAGTTTATATATGCGTTTCTGTTAATTCGCCCAGCCGCCGGCTTGGAGCAGGCTCCAAGCTCTTCCGCGTCTGCCCGCCGCCTGCAAGCCCCCGGTCCTCGGCACTCGCCTTCTTCGGGAGCCGGACGCGAGTCCCGGCCTCCGAGTTCTCCTCATGATCGCGCTGCGGGAGGGGGGGCTCGGAAGTCTCACTGGGCTCCCACGCGGACTAACACACACCCACAAAGGAAAAAAAAAAGCCGTTTAGGATTTCGGTGTGGGGGGGATAGGGGAGCCCGGGTTAGTTGGGTTGGGCTCCAAGCCACACACAGGCCTTTCTTTCTTGCCTGTGGTAGCCTGGGGTCCTCGGCATCTGAACCCTAAAGGCTAGGAGAGGAGCATTATCCAGGCACCAGGGTCTCCTCCCCCCTACTCCCAGGAACGTGGGGAGGGGGACGCTCGGAGAGCAAGTCCCTGGCCCAAACCAGGCCCGCAGTTGCGAAACGTGGCGGAGGCGGAGAGTCTAGGAGAACCAGAAGACCGCGGGATTGGAGTCCTTCGGCAGGGACTGAGCGACTCAAGGACATCCCGAAAGAGAAAGCCTGGAAACTGAGCTCCCGCCTGTGCTGGGACTCCTGAAGTGGCCGAAACAAAATTCCTCCTTCTTTACAGCCCCAGCTTGTCTGGTTCCTTCCTCCTTCTCTCAAACCTGGCGGGTGAGGAGCGTAGCAGGACTCTAACCATTTCTCAGCTCCAGCCTTCTCTCCCCAAGCCCAGTCAGAGAAACCTGAGTGGGTCTAGTGGAGAGGTGGTGTGTGTTTTGGGGGGGTGGAGGTCTCCTGAAGAGAAAAAAAAAATCCGCCAGAGTTTTCCAGATTCTCCAAATCCCCACCAGCGCCTCCGCCTGCAGGAAGGGGGGCTTCTCCTGGCAGAGGCGGAGATTTCCTGGGGAGAAAGAGCAAGCAGGAAAGAGTAAGACTTGGGACTAGGAAAGGAGAGGAAGGGGCAGAGGGCTGCAGAGGTCCCAGCCAAAGGCTGCCAAGGTTGCCCAGGCATCTGCTCTGCGAGCCCCCTCAGCGGGGTACTCTCCATGCCTCTGAAGAGCTAAGAAATTGCTCTTCTATGGGCCTTCTGGATTTAGGTTCCTGGAAAGCCTGGAAAAGCACCAAAGGAAAGATCTCTTTGCTTAGATAATATTTGTGGAGGCTTGAATCTTGCCTCTTCATGCTCTCTAGTAGCATCTATTTTCCTTCTAACATATCTGGCATGAGTAGCACGTGAGGATCACACACAGGGAAGAGTCCTACCACCCATTTGTGTCTGGTTCTACATACACAGGCACACACTTGAAAACTGCCTAATTGTCACTCTGGGGTCCCTGGCATGGTGAGGTCTACCCAAGTCCACCTACCATCTTACTTCCAGGCTCATCGCAGAGAATCTCCAGCACTCTAAGCCTCATGACCTCCCTGTCTAGTTTTGCCCATCCAGGACCCTTTCTCTTGGGAATTCTGTCTACCTTTCCCAAGGTGGAGTCCACTTTCCGGTATTGATAGGCACTTCCTCAGTAGTATTGGGGCCTTGGGGCCTTGGAGGCAAGGGACCTCGACCTTTGGTTTAGGAAACCTGAGATAAGCCCCCTTGGTTCTCCAACCTCCGCAGGGGCCAGCCACTCTACATAAATTCCCTTTCCTCATCCATTTTTAAAGTTTGGAAGACCCTGGAGGAAGGGAGAATGGCACTATCTATTTAAAAGGCACCTCTGTGTATCTTAAATGGGACCTTATCTTTTCTTAAATTTAAACAATTTAAAAGCCAGCTCAGGGATTTGTTGCAGTTACAACCAGCCTCTCCACAGGGTAGAAAAATCCAACCACCAGAAGGCGACGGGCGCTTCAGGATGCAATTCTTCCATGTAGACACCAGGTGTCGCTGTGGGCTCGTTGTCACGGCTACCCCCCAATTCCAAGAACCTTTTTTTTTTCTCCCCCTTCTCTCTCTCTCTCTTTCTCTCTCTCCCTCTCCCCCTTGCTTGGGCTTTGCCAACATATCAAGATGCGTTTCGCCGGCTTCCATCACTAACCTCCCGGAGGTCATCAAGCCAAATTTATGAGTGGCCGTTCGAGTCACGTGACTCTATTTAAGGCTCCCTTATTTGGGAAGAGCGCATAGGATAAAGAAAGAGATATCTCCACCTATAAATTGTGCACTTTGGAGAACAAAAAACCCCTCAACTTCAAAGAGTCACAAATCACCCTTAATCAAAAAGGGTGCAGAAATTTTTTTTGGGCCCTCCCCGCCATGAGCTCCTACGTAGCCAATTCATTCTATAAGCAGAGCCCCAATATCCCTGCCTATAACATGCAAACTTGTGGGAACTATGGATCGGCCTCAGAGGTGCAGGCATCCAGGTACTGCTACGGCGGATTGGACTTAAGCATCACTTTCCCACCGCCTGCGCCTTCCAACTCTCTCCACGGGGTAGACATGGCTGCCAACCCCCGGGCTCACCCCGACCGCCCCGCCTGCAGCGCCGCGGCCGCTCCGGGACACGCTCTGGGCAGAGACGAAGCGGCTCCTCTGAACCCCGGGATGTACAGTCAGAAGGCAGCTCGCCCGGCGCTGGAGGAGCGAGCTAAGAGCAGTGGGGAGATCAAAGAGGAGCAGGCGCAGACAGGGCAACCCGCCGGACTGAGCCAGCCACCGGCCCCGCCACAGATTTACCCGTGGATGACCAAACTGCACATGAGCCACGGTAAACTTTAGGACTTCATTTTGCGCGCTCGGGTCCGCCTGGGTTTTATAGGCCATGCGGGGCAAATAAAGAAAAAAAACCTGCGGCCATAAATTTTACGATCCAGGCATCAATGGCTCGTAAAACTGTCCACTAAAAGGCTTAGAGGCTGTGTGCGCCCAAATTTACGACGACATAATTGGATCATAGGAACAAAACGTGTATAAAAGGCAATATTCAATTTTTGGGGGAGAGGGAGGGAGTTAAAAAAATAGAGGGAT
Organism: Xerus rutilus; assembly: GCA_028644305.1. Classification (NCBI taxonomy): domain Eukaryota; kingdom Metazoa; phylum Chordata; class Mammalia; order Rodentia; family Sciuridae; genus Xerus; species Xerus rutilus. The sequence continues at coordinate 56,735,340 of CM053403.1, read as the reverse complement.
CTGAAGGGTGAGGAGCGCGGGGCTCCAGAGCGGGGATCCCCCCGCGGCTCCCTCCCTCCCTCCCCTGCGGAGCCGGCTCAGCCGGCGCTCGCGGCTCCGGCGGATTCCAGCGACTCGGGAGGGGCGGGAGGGGGGTCCCCGGTGCCCGGATCTCGAGGGTGCTTATTGTTCGGTCCGAGCCTGGGTCTCCCTCTTCCTCCCACCCCCCCTCAGCCCCTCCAGCTGCTGAGTGAAGGCTGCGGTGGAAAGTTTCCTGCCTGGGCGGAGGCGCCTCTCCCGGGGCTAGGTTGGGCTGGGTCGGCCCGCCTGCGGCCCGCAGGGCCTATCTTGCGGTTCTCGCCTCCTCTCCCTCCGGCCGCGGGTGGGGGCCTGGGGTTGGGGTGGGAGGCTGGGGCGATGCACGCTATTCACCCCTTCCTGGCTTGGGGGGATTTATGTTCCAGAGACGGACGGCAAGCGATCCCGAACCAGTTACACGCGCTACCAGACTCTGGAACTCGAGAAAGAATTCCACTTTAACCGCTACCTCACTCGCCGCAGGCGCATAGAGATCGCCAACAACTTGTGTCTCAACGAGAGACAGATCAAGATCTGGTTCCAGAACCGCAGGATGAAGTGGAAGAAAGATTCCAAAATGAAAAGCAAAGAGGCTCTTTAGAGGCAGTGGGGAGGCCCGCAGAGAGCACCCCAGCCGGCTTGGGTTCCTTGCGCCTTTTCTTTTCAGTTTTCTCTCTATATTTTTGGGCGGGGCGGGGGCTGCAGCACTGGCTCCAGGGCCTCTCAGACAAGCGCTTTTCCTTGGCATTCTGTATCCCCCCACCAACCCAGGATTCCTACCAGGCTGCCGGCACTGCCCCATCTCCCCTCAGCTCAGCTCAGCTCAGCTTAGCTCAGCTTAGCTGGACATCCAGGGCCCAGGCAAACTCTGCAGGGCCACCCCAGAGGGCTTCGGCACACCGCAGGCTGGTGCCGAACAAACCTCAGCCTGGGCTGCCTCTTCAGCTGGTAGCCCCAGTGCAGCCCGCCTGAGTTAAGGTGGGCCCGACCACAGGACCCTCGACCCGACCTCCGGCCTTGAGCTCTCCTTTGTTCCTTGTTAGGCGGGCCAGGCGCCTGCAAGCTGGTGCGAGAGTGCTTATGCCTGGCAGTCTCTTGCCAGATTCGGGGTGATTCCTTATAGCCACTAATCTCGGTCTTCACTTATTAATGATTTGCATATGAAAGGGGGAGATGACTGAACATGGCCTTAGGGCCCTCACGGTTGCCCTATCCTCTCCAAACCTCTCCCCTAAAAAAGACTGGGAGCCTACCCAGTCCGAGAGCCTGCTGCATGCCCTCTCAGGTCCGCAGCCCCAGCGCCCTAGCTAGCTCAGCTATTGGGGATTCCTGCCACAGGACCCCAGCAAGTGATCCTAGAGGCTCCATACTATCTCACAGTTCCTGCCATGACTTTCTTTCCCTCCTGCTCCATTGCTCTTGCCCAACTATTTATTGACTCCGGGTTCTTCCTGAAACTATATTTTGTCATATCAAATAAAGACCAAGAGAGAAACAGGACTAAAGACGCAGTGGCTCCTGTCTGTTTAGGGCATGTGTTGGGGCAAAGTGTCTAAATGAGCTGTGAGGTATAGGGGAGGCCTACAGTCTTTAAGCCTCTCCTTTAAAAAAAAAATACTTCAGGTGCTTCTAGGGACAGCAAGAAGAGGAAAGTGAAAGTGAGTTCTTTTCTTGATTCTTAGCTCCAAGAAGAACCTCCAGGGAAGAGGAGGGCACCCAGTCCCCCCATATTGGCATTTCCCATGCTGCGGCTACCCAGGGTATTCAGGCCTCTACATTCATTCCTACTTTGTCTAGGTGTATCTGAGACTTCTAGACTGGCAGTAGCTCTCATTTCATACCAGAGCTAATGTGTAGGGAGGATCAGTGGCTCCGCCGTGCTCAGACTCAGCGTCTTATAGATCTCTGAAGATCTCTCCTAGGGCTAGGTGGTCCCTGGGCTTTACAGGACATAAGAGGATTGAGGCCCTAGTCTAAGGACTCATTTGGCTCCAGAAGGACCTCTCAGAGAGTTGGTACTGCTGGGCAAAGTGGTGCTGGGAGAGTTGACCTAGGTGTGCTTCAGCTTTCTAAGATACTGGAGAGATGAGAGAGGGAGGGCAATACGCAGTATATACCTGCCTGGCAGGAAATGTTCAAATGGTTTCCCCCTTCTTCTAGGATCTAGGGCTATGCAGTACAATTAACTGGGATAAGAGCTGTATAGACCAGTGCTAATGTCGTGTCTTTTTGCCATCATTTATCTCAGTCTCAGATTTTGTGTGAAAAGGGAGGGCAGCCTTTAGGGAGAGGAAAGGCAGCTAATTCAGGTGGTATCTGAGTCCAGCCTAGGCCTAGGCTCTGCTCCTCTCCTCCAGGCTCCTGGGATGAATTGGGGGAGGAAGCACTTTATAGGAGAAACAAATGTGAAAAGGGTCCATAAAACTTTACTGCATTTCCTCTCCCACCTCCCGCAATGGGGTGATTTCCTGGAGCCAAGCCTAGGCCCCCACACTGGTGGAGTGGGGATCTGGAGTTGGGCTAGGGGGCTGCTCTGGCAGCCAAGTAGGAAGGGAGCAGAGGTGCTTCGGGGAGGGGCAGGGGGAATATTTATGATTATTAATGCTGATGTTGCTTGGATTTATTAGAAGGACTGACTTCGCTGCATCCTACTGTCTAGGCTACCAGTCCATTATTTTTAGAAGACCCAAGAGCCTTTATTCACCCCATGATTAGCACCCATTGCTATTACCCTTCCCCTTCATACTGCACTCAGGCCTGGTTAGAGCACTGGTGATCTCAACTTGCACACAGCGGGTCAGCCCAGCCCAACAGCACTAATATCTCTCTCTCTCTCTCTCTCTCTCTCTCTCTCTCTCTATCTGTCTCTCTCCCCCCTCTCTGAAATAAAATGTGTAATTTTCTTCAGGGAGTTATTTTAATTTTTTCTCCATGCTGAGTAAAACTATTGGGCAAGCAGTGAAGCATGAAGAAGCACTGGCGTCTCCGGTGGGTAACAGTTAACTAAGAAAGAGGCTATGTTGCCTGCACTCACCCACACCAGCCTCCCAGGCTGCAGAGGGCCTGTGCTTCCTCCCCAGGATATAGACCAGGGGAGAACCAAGGCTTTTACTAAGATTTGGGACAATGTTGCTCAAACCCACCAGGCAAGGTGCACCAGTTCCCTCTGGCACTGTCTGCCTCTTCCCAGCAGTGTCTGGGCCTCTCCTTCCTTGAAGGCGCTGAAGGACTGACTCAGCTTGGCCAGGCTTGGGGAGATGACTGCTCTCTTCCCTCCTGTCACAGTCTGCAGGCCTGCGCCCAGGCCCAGTCTCAGCTTTAGCGGCGGCGCCAGCAGCGGCAAAGGAGCCACAGGCCTTGGATCTATTCCCCTGCACTGGGGGTGGGTGAGGCCCAAACCCTTATTTTCTCCCCCCATCAGAAGCTTCTGCTTAGGGTCTAGAGGAAGCTGTCCCACCAGCCAGCCTCCTGGAACAATCTCCAAGTACCAGGGTTTGGCACTACTCTGGAGGAGTAAGTGAAGGGGCTTCTGGGTCCCAAAAGGAGACCATGGAGCCTGCCTCTCCACTTTTCCCTGGAACCCACCCACTCTGGCAGCCAGAAAGAAGGGGAAGAAGCATGACTTACCTTCCCGGGGGAGTGGGAAGAGGGGACACGGCCCACTCTGAGCAATTAGAGGAGAGAGGAGGAAAAAATAGGAAGAAAAAATATCAACACGACCACGAAGGCGACAGGTCCTTATGGAAATAAGTAAGCAAGTAAGTAAGTAAATAAATAAATAAATATCCACCCTCTCTCCCCTCCCCACCCTGCAAGGGGGGTGTGGGGTGGGGCAAAGAAGAAGCAGGAGGGCTTTTTAGTGTAACTGAGCATTAGAAAAATAGGCACAGCTTCTATGTGAATTTAGGAGTTTGAAACTTTTGGAGGTTATTTATGTGAATGGCCTGAAGGCAAGCCCGTGAGTGGCTCTTGGGGGACCACGTGATGTCATTAAACCAAGTTTTATGGTGTAGGGAGAGCTGACAAACCCACAATATATTTACATCATATATAATCTTAACTGTCCAGCCACGCAGCTGCTGGTGAGGTTTAATGCTAGGACAGAGGGCCTGGCAGTTAGAGGGGATTACGGCGCTGGGGATGATGGCGAGAGAGGTTACATCTTCGCAAATGAATCCCAGGCGAACGCTGTAAGTTAATTCTCTCCCTCTCTCTCTCTCTTTCTCTCAGACTCTTTCTCCCATTGACCTAACTCCCCCGCCTCCACCACTTGAAAGAAGGCAGTTCCTACTCATTAAAGGTGGGGGGAAGCCTCCCCATGCTGGGTTGGGAGAGGAGAGGAAGCGGCTGGGAAGTAGGAAAAGGGGAACTTGTCTCCCCAAACCAGTCATCTCCTCGCTACTCCTTTTTCTCTATGGATGTAAACCAGAAAGAGGCCATGGTTCCTTAGAGTTTCGCATGGTCTTCTTCACTCCCTCTCAGTTTGGGAAGAAAGCCAGTGGCAGAAACATGGGCTGTTTCTGTTTGTTGTTTATAGAAGTGTGTAAACTCTAGACACAAGTGCAAAGTGCCTCTGGGGTCTCCTGTTCCAGGGAGGGGCCAGTTCAGTCCTTGGCTAGTGGCCCAGAATCCAGGCAGAAAGGGAAGCTGGGGAGAAAAGGGAGGGAAGGAGGGCTTTGTGGCTTCAGACCCAAAGGCTGCTGCCTGGACTGCTCCCAAAGTTTCTCTCCCGCCCCTCACCACTAGGCCTGGGTGGGCAGCAGTCCCAGTCTCCAAAGTCTGGGGTCTTTGTCTGGGGCCAGTACAGTTCATGCTTCCCCATGCCTCTAGCTGCTGCGATCTTCCTGGCATCTCTAGTCCTTGGCTCAGGTAAAACTTAGACCCCAGGAGGCCTAGAGGTTTTTTTCTCTGTGAATGTAGTATAAATGTGCATTGGATGGGAGAGAATGGAGACAATATCTTTGCTGGACTAGAAAAGCTTTCCATCCTGAGGAGTGATCCTTAGGGGATGGAGGTAACAGGACCCAATCTGGGCATCGTATCCTGGGGTCAATCCTCAGAGGTGGTTGGGGGACTCCCTTCAGTTTTCTAAGGAGGAGTAGTGGAATAATCAGGCATGGGAGGCACACGTCCTCCACACCTGAAAGTGCATACTCACTCTTGTGCGTCACTGTCACCGGGAGCTAAGCCAGGAAAGTGACAACATGTGAACTCAGGCTCCTCCAGAAGCAGGCGGAAGGCCTACAGGAGATGGAAAGGGGAGGAGAGAAGAGGGAATAAACTTCCTGAAGGGGAGGCTGACTTGGTGCCAGAGGGGTCTGAGTGCCTGCTGTGTGGAAAGGTGCATTTGAGTAATGAAGAAGGAATGCTGTCAGCACCACTCAGATGCCCAGGTCCAAGGGACTAGGGAAGGAGAGAGGATCAAGTAGAAATAACTGAGCAAACTCCGGGAAGACAGAGACCCAAAAGCAGAAGTCAAACAGAGTCTTACTGTGAGAAGCACTGTCTTCCAAGATTTGGCCTTCCTCATTCTCCTCCCTCACACCTTTGTTTCTCTGAGAAGTACTAGGATCCTAGAAGATTCTATCCGGTAGCCCATTCAAAACAATTCCTCCTGGTTTCTCTCCTCCCCACTTAACCTATCCTCCTGAACTCTCTCCTCCCCACCAGTCTGTGATTTTGAGGATTTCTGGAAATTTTCCCATCCAAGCATGGGGAGATGGGAGTTTCCCTGGTCTATAATTCGACTCTTCCACTCCCATAGTCCTCCCCAGGGCCCTAGCAGAGAGGTCAATGGTGTTTAGCCAGGAATTTAGCCAGAACCAAAGTCCCACACCCTGGCAAGACTTTACCACCCTAGCCGACCCCTAGCCAAGTCTCAGTTTTGTTCCCTTTTTGTGTAGAAGGCTGTGTGTGCTTCTATGTCTTACAGATTTACACAGCCAGCATCTCTTGAGGAATTCAATGACTTCCTTACCCCCTTTTTGGTTTTTTAGGCTCAAAACTTCAATTTAAACACCATCCCCTCTTCCCTTTAAATAATTTGTCAGGTCAGTTTTTTACTGTTTTGTTGTTTTCACCTGGAAACAAAACGAACACAAAAGGGGTCTGAGATTCTTGATTTTCCCACCCTTTCAGGCACCTGCAGTTGATCATCCCTAGAGGGGAATGGGTGGGCAATCAGGTTACAAGGTCCCCCAGCCAACTCATAAGGCTTCTAATTTTGTTCCTAGTTCTCTAACCCTAGAAGAGGTCAAGCAACCAATGAGAAATGCGCTAAGCAGGGTCACATGGCAACCAACCAATCAGCAAAAGAGTGCTTGGGTTTCCGTCTAGCTCTTCCTCTCCCTTCCTTTCCTTCCTTTTTCCCTTCTAACCATGCCCTTCGCTCCTGGTTCTGCTCTATCTCAAGTTTGGAAGGGAAGAGTGATACTGAGCCCCCTCCCTCTGTCCCTTCACCAGCTTATAGAGTCTTTGGCTGTGTCCTCAGTTTCTAACAAATTTGAATGTTAAGATCAATCTCAGTTGTACAGGGAGCTGAAGTTGTGGGAGTACACTCTGAAGCATTCCCATGTCTGCCAGCACGATCCCAGACAATTTTCTGGGCTTCATAGAGATGAACACCAAATTAGGCTACAGTGCAAATGTGGATATGAACTCTAACTCTGAACTCAAATTGTGAGCAAGATTACTCCCTATATACTTACATTTTGGAAGTTTTTATTCCCTTCTGATCCTCATGGGGGCAGGTGGGGGCAATTAAAGGATACCCCTTTTAGTTTATCTTTCTGGAAATGCTCCAAGAACCGTTAGTATCAAATTGCCTCAAGTATGGTTGGAGAAGCATTTGGGGGAGGGGGCAAAAGTGGAGATTCATTTTGAAAATTGTGTAGTTTGTCAAATAACTTTCAACCAGTTAAGAGAAGAATTCTGGAGAGGACACAGAATCAGAACCCTCCTTACCTTCCATATTAATGAGTTGAACTTGTTTAAGCCCTTTCCACTTCTTTTCCTCTGACAAGTTGTAATAATAGGGCTGGAGGTGTAGCTCAGTGATAGAGCATGAGCTTAGCAGGTAGGAGTCCCTGGTTTTAATCTCCAGCAACAAATAACCAATATGTATGTAGTGATGATAGATTAGGTGATGATTCTGTGTCCTGGCCAATAGTATCAAAGGACACAGTCACTGAAAGTGTGAAATTTGATGTTGTATTTACTTGAGTCAGATCAGAGCAAGCAAAGGGTGACAATTTTTTCTGAGCAAGAGCATCTGAGAGCATAGAGTGTATGTGTATGACAGAAATGTTTGCATTTTCTGAATACTTGGGCTGGCCCTGAGCCAATCCACTGGTAGGTCCAGACCTAGGCTTTCTTTCCACCAACCTCATCACCAGGGCTTTATTCCAGGGTTAGTTTTCTGGTTGGGTTCCTTTCCCTCCTCTTCCTGATCTCCTATACTCTTTAAGCTAAGTAGCAGAAGTTTTGAAGGGCTGTGCCACCTGGACCTCTAAGCCCTCCTCTAAAGGCATTAAGAATAGGATGTGAGAATAGGAAGGATAGCTAGGTTTGAGCTGGGCTTTGTCAACACTCCTGCTTATTTGTTTGTCTTCTGGGGAGGGCTGGTTTGAGGACAATGCCATAGGCCAGGTAGGAAAGATTAAGAGGAAAAATCAGGAAGAGTGCAACTCTTCTCACAAATCATTGAGACCCCACTTTCTAAGTCACCTTCAACCACATAGCTCCATTTGCCCCTTTTATGTGTTAGAATTAAAGCCCATACTCATTTTTCCTTAGTAGAAGGTGTAGTAGCCTTGTCTGAGACTGGCTTTCACTTTCAAAGTAGACTTCTCACACTGGGCTTACCAGATCCCATGACGAAGGAGGAGAGCTAAGCATGGGGAGATTGTCTCTGCCCAAACAGACATTGGGGATGAAGATTCATCAGAAGGCCTCAGACCCTCCTAATGGACAAGCGGACTGTCTGTTTCTTTATTGCTCTTTGTCTGTAACTGCTTCAGCTATTTTTGAGAAGGGGAATTCTGAAACATCATTGTTCTGGGATTTAACTCTGAATCTCTTTTACTGGGAGAACATTGCTACTTTGAGCCTCCTCTACAGTGGAACTACAGCTTCTGAAGCCCTTGGAAGTGGAGAAGAAAGAAAATTTGACATAAGGATGCTAAGCTAGGGCTTGTGGGGTTAGGGATTTAATATAAGGAGAAGACTAGGGTGTTAGAGGGATAAGAATGTCCTATCTCTTCCTCCCCTCCCTCTTTTATTGGGTCCTTGTAACTCCTAGTTGTTTGTCCTGATAAAATCTCCCTGGCTGCTTTGATGGGGCCCCAGGAGCCCAAGGAATCACCAGGCAGGATCTGAGCCTAGGAATTATAGTGATAGAGATCTCTTTGTCCTTAAGTCCAACAGAACCCTGGGATTCATTTCCCTCTCCTATTCCTAAGGCTCAGTGAGTGGAAAAGGGGCAAGTGTGTATGTAATGTGTGGGGCCTAGCACAGTTGAACTCAGTTATTAAGTTATCAAGAAGCTTGTTCAGCTCTGATGGCCATTCCTTAGAAGGTATGATAAGAGGTAGCATAGAAGGCTCTGGGTGTGCTGGAGAGCTGATGTCAGGAGGAGGCTACCTCTAGTTCTACCATGATTCTTAGCCATTCTCTACCAGCTCTACCATTTTACTATGGTTTTTCTTTTCTAGAAAAAAACTAGTCTAGGTGAAATGTGTGAGCTTATTTTCCTGAGATCTTTTCTTATTGTAGCATAGGTCTCAAAGGGGTAGAGGAGGCTTGTTCTGCCCTCCAGAGATCCTTACTTCTCATTCCCTGTCCCTAAACACCAGAATAGCTGAACATGTAGAAAAATAAGCCTGAGCTGGACAGAGTAAACCAGCCTTCAACCAACTGCCCAATCCTCTCTCACTCCATTCTGCTTATCAGCTCAGTCTGAAAACATTTGTCCTGCACTTCCCACCTCCAACCCTTAAGCCCTGGACAAGTGCTGAGTTTCTTCTTTCTTACCCCTAGCTGGTAGCAGCTAGGATCTTGGTGACCCTCAGTGTCCTGTTGGCCCAGACTGAGTTGTGTTGGGTTATAGGGCTATAGGGACCTAGGAAGCTAGACCCTTATGTAATTGACCCTTTTGTGCTGTTCCAGGCTCAACCTCCCAACCCCTTAGGGCTATTTGTTTGCTCCAACATTGGAGAAAAATCTTATCTGGAAAAAATACTTCTTTAAAACAGCCAACTTTTTGGCTGGAACCAGAAAGTTCCTGTATGTGTGTGTGTGTGTGTGTGCGCGCGTGCGCGCGTGTGTGTGCGTGTGCGTTTAAGGAAATAAAAGTCAGGTCCCTCATTTCAGGTCCCCCACCCCCACCCCTGTCCCTTGGGTGGAAAATAGGGGCGTGGGCCAAGGTTTTATTGAGGGTGATTTTCCTGTTGGGAGTAGAGATGGGGTCATAAACGCCTAGAGGAGGCTGTTTTGATCTGGTGACTTCTCAGGAAGTAGCATCTTAGGTTTTGCTTTGTAAATCATTCTCCCCAAACTGGCCAACTAGATTGGATTGCTCTTCCCCAAGCCCACCTGAGGCTCCTCCTTGTTTCCCTTCTTCAGTAAACCCAAGTGTAAAAAAAAACTGTTCATAGTCGTCCAAATCCTCTGCCTCCAATAAGAACAGGGCCAGCTGGTGATCCCCTCCTCCAAAGTTCCAGATGTAAAAATTGTGCAACTTTTCTTCTTCTTTTGCCAGTACAGATCTCTGTACCTCAACCCTTGAGTCACAAAGTAACTAACTTTGAAGGCAAAAGACTCAAAGCCTATCTGCAAATACCATGACTCCTATGAGCTATCTCTTCTGAGGCTGCTGTCTCCCTGTAACCTCTTTTCCTAGCCCTAAGCAGCTTCTTGACAAGTAGGGATTTGGGTGTAGAAGAAAAAGAACTCCTGGGAGCTATGAAAGAAATAAGAATGAGGAATATAGAGAGCTCATCTAGTACCGTGGGAATGGAGGAAATTATTTGAAGTCTGTGACTGTGTTTTATGTAATTAAGAGGGGTGCAGGTGTGTGTGTGTGTGTGTGAAAGCCCATAGCCTTCTCACATATCTCTCTACCAAGCTATCTCCACACAAAATATATGTTAACCAAATGGCTCTATTTTGTAATTATAATGAGCTTTCCCCTACCAAAGACATTCCAACCTCCACAGGTCTCTACCCACTCTCATCCATAGGCTAGGGAACTAAAAGAAAAAGAATTGAAGAAGCCTCCCCTTGAGTGTGGGCTGCATCAGATCAGGATCCATTGTGTGGGGGGCGGGGTATAGGCAGGCATCAGGGCTCATATCTATTGCCAGTGAAATGCTCCTATACACAGGAAACCATAGATGATATGAATTCCTGAGTCCCCTTAGTACTTGAGAAGGCACACTTTTCCCTGAACCATTCCCCAGAGAAGTCTGAGCTGGGACACCCCAAACTCACAAACCTCAGGGAATCCTCCCCATTCCTGGTACACCAGCAAATACATGTGTCTCTTTAGAGAGCTGAGCACTCCTATAATTGTATACATGAAGATGTATTTATAGATTGTTCTATGTCTGTATCAGGATGTGTTTCACATGTCTTTCTGCTCCACATTTAACTGAAGACTTATAGATCTTCAGATACATAGAGCCATAGTGAACATAGTCCTCTGTTGGATTCCTCTGTGCACATTGCCAGTCTTTCTATAAAGGTTGGTTTATGTGCTGGGATGTAACGGTATAGCTCTGTCTAAACACCTAAATGAATATTTGGTGGGTTTTTTCTCAATTGGAAAGAACTATGTATGTGTTGCTCAATCTTTGTTTTGAAATTTTATATAGATTTATTCAAGGGTCTTAACCCATAAAATAGCTACTTATTGAAGCTACATATTTGGAGAACTTTATCGTTATTGCAGTTTTTCTGAAAACTTAAAATGTTTGAATATATGTTTAGAGATAGTTCCATAATGCACGAATCTGAGTGTAGATATAGATCTCCCTCTAGAAGAACTTAAACTTACTGCATTTCTATCTCTGTCTCTCTTGACCTATAAAGATGTCAGGTGAGTGGGGATGGGGAATGAGTATCTTTTGGATGTTTTGCTTATTAAAACAAGTGATTCTGTCACCATTACCAAGGCTAACTCCAACTCTAGTCCAACTGTTCTCTGTCCCCTGAAACCCACTCCAGAGATAAGTGGTTCTCTCTAGGCTGTCTCTGTAGAGGTCCCAACCCATGTTCCCCAACTTGCAGAACCTGCAAAGGCAGCCACTAAAGAGAAGGGGCAAAGAGGAAAGTGCAGAGCCCTCCAGTGAAGTTCCTATTGGGTCACAGGGTGAAGGGCACATAGATCTTCTTCCCCCACCCCACCACCCTAACAGAGTTTTTGAAATTTGGAGAAAAGGGTTCCACCTATTTTTGTAGGGTACCCAAATGAAGCCAGGGTCATTGTACATCCCATAGGTGCCCCTTGTCCAGTTGTTCTTGGTGCCTTGAGCCCAATTAAACGGGCTCCCGGCAGTCGTGCTCTTATCGGCAGGGATTGATGCCTCCGTGGCTCCTGTATATCATTTCCAAGATTTTTTCTGTCCAACTCCTCGGCTCCTTTGGCTTCTGCAGCTTTGACTAATGATTGCTACAGATGCCAACGTCTCCAGAATCCTAATAGCCAGGCAGGCGGACTCTTATTTACCCAGCAACATTGATGTGGGGGAAGGGATTGGGGGGGTAGGAATTTGGGTGTTGTAGGTCAGGGGACAGGGGACAGGGAGAAGGTTGTGACCAACTTGAGCCTCACTCAACTTCTGCAGTGAGAAAGATATTCCAAGCACCCCCTCTCCCTGAGGGGAGAATATATGAATATATATATATATGTGTGTGTGTGTATCATACATATATATCACATATATCACATACATACACACACAAACGTTAAAAAACTGCTACTAGTAACTCATTGTTACCTCACTAGAAAGGATCAAAGAATGAACAGGACGTAGTAAAATAAGCAGAGAAGTGTTTATTAGTTGTATGTAAATGAAATATTAAGTGGAAAACAAGCAGTTTGGTAGGGAAAAAGCGTTTCTTCTGGATGAAAGAAAGGGAAAGAGGTCAGCTTCAGTGGGAGAAAGGCTCCCATTCTTTATTCTTGTCTTCCCCTTCCTCTCCCCACCCTAAATCTACTCTGCTCCTAAATTTAACCCCCCCTTCCCCTTCCTTGCCTCACCTTCAGTCCCTTTGGTGGAGCGGGCTGAACCTCTTGTTCCTGTACCCCTGGAGGCTGCTGTCGGGTGCCCGCTGGGGCTGCCAGGATGAGGAGGCCTCTGTCTGGGGTCCTTAACTGCCGGTTAAGGACCACGCCACCTCTGCGGTCCCACTGGCGCTTAGTAACCTGAAGTTGTGGCCGAATTTGCTTCTCCTGGGGCTTATCACCCGCCAGCGCGGAGCCCAGGTGTTTAGGGAAAGGAACTTGAGTTCCTTGAGAGACTGGAGTCAGGCGTCCTTTCTTCCTTAGGTCTCAACGCAGACTATATGACACACACTTTATTCGAGTGAAGACAAAAACGCAGAAAGCCCAGCTCTGAGGCCAGGCATGAAGTGATAACCCAAACAGGGAGCATTATTTTTCTATCAGAGAATAATGGAGCACAAAATAATTCAGAAAGGCGAATGGGTAAGACTACAGTATCGGAGTACCGCGCCAGTACCGCGCCGTGGGGGCGGCTGCAGACCTGGCCGCGCCTAACACCGTGGCCAGGCCAACTCGTTGGAGTGTAGGGCGAGGCAGCAGCGGGACCCGACCCAGGCCACACGGTGCGCGCCCGCCGGCCGCCCGCCCCAGGGGCGGGGAGTCTCTGAATTAAACCCGGTCAGGACGACTTGGAAATACAAAAAGGGAGCCCAAAGATTTAAATAGTCGGAGGCAGAGGCGTCCTGAAGCTGCCCAAGCGAAAATCAATCACGTAATTAAAATAGGGAGGGGGCGAGGCCCCAGGCTGGGGTCCTGGGTTCCGAGGAGGCGGCCAAAGTGCGGGCCGAGGCGAGCGAGCAGCGTGGGGATGTCTCTGCCCGCCCGGCTGGAGCGCGGGGACCGGCTGCGGGGAAGTTTATAACAGATCGCTATTGATTCCTGCTTGACTGGGAAGAGCAGAATCTGTGCCCTCTCCCAAGCAGATCCTGAAGTCGCGGATAGCTTCTTCTCCGGCTTCCCCATTCTTATGGGGTTGAGATGCACAATTGCAGTTGAAGGCTGCTCCCCAGATCCCACTGGTGCCACGGATTTGCCGAGGCAAGTTTGTCTGAGAACCCAGATTGGCACCAAGATGCTGCATCTGGGTTTGAGGGGACGGAGGGAGGTAGCACCCTAGTTTCAGGCACTTAAATTTCCTTTGATCTTGATCCCACCATCCTGGGATTCAAGGTGTTCCTTTGGATTGACTCTGATCTGTGGGCCAGGTTTGGAGGCCGGTGTGAGGCCAGTGGGAGGCCAGTGGGCTAGCAGGGAAACTTCGGGATAAGGAAACTGGACCTCTTTGGGAAGGGAAGGAGAAGGAACAGTTTCTGGAAGAAGAGAAAATAAAGTGCATAGGGAGCTCTGTTTTGTTGAGGGGGAGATGTTCTTGTTATTACTGAGGTTAATAATGGTAGTGATCTGGTATTTCTGGGTCAGACTGAGGAGACCCGGCTCTGCCCAGTACCTTTTCACAGAGGCTTCTCTGGAGAAGCCAAGGGCTCCCCAGCTTGGCTATGTTTCCAGAAATAGAATAAAGACCTTCCCTCCATTCCTCTGTCCTTTCTTCTCCCATTTCTTTAAAATTCTGGGGGGAGGGGAGGGAGAACTTTATATAATCTCCATCAACCCTGTCAATTTCCTCTGCTCTTTAGTTCACTAAAATGCACTGTCTTTGGTCTTAGAGCTTTCCAGGAGCACCCCCCCTGTGAAGGAGCAGAGTTTGACAAGCTGTTACCAGACCATGTCCCCATATATTCTGATTCTCACCCAGGAGGGAACCTAGGATTCCCTTCTTTGGTCCATGAAATTCTCCCTCTATCCTTAGCTTTTTACAGCCTCTGCCTTTTTTGGTCCTGGGTGCCTGGTCCGGTAGGGCAGGTCAGAAGCCAAGAATACATTAGGGCATCTTAAGATATACTCATCAAACCCCAAAAGGGTTTCCAGTTTGCTTTCCATTCCACAATTCTGGGAGCATTGGGCCAAGGAGCACTCGGTAAACTAAGGTCAGCCTAATTTTTAGATCTTTTCAAGCAACATTTAGGCTCCTTTAAAAACCCTTCTCCTAACAAAGATGTTCAGATTTCAAACCTCCAACAGAGCAAATTTCCTGCATTCACACTTCAAAATTTTTAACAACAAAACCAATATTTAGAGTAAGAAGTAAAGTTTGCATCCAAGAGAGAAAAAGACAACCAAACCAAGTTTTAAAGGGATTGTAATCCAGCAGCCCTGGATTGGGGTGTGGGGGAGTCAACGAAGCTGGGATGAGCAAAGAAGGTGGTGGAGAACCCAACCTCTAACTAACAATTTCTCCAGCATAAAAATGAAACATCAAATTCGTTAGCCCAGGGCCTTCATTTTTCCCCTTCCACATTATAACTAGTTATTGAACTCGCTGGAAGATCTAAAGGCCATTTGCGAAGAGACAAATTTCAATGGAGTTTCCCCATCAATAACCCCATGGCAGTGACCTATTGGAACAAGTCAAACACCCGAGGTGAAATGCAGGTCACTCTGTCTAACCAATATTAAAATGCGGCCACTTTTTAAAAAGCCACTTTAAACGAGATTTGAGGAAAATTGAATTTCAAGGAAGGCATGGCAAGGCGGGGGAAATCCACGGGAGGACCTTGCCTATGGTCTCAGAACAAACAAGAGAAATTCATCTTTAATATTTTAAAGGGGGGCAAATTAACATTCCATGATTGCTTTTTTTTTTTTTTTTTTGAGACTATAAGCGATTCCAGGAGGAAAAAAAAAGGTTGAGTATTTTCTGGTGACACGTCCGGGTTATTAAAATCATTTTAGACCAATTCATTATTTTTACTGACAAGAGATTTAAGAAAAAATCAATTAAGTATTTGCATATTCTTTTGCATATATTAGCCTGGACTGCTGGCATTAGAATGGGACAAAAACATACATATATCTACGTACTCGCAAGCACACACTCATAAAAGAAAAATGACATAAGAGTCTTGTTCTAATTTGGGTTTTCAAGTTTTGGGTGGGAGGGGATAGAAAGATCTAAATGAAATGAATTGCCCGATTGCATATCATCTAAAAGTCTATTATTTGAGGAAAAGGAAAAAGATATGTTGCAATTTTTAATCCCTAAAACACCAACAAAAACAACGTAAAACAAAACACATACATGTTTTAAAAAAAACCTTGCACTTTTGAGAGTAGGAAAGGAAAGACCCTCATTTTCCTTCCCTTTGCTCTCCAAATTCTGAATTGGTTCTCTCATTTATTTTTCTCCCTTGGAAGATCCAGGGAATGTGAGAGGTGAGATTTTAATGCAGCACAGAATCTGTGGAGCCGCTGAGGTCTCTCAGCCAGCAGCTTGTTACTGGGGAGGGGAGGAATATGGGTTATCCAACGGTCAGTATGGTAATCCAGGCACAATAAGGCCTCACACACAATGGACACTTATTTTTCTTCAGTGGTGTCAGAAGGGAAGCGCTTTGTACTGAAACATGTTTCCTAAAGAGAAACCAGATCGAGATTTAGAAAGGAGATGGGGTTGGGGGCGGTGTACAAAGAGTATTTGGATTCTGGCAAAAGGTAATCAGAAAAAAATAAAAACATAAAACATAAAATTGGGGCAGAGCAAGGTGAAGGGCAGAGCAGAGATGGAGGTGGAGGTCCTTGTGATAAGGCAAGAAGCAGGAGGGGAAGCACAAAAGAAGGCAGGACCAAATACAAGGTTCATCATAAGCAGAACTACACTAGTACCCCTTCCCCACCCCATTTAATCCATTGCTAAGTGCAGGAGCCCTCCAAAAGCATTTTGTTTCCATACTTGTAATAATAATATCCAGGTAAAAATATTTGTACATGTATGTTTGATGAGGTATTTTATTCATGTGATAGGTGACTTTCTTATTGTTAAGCTATAGGAGCCTGAAGAGACTTTCGGGTTAATTGGTTGGTTTTTATAATAATGTAGATAAGTGTGGGTGCATTTGGGGCAACTCCTAGCTTTTACTTTCTGGATATTCATGTTGAATTTACTGTGCAAACCTGGAATGAGAACTCCACATATTTATGGCTGCATAAGGGACATTTAATATTTTAATAAGTATTAATATCATGTATGCATATATATTTTGTTAACCTTAATAACCAAAGATAGACTTGACATTCATTGGAAAGCATCTGAACCCTCTGTGTCTACTTACTCATACTGGCCCAAAGGGGTCTCCTCAATCCTCTTGCAAGAGCTCAGAAACCTGGGAGGAGCAGGGTAGTAGGAAGGGCAATGGTCATAATAGGTTCAGAAGGGTGAGGGTTGAAGAAAAAAGAGTTGTAACAGGGAGCAGGGCTGGTAGAAGGTGGATGTGAAGGCTAGATGGAGGGGAACCAGGCAGACAGCTCCCTTCTTCAGGTGGGAAAGAGAATATTCCCAGCTGGGATGGGGTGGGAACCGGGTGCAGGCCTAGAAGGGAGATTGGGGGTGAGGATGGACATGTTTCCTTTCACCAACCCTCTCTCACCAACTAGAGCTCTCTGGAGCTTTGAACCTTCTCATGGGGCAATCTGAGTGTACAGTTCAAACTTTTGTAGTTCCGGATTCAGTATTAGTTTCCATTTGCCCTCTTCCAGCAACCAGTTGCCCCCACCCCGCGAACAATTACAAAACAGAAAACCCTCACACAATCCCCAACCACCCACAACCAAATAACTGCCTCTCCCTCACTCACAACTTCAAGTTCCTCTCCCAACCTAAACCAAGTGGGCAGGGGTTCTTCATCAATTTTAGGAGTTTGGGAATCTCTTGTAAGAGAAGGTGTACCTCCAGGGAATTCTTCCTCACAGCTGGTGAGGATTCTGGGTTATCCTCACTGGGTTATCCAGTGAGGGCAGGATCCTGTCCTCCTGGGGAGTGGGTATGCAGGGACCCCCAAGCACCAGCCCCTACAGGAACAAGTACTGGTCCTGGTGAACCTGGGCTGGGGGGGGGAGTGGTCTAAGCATTGGAGCAGGAAAGGCAGCTAGGGTCCCCTTTGAACGTTATCTGTGGCCCATCTTCCCCCTCATTCCAGCTCTCAAGGTGAGCCCTAATTTGGAAGTGGGTGAGGGAAGATTGGGAATCTCCTACCTTCAGTCTCCCTTTCACAAGGGCTTTATTTTTTTTCCCTTTCGCCTCCTCATTCCCTTAATTGCAGATGTTCTAATTAAACCCTCAAATAGTTGTTATGCCGTTTTAAAAGGTACTTATTCAAGTGTCAACCAGGCTGGGCTGGGAGGAGGCAGCGTAGGGCGGCGAATTAAAGGTAGATTGACTAATCACGGCGGCGATCATAGTAATAAAATCAGAGGGAAAAAAATCACATTACGACTTTTCGTGGAAAGGAGGGAGCAGGCAGTCAGCGGCCGCCAGCCCTGCGCCGCAGCCGACACAAAGAGTGCGGGCGATTCCGCGAGACTGATTTATGACGTTTTACAGCCCTATAAAAGCTGTAGCGACGAGGCAAGCGCTCCTACCACCGCTGGCAGATTTAGTCTAATAAATAAAACATAAACAGTTAACTTTATGTGTCACTTTTATTGTTATCAAGTAAAATATAGCCGAGCCCCGGCAAGCTATGATTTTAAACTATAATTGTTATCAAGTACAACAAGGGGACCCAGCTCCCTCCCTGGGCTTTCCCTTCTGCAACCGCCCCCCCCCCAACTCTGAGTTATGGATGATCAGTTAATTGGAATTGGTGGCATGATGTGGCCACCCTAGCTGAGGGAGGGGGGCTGGGAAAGCAGCCTTTCCCTGCTCCTCCCTCCTCTATGGCCCTGCCACCCCCCACATCATGGTATTCCTGTGGTTGGGTGGCGGGGAAGAGTAAGGATGAGAATGGGCTGGAGAACCCCCCAAGACCTGCCCTACCTCCCCAGCTTGGTGACCTCATCCCTCCTTTTTGGAAGGCAGCCTAGAGCTGGCCTTTGGGAAATATATGTTTACATGTAAACACACGTGTTACATGGATACAGTCCCTGGCCGGAAGCAAGCAGGCTCTACACAGATAGGCCTCCCTTTTAGCTAGGTCTACTCTCTGTGGGGATGAGGAAAAAAGACTTCCCAGGACCCTGACTGGGCACCATCACTGGGCACTGACTTCCTGGTCAAAAAGCTCTCCTATTTGCCAGAGCTCTTTAGGGGCCAGTCTGGGAGGTAATTGCCAGAAAACAGAAGGCCCCGCAGCATGGAGAGTGGAAAGAGGAGCCAGCAGGAGAGATCTTTTGCTCTAGGTCTGGGACAGGGAGGGTCACTGGGTAGTAGGGGAGGGCAAGGCTTCTGAACTCTGCTTTTGCCAACCACTTCCTGTCTCTCTTCAGCGGGGGGCTCAACCCCAAGACCTCCAGAAATGACGTCAGAATCATTTGCATCCTGGCTGCCTCTACCTGCCTGGTCCAGCTGGGGACCCTGCCTCGCCGTCCCCGTGTGGCCAGAGGGTTGGGTGAGTGTGTAGGGGGGAGGGTGGCTGGACTTTGGGATCCTTGGATCGGTGGCACCCCAGGCTCTCTAGCCTCCTCGGCTTAGCCTGGGCCCCTCCCCATCCAACCTCCACTCCAGTCTTCATTCAACTTCCTCTTCCTGCGAAAGAGGGGCGCTGCCTGGTGACCTACACAGATTGAAACACGATCGCCATGAATGGAGACCGCTGGAAAAGCACTGGAGCAGAGGCCCACTGGGCCAACTGGAGGCCAGAGAGAAGACCCTGGGCGGGGGCTGAAGCACAGCCTTCCGGCAGCCCCCAAATGCCCAGGCTTTGGAGAGGAGCTGGAAGCTTCCCAGCCCCTTCTGCAGGGGTCAGTTGTATGTCTGGCGGGGCGTGCACTAGGGGGACACCCCAGTCCCTACCAGCTATCACCCCATCACCCCCCCACACCAGCAGCAGCACCACCACACACACAAAAAATTGGATACATTTTGAATAAAGCGATTCGGTTCCTTATCCGGGGACTGGGTTGCTCCGTGTGATTGGCCGGCGGAGTCACATGGTGAAAGTAACTTTACAGGGTCGCTAGCTAGTAGGAGGGCTTTATGGAGCAGAAAAACGACAAAGCGAGAAAAATTATTTTCCACTCCAGAAATTAATGATCATGAGCTCGTATTTGATGGACTCTAACTACATCGATCCGAAATTTCCTCCATGCGAAGAATATTCGCAAAATAGCTACATCCCTGAACACAGTCCGGAATATTACGGCCGGACCAGGGAATCGGGATTCCAGCATCACCACCAGGAGCTGTACCCACCACCGCCTCCGCGCCCTAGCTACCCTGAGCGCCAATATAGCTGCACCAGTCTCCAGGGGCCGGGCAATTCGCGAGGCCACGGGCCGGCCCAGGCGGGCCACCATCACCCTGAGAAATCGCAGCCGCTCTGCGAGCCGGCGCCTCTCTCAGGCGCCTCCGCCTCCCCGTCCCCAGCCCCGCCAGCCTGCAGCCAGCCAGCCCCCGACCATCCCTCCAGCGCCGCCAGCAAGCAACCCATAGTCTACCCATGGATGAAAAAAATCCACGTTAGCACGGGTAGGCAACTTTGCTTTTTGCTCCCCCCTCCCTTCCCTCTTTCCCGGCGCTCCCCACCCTCCCTGGCCCCCTCCGGCCCCGTCCTCCTTTCTCTCCTTCCCCCTCTCTCTCCAGGAGCGACTCTGGGTTAGCACAATTGAACTGGATTTACGAGCGAGAATGGGTAATTACATCCCCCATAAATTTTATGGCTTAGCTACTCTGGGCAGTCCGAGCCATGTGCTACGATCTGTTATGTATGTGTGAAAACTATGCTCGCTTTCTAAGGGCGCATAAATAATTCAGTGTCGTTACAATGAGGATTCCCCTCTTATTACACTACAAAGTCTCTAGCTTCCTTCAACTTCTTTATAACCCATTTAGCTTGATGACTTTATTTCCATCACTCCCTCCTCCTGTTCCTCAAAGCTGAGGATGGGGTGAGGGTGGGGGGCGGCAAGCCTGCTTGCCTCTGAACCCCACTATTTGCTTTTCCCCTCCCCCTCCCCTCAGTGAACCCCAATTATAACGGAGGGGAGCCCAAGCGCTCGAGGACAGCCTACACCCGCCAGCAAGTCCTGGAATTAGAGAAAGAGTTTCATTACAACCGCTACCTGACCCGAAGGAGAAGGATCGAGATCGCCCACTCGCTGTGCCTCTCTGAGAGGCAGATCAAAATCTGGTTCCAAAACCGTCGCATGAAATGGAAGAAGGACCACCGACTCCCCAACACCAAAGTAAGGTCAGCGCCCCCGGCCGGCGCTGCGCCCAGCACCCTCTCCGCAGCCACCCCGAGCACTTCTGAAGACCACTCCCAGAGCGCCACGCCGCCGGAGCAGCAACGGGCAGAGGACATTACCAGGTTATAAAACATAACTCACACCCCTGCCCCCACCCCATGCCCTCGTCCTCCCCTCACACACAAATTGACTCTTATTTATAGAATTTAATATATATATATATTTTGGTTTTTTTCTTTCTCCCACCTCCTCCCTTGTCAATTCAAACAGACAAAAACAGATAAACAAACAAGCCCCCTGCCCTTCTCTCCCTTCCAATGTTTAGGACCCTTTTAAGCATGTGATGTTGTCTTAGCATGGTACCTGCTGGGGTTTTTTTTAAAGGTCACTTGGGGGGTTATTTATTTTTTAAGAAAAAAAAGCTGCAAAAAATATATATTGCAAGGTGCGATGGTCTGGTTTGGGTGAATTTCAGGGGAAATGAGGAATAGAAAAAAGGAAAGGGAGATTTTTAAGCCAATTCTCATCCTTCTCCTCCTTCCCCCTCTTTGCTTAGGCCTTTTGCATTGAAAATGCACCAGGGGAGGTTAGTGAGGGGGAAGTCATTTTAAGGAGAACAAAGCTATGAAGTTCTTTTGTATTATTGTGGGGGGGTGGGAGGAGGGGGGAGGACAGCAGACAAAGCTAAATGCATCTGGAGAGCCTCTCAGAGCTGTTCAGTTTGAGGAGCCAAAAGAAAATCAAAATGAACTTTCAGTTCAAAGAGGCAGTCTATAGGTAGGATCTCCCTCCCACCCCCATCGTGCTTATTGTGTTTTTGGACTGAATTTATTTGATTATTGTAAAACTTGCAATAAAGAATTTTAGTGTTGATGTGAAATGCCCCGTGCTCAATAATAAACCAGTGGATGTGAATTAGTTTTACGTCAATGTCTGTTGGTTTCTTTTTACCCCCCTCCTACTGGCCTAGTAACATCCCACCTTCTCTATGGTTGCTTAAGTTTACTCTAAGCAAACACACAAACCTTAACTCTCCACTCCAGTTTTCAATGCCTTAGAAGAACCAGTATGGGGTTTGGGGTAAGGGATATGGAAGATTGTCACTGATTTCTCCTGTCCCTTCTCTTTGAATCTTCAGGGAAACCAGAATTGGGTGTGCTTACAGTGGAGCTGGGGTGTGTGTGTTGGGGGGGGTCCACTTTTCTATAGTTAGGCACAATCCCTTCATCTTGTCTATTCCTCCCCCTCTCTTCTCCATTCTGTCTTCTGTCAAGTAGGCCTGCCTAATCTACAGAATAGAAGGGAAGTTTAGGGAGTGGGAAAGAGAAAACTTTTCATCCTTTAGCGATCTTTTGGGATGGGAGATTGAGAAAGATGTCCCCTCTACATTTACGATTCTCCTTAAAAGAGGAAAGGTTTTGAGCTGGTGATTCTAAAGTAGCAAAGCAACCTGTCAGGATGGTTTCTCTGTTTGTTTAGACTTGGGAAAAAGGATGAAGTGGAGGCCAGAGGCCTGGAAGGCCCCCTTGCATGGATACGCCTCAAAGGCTGATGTCTCAAGATAATGAAGGACTTTTATGTTTTCTCCTAACTTTTATCACGGACCTGCCAGGTGTTAAGAAACTCAAAGAGAGGCGAGTACCACCCCTTCTTCCCACAACCTCCCAGGTCCTGTCAGGGTCTGAAGGTATCCTGATAGCCCGAATAAGGCTCTTTGGATGTAAAATAAAATAAAATAACAAAATAGTTTTCTTGGGGCTATGGAAAAAAACAGCTTGGATTACCTGAAGAACTAATTCAAGCCAAAGGCTCCCAGATAATTTTTGTCCCAGAATCCAGGCCCTAAACCAGGTCTACTCAAGTTTTTACTTGTTTGTTGATAGAAAGTGGAGAAAAGGCAGTTGGCAAACTTCTTCTCAGGCAATCTATCTAAAATTTGAGGATGGAGAGCATCAGAAGTACAAGAGAGAAGTAGAAGAGAGACTGAAAAACAATTTGGGGTACATAGGGATCCCTCTTTCCTCTAGCCCAAATTCTGGATCGAAACACAACAGTGGGACCAAGTTGTGAAAATCTGTTTTGTGTGCATTAAATTTATTTCCTCTTGAACCACTTGCTGGCTGGCACTTGGAAGAGACTGTGTGTGTACAAGCATATCTGTGTGTTGGGGGAAATTGCTTAGTCCTTTAGGTCTACTTTCTCCTCCCTCCATGGTACCCTGGAGACAGCAAAACATGCTGCCTACAGTGTGAGGAAGCAGGGCCAAGAATTATCTGGAGTTATTTTATGTAATCAAGTGAATTAGGGGCCTGATCTGACTGTAGCCCCTGTCATCTTAAGGCAATTGCGTTTAGGCAGGAAAAGTGGTGGTATGGGGGAGGGGGTGTCTAACAGTGCTTGGGAAAAAAGAAGGAAGGTCTGAAGTCAGGATGTCTTTTTAAGTCTGTAATGAAGCTGAAATGAAAAGGAGGTGGGGTGACAACTTCAGATCCATAGTACTTTCCTAAATTTGCCATTTGAGAGATGAGAACAAGTAGGGGGAAATTATTACATTTTATTTCTTAAGTGTCTTCCAGAACTTACTAGAGGAACACTCTTCAACTCAGGAAAAGCAGCTTAAAAGAGTTGGGGTGTTTATTTTATTTCCCCTTCTGTACAGGCGGTTTTCCCCCCCTCTTGTCACACACACACACACAGTTACTCTCTGTGTGTCTCTTTCCGTCCTTGGTCTGAAGAGGGGAAACATCAGAAATCCATAAATCTTGACAAATGAAACAAAATCTTTTACAGTTGAATTTTTGAAGATTTTGGTTTCTGGTCTTCCCTCCAGTAGGTTCCATTTTCTCCTCTTTCCCAAAAGTTCTCCCTTGCCTTGGACCCGATCACCCCAACCGGGATCAGGCTGCCCAGGCATTGGTGGGTGGAGGAAGCTAAGCTAGGTTGGAGCCCCAAGTTCCAGCGGTCTTGGTCCCCATGCTCTGCCTACCCAATACTGCTATAGCCCCACTGAGAGGCTGAGGGCCAGTCTTTTATTGAAGTTGAGTGGAGCAGTGGCAAAAGGCTTGGGGGAGGACACAGCCCAGGTTCACGGGGAGGACACAGCATTTTCTTTCCCGTTGCCTTTATATTCTGCAGCGCCTCTGACCTCTCCCCCACCCCCATCTTCAACCCTCCCAAGCCAGCCCCTGCTCAGCCCTGAGTGTCCAGATAGGATGCCACTGCTTTTGTAGAACTGGGGATTTCTTGCCCAGAGTCATGGGAGAGGCAAGGCGCATGAATTCCTGCTAGCGCAGCATTGTATCTCTATCTTCAATGGCCAAGTAAAAAGAAGGGTGAACCTGCGGCTACACCATTCTTCCAAGGTCCTTCTCTCCAAGCACCAGGAGATCCCCACAGGCCCCCAAATCCCTTTGACATGTAAGTAGTTAGCACCGGATCTGCTCTGGGGTGAGCAGCACAAGAGTTCAAACTCCGTCACTTGATTTTTGTCTTAACTCCCAGTGTTAGGGAGGGAAGGCGGGAAATCAATTGTGAATGGAAAGGCTCTTCTTGGGGAAAATGGAGTTTCTGTGCTGAGTTCATGTACCTGGAGGTGAAGAAATTTGGTTCAAAAAGGAACAAGACAGAGCACCCCAAAAAATGAGACTAGGGGGAAAGGACTGGACACTTTTTTTCTCTGAGAGCCTCTTGCTGCTGTTTGTATTAAGTTTGCTACAAAGTTTTCTCTGCAATCCATGTGTCAGCTTTCTTCCTGGGTGGACTTGGAAGATTGAAATCCAGAGACATTTTCATAGTCTGTGTGTGTGTGTGTGTGTGTGCGCCCACATGTGTGAAAGAGAGAAAGAACATGAATGTGGGGGAGTGTGTAATACTTAAGTGGTTTGCCGGAGCTTGGAGTCAGGGTGCACTCTACCAGGTTTCTCTGCTTTCCTAGGATTCAGGGAGAGTGCCTGGGAAAGAGGCCTTTGAGATTGAGGGTACCATGACAAGAAGGATCAGTGTGCTGGGGCTGTTCCATCTTTTTCTCCCGCCTTTTGCCTAGTTCTGAGGGAGCATGGTGTTGCGCTCACAAAGCCTCTTCTCCAGGTTCTCCAGTTTTTATCTAATACCCCACCTTTGGAGAGCTAATTCGAATTAGAATGCTCCCCTTCCAAAAGAGCCTTCTATAATTGGAAAAAGAAATGGAGGATCCCAACTCCAGCGGCCACCAGAGCAGAGAGGATATTTATTACCTTTCTGGATGTCATTACCTAAGAATACAATTTTATGAACTTCCTAATCTGTTAGCTTGATTTATCTGGATGGGCAGAAGCCCAAAATAAACATTTGGGGAATTTGGTGTGTGGGGGGGGAGTCTGCCTCTGACCAATCTTTCTAATAGAACTGACCACTCTTCTCAGCAGCCTGCTTTTTCTTCACCCTGCATTGCTAGCCCCATTTTTATTTTTCTCCTGCAGCATATAGCTGCTCTGGATATCCAAATTTTAGCTGCTTCTAGAGAAAAATGGTAGGATGCACTGTTTGAACCAGAGACATACAGGGCTCCCTCAGACACCTTAAAATCTGCAGCTCAGGGAGCTCCCTTCCCGTTTGGACCTGGGAAGCAGGGAGAAACTGAAGCCGTTCTGGAGGTTTGTTGTCTGCCCTCCAAGAGCCCCATCTCAGATTTAGCTTTCCTTCTACTCCTCGGAGCTTTCCTTCTCTTCTCTCTGGTGTCAGCTCTGCAGGCGGATCCAGCAGAACCCAGATGAATGCAAGCAGGGATGAGGGCCTTTGCAGCTCGGTCTTCCTGCTGGCTCCAGCCAGGCCCAGTTGAAACAGGAGGAGCGGAAGACAAGGCTGGAAGGTCTCAGAGTGTGTTTGAGGGTGAATAGGGTTTGTAGAACCTAATAAAGGGAAAGAGATCGTTTTAAATCTCCAGTCCCCATCAACAATTGCCAGATTCTTTAATAAGCAAAGTCCTCCAGGGTCTACTCTGACTGTCCTGCGGGTATGGGTCAAACCAACCGAAATGTCATCTCTACTCACTCCTCACTTTGGAACTCCCTCTCTTCCCAGCAATAGAAATTGGGAGAGAGAAGTATATTTGAATTTCGGGGGGCGGGGCAGAAACCGTGAAACCGAGAATGTAGGAGGCACAGCCAAACAGGCAAACCAAACCTTGGGTTCCCGCTCCCTTCCTCTGGTTTCCTGGGAAGTCATTGAGGGAAAATGGAGTAAAATCCGATTGGGGGGGCGGGGGAGTGTCTCAGCTCTTTTTCTCGGAGCAGCAGAGGTCTTAAGGATCGAGAAATTGGGCCAGCCAGGGCAAAGGCGAGGTTCCAGAGGCTTCGGCCCAGCTACTCCTCTGGGTTCCACGTCGTGCGTCTGCCCAGGTCGTGCTGCGCCTTCGGCCAGGTCACCACCCAGGGCTCAGACTGCAGACAATGGGGCGCGAGGAGGGGGACGCGGGCTGCGTGGCCGGCTGAGCGGGTTCACTGAACGGTGAACTCTGCTCGGCCTGGGGGGTCTTACCCTTTAGAACCCAACATACACTTATCTTTCCCCTATTTCGCTTTACAGTTTTTCGTGGAAAATCAAGTGGACTTTCAATTGCTTCCTCACCCTACCGCTATCACCACCAAATGAGATTTTATTTTCCTTAGAAATGAAAGAATACTTTTCTCCCAGTTATGTGAGCAGGAAACGGAACCTTCTCAAGATTTTTGTGGGGTTGGTGAAGGGAGATCTAGTTATCAGTAGAAATGCTGGGAGCCAGCACTCAGGACTGCTTTGAAAAATCTCACTCCATCAAATCAACAATTCCCTCCATCAGAGGAATTCCAGGCCAATGTCCACTTCCTGTTCCAATCATAGAAAGAATTGCCTTCTGTCTACTGGCCTTTGTCCAATCCCAGACTAGGATTGGGACTTTTATAAAACAGAAATGTGTTCTTAAATCAGATGGGCAGGAATAGGACTGAGCTATTGATGGGCAGGGGTTGGGGTTCCGAGGTTTGTGAGCCTCTTGGGAGAGGCTCCCAAGCCTTTTTGTTCTTGTGGGGGTGATGCCTTACCACTGCAATGATAGCCTGTCTCTTACTTGTGACTCTTCTCCTTTGGGTGGCATTATGTCTGTAACTTTGTACATGTGGAGTCTTTCCACTCAGCTGGAACAGATTTTGGAAAATAAAGTTACAGAATGTGACTTGAGTTCTAACTGAAGGGAAAAAAGGGCAGCTAGTTTGGAAAAGTAGAAAATGGGGAGATATGGCATACTCCTAATGTAGCCTTCTTTTGCACTAACCTGAAATCTCCCACCTCCTACCTCATCCCTAACCCATCTGACCTGGCTCAGGTATGATGGGGGATGTGGGCCTCCCAGCTGGAAACTCCCCCCATGGATTCAGTCTCTCCCAGGATTTCAGATCATTTTGAAATGTGACTGCCTCCAGTTCTGTCTGTCTTCTTGGATGTTTCAAGGTCTCTGCTTAGCATTTCTACTGCCTTCTGTCCTCCACATTTCCACATACTCTTGCTCCTCTTTCTTTCTCATCCTGCAATAATCCTTTGGGACAATCCCCTGCCCTAGCCACCCTCCTAGAACTCCTTTCCCACTGTAAAAGCACAAGAAGATAAACCAAAAGGTGGGTGGGGGAGTAGCAATCTTAGAGGGACTGCTGAGGTTCAAAGGTTCCTGGCTAGGCCCCCAGGCTTGGCCACCTCAAGGCTGATCTGACCCTTCCAGAGTGGCCCCAGGCTAGCAGCAAAGAACAAGGTTTTATAGCAGGGGCAGATGTTGGCTCAGCCATCTCACCAGATTTCCCTTCATCTCTCTTCCACTGCAGAGACTCCAATCTCCTGTATACCTTTGTTCTCTTTCCTGTCCCTCCTCCTCCTCCTCTTCCTCTGTTTGATCCTGCCCTCCCCCAATTGTTTCTTTAGATCTGGAAGCATCTGTTCCTGTCTGCCCCTCCCCCACACCCTTATTCCCTCTGCTTTCTTCCTCCCTCCACCTCAAGCAGTCAAATAAAAAAAAAAGCCAAATGAAAGGCCTCTGGCCTCTGGTCTATTCTGATACACCATGGTCCAGATTCCTTTCAGACCAAAACTTGGGACCTCTTCCTAACTCCCCAGTCACTTTTATTTCCCAGCTGAAAAGGGTTCTGGAATTGCAAAATTTGACTCTTGGCCCCCAGGGTTTAGTCTCCTCTCACTGGAACAATAATCCATTAAATTCAGGTAAAAGCAAGGATTCCATGTTGGAGGGTTCTGTGCTGAATTATTTAGATAACTACTTCAGTTCTCTGTTGGGACCTTTGGGGCTCTAAATTTGGAATATACTTTCAAATTCTGACCATAGAGAGGAGATAGACTTTTCTAACCTCTCTGCCTGGCTGCATCTTTTATCATTCCCTTTTGTCCCTTCCCTTGGTTGCCAAGTCATTTTTTTTTGAGCAATTAAAAAGGTCCCCAGTCCCTCCTAGAATCCCTTATATAAATTAAGGAGACTGAGGCAGTATCTACACTCTGCACCCTGGCAAGTCTCTTTGTTTCCTAAAAAATAAAAAAGAAACAAAAAAATTACTCTCTTACATTCTCCTTCCTTCCACTCATTCCCAGAGAATATATGATCTCCAGAGTTTTTTTTTTTAAATATTTTTTTAGTTGTAGATGGACACAATGTCTTTATTTTATTGCTTTGTATGTGGTGCTGAGGATCGAACCCAGGGCCTCATGCATGCAAGGCAAGTGCTCTACCGCTGAGCTACAATCCCAGCCCTGATCTCCAGAGTTTGAAGAACATGGTAAATCAATTCAATGTAGACAATAACCTGTCTTTCCTTTTTTTTAGTCAATCCACATGGGGTTGAGTCCAGATAATGCAGGTGCCAGATTCTTGAACTGTACTGAGTAGACTGGTCTCTATCAAAAACCCACTGTCATCCCCAGGGCATCAGACTGCAATAATTCCAAAGTCCTATCCTAGTCCTATCCTAGTACCTAGTATCCTTGAACACTGGTGGAAAAGAGTAACCCTTTCTCACTTCCCTCTCTTCAGTTCATCCTGAGATCCAGTCCCTGCCAGTCTCCTCTATCCTAGAAGAGCAGCTGTTGGCCAAGAGCCCCAGATTCATGTTCCCAATGGTTTTGCCATTCAGTTTCCATGGTGATGAAAGGCAATTGAACTACCTACCACTCCTTACACACACACACACACACACACACACAGATTAGGTAGACCTGGACCAGCCAGGATATTCTCTGGAGGAACCATACCCAAAAAAGATACAGGAGGTGGGAGCCTGTGTTTCATGATAACCTCTTCGCCAACTAGGAAGAAAGAGGAAAGACAGTGGAGAGAGTCTCTCTCCAGTCAACAATTTCACAGTCTTTTCTCTCTGAACACGATTACCTAGAGGCATGCCCTCAAATATACAAGACACATACTTGCAAGAATCTCAAACTCTTCTGTTCATATATGCATGGATAGGTGACTTTGCTAAAGGCAATGTGGGTCTTTATGTGTGTAGGGGCAGTGAGTGACAGAGAATAACATCCCAACCAGGCACCTAAGAAGTGACTTCTTTGACTTATCACTGATGTCACTGGTGACAAAGGCTTTTACGACTCCCTCTTTCCTATAAACTGCTATGAAAGGAATGCTCCTTTTCTGAGGACCACATGGCCTGAGGACTCATCCTTGTCTCTTGATTTGGCTTGTTAGATTTGTGATGGCTAAAGAGGAAGGAGGCAGGACTCAGAGGACTGTCTAGAAGAGCAGATTCCTCACTTACTATTCTTGCTTTTATGTCAAAGTGAAACCACAAGCGCGAACCTTTATTTAGCCCTCATCCATTCTACTCATACCATTCTATACCATTCTACTCATGGGTAGGACCTAGGAAACAAGCACTGCCACAAAAATAACAGCAGTAACAGCCAGATAACTATCTCCTACAGTCATAGTGGTATTAGCAGGTTCGATGGATTAGTGCATAAAAAGCACTTAGAATAATGCTTGGCAGAGAATAAGCTTTCAGTGAGTGCCATCTACTATTATCATTAACAGTGATGGACATTTAGTTAAATACTTGCTATGTACCAGACACTGGACTAGATTCATTATCTCATTCAAGCCTTACAATTACACTGTAAAAAAGTTATATTCCCATCTGACACAAGGGGAAACTGAGTGAGACTCAGAAAGCCAAGAATGCAAAAATAGGGCCCGAACTCCAATCAAATTTCCCTGACCCCAGAGTGGCTACTCCTGAACCATTCCAATTTTTGCTCATAATGGACATGGTCACTGGTTGTTAGAATAAGGCAATTTACCGGGGATCATGGTGAGGATGTACGGAAGCATCAGCTTGAGGCAAGTGGGACCTAGAGAATAGCCTGGGTTTTGCTACCTGTCTTGGTTTCACCTTGGCAAGTTCTTGTCCTCAACAACACCTAGCTCTAACCCAGTGGTTCTCAAAACTTCTGGTCCCAGGAAACTTTTACACTATTTAATTAATTAATTAATTAATTAATTTTGGTACTGAGGATTGAACCCAGGGGCACTTAACCACTGAGCCACATCCCCAGCCCTTTTTATATTTATTTATTTATTTATTTATTTATGGTACTGGAGATTGAACTCAGGGGCACTCGACCACCAAGCCACATCCCCAGCCCTATTTTGTGTTTTATATAGAGACAGGGTCTCACTGAGTTGCTTAGCACCTCGCCATTGCTGAGGCTGGCTTTGAACTCGCGATTCTCCTATCTCAGCCTCCCTAAGTGCTGAGATTACAGGCTTGAGCCACCACGCTCGGCTCCTTTTTATTTTTTATTTTGAGACAGGGTCTCACTAAGGTGCTTAGGGCCTCACTAGATTGCTGAGGCTGGCTTTGAACTCGCAATTCTTCTATCACAGCCTCCCAAAGTGCTGGGATTACAGGCGTGCACCACTGTGCCCAGTGGGAACCTTTTACATTCTTAAAAATTATTACAATTTTAAGGAGCTTTTATTTATATGGGTTATATCTATCAATATTTATGTTATTAGAAATTAAAACTAAAACTCTAAAAATCTTTTAAAATATTGACAATTAAATGATAATACAATTAAATTTTAATAAAAATATATTTTCCAAAACAAAAAATTTTAAGGCAAAGAATGTTATTATTTTATACTTTTGTGAATCTCTTTAATGTCTAGCTTCATAGACAGGCAGTGGGATGCTCCTGCTTGTTTCTGCCTTCAGTTTGTTCTGGTATGATGCTTTGGTTGAGTATCTGAAGTCCATCACCTTACACAGACATGTAACAGAGTGGAAGGGCCTGCAGACCTCCCCAGAGATCCTGGGGCCACACTTTAAGGACAACTGGTCTAACCAGCTGAGTGAGATAGCCAGCAGAAGCCACTCTAATGATTATGTTGGATGCCTTTTTAGTTCTTTGGTAGTGTTTTTAACTCCAAATACCCATCATCCTTTCACTATTCCATGATGTATTCAAATCGAGTTATCTTAAGCAAGTTACTTAATTTTTCTCTCCCATATAGACAGATTAGATAGACAGATATATTTGTGCCATAGGTGCATTATTCATTTTTTTAATATGAGCATATACAGTAAAATATAAATTAATGGATAAAGTATCTTTCACATGTTTGGCATTGTTTGAAGAAGGGAAAACTAAGCCAAATAGGGGTGATATGACTTGCTAAAGATGATGCACTCAGCAAGTGGTGGACAATAGATTGGAACCCCTGTCCACTCACTCTGGTCCTGTGCTTACCTTCTTAACAGCTGTCTCCATAGAGGCCTGGTTACATAACAGGCATAAGAAAGGTAGATGTGTGCCATATCCCAACCATTTATGGAAGCATATCATATTTGTAGTTATCTGAATATATCTGTATGTGAGGGAAGGAAATCTCTCATACCTCTGCATGCAACGTTGTAGGTTTGCTGAGAGGTGAAAGGCACCAACCTACCAATGTCTTTCCTTCCTCACCAAATTGTCCGTATGTCTATAGTCCTGAGCTCAATAAGTCCAATGTTAGGGATATCTCTTCCTTCCAGTTCCCCTGCAGGTACAGTCTTACCAAGATTATGTAGAAAACACAGCTTTTCACATGAGCACACAGAACAGGCATACCTGGAGTTAGCAATCTGATCCCTATCCTTTTCTTTTTCCTGTACATCATGTCTACCATACCTTCTCAGAATAAGTGGTCTACAATATACAACTAAGGAAAGCATAGTTGTGAGACCTGAGGTGTATATGTGTCTCTGCAGATGCAAATGTAGAACACTTAGGTGTCCTAGGTAAATCCTATGCAAATGTATGAGCAATGGAGTCTCAGTTCTTTTATTAATCTGATAGGCATTTATTCACAAATTCTATATTTTATCACTGTATGAGACTCATGTTTATGCAGGATCCAATAAGAAGAACCCTCAGTGGGAAGTCAGTCTGTCTGAATTCTAGGCAAGCTTTCTGCTCCCAGTTGCTCTGAGAAAATCACTTACCCAGTGAGAGCCTCCATTTCTTCATCCACATAATGGGGGGAAATAATTGTAATCTCAGCTACATCTTAGAATGTGAGTATGGGGGAGAAATAGGAGGAGATTCCTGAGTATATGCAATGTTTTTCTTCTATGGAAACACCAAAACAAAATATGAGAAAGCATAATATAATTAAACATTCATGTACTCATCACTTTGCTTAAATAATGACAAACCTACAGCCAATCTCGCTTCATCCATTCCCCTACTCAATACTATCTCATATATTTGGAAGCAAATCCCAGACATCATATCATTTCTTCTGTAAGCAATTCAATGAATATCTCTAAAAGACAGAATTTTTAAATCGCATAGTGGCAGTATGATTATAATACCCACTTAAGTGTTTTGCAATTTTACTTTAGTTTTTAAAGAGCAAAAAAGGTCTAATAATTTGACTCCTCTGTGTCTCATGCTCAGAGTTGATTAATGTCAATTAGAGAAAATGAGAATGGTGAGAAAAAATGAAGTTTCCTTTTTTATTTCTTTCTTTAAATCTCAGCTCTCCAACTCCTTTCCTTTACTCATGAGGTATATTAAAAATGAGGCTAAGAGCCAGGTATGCTGGCACATAATTACAATGCCTGTAATCCCATTGGCTTGGGAAGCTGAGGCAGGATGATCACAAGTTTCAGGCCAGCCTCAGCAACTTAGTGAAACTCTGTCTAAAATAAAATAAAATGACTGGAGATATAGCCCAGTGGGGAAGTGCCCCTGGGTTCAATCTCCAATAATAAATAAATAGGGCTGAGAGGGAACCCTAGAGGGCTAGATGTGGTGGAGGCAGCCAGAGGGGGCCCTTAGAAAAGATTCCAAACCTCATCTTGAAACAAAATAAGACTTGAGCCAGAGGGAATCTGAGTCAAGGGCCTACCCAACCATTCTTCAGCATCAGGTTACTTTCTTGGCTTGCCAAGTATTTGAGAGATATCTTAAGTCAGTTTGGAGTTACTGATCTCCAGAAATGTGTAGATACATGGAATGGCATCCTCATACAGAAACCCAAAAGTTTACAGGTAAATCCACCTGCTCAAATATAAGCCATGTACAAACACATGCAAGCACTCAGAGACAGATGCAAATGTGCAAATACCTGTCTTCAAATTCAGGTCTGTGGGAAAACACAGGCATACAAACCCAAACACCCAGGTTATGTGAATATGCAGGGATACAGACAAATCCTAGAACCAAATACAAAAGCCCAGGCACATGCAAATAAACTTGTGACACACTCCTGCTTTTTATTTATTACCAATTAATAAGGCCAGGCTTGCTTGAAGTCTGGATGGCTTCTTCCCTCTCATACCATCAGATGGGCCAAATATTCACCAATCTACAATCTGAGTCACATTCACAAAAATGTGCACCAAGAGTACCCCTGAGTTCAATCCCCGGTACCAAAAAAAAATGTGCACCTCACATAAGTCATGCCAAAGCCTTCTCACTGTCCTTGCCAGCACAGCTTTTCTGTCTTTTCTCACCCCAAAAGGTAGGAAAAGAATGGTGTGCTATGGTAGAGTATGTACTGGTGCATGTGTTCATATGACACATGTTTCTTCATACTGATGAGTCAGCCTGGTGAAAGGGAAAAAGGGCACTCACTAGTCATGTACAGACTTCAAATTACCACAGGCTGACAGTTGAATATTGCTTTGCCTGCACTGTGCTACTGTTGTAGATTGGACTGCTTTTTCACTGAACTGATTGACTTAAGTGTGTGTTTTGGCATCTTATAGACATGACCTAAGGGTGCTTTCTCTGGACCTGAGTGAGGCTGTATCAACTGTGTGGAGTTGATTCTTCTGAGTGAACTTACCAATCAATTAAAGAATAAAGGTGATGGAACTGGCTAGA
The DNA here is from genome assembly GCA_028644305.1 of Xerus rutilus. Taxonomy (NCBI): domain Eukaryota; kingdom Metazoa; phylum Chordata; class Mammalia; order Rodentia; family Sciuridae; genus Xerus; species Xerus rutilus. Next base: position 56,701,364 of record CM053403.1, on the reverse strand, counting down.
TCAGATTGTTGACTGGGTCTTGCATGGTCCTGAAGTGATTCTGAATCAAAAAGGAAGGACAGACCTGACAATTTAAAAACAAGATCAACCAGGCATGGTGGCACAGGCCTGTAACCCTAGCAACTGGGCTAAGGCAGGAAGATCACAAGTTCAAGGCCAGCCTCAGTAACTTGTTGAGATCTCAGCAATTTAGTAAGACTCTGTCTCAAAATAAAAAATAAAAAAGACTGAGGATGCAGCTCAGTTGTAAAGAATCCCTGAATTTAATCCCTAGCATCAAACAAAGAGAAGGAAAGGAAGGAAAGAATGGGAGGGAGGGAGGAAGAGAGAGGGAGGAAAAAGGAAAAGAAAAGGGGAAAAAATCTATCAATTAAATAGAGATTAACCAGTAGGGCTACATGGTACTGTGTTCAGCAAAACAGTCAATTGACCAAAATGTTCTTATTGCAACCAGTTTTCATGAGATGCAGCAGCAGCAATAGCTTCTGAGAGTTGGGGAAACCAAATGTGTTTGCATTCAACCCTGTATCTCTCCTAGCATTTAGGGTATGGGAAGGGTCCCGTAAGTGACTTTGCCTTTGAAAGAATAAAGTAGGGACATTGACTCTACATATGATTGCATGAATATGGGTAGCTGCAATTTAACACACCACTGCAAGCAAGAAAAGTCATGTAATTTGGGTTTTCTCTTTATATGGAATCACAGAATATTAGGTATTGAAGCGACCTTGGAGTTCATGTGGAAAGACTTGGAGAGTTTTAAAAGACTTGCCCAAGGTCACACAGCAAGTAAATGGCTGAAACACATTTAGACACTATAATAACAGAGTGCCACAGACTGGGTGACTTAAATACAGAAATTAATTTTCTCACAGTTCTAGAGGCTTAAAGTCCAAGACCTAGGAGTCCGCAGTGTTGGTGCTTCCTGAGGCCCCTCTCCTTGAGTTGTAGGTAGCTGTCATCTCCATCTGTTTTCATGTAGTTTTCCCTCAATGTCTGTCTATGAACTACTCTATTCTTATAAGGATATGAGGCATATTGGATTAGGTCCCACCTATATGATCTCATTTTGTTAATTACCTATTTAAAGGCCCCATCTCCAAATAGAGCCACATTCTAAGGTACTGGGAGTTAGGACTTCAACATATGAATATTAAGGGGACACAATTCAGCTCATAACATACTCCGGACCCCCAGTCCACTGCCATTGTGTCCATATCAGACCAAGGGATCGGGTGGATTTTATACTTGGAAGAATTCAGTTTTGTTTCTTATTTTTTCCTTAGGAATGGGGAAGTTGCTGTGCAGCTCAGTTGTAAAGAACCCCTGAGTTTAATCCCTAGCACCAAACAAAGAAAAGGAAAGGGAGGGAGGGATGAAGAGAGAGGGAGAGAAAAGGAAAAGGAAAGGAAAAAAATCTATCAATTAAATAGAGATTAACCAGTAGGGCGACATTTTTAAAAAAATTTTTTGGTACTAGAGATTGAACTCAGGGGCACTTGACCACTGAGCCACATCCCCAGCCCTATTTTGTGTTTTATGTAGAGACAGGGTCTCACTGAGTTGCTTAGCACCTCGCCATTGCTGAGGCTGGCTTTGAACTCGCGATCCTCTCAGCCTCTGTAAGTGCTGGAATTACAGGCTTGCACCACCGCGCCTGGGTGTCTTTTTATTTTTTAATTTTGAGACAAAGTCTTACTAAGTTGCTGAAAATCTCATCAAGTTACTGAGGCTGGCCTTGAACTTGTGATCCTCCTGCCTTAGCCCAGTTGCTAGGGTTATAGGCCTGTGCCACCATCCCTGGCCCTTTCTCTTAAGTATAACAAGCATTACTAATGCTAAACTCAACCCTTCCCTTGCTCTCAGTCCTCAGAGTTGTACAGGAAGAAAAGTCCATTTAATAAGAGGTTTTTCCTCTTTAAAGCTTGAAAATGGCTTGACAATATCTTAAGAAATATTTTTTCAATGGTCTCCTTCTCTCATCTCTAGCTAGGAATGGGGGAAATAAGAGCTAAAGGAGTTGCCCTCACCCCTTTGCTCTCTACCCTGAGAACTTCAGCCTCCTCTTCAGGCCCTGACCAGCTTGAGAAATGGATTGAGGTGGGTTAATGTGTAATGTGGTATAGAAATAGGGCAAATGGTAAGGCCCTCTAATGTCCTAGAAATCACAAAGATGGGCTTCAGTGGGATTATGGAGTGTGGTGTCTGATGAGGCATTTGCCAAAACATGGCCACGACCAGGAAGGAGGGCCCACATTATTATGATGGTTGGTGCCTGTGTTCTCTGCTGTGGAAATCAAGTTGCATTCTGGGATCTTGAGGGAGCAGTTCCAAAGATACCCAGCTGAAACACAAAGAGAGCCAGATTCCGTGTAGTGTTGTGGAGAGTACTAGTTTGAAATCAGAACACTTGGATTCTGGTCCCTGCCTGAGCCTCAGTTTCCCTTTCCTCACAATGAAGTGGTTTGATTAGGTTATCATTAAGATCCTTCCAGCTCTGAGACTCTAAGCAAACACTGGAGGATGCTGGGGGCAGGGAGAAGGAATACTCTTTGTAGCAAATCAAATGATGGACTATGTGTCTCCGTGAACCAAACCAGGCACAGAAGACTCTCCATCTTCATTCCAGAGTTGGTGGGGGGTGAGAGAGTGGGGGTGTTTGCTGCGGTGTCTCCTCATTTGACAACTCAACCTTTTCCACAGGGCCCCTGCAGACACACCATGGGGAACTGTTTCCCTTAAGGACCCTGCCCCTGAGGCCAGGGAGGCAGAAACAAGATGGAACAGAAAGATGAGGAGGGTGCCTGCATGATGCCAGCAGCCAGGTGAAAACAGAGAAATCAGCCCACTATCTGCTTAGTTTCAAATATCAGAATAAAGGGATCCAGTTTTGTAGCTTTCATCTGAAGTTAATAGATAATGAGATGCAGGATCAGCCTTATGTAGTGATGCAGTTTAAAGCTCCTGGGAAGGCTCTATTTCCCCCTCCCCAATTATCCTGCCACTGAAATGCCTTAAGTCCCACCATTAGAGCACATGATGTTAAGTACAGCCCTCTGCAGATCACATCCTTTAAAATACAAAAGCACCACTGGGATACTTTATCAAACAAGGATACAGCCAGAAAAGTAGTGCTTATGGGGGATGCTTAGGGAGATGAGGGGCTCTGAAGATCAATCTCTAGATACTTCTCAGTTTCACAAGCTGACCCTTGTGGGAAAACTGGACTCTGCCTGAGGAAGTTTGAATTCAGGGACTCCCCTAGAAACAGATGCCTGCAATTATGGGTATATTCTTCATCTTGGGAAAATGGGTGGACTCTAAACAGTGAGGTAGTGATCATGCTGAAAAATCACAGGGGCTGCCAGTAAAATTGAATTCAGGGAAATGAAAATTCCCATAGTACACATGTACCTGGGTCAGCTACTATAAAAGCCAGTGTAGAAGTGCTTTATGGAGCCCCTTCTGTATTCCCTGAGGAGGTAAAACCATTTTAGGAAAAAAACTTTCTTCATTTCCATGATTTTTTGCAGTTTATCTAACCCATAAAGCACAATTTTGGAAGTGTTAAAACCTAGGAGGTAGGGAAACACACAGCCTGGGTTCACACCTAGCCATGTGACCTGGGCAGGTAACAACCTTTTTTTCCCCCCCTTGTTCTGGGGATGAAACCCAGCGACACTTTACCACTGAGCTATACCCCCATACCTTTTTATTTTTTATTTTTAGGCAGGGTCTCACTAAATTTTCCAGGCTGGCCTCAAATTTGTGATCCTCCTGCCTCAGCCTCCTGAGTAGCTGGGATTACAGGCATGCACTACATTGCCCAACTGATTTAACCTTTCTGAGATTACATTTCCTCATCAAATCCAATATAAAAAATCATCAGGTATATAGCAATCTTCTATAAACGGGGAGGGCTATTATGGTTATGAGTATAGAGGAGGCTGCAGGACACTATCTATAAATTGGAACTAAATTCTAGAATAAATGATGACCATCATGATCAGAATAAATCAGAAGTCAGACCTTGATGAACTTTGCATAATCTCCTCTTACCTGGATGAAGACAGTCTTTTTTTATATATAAATTATTTTATTTAAATGCATTTCAAGTCATAGTACATATACAGAGCTCAATTTTTCCATTTCTCTGGTTGCAAACCAGATAAAGTCACACCATTTGTGGAAGACAGTCTCTTTTTAATTTTGTTTTGCCTTTCAAGATCTCACAATAAAAGGGGAAAGAGTTCTGTACCCCTCTAAATAGCCCAGAAGTCTCACATTTGGGGAAATATTGACCTTACCCACAGAAAAGATGGGTAGTTGCCCCCATGACATGATTTAAGGAAAATCATAAGCCATTTTCACTCAAATTTTTATCATGCCACCTGCCATATTAGCCCGAAATTCCATCAACATAGGTATTTCTCTCCCTCTGGCAATGGATTTTGAATACCTCTACCAAAAAACACAGTTGCCTGGGAGAATGTATTGTCAACATATTGGTGAAAGTTTCCTAATCTGGCGATCTGAGCAGGGCATGGTGGCTCACGCTTGTAATCCCAGCACTTTGAGAGGCTGAGACAGGAGAATTGCAAGTTCAAAGCCAGCCTTAGCAATTTAGTGAGACTCTGTCTCTAAATAAAAAAATAAAAAGGGCTGGGGATGTGGCTCAGTAGTTAAGTGCCCCTGGGTTCAATCCCTGTACCAAAAAAAAAAAAAAAATCTGGCAATCTGGCTGTTACCCAATAGAGAAGAATGGGCTGGGATTCAGACAAGTAAGTTTTTGTAGGACTGGGTTATCAAAAGGCCCAGAGGATAGGTCTTTTCTTTCCAGGAGGCATACAGTAGAATGTGTGGGTGACAGAAAGACAGGAGGACTATAGGAAAAGGAAAAGATACCAAATGGGGATGGACCCACCAGGAATGTCAGCTATGCCACCTATTATTTAGGGAGCTCTTGTACCTTCCAGCCCAGACTCGCTTCCTTCTAGGAGTAATTGTGTACTTGTGCAGAGAGGTGTGGAGTTGATCCTAGTGTCAGTGTAACCTGAGCGGCAACACCCAGGGTCTCAATGACTGAGGCCAGGCAGCTCCATCTATGACCAGGATTATCATGATAGCCGCTACAGTCTTCCATTCTGAGTTGGGATCAAGGGGATGGACAGCAGGGAGTGTGCCATACATGTTGGGACTCCGAGGGCTTTTTTAGTAAGTCCAAAGTCTAACCAGAATCCATCATCCAAAAGTATGTGTCTGCTCTGTCTGGATTGTAATCTCTGAGGAGATAAGAATTTATACTTAAAAATGCAAAGAATTGAGTATTTTTTTTAAAATGTAGCCACTATCATGGCTATTTACTCAGGAAAGCACACATATACATCTATATTCTTTCTTTTCTTCCTACCACCTCCCTCCCTCCCTCTCGTCTTCCTCTCCCTTTCCTTCTCTCCTTCGTTCCTAAAAGGCCAATGAGATATGTAGGACCTAGCAGTTCTGAGATATGACCCCAAACATCAGGAAAGACACTAGAGTGAATATTACATTTGCAGGACTGCCTACATTCCTACACCTGACTCAGACGTTCTGGCCTCATGGCAGCTCCAGTCTTCTCTGTAACACTGCCTACCCTAAAAAAAGCAACAAGAGAAGTAAGGAATTGGTTCCTTCCACATTATCTTAAAAATTGCTGTGATATCAGAGTAACTATTAATGCCTACAACAATCACAATAAAGTAGATCTTTGGGGGGCCTAAACCAATCCTCTCTTTAACCTTTCCTCCTCTGAATTATGGGGAATATTTCTTAAGAAAGATGAAAAAAAACAGGCATGGAAGAGGACGATTGGAAATGGGGGAGAACATGCTAAGCAGGTGTAAAACACAGAAAGCATTCAGTAAAAGCTCCATTTCAGAGAGGGTGACTGTGGATGGGAGGAGGAGAAGGAGCTGAAGGGTGGTAATTAGCTTATTATCGTTTCCCTTGGGTGTTGTGAGAATTCCTTAGGAGACACTTGTAAAAAAGCAGAGGAAAGACAGTAAATACACATCTAATGATATGCTAAATAAATTATTATTGTTATTATTATGACTATTATTATAGCAATTGCAACTTGCTCCTGGCATCCAAGTTTCCACTAGAGATGAGAATTGGTCCCTCTACAGCCAGGCTTCCACTGCTGCCAATATGCCCCCAGGCACTCGCCTACTCTCAGGAATTGTTGAGTAATTGGGCAATATAGACCAGTCTTCAGTTAATAGCTGATCAGGAGCCTCTGCCAGGTGCTTGCTCTAGCAAAGAAGAAAAGGAAAACGGATTTGTTAAGAATGGCAGAGGTTATACTTTGGGAAGAACTTTTTGACAACACCCCAACTCTGCAGCAAGGGAACTCAGGGAAGGCAAATGTCAAGGCAGGTGAGTGGGGAAGCAAGGGGGTCACAGAAAGAAAGGGATGTTAAACAAACCAGGGATAGTTCTCTACCTAGAGATCATGGGCTTTTTGGACTCCATATAACCCCAGCAACTGTCAAGGACACTGCGTATGTGTGCATGTTGCTGGTGAGAGAGCCAATCATTTTTGTCAGCTTCTCAAAGGGATCTGGGCACAGAAACAGCTAAGAGCCACATCAGCCCAGGTAAAGGGACACGGGACTCCCTAGAATAAAAAATAGTGGCCAGTGCTTCTTGGTTGCCTGCATTTTGACCAAGAACAGTCTTTATCTGAACTGTGAAGTTTCTGATGTTTTCAACAATGTCCCCCACCCAATCCCCATCCTGGCCAGAGCCCAGACACCTGCCCTGAATCCTTCTTAGGCAAACAGATGTAAATATGGGACGCTCAGTTCTCCCTGCCTTTTTTAAATTTATACATATAATTTTTAGTTGTCAATGGATCTTTATTGTATTTATTTATTTACATGTGGTGCTGAGAATCAAACCCAGTGCCTCACACATGCCAGGCAAGCACTCTACTATTGAACCCTCCCTGTGCTTCTTTAGGAGAAGCATAACCATCCCTGTGGGCATTACCTATTGGTGGTGAGGGGAGAGGAAGGCTGTGAGGAAACTATCAAAGGCTGAGGGAACTAGAAAATGGGATCCCAGGTTTAATTTAGCCCCCATCTAACCTTAGTCCTTCTCTTAGACACAGGGTGGGTGCCTCTAAGGAGCCTTTAGGAGAAAGGGAACCAAATTGGAGGGTCCACCCAAATCTAAGCCTTAATGGGAGAGAAGAAGGCTGCCCCTTCCCTGTAGACAGGAATCCTCATTAGATGGGGGAACCTGGAACCTGCCCATCTCATTCCATTTCCTGACAGTGACTGCCTGGCCCCCAAGATCCCGGAAGAAACTATTTTAACAGGGAACAAAGAGGGGAAAACAGTGACAATTAAAAATATATATTATATATGTATATATAAAATAATCTGATTGGGGCATTCTAAGATTGGAAAATTTTGTGATTGGCTGATTGATTCAACAATTGATTGATTTTGCAGTTGCTGGGGATGGAACCCAGGGCCTTGCTTGTGCCAGGCAAGTGTGATACTACTGAGCCACTCCCCCAGGCCATTGTGAGATTTTTAAAGTTAATTTTTTTTAAAAAATTTAAGCTACTAAATTAAAAACTTAAAGTATTAAGTCTGACCTTTTTGGTATCCCTGGAGCAGAGCTGGGAAATAGAGGCTTTCCTTCTGCCAGGCTGTCCTGCACTGACTTATTTTTATTTTATTTGTGTATTTCTTTATAGAGTGGTAGTTCCTCTTTGGGTCCCTCAAGGCAGACTGTCTAGGCTTCCTCCAGCCCAGGTACCTGGGTGCCTGCTAGCCAGTGGTGGTCACAGTGGCATGCAGAGTGAGGGTGAGCTTTCTGCTACCAGGAATTGTGTACTGGGAATCTGCTCTGTGCCTGGTAGCAGAAAGAGGCCTTGACCTGGACGAGTTCCCAGTTTTATGGGCAAGGGTATGTGGAGGGTGGTATATAGCATTTAACCCCTTCCCAGGTGACTTCACTCCCTTCCCAATATCTTAGGGATCTTGGAGGCAGAACTGGCCACCTAGATTGAGATCAGGAAAACTTTTGCACAAACCATTCAGCAAAAAGTATCTGGGACTTCCTGATTAAAACAAAAACAAAACAAACAAAAAAACCAACCAAAATGTGTGTGTGTGTGTGTGTGTGTGTGTGTGTGTTTCCCCTGGAATGGATGGTGGCAGAGGAAGAATTGTGGAGTCTTGGCCCAGTGGCACTTGCAAGGGAACTGGAAGAAGAGCAGTGTGGGTATGAGTGGAACAAGTGAGGTCCTGGGGCTTAGATCTATATTTCCTGCTTGTTAAAGTCAAATTCTACTCCAAAAGATCCAAGGCAGGGTGGTTACAGATCTGCATGGGCCCCTCTGTACCCAGAGGGAGCTCCAACTCCGGGAGCAACAAAGAAGGAACAGGCCAGTGGAGCTGAATCAGGTGACAGAGGCCCAGGTCTGGGAGAACGATGGTGAAGAAGACCTCTCTACCAGTCCTATCAGAACAGGCCCAAAATTCACAAATTCACTCCTTGGTCTCTTGGTCATTCATGGTCACCCCTGGGGGCACAGAAAGCCCAGTGAAAGCAAGCTTTATTTGACCAGATTGCCTCAATTTCCTGGCTGTATTACCAGAAAGCAGTGGTGGCAAAAGTACACTCCCCTCCTTGCCCAGTGCCTCCCCATACCTCTTTCACCTCTTAATCAATATTTCTCCTCCCACTCCTCATTCACTAAGGATTGAACCCAGGGTCACTTTACCACCAAGCTACATCTTCAAAATTATTTTCTATTTTGAGACAGGATCTTGGTAATTAATTTGTCTAGGCTGGTCTCCAACTTGCAATCCTCCTGCCTCATCCTCTCTAGTCACTGGGAGGACAGACCTGCACCACCGTGCCAGTTTGAAGCCCACTCTTTCAAAAATTAGGGTTCAAGAGAAATGAGCTAGGAATGAAGGTGGGGCAAGGCAGACACTAACCTTTGGTGTACTCAAAGTCTAGCAGGAGGCTGCTCCCTCAGTGGAGGGTGCCTCCCAGTGGGATGGTGGGAGTGCTCACTGCTTCTTCTTTTGTAACGTGGTCCACACCTGTCTACAGCCAGCCCCTCACAGAAGCAGCTGTCACCTTCTGGTGAGTGCCTGGTGTTTACCCCTGTCTATCTGTTCCTGGGAGCCCCAATTATCTTCCATTTCCCCTCCCTTCTGGACACTTCCTATGCTTTGTTTATCCTTTTGTAATTTCATCCCTCCCTGAATAAAAAACTATGCTAGCAAGTTTCCTAGATGGCCAGATACAGCTTTTCCAACGGCCCTCTGCCGTTATCTCCCTGAACAAGTCTCTCCCAGCCCCTACACATAAATATGTCTATTCAGAAATAGACTGGCCTAAGTCCCAACACACACACATCAGGAGATAATTATGCCTTATATACATATGGATATCTCTATAGAGTTATATTCAAAAGTGCCTATAACTCTAGAAAGATAGCAGCATGTACATATAGGACTATAATTACTTATGTCTATTTTTATAACTATGTGGTTATAAATAGATATGCCCATATATAGTGATAATAATATAGAAATATCTCCATAGCCATATATGACTCTAAGTGAATGCTCTAACTACTCTATATCACAATCAATAAGTATATATCTGCTGATACATAATTCTAATGATATACATTTATCTATATAGCTGCTCAGGGATATAAATCTGTCAGAATATCAAATGTCCATAAAGCAGGATGGCTATAAGAGAGTTGTATATTTTCTCATATATAAATCTGCTCCTATAACTACTGTATATGCACAAGTACAATGGAAATAATTATATTTTCCTCAAGCATAAATCTGTAAATACAACCACAGCACATTTAGGTATGGTTAGAGATAAAGCAATATTTTGTAGACATCAGTCTGTCAATAGAGCCACCAGTGCTTCCAAACAGAGAGAGTTATAGAGGGTGTTATAAATAAACTCTCCAGATGTGAATGGATCAGTAGAACTAGATGTAAACAGGGCTCCAAGCTGTTTTTCTTGGTAAAATATTTCTGAAGGGAACCAGGTCACGCAGGACAGGGGGCTAAGACGCCTGGGTACTGGTATTTTTCCCCCAAGGAGTATTGGAGGTCGCTGGACTTTGGAAAGCCAAGCTGGAATGGGTGGGGGGCAGTGTCAGCTCCCAACGCAGCCCAGAAGCCCCTTCCATCAGTCTCCCGGTGGCTGAGAGCCGCGCAAGTGGAGAGGCCTAAGGGAGAAAAATGAAAAAGCGGAAGCTGGCTTGAATCACTTTGTCCCCTTTAGGATCGCAAAACCCTCTCACTAGGGAAGCCCTAGTTGGGTCTCTGAGCGGAAAGAGCCTGAAAGGCGCGGAGGCTGGGGGACAGGGGCCGCAAGCTGGGCTGGGGAGGCCGAGGCCGACCGTTGTCTCCAGCCAGCGCGTGGCCGGCTGGCGTCCCACCACCCGGGGCAGCTGCCTAGCCGGCGGCCTCCTGGATCTTAAGACCTGGGTCCTCTCCCTGCGCCCTGCGCCCTGCGCCCTGCGCTGGGCGCTTCAACCTGTTTTATTTTATTTTATTGGTATTTTGTGTTTTGGCGGTGTCCTCCACCCGTGTTGTTCCCAAATTCGAGGACACCCGGGGCGCTCTCAGGAATCTTTGTGTGCGTTGGTCTTAAAGCGGTGACTCAGTGGATGGAGTATCTCTTTTCAGACCAAATGGGTCACCCGCGGTTGAAAAAGAATCCAAATCTTTGAAAAGGTTTGTGATTTAAATCTTTTAGACGTTCTCATGCTCATTGGTTATGGTCATTTTCTTTTCTTTTCTCTTTTAAAAAGTTGGTTAATATTTGTTCTTATATTTTTCTTTTTGATCTTATTTTTGGGGGGAGTACAATTTTTTTGAAGGAAGGATTTCGTTAGACCCGAAACTGTAGGGCGGCTTCCTCTCCCGCAAACGTCGTATCTCTACACCTCTGACTCCCACCTCCCCAAACAAATTAATTAATAAAATTACCAGAAAACTGTACCTGGAGAGAATGAGGTGGACATTGCAGGGCACTGGACTGTGGTCTTCGCTTCCTTTACGGAAATCCACTTGGCTCCACGCTCGCGAAGGAAAATTCAAGGCGCTTCAACTCCTCCCTTCGTCTTCTTTTAAAAAAGAGTCTAGGAAGGGAACTTTCCCTGGGCCTGCAGAAACCCCTGCTTCGCTCTCTGATTCTCCCCACTCTCCCGGGCGGGCGGCCATAAATATTTTTCTGCTTCCCGCCGGGCCCGCGGCTAGTCCTCCTGGGCACTCCTGCCGCCCGGGGCCTCGGGGATCGAGGCTGTGGTCATAGCCTCATTTAACTCGGTCCCTTGGCCTGACCCTGCACCTTTGGCCTTCTCATTAAGACAGGGGATCCCAGAAGGTCCTCAAAGCCACTAACCACCCCGTAAGTGGGGTCCCTTTCCTTCTCGTTCAAAGCAAAAGACAGTGAAAAAGAAGCAGAAAAGAGTGGCCTCCTGGTTCTTCCTCCCCTCCTCTGGTCAGAGGACTCTGTCTACGGAGGGGATTCCCAGCCCCAGCCCCCCAGGGCATTTAAAGAAGCTAACTTCCTTTCTAGTCTTCCTCTTAGATTCTGTGATAGTGACCTCTTCCTGTGCCCCCTCCTCAATATAACTCCTCAGCATTTTATTGTTGCTCTACTAGGGTGGGACTCTTAACTACTGCTTTTATTATTGTTATTTATTGTTATTATGATTGTTAGAGATTTGTTCTTCGGGTTCAGGGAACAACAGCCTGGCCCAGAAGGAGGCCTGCCTGTCACACACGAATGGGGAACACACAGACACAAACACCTAATATGGTGCACACACTCACATGTATATGCCCACAAATGCCTCCTAGGTTCGGGCCCCTGAACAGCAATTCAAATGAGGCAGGCGTCCTCCTATCTCCCAACACACAAACAGCACGCTACCCACGCTCACCAGCATTCAGGCAGAACACCACCCCCAGACCAATGCCAAAACCCACACGCACCGAAATTGCAAGGCAAAGAAAATAGGTATGAATCCCTTCTCTCCCACAATCTGGAGGGGCGAGTCAGGCCTCGGTCTCTTTCCCCCAGTCTCTCTCGCTTTCTCTCTCTCTCTCTTTTTTTTTCTCCTTGTTTACAGCTTCAGAGAGCTCAAGGCCCATAAATCTTGAGGGGCCTACAGAGCGCAGAGCACATTTGTATGCATCGTTAGGACTCGCTAATACCTAAGCCCATTAACGAGCGTGTATGCGCGTGGTTTCCGGTGTATATTAACTTATAGTTAAATTCTGGAGGAAAGGGCATTGTGAATTAACATATACCGAATCCATCACGGGCTTTTGTCATATCAGATTAGTCAGCCACGGGTTTGGGGGAGCAAGTTGCCTGGGTCAGGGTCTAATCACCCTCCAAACTTTGTGGAGTAAATTTGGGGGTCTGGGAAAGACAAGCACACGCCTCCTGCCCAGCCCTGGTGTTTCCGACCCGCAGGCCAAGTAGCTGCACACCTGCGGGAAGACCTGGGTCTAGGAGAAGGCTGTTGCGCCCGAAAGAGGCGGGCGAGGGGAGGCCCCTCTGGCGGCAGGCTGGGGTTGTGCTAGGGCCGCTCGGCCCGGTGGTCGATGGATGGGCCGTCTGGTTTCCGCTTTGCAAAAGAAACGCGAGGAGAGGCTAGTGGACTCGCTGAACTTTAATTAAACTGAAGAAAATACAGTGGGAGGAGGGAAAAACGATCCAGTAGGAGGAGGAGGAGGCCAAGGACGAGGCAAGGAAGAAAGTCCGGGCTCTATAGAGCCTGGACGTCTCTTCAGAGGGCTGAAAGCTGGTGGTTGTATGGTCCTTTCCCCACCATACAACCAGTCGGGAACAGCTTTTTAAAAACAAGAAAGGAAGAAAGAAGAGGAAAAAGGGAAAGAAAAGGTAAAGAAAATCTAACTATATGACAAAGATTCAGCCAGGTGTTCCTAGTTCCAATGACTCAGATCCTCTTGGAACCCCAAGGATCTTGGTAATTGGGCCTGCATAGATGGAGATGCAGGATGCCAGTTCTAAAGAGAGGACGGGAGAGGAAGGTCCATTTCTTGGGGTCCAGTAGAAAATGCCAAAGACAAAACAAGCCAAATTATTATGTCCGTGTAGATCTATCTTCCTATCTAAATACAGCAGACCGGGGCGGGGGGCATAATCGGCCGGGATGGAGCGGGCTGGCAGGAGCGAAAATGCTTTCCTCCCCTCTCCTTTGCGGGAACAGCCAGAGGCCTCCCCAGGCAGTGCAGGCGGTCGCGCCGCGGCCGGGCAGCGGCCGGCCCGGGCCGGGCCTGGGGGAGGGGAGGCGGGGGCGGGCCCTCCCCGGGCGCTGTGAACTTTAGCTGGGCCGCCGCCTGTCAGCCTCAGAAAGCGTTAAAGGTGCAGCAGCCCGCGCCAGCCTCCGCAGCCGCCTTTGTACGCGTGATTTATGACTTCAATCTTGGTTCACCGAGAGTTCACACGGCTTTCGCTGCTGTTGAAGGTTAAAAGATGGTCTTCGCTTGACAAGTGGGACTATTGAAAATTCCTTCTTCTTCGTTTTTTTTTTTTTTTTTTTAAAGACGCAAGAGCGGAGGCTCAGGAGAGAAAAAATTTGGGGGGAGGGGACAGAGGTTGCAGGTGGGGCAAAATAGTAGGTCAGGAAAGTTTGCCCTCCTACATTTAGGATTTTCTGTAGCTAAGATTTGAGTGTGTATTGGTGAGGAGGGTAGAGAATAGGAGGGAAGAGGTTTAGAGATTTCTCGTATTTGGAGGCCAAATGAGTGGCATTTTGAAAAACACAACGTGTTTTCCACCTCTAGATAACTTGCATTACAGACCCTATCCCAACCCTCCTCTTGAGACCGAAAGCCGGCCAGGTAAGGAGAAAGCTGAATGAAGCGCAGGGTATAGCTGACTATGCCAGAAGGTGTGCCTGGCTGACCTTCCACCTTGCCTAGAAAGCCAGGTTTCAGTGTGCTCTTGTACCTTCAGATTTGGCAAGGGCATTTCTGGGCCATAGTGTTTCAACTCTCTTCATCCTGTCCTGTGGGTTTAGTTTAACATGTATAATTGATGCAAATGAAGAGGAAGGAAGGTAGAATTGGGACTAGAAATCTATCTAATCCCAAATCCCCTTGGTCCATGAATGGGTCCCTCATCCTTCTAGCATTTTGGAGAACGTAGTGTCACAGCATAGATGGTAGCCAAAGGTCTTCTGATGGTTAGAAAATAAAGATCCTTTGTCATCTAAGGCTTTTGTGTATTTGGAAGAACAGGAGCCTCCTATTTTTGAGAGAGAGAGAAAAAGAGAGAGAGAGTGAGATACACCCTGGAGCTGTGAGGGACTGAGTGGTTCTTAAAGGTTCCTTGAAGCTATTTTTAAATTACTTGGTGTAAAAATTTGGGATTATGATGTTGGAGAGGGGCAAAGTAGAGAAGCAGGTCTGGTGTTGGGCTTGCCCACCTACTCCTACGTAGACACCATTTCCATTATTGGTACCACTTAGGGTTTTTGGGTTTTGTGGTGTTAGGGATAAGAACCCAGGGCCTCAAGCATGCTAGGTAAGTGCTCTGCCACTGAGCTATACTCCTAACTCTCTTATATAGATGTCAGAGCCAATCCCTCAAATCCAGATCCTGGAACCAAAGGCATTTACATTGGAAGTGGTGCTCCCTGTCTCTCTTCTCACACACAGTTTGGAGAGACCTTCCATCACAATAGGAGGATTCCTAGGCACTCCCTATGAGAGTTGAGAAGGGAGAGGGGGAAGAGCCAGGAAGATGGCCACATCTCCCTGGGACATCCCCCCACACACACATACCAACACCTCCTGCAGGGGATCCCATATATAAATAGCAGAACAGGGAGCAGAGAACAGAAAGACTCCAGAAATCTAGACTCCAGGTTCTGAGGTCACTTTGGTACAGATGACCCTCTGGCCTCAAGAAGAACCCAGAAGCAGTGTGGTGCTGTATTTAGAAGTTTTGGGGTAGGCAGTGTTAGGAGGAATGGCCAAGGAAGCTAATGAATCTCTTCTAGGTTCTGGTTGGGAAGCAAAGAAATGAACATAATGGCCTCTGGAAATAATGGCTGCACTGAAGTTCCCTTCCCACCACCTCTGACTATGTTTCTCCCTGGAAAATAATTTCAGTGGGGTTGTGCTTATCTGCAAGTCTGGAATAATTATAAATTTTTAATTCATAATTAAGATTGTTGGTTGTGACCATTGTTCTTCAAGAGACCTGTTTATTTCCTTCTCTTCTGTGAGGCAGAAGGCAGCCTCAGTTAGCCTCTGCCCTCTGGAACAAGCAAACTGAGGCCCAGTGCCTCTTAAAGAGCCCTTGAACTCAGCCATCTGTGGAAGGGTTGCCTCATTACTAGTCAGTTCATGTCGCACTTCACAAAGTATTTGTGCTCAATACAACCACCTCCCACTAACCTAAGATTGCCTCAGATTTCAAAGTGCTTATAGGCTTGGCTCCTGGGGAGACTAAGAGTGAGACTCCAACAAGAGAAGGAGCTTGGTCAATCTCTGGAGACAGAAATGAAGGCCAGGTGGCAGGGTTTCCAGGCATAATACCTGAGCAATCTGGGATGAAGAATGGACAGTCTGCCTCCCCTGCCCTAAGGACATGCTGGCCTCCCTCAAACCTCTAGGTCCCTTGAATACACACCTGACTTTCCTTGCCACTGCCCCCCCCCCATATACACACACAATAGGGAGGCACAGGCTTCAAGATGCACCATGTTCTTAGATGGTTGTGGGTAGGGACGTGGGATCTGCCAGTTGTTTCACATCTGTAAAGACATAGAGCAGAAAGTTGCTCCTATCCTATAAGATAATTTCCACCTAAATCCCTATTTTCAGTTCGCCTAGCATGAAATAATTGCCTCCATTTCCTTTCTCCTCTACTACCCTCTGGAAATAGGGAGGATAGAGGCAGGATGAGCAGTTCCCAACAACAGCTGAACCTAGAGAAAGAGCCAGAAGTAGAAAATGAAGGGGGTGATAATTATTTCCTACAAGCTTTATCTACATTCTTTAAACCCAGATCAATACCCTGAAACCAGGGCCAGAGGAAGCAACCCACCTGTAGTCAATTCTCTACTCTTTCTTCTCATGGAAAAAGAGCATTTTCTTTCTCCCTGAGGCCTGGATTGCTCTGAGTCCTTTGCTCTAAGAACATTACAGTTTTCCAAAGGACATCTGGGGACCCAAACTCCATGTATCTCTCAGTGCCTGTCTGGTCTAGAAGGAAGCCAGTGGCCACTTTACCCTCCACCAGTGGGTTGGTTCATGGAGTCTCCTCAACCACCATCCCAAAACTCACCTGCTCTTTCTGAGAGCTGGCCCAGCATCTTTGATCTTGCCCAAGTCAGGACACAGGTAGGAAGCCTGCTCAGAGGGTTCTCAGGAGCTGGTTATATAGTTTAATGTACTGTTTGACGGTAAATAAAGGGACCTTGGGAAAAAAAGGAAGGAGCAACTGTGCCTGGCATCTCCCCACCCGCCCCTCCTCCGGACATTGGCTTTCTTGATGAAACAGTGCACTGTTGTTCTTGAACAACCATTCCCCACCATCTCTGTTCGAAGGGTTTGAGTTTCACCCTCCGTTCACCCCCATTAATCACCCCAGCAGCTAAACATCACCCAGCCCCCTCTAGCCCTTTCTCTTCTTCTTGCCCTTAGTATTCATGGCGGGGCATTCCTCACTGCTGCGTGCCTCACAAAGATCCCTCCTCTCACACAAGGACCCTCCCCCTCTCTAGCTACCCAGTCCATGGTGGGCACTACTCACTGTTCTGGGTGTCCTGACGGCCAGATCACACTCTTGGGCTCTCTTCCCCAGCTTGCCCCATTCCCACGCACAATCCCGCTCACCACACCCTCCTTCAGGAGCTTCATCTCGTGGCCACACCATCTCCTCCCCACCATCTTTCTTTCCTCCATGCTCCTTCTGCTTGTAGCTCCCATCTGCCTTTCAACACTTCTCCTTGCCTCTTGTTTCTTCTGCTCCACCAAGACCTTCCCTAAGCTCTTTAGATGGTGACTCTGAAGGCTGTTCCTTCTAACCTCAAGAAACTGAGAGGCAGTGTGGCACAGTGGTTAAAAGCATGGGTTTAAATTCAAATCCCAGATCTGATACCTGCTAGTTATAGGCAACTATAGACAAATTACTCAACCTTTCTGAGCCATCCATAAAATGGACATGCTCATTGGCCTTGTAGAGTTGTTGTGTAGATCAAATTAAATTTTATTTGCATAGATCCAAGCATTCAGCAGAACTTTGATAAATGGTTGTTATTAATATCAGAAGCTTCTTGAGGAGAAAGGATGCTCTTTGGTTTTTTTTGGTCCCAGGGATTGAACTCAGGGGCACTGGACCACTGAGGCACATCCCCAGCCCTGTTTTGTGTTTTATGTAGAGACAGGGTCTCACTGAGTTGCTTAGTACCTTGCCATTGCTGAGGCTGGCTTTGAAGTTTGTGATTCTTTTGCCTGAGTCTCTCAATGTGCTGGGATTACAGGTGTGCGCCATCACGCCCAGCTGAAAGGATGTTCTTTGGATTCCAATAAAAGTTAAGGAGTTGCCTCCTGCAGTACCTGAGAGGGTGGGATGAAAATGACATAGTATTGCCGATAAGCAGGGCCCATTTACCAGGAAGCCTTACTCTTCTGTTTGCCCAAGAAGGTCTCAACTTTGGCTGCACATTGGAACCCCTGATAAATTTTATTTATTTATTTATTTATCTATTTATTAATTTTTTAGATTTTTTAATTGTAGATGGACACAATGCCTTTATTTTATTTACTTATTTTTATGTGGTGCTGAGGATCGAACCCAGTGCCTCACACATGCTAGGCAAGTGCTGTACCACTGAGCCACAACCCCAGCCCTTATTTATTTATTTCTATATTTACAAATCCTGATGCCTGGACTGCACTTCCAGAGATTCTAATTTGTTAGCCTAAGTAGGGTCTGGGCATCTTGATTATTTTCTAAACACCCCAAGTGATGCTAATGTGTAACCGGAGTTCCAGATGTAGCCCTAGGAAGGGATACAAGATGAGGAGGACTGCTACTTCTGTCAGAGCAGAAGGATCCTCAGCTGAGGACTTCTTAACATGGGGTACCTCCCTCCAGCTGCATGGCTTTAATAGGAAGAGATGGCACTTAGGATTAGCTTCTCTTGAGATCTCAGAACTTCAGCAGGATTCATGCTTTACATTTCCTACAGCTATCAGGGTTTAGAAAGTGTCCACCCCAAGAAGAGACAAGGGAATGGAGAATTGACTTCTCAGAGGCCTCTCTCATCTGAAAGCATTGGTCCCCAGACCACCAACAGCAGAGGAAGAAGCAGCTACCCTCAGTAGTGGGAAAATTTGTAGTTATATAGTAAATGGAGTTTCTACCTGGTTGCTACAATAATAGGCCAAGCAATTAGGATACAAGTTCCAGAATCTTTTCCTATATTTCCAAAAAGATAAATCACCCCCAGGAATAGAATCTGCATATTGTAATTAACTGATAAATATTTCATGCCTGGTTCAAACTTTCTCCTCTTCTATTTAATGGCCACAAACTTGAGCACTGAGGAACCAGGGGAGAAGAGAGTGGGGGCTGGTGTGGGGAGGCTCTGCATTGGCTTTGGGGGAGGGAAACACTGTCTTGGTTACTGCTTTATTTACTTTCTTCCTATTCTTTTAAGAAAACATTGCCCACCTGGAGCATATCAGGTCACAGGTGGTAGAGGGTGTAACTCAGGTTTGTGGCCTCAGCTCTGACCTCCTCCAGGAGAAGCCAGTGTCTGGTGACCCCGGGGGCACTGAGAGCAGCAGGTTTGGGAATCTAAGGTCCTGATATTTGAAAATAAACTCTGTTCCCTAACTTTTTAACAGGGCGGACTTAGGTAGTTTGCTCAATCGACCTTAAACTCAGTTTTCTCATCTATAAAACAGGCATAGCAGTGTGTGTGTGTGTGTGTGTGTTGCTGGGATTCAAACCCAGGGCCTTATACATTCTAGGCAAGTGCTCCACCACTGAGCTACATGCCCAGCTGAGGCATAGCAATTTCTATCTTATAGAATTGCCTGTGCTCAATAAGCTCTCAATACATGATGACTTCGATCAACAATAATGATCATAGTTAATTACATCACACTGTATCCCTTCCCTCATCCTAGCCCACTCCTGTTTATAGCACCTAAACAATTGAATGCTTACTTTGAATGTGGTGAATGCCTTATTTCCTTTAACCAACACAACAACTCTATGAAGTGAATATTTTTTAAATTTCTATTTATTATCAGTGTTTTGCAAACAGGGAACTAGGACAGGTCAAAGGTAAGTATCTTGCCAGAGGACACACAGCTAAGTGGTAAATAGTAAAGGCTTTATATCTGACTGTGGTTTCAAATCTGGGCTCTAGCTGGGCATGGTGGTGCACACCTGTAAGCCTAGCCAGTCCAGAGGCTGAGGCAGGAGAATCAAAATTTTGAGGCTAGCCTGGGCAACTTAGTGAACTCTGTATCAAAATACAACATAAAAGGGGCTGGGGTTATAACTCAGTGGGTTCAATCCCCAGTACCAAAAAAGGGGTGGGGGAGAATAAATGTCATATTACTCTTACACCTTTCAATTACTTATGAATATTATTCTGTATCAAATATGGGCTCTGCCAGCCTGTACCTGTAGGATGCAGCATAAGCCTCAGCTTCTTCCCCTGTAAATTGGGAATGTAAATCGTGCCTACTTGACAGGTAGTTGTGATAATTGAGAGATGTATGTACAGTGCCTGCCTCAGTCCTGGCGCGTGCTAAGTGCCCGATAAACAAGTCATCTTCATCACCATCATCACACTACTCTGCACCCCAGGGCCATGGTATCTCTTGCTCTTTGGTGTTTGGGAGGTGAGTGTTTGTGAGGGTCTTCCAGAGGCCACAGAGCTGCTCTTCATTATGCACCCTTCCCCCACTTCCGTACCTAGGACTTGGGGAAAAGGACGCTAAGCAGATTATGACTCCATTTCAAGAATTAAATCAAAACTCAAGACTAACTCAATTTGGCTTCTGATGAGAGGGAAAGGTTAAAAGGGAGGGAGGAGGCCTCTGAGTGGGCTCTCAGAAGTGTAACTGATCTGAATCCTCACCGTAGCCCCTCCACAGGGCTTTGCCCAAGGAGAATCTCATGGGGGTGGAGGAAGGAAGGAACCTTGGAAATTCGTACCACTTGAAAATGAATGAGGGAATTGTCCAGCAACATTTCCCCAAGGAGGATCTTTCCACATGCCACCTCAGCCTAGCTCTGGATTGCAGGGAACCCTACACTGGCTGGAGACTGAGGGCCTAGACAGGTGGGTGGGCCTCAGAAAAGTGGAGAGTCCTGCTGGAGGCAATTGCCTCTCTGGAGAATACCTGAGTTGATTAAAGATTTCTAAGCGGTACCAATATTGCCATCTCTTGTTTTCTGATATATTTATTAGCCCAAAACATGATATGTGTATCTGTATAAAAACAGATTCTCAGTGTGAATAACTATTCAGCTGCTATTCAGCTTCATATATTTAGCTCAGATTACTATAAGCACTGCAAACTAAAAGTGAAAAATCAATTCTACTTAAGGAAGAGTGGTGATTTTCCTCAGTATTTCTCTTGTGCTCCCAGGAGAAGGCCATTATTTCCCAGTATGCAGAGGAGGAAACTGAGGCACAAGGAGATGACTAGTTTGCTCACAATCAGAGACAGTGTGAATACAAGGATTCCAAAACAGAAAGCAGTGTTTTGGGGAAGAGAGAACGGGGAAAGGCTGCCTGGTCCCCTAAGCTAGAGGCCTCACTCCTCCCCAAAGCCCAGTGAATTGAGAAAGCCTGGGAGGCAGGCGCTGGGGAGGGAGGGATCCTGGGCTCGCCAAACAGCGGGGCCTCGGGCGAGAGCGTCGCCAGCGCGTCCTCATTCTGCGATTACTGTCAGGGGACCATCCATCAGCGCCGCCCGGGACGCTCGGGCCAGACTGCCCGCCGCCCGCCCGGGTCTCTCCAGATCGCATTAGCGTGGGGCGAGGGCGTAGTGCGGCACCGGCTGCCGAGGGAGAGGCCGGCTGGCCACGCTGGGCGCAGGCAGGGACACAGCGGTGGGGCCACCTCAGGGGAAGGGGAGAGGCTGCCTTAGGATTCCTCCTCTTCTCCCAATCTCTCCACTCTGGGGCCTAAGGCTGTTGAAGGGGGCGCTAGAACTGGTGCGTGTGCCCAGAGCACAGAAGGCTCCTGGGAGGGGCCGCAGCAATGGTGGGAGAAATCACTAGAAGCACAAAGAGAGGGAGAAACACCTGTAAACGGTAACAGGGAGGGGAGAGACTGAGGAAGAGGCACAGAGGTTGGAGATTAAGTGGTAGAGAAGGATTTAAGGGGCAAAAGTGATGGGGAGAGAATTAGAAAGGAACAGATGAGTAAGCAGAAGAATAGAAAGCCACAGATTGTCAGGGGTGACAAACACCTGACAGATAACCTACTGCTGTGCCCTCATTTTACAGATGAAGAAACTGAGGCCCAGAGCAGAGAATCCCTCGCCCACAAACCCACTCCAGCTGCTTCCTGGGCTAGCTCTTGACCCTGAGGCACATGTGTTTCTTCAAACTATTTGTTTTGAGCATCTGCTCTGTGCTGGGCCCTGGGGCTCTGGAAATGATGCAGAATAGGTTCCTCCCTCCAGAAGCTGCATCTCACCTTGGGGAGAGGGGCTGAGCATCCATAAAAGTTCCCTCACCCCCAGCTCAAGGAAGGGGTCCCTGAATTCACCTCTCATGGTGAACCCTTCGTGTCCTCTGTGTTGTTTATACCCTCATGGTGTGTGGCCACTCCATGAGAGAATCCTCCCTCACTTTCCATGGGGCTCCCCAGAAACCAAGGAAGTTTTTTTGTTGTTTGCTTGCTTGCTTGTTTTTTAAGCAGGGACTGAACTCAGGGGTGACCTAACCACATCCCAAGCCCTTTTTATTTTTTATTTTGAGACAGGGTCTCACTAAGTTGCTTGAGGCCTTGCTAAGTTGCTGAGGCTGGCTTTGAACTTGCAATCTTCTTGCTGCAGCCTCCCAGATCGCTGGGATTACAGGCATACACCACCATGCCCAGCTCCAAGACAGGTACTTAAGGGTTTGCCCAGGTTGTTCCAACCCATATCCAACAGGCCTAGCCTGAATGCAAGGCCCATTCCCTGCTCAGCTCGTCCTCTGGGATGAATCAACCCTCTGGGTTTCCTGAGACCAAACTTAGCTGAGAACTGAGGTTCACATGAAGTACTTCCAGGTCCCCACAGTCGGGAATCATTGTTTTGTGGAGCTTTAAAGGAGCTATCTTTCCCTGAGTATGGAGTTGGCACCACCTTCCAGGAAAGGGCTTGTCCTCTTCAGTCAGATTCTCCAGACAGTTCTGTGTGAGGCATGTGTTGGGCATGTTGGGGGCTCTGGATACCCACCTGGTCACTGCCCATGAGGTTTGTGCTCTGGTTCTTCCCCAGTTACTGCCAACTCTGCGTCACTGTGCAACACCATGGAATCCTTTACAACCTCCACATATCTTGTCCTTCCTCTTTCCTTCAGGAAGACTGTGTCTGAGTGGTTCAAGTCTAGCCTTCCACAACCTCTCTTGTTAAACCCATTCCCTGATGACCAGGAAGTGCCTTCTTCTATCAAACTTGATCTTTCCCTGCTGCCGTGGTCCGTCATCAGCACCTTGACTTGTCATGACCAGGGTTGAAGCAGCATACTTTTTCTAACAAACACCGCTCCCTCCCAGTGATGCTCACCCAGTCCTCAGGAGTCAGGCAGGGAGTGGAGGCAGTCTCCCACCAGGAGCTCTGGAACCATCTTTCCTCCCTCTCAAACAAGCTCCTGTCTACTCTAGGTGATGGTTGTCTATGATCATCTTGAAGATGAGGCTGTCTTTCCTTCATGGCCCAACTTACATCTACAGGGAAGCAAGTGTGAGTTTCTAATCCCTGCATCTTGGCCTTTGTGCTAAAGAGGCGTGGGACTCAGGAAAGAGGAGAAATGAGCAGAACGGAGACAAGAACAGCCCCCATTTCCCACTCTCATGTTCCAGCTTCCAATTCCCAACAGGGCCCCAGAGGGCAAGAGATGTGGACACTCCTGAAGTGTCAGACTAAAGACCTACAGATACATTTCAGCATTATTCTTTTTCGCAGGCCCAATGGTGCCCTTGGGATCTAACCAATGGAAAAGCCTAGGAAATAGGCTATCTCTGCAGCCCCTGACACTTCATCCAGACCAGAATGTCAGCTTCATTGCAGGAGAAGCACTGGAAATGGAACAGTTGGGAGCAGACTGTGAAGCAGTTCTTCCAGGGGCATACCAGAGGAGGGAGTGGGAGCACCCAGCCCAGAAAAGCATCCAAGGAAGGAGGCCCTGGCAATAACTCTCCGTGTCTCTGTACTAACTCCACATACATTGTCTCATGTAATCCTCACAGCACCAAGTTCAGCGCCTGACACAAGATACATGCTTGTATAAATGGATGAATGAAGAGCTTCAGGAGGAAGGTCAGGATCCTTAATTATAGAAGAAGAAACAGCAGCACAGAAAGGTTAAATAACTTGCTCAAGGTCACATGTCTTGTTTGAGGCAAGGCCAAGCTTCAGTGGAGAGTCATTTGGTGGTAGAGGGGGTAGAAGGGGAGGCAGGAAGGGTGTGAATAAATTATCACACACTACACTTGGGTACAGAACTTCATAAAGTGGTGACTTCCTGAAATATGACATTTAAGACTAAACACCTTCTAAAATAACTCATGGAAGGTTGATTTGTAGCATATACAGAGTACTGCAAATAACATGGGAGGTCAGTGGGCAGACCAGGACAGTGAATGCCAAAACACAAAGTCCACACTGAGAGTCTGGGCATCCAACACCCAGATCTTTGCTAGTCTTAAATGCTGTGTGGCATCAGGCCACTGATGCTCCTCTCTGAACCTATAGAGAAGGGAGATACCAGATGAGAAGAAGGGTACATTTGGGCAAGAAGGGTCAGATCATTGTCCTCAGGGTAACAATCAGAGGCATCAAGTTCCCACTTCCCTAGATCTGCTCTTTGTTGTTATTTTTATTGCTCTTGTCTGATTTTAATGACTGTGTGTGTGCGTGCACGTGCGTGCACTGCTGGGGATTAAACCCAGGGCTTCACACATGCTAAACACATGCTCTACCACAGAGCCATATCTCCAACCCCCATGAGTTGTTTTTTTTTTTAAATAAGAAATGCATATGCATGGTTCAGAGCTCAAAAGGCACTAAGAGTTATATAACAAGCCAGGCATGGTGAGCACTCCTGTAATCCCAGCAACTGGGGAGGCTGAGGCAGGAGGATCATGAGTTCAACGCCAGCCTCAGCAACTTAGTGAGGCCCTAAGCAACTTAATGAGACCCTGTCTCTCGATAAAATATAAAAAGGGCTGGAGATACAGCTCAGCAGTTAAACACTCCTGGGTTCAATCCCTGGTACAGACACAAAAAAGAGTTATATGATAATGAGTAGGTATCCCTTCCATCCTCAGGACTCCAGGCCACCTGGGTTCTCTCTCCACTGTAACCACAGTAGCCACTCTCTTGGATAAGTAACCCTCCAAAGATATTTTCTTTCTCTTGGCTTATATCCTGAAGTCACCACAAAGCTGTGTGGGATGGTAGTAAAGGGACATAGCTGGACTGGTGGGGTGTTAGCGCACTAACTATTCTCAGTTTCCCCTTCCCATCCTGGTATGATGCAGGACAGAGCACAAATGGCTGTATGCTTTAGGAGTTCGGGAGACTTTTAGATGAAAGAGTGGGTGCTCATCAGAAACCTTCACCAAGACTCTAGTCCCCCAGACTCCAGCCCAGAGCTGCATAGCCACAGGGCCTCCATGTTAACCTGGCTGAGGTACATACCCAGTTGAGTCCTGCTCAGGTTTTCCAGAGGATGAGGCTCCGCACTATCCCTCCCACCATCTGTCATCTTGTTGGGAGGCCTTGCTTGATGTCTAGCCCAACTTATTCACCCTCAGTAGAGATGGAACATCCTCTTTGAGATGATAGCCTCTAGTGATTCCATTTTCTCCTCCCGCTTCAGTGCATAATCTTCCACCAGGCCCGGTAATTCCACCTTGATCTTTTTTCCAGACTTAGAAGAGACATGCTGCTCTGCTCTCTTTCACCTACCCTTCTTCTACCCTGAAGGCTGTTGGATTCTCAGTCTACCCTCCATTTCTAATCAACTCATTCTGACCCTGCACATCCCTTTGGTATTATTACATCAAAGTATAATTTGTCATGAAGATGATGAAATTCCAACCTAAAGCCAAGTCTTCCACCAGATTCAGGGGTAAATTCAATCTATCCTTTTGCTAGCTGAATTTCCCCATTTGTGATGATGTCCCAGCCCAACTCTGGGCCTTACATTCATTGCTCAGACTGCCAGATCCTCACAATACTTTCTGAGAGCTAAGACACAAGTTAACCTAAGCTTGAGGTGGCTTCCCTTTGCCCTCCTCTCCAAACCCTATCCTGGTTAATCTCATCCTTCACATTTATCATTAAGCAATTATTGTTGAGCCTATAAAGAAAGTCTCCTGCCTGTGTGGAGTTTGCTTTCAAGCAGGGACAGATAATGAACAATGTACTTACTAAGTAAGTTCTATCATACATTAGAAAGTGACAATTGTTAGAGACATAAACCAGGAAAGAGGGATCAGGATAGGAGGAAGTCCAAAGTTTTAAATATAGTATTCAAGGAGGGCTCACTGAGAATGTGGTCTTTGCACAAAGACATCCCCACAGATAGCTTGGCAAAAGTATTCCAAGTAGAGAGAATAGCTGGTGCAAAGGTCCTGAGGCAAGAGCTTGCCTGGCAAGTTTGTGGAACCTGGAAGCCAGTGTTGCTGTAAGGAATTAGGCCAGGAGAGTGGGTGTATGGGGAATGACATCAGAGAGATAATGAGGAGCCAGGTGATGTAGGACTGCGTAGACTAACTTAGGGACTCTGCTTTTCACTCTAAGTGGAATGGGCAGGAAAGTCATGATTGGACTTCGGTTTTTAAATGGTCCTTCTAGCTTTTTTTGTTGTTGTTGTTGAGAATGGATCTCAGGGAGCAGGGTAAGGGAAAGTGCAGAGAGACTTGTTGAAAGGTGATTACACAAATCTAAGTGAGAGATGGGTGACTTGGACCACCAGAATGGCAGCAGTGGACATAAGGGCTGGATTCTGGTCTTGGTGAGTTTCCCCTTTCCTGGTTTCCTTCCTCTTGCTCTTGTCACTTCCTTCTTTTCTAAGTTGTGTTTCCTTTTTCCTTGAAGGCTGAGAGCTCTGTGAGGGTGGCACTCAGTACTTGGTCTGGAGTCTGCCCCAGGACTCAGAGCAGGGCCCCATGCAGGGCAGACAGGGCCCAGCGCTGCCTAGGAGCAGGCTGACAAGCAGCGTGGTGTGGCCTTGCAGCAGCCCTCCCTAGTCCAGGCTCCCTGAGCGAGGGGAGGAGGCTGCTGTCTCTAAAGAGGATGTGATGGACAGTTATTGAAGGCACTCAGCTGGGGGCTCCACTCTAGTCTTAATCTGAGCCGCCCTCAAGGAAATCATAACCAGCTCTTAAAAACATGTTAAGACCAAAGCTGGTGTGTGTGTGTTTGCACACAGCTTCAGACAGCTACTTAACACTGGGGGCCTCAGGGCCTTTGATTCCTCCACTCCTCGCCCTGCCCTCTCCCCCCATCTGGCTGGTGTTTATCAGCCAAGACATTGTTTAAATCATACTCGTTTCCTATAAACAGTTCACTTCAAATGCCATCCACTGTTCCAGAAATGCATCTATCACTGGCTTGGAGGTATACTTGAGGAGCCTCAGGGAGATGGCTCCCCTTCTCTCTCCCCTGTCCCCTATTACTCCTCCCCTGGCCCACATTCTCAGGTTTCATGCAGTAAGAATTGCTTCCCTTCAGTGTAATGGGCACTTAGTGCCAGGATTATTTACAACATTGAGATGGCAACAGGCTCTGGGGAGCGGCCCAGCCCATGGACTCTTCCTCTTTCAGAGCTCAATGGATGGACCTGGATCACGGTTACCACCTGTGTGTGTTGGCTTCCTCCGTGTTTCCTGCTGCCTTCAAGGGAACATGGAGGACAGGGAACATGAGTCTAGACCTGGTCAAGGCTGTCAACAGAATTTAAGGTGCTTATAAGACAGGCCCCAAATAAAGTGGCCCCTCACTTTACCTCTACACCCCAGCCAGGCACTTTTCTGCCTCAAGCAGCTGTCTTCTTGGCTATGAGCTGCTTGTGGGGCTTGTTGAGCAGGGGGCCTGCTCTCTCTCTAGGAATGCCAGCACCATACCCCCCACCACAGTGGCAGAGCCAGGATTCAAGATGAAACCCTCTGACATGGATTGGAATAAGAGTGCAGAAAATTCTGGGGATACTTCCAAGGAAAAGTTTGAGCTGGTCAATTCTGCCTAGAGTAGAGTCGGGGTGCGGTGGATGAAGTCACTTCCTGAGGACTGAGAACTTTCTTAGGTGGCTCCTCCTCCCTAGCTGTAGCCTGGTACCTGTCCTGATTCAAGGGTTCTGCTGGTGCCTAGAACTGGAGGATCCTAACCCACTTCATGGCTCCTCTCCCCGTCTTTATGTCTCTGGCCAGTGTCACCATAAGGAGAGGTGTTGCCCAGCCTCCTGTTCCTTCCCAAAGGCCTGATTTGGCGGCTCCCTTGACAGCGAGACATACCACCTCCTGCCCTCCATACCTGTGGCACTCCCCGCGTCCAGGTGGGTTCCCGGGAGAGCCCAGGTGAGACGCTACAAGAAGGCAGGGAAGGCTCAGCGTTGAGCCCAAGGCTGGGGAGGCAGAGCAAGCAGTCCCGGCCTTCGGGGGTCAGGCAATGCCCCTTTACAAGCCAAATGAAGAAAAAAAGTTCTAAGGGGAGCACGTGACTCCATAAAATAAAGGGACATAATTGGGAGCGATATCTAATTTATCTATTGAATGCCTCCTACGTACTCTTTTATCACTTAGATGGACAGAATATAATTGGTGTGCTGAACGCCATCAATCTCAGGGCCTGGGCTTCCTGTGCTGGCTACACCTATTACTGTCAGATTATGACACTGTAATACCAAGATCAATGACATTTTAAATGTGCTCCAGTTATGGGCAATTGCTGACAATAAAAACAGTGACAAATTGATGAAACTTGGGCAGCGATGATCTGGTGTCAAAAATAAACCATAAATAATCTGCTTTCCAAACTGAGAGAGGTGCCTGGGACACTTGCTTAGGGGAAAAAGGCCGAGAGAGGTGACTGTACCCCCACCTACAGCACTGTGGCCACTCAGAGAGCCTACCTGCTGTGGAGACCTCCCTCCAGGTGGCCTGAAAGGTGCCAACAGGAAAATGGAGAGGCTGTGTTGAGTTAAGGCCTGGGACCCTTTAAGAGAGAATCTTCATCACGGAGGACTTTGAGACGCGTCCGTATGTGGCTATCAAAGTGGAGGACACCCAAGTTCACAAAGGTGCTGGTGGGAGGTATTTCAATGTCGTGCCCACACTGAAGAATCAGGGCAGACCAGCTGAGTCACAGAATTGGACTTATCCAGTGTCAAATCTGAGCGAGACCTTGACAAGTCTCTATGCAGATCAGGCTCTGTCTCCAGACTGGCTCAGCAGAGGGTCCTGGAACACCCCTCCCCACCCCCGTCAATCTGCTCTAGGCATTATTTCTCCAGGCCAACCCTAACCCCCACCTGTTGAAGGCAACCCAGGCCTTCAACTAGCAGAGCGATCTGGGGGTACATAAAGGTGGGTCTTCTACAGCTTCTTATTTTTAGGGGATTGCCTTACTTTGTAGTATTGTTCTCATACATTTCTCTCATTTTAATCATCGCAATTTTTTAATATGAATGCTATTGTTGATACTATGATCACAAGGATTACTACCGTTGTAATCCTACAGGCATTTGTGGAGCAACTACTGTATATCAAATCCTGTCCCGCATACTTCACATGTTATTTTTAACCCCCACAGCTGCTCTGTGAGGTGGGGGGGATGATGATGATGATGATGATGATTTTTTGGTACCAGGGATTGAACTCAGGGGCACTCGACCACTAAGCCACATCCCCAGCCCTATTTTGTGTTTTATGTAGAGACAGGGTCTCACTGAGTTGCTTAGCATCTCGCCACTGCTGAGGCTGGCTTTGAACTCGCGATTCTCCTGTCTCAACCTCCCACAGTGCTGGGATTACAGGCTTGCGCCACCGCGCCAGGCTTGGGGATTATTTTTCATATTTTGGAAGTGAGGACCCAGGGGTGTAGAGTCCCAGTGGCTTGCCTGAGATGACAGGGCTGGTAAGCAGCACAGCAAGAAAGGCACCCAGGATGTTAGCTCAATGCTCATCTTTTTTCCCATTGTCCCTTTCACCCCATTTTAAGAATAAGGCTAAGGTGGGCTGGGATTGTAGCTCAGCGGTAGAGCGCTTGCCTCGCATGCGTGAGGCCCTGGGTTCGATCCTCAGCACCACATACAAAGCAATAAAATAAAGACATTGTGTCCATCTACAAAAAAATTAAAAAAAAAAAAAAAAAGAATAAGGCTAAGGTGATCCCTCAAGAACCTATAGCTAGTCAGAGGCAGAGCTAGATGAAACAGAGCTTTTATGATGCTTCCTATATTACATTCATGCTCTTTCTAGATGTACCCTAATATTCTCCTCTCTGCGGGGGCCGGGAGGGGGTGGGAGGGGCTACTACTTACTCAGCCAGGTGCTCCAGCCTTTGCCTTCAAGAGGCAGCAGGGGGCCCCAGTCTGCTTTGGAGCCAAAGTTCAGAGAGGTATTTGAATCTTCACTCTGCCACCATATAGCTGTGTGACCTTAGCCAAGTTACTTCACCTCTCTGAGTTTCATTTGGGTGTGAGAATTTAAATAATGCAGCACAAATCACAAATAAAAGCATTTGGCAGAAATCCTGGCACATAGTCCATACTCAGTAAATGACAGTGGCAGGGAAGGATCAGTGGCAGGGAAGTTCAACAAATTTAAAAATCAAACAGAAAAAGGGCTTATTTGGGGGCTTATTTGAGGGCCACACTCTGCAACATCTCTTACAGGTACCTCAGAGGCACACTATGATGGCTGCATGCTGGGGGTGTCACAGGATATATAAGAAACCTGTATCATAACTACAGAGGCTTTTTTATGACAAATAGTTTTTTTCCCCCACTTCAGGTGGGAGAGTCTAGGGATTGAACCCAGGGGCGTTTTTTTGTTTTTGTTTTTGTTTTTTATCACTGAGCTACATCCTCAGTCCCCTTTCTGTTTTTTGTTTTGAAACAGCTAACCTGCTGACTGGCCTTGAACTTGCAATCCTCCTGCCTCAGCCTCCTGCGTTGCTGGGGTTACAGGTGTGTGCCACAACATCTGACTGATGACAAATAGTTTAAGACATAATTTTTGCATAGCACAAAACCTACTAAACCTACTACATAATAAAATGCAAAGTTTACATCATTTTAAAGGTGAAATTTAAGACCTCAAAAAAACCTGTTACTATTTTATTATTAATAAAAAAAATCCTAATTTTCTATTACACAAACAAGAAACATGCAATCCTTCTACTCTCTTTAATTAAACATGAAGCAAGAAGGAAAGAAAGACCATGCATGTGTGATTATGTCAAAATGAACTCCACTGTTATGTATCACTACAATGCACTAAAAAAAATTTTTTAAATAAAAAAGAAAAAGAGAGAGCAAGAGGGAGAGAGGAAGAAAAAGAGAAAGAAAAAGAGGAAGAAAGAATTGGGTCCTGCTGATGGCTCTTAAGGCTAAGTCCTGAGACCACTGTGGTCCAAGTTCACTCTCCTATCTTTAATATCAAAAGAGCTTTGGCAGAAAAGCTGGAGTATCCTTATGTCAGGGCAAGGCCTGGGCAAGAGCCAAGGATTTTGGTTTCTTCTCTCTTTAAAAAAGTAAAACAAATAAATAACATCACTGTTGTTTCTGCCTTCCTACTGTTTCATCTTTGAGTTTAATGTTAAGTATATGAAGTACTCAGTTTAAATTTATGATGTTTATTTCTTTTTTTAAAATTTTTTTAGTTGTTGATTGGCCTTCATTTATTCATTTATTTTTATGTGGTGCTGAGGATCAAACCCAGTGCCTCCCACATGCAAGGCAAGTGCTTTACCACTGAGCCACAATTCCAGCCCGTGATGTTTATTTCTTATTCTTTCTTGTTTAATAATTACTAGATGAACCCTAATCATCCACTGAGTGAATAGTCACACTTTATAGAGGGCTGCAAAGCAGTCTTAGAATTACTTGAATTCTTAAGGAAAAACCTATAACTTAGGTTCTGTGAAGTTTTATGACTATATAGGGAATCTGACCATCTATGCCTTACTTCTGATGGTCCTCTCTTTACAATATCCTCCCTTCTAATCATCTGCAGTGACTTCTGTAGGCACTGCCTTGGGGATGCCCAGGGCTTGAGGCTTTCATGGATTTTGTTTTTTTTGTTTGGGTTTCTTTTTCCAGGTACTAGGGATTGAACCCAGGAGTGCTTTACCACTGAGTTACATCCCCAGTCATGGTTTGTTTGTTTTTTTTAATATTTTCCAACAGGGTCTCACTAAGTTGCTGAGGCTGGTCTCAAAGTTTTGATCCTCCTTCCTCGGCCTCCTGAATCTCTGGGATTGCAGACATGTGCTCGGGCACCTGTGAGGCTTCCATGTTTTCAAGGGGACCTGTAGCAACACTTGACTCCTTAGAACATCCACAGGACAGGCCTAGTGTAGTGGCACACATCTGTAACACCAGCAGCTCAGGAGACTAAGACAGGAAAGCCTCCAATTTGAAGGCAACCTCAGCAACTTGACAAGTCCCTATCTCAAAATAAAAAAGAAATAATAATAGCAAAATGGACTGGGGATGTAGCTTAGTGGTTAAGGGTCCCTGGATTCAATCCCCAGTCCAAAAACAAAACCAGAAATGCCCACAGGACACACACCAATATGTAGAGCTCTGTTACCTAAGTCAGCTGTGTCTACCACCACCACCCTCCAAAGTTGCATTTCTAACTCTTCCTCTTTCTGAAGCTTTTGTGTGGTTTCTTTGTTGTGTTGTTGTTGTGAGGGGCAGTTGTTAGTGTGTTTTTGTTTTGTCACTGGAGATTGAATCCAGGGCCTTGTGCATGCTACGTAAGTGCTCTTACCACTGAAATATACCTCCAAACCCCTAAAGTTTTATTTTCTTTTTAATAGCATATGTAATACATGTTAAGTATAGAGAAATTTAGCTAAGTGCATGGTACACACCTATAATCCCAGTGACTAGGGAGGCTGAGGCAGGAGGTTTGCAAGTTTAGGACTAGACTCAGCAACTTAGCAAGAC
>CM053403.1:56593585-56668389 GCA_028644305.1 Xerus rutilus | reverse complement strand
TGCTACGTAAGTGCTCTTACCACTGAAATATACCTCCAAACCCCTAAAGTTTTATTTTCTTTTTAATAGCATATGTAATACATGTTAAGTATAGAGAAATTTAGCTAAGTGCATGGTACACACCTATAATCCCAGTGACTAGGGAGGCTGAGGCAGGAGGTTTGCAAGTTTAGGACTAGACTCAGCAACTTAGCAAGACCCTGTCTCAAAGTTAAAAAAAAAAAAAAAAGACCTGGGGGATGTAGCCCAGTGGTAAAACTTCCCTGAGTTCAATTCTCAGTCCTCAAAAAAAGCAAAACAAAAAAAAGTTTCAAGAAATTTACCAGTCCAAGCCGGGCGCGGTGGCTCAAGCCTGTAATCCCAGCACTTAGGGAGGCTGAGACAGGAGAATCGCGAGTTCAAAGCCAGCCTCAGCAATGGCGAGGCTCTAAGCAACTCAGTGAGACCCTGTCTCTACATAAAACACAAAATAGGGCTGAGGATGTGGCTCAGTGGTTGAGTGCCCCTGAGTTCAATCCCCAGTACCAAAAAGAAAAAGAAAAAGAAAAAGAAATTTAACAGTCCAGATAAGTAAATAAAGGTAAGTGGTGGTTGGGGGAGTCCCTGTGGTTTCCTACATAGGAAGAACCATGACTTTGGAGAGTGTGTTGAGTCTATATCAATTTAAGGTAGAACTTGACAAAGCCTGATTCTCTGATTAGAGCTCTGCTCAGTGTAGGGTTCAGGGAGAGGGTATTCTGCAGGGTGTTAAAATTTAGAAGCCTCCTTAAGTTCAATGTGGGAGGGCACTGGTCACAGTCTGGTGTGAGGATCGTCAGATTGGTCCTTTGGTGACTTCGTGGGGTTGGATCCAGAAGACATTCATGTATTCTACCACACCATCAAATAACAATCTTATGGAAAACTCCAAGATTTTCCCCTCCAACATTTTCCCATCCACCTACTCTTCTGCTTTACAATATTTAAAATTCCTTGAATAAAGAAAAAGTCTGAGGCTGGGATTGTAGCTCAGTGGTAAAGTGCTTGCCTTGCATGCGTGAGGCACTGGGTTCGATCCTCAGCACCACATAAAAACAAATAAATAAAGATATTGTGTCCATCTACAACTAAAAAAATATTAAAAAAAAAAGAAAAAGAAAAAGTCTGAATGGAAAGTACTCCTGGGAGAGAGAACCAAATGATTTAGATGACATGCTCATGACAGCTCCATTTCTGAGAGGAGGGCGTGCCCGACTCTACCAGACCGAACAAAACTAAAGTAATCCCTCTGGTTCCCTAAGAGCGGGGTGCGAGGGATGGCAAAACGAGTCCTGCCCTATGACCAAGAGATGTACTAGGGAAATGCCAAAGAACCATAGTCAGGAGCTAAAGAACTCTGCGGAGCTGGGCATGGTGGCGCACACCTGTAATCCCAGCTGAGACAGGAGGATCACAAGTTCAAGGCCAGCCTCAGCAACAGCGAGGTGCTAAGCAACTCAGTGAGACCCTGTCTCTACATAAAACACAAAATAGGGCTGGAGATGTGGCTCAGTGGTCAAGTACCCCTGAGTTCATCCCTGGTACCAAAAAAAAAAAAAAAAAAAAAACCTCTGCTGAGGCAGAGACAAAGGACAGAACAGTGAGGGGCTATGTTGGTTCAGGAATCAGGCTGAGGGCAATAAGAAGGTCGGGGCAGGCTTGGGGGGGGTGGGTAGAAGAATGTGTTAGAGAACAGTAAGATTGAAATCACAAGACCAAGAATGTTTATAAGTGAGTCAACAGCAGAGGGTGGAAGATGGCTCGGCCTAGGCTGCAGGGGCAGTGGGGCAATGAGCGAGAGGTACTGGCGGCTTCGAGGAGCTCTTCGGGCAGTGTTCCAAGGTAAGGGCCAGAGCCTTGGACCTTAGCAGGAGGAAAGCAGGTTATATTTCACATCCTTTCCTGAATAGAAAGATTGGATTTGGTCAAGAATAAGTCCCTAGGAGGCAATTGTGAGCACCCGCCTGTTTATCTTGTTGATGAATATGGAGTGAGAGCCAAGTTGGGAGTGTGGGCGTCTGACGAGGCCTTCGTGATTCTAGAATCACTTATTACACCTTCTTCCTCCTCCTCTGCCTTGGCTAATGGGCTGTGGGTCCCCAGTGCACAAAGGGCAGCAAGACACTCACTGTGGGTAATACAGAGGCTGGGCCCTGCCCTCCTTCTGAGGAAATTGGTGCTTGTATTTGGTTTGTATTTGAATTATCCCTTTGCCTTCAGCAGGACTAAACCTTTACCTGCTTGCAATCTCTGGGTCCCTTGAAATCCTTCATCGTGTTCAACGACTACCTGCTACGGGATTTCCAGTCCTGAGAACTGGGAATCTGGTCTGCTCCTCCCATCAATCCCATCTGCACAAGGAAGCCTCATTTGCTTTGGACCACAAAAGCAGCTTCTGGACTCCTCTCTCCCTGAAATCCAGCTCTCCTTCTGGGACCTTCATCTTGGAGACTGGGGCTATCACCAGTGAGCCACATGGGGCCAGAAATCTGAGAGTCATCCTGGATCTCTTAGCCCCTATCAACTTCTCTGTCAACAAATATTGATTGGACAGCTTCAAAGAGGCCCCAGACCCTATTCATGGTGCCAAAGAACAGTACACACAAAACAAATCCCTACCCTCATGGGGCTTGCCATCAGCTACCATGGTGTGGACTGTCCTTCTGAGCATCTGTCCCCTCCTGCCTGCAGTCACCATCCTTGGTCCTCCCTGTCACCTGGAATCCTCTGCTCAGAGCCAGCATGATCTTGCAAACCCAGTTCCACCCTTGTTGACACTTTGCCAAAAAACCTTGAATAAAGACATTCTAAAATGTGGAGTGAAAAAATCATAATGTTGTAAATTATAACAGACAGCTAAAAAAAACCTGCACTGAAGCAATATGTTATCCTTGGATATATGTATGTGGCAAAAATATAAAAACAGAAACTGGAAAAACTAGCCCAAGTTCATGATGGCAGTGCCCCTGAGTGGGAGGGGCATGGGACTGGAAAGGGGAACAAAGGAGAATATTTACCTCTAATCATTCGTTTATTTTATTTTCAAAACTCAAGAGCAAAGTTGACAAGATGTTATCAGTAGCTTAACAACAACTGTATGTCTGGAGAGTGAGTACAGGAGGGTTGCATTATTCTGTTTTCTATATTGTGGAAAAGCATGTCAAAAGTTAAACCCTAAACCCCTCAGGAGTCCCTCATTGTCCCTCCCCCTCTCTTGGCTCAGTGGCCCCTTCTCGGGCTTGGGTCCCCCTCCTTCAAAAGCACATCTCTTCTCTGAGGGTCCTCCGTGCCCTGGTGCTCTGGTCTCTGCTCTGCTCTTGGGTACCTTTTTCTGCTTGGTTGCCTCCTTCTTGACCTTCTAGACTCAGCCCAGGGAGGTGGTAGAGGTGGAGGTAGGAGGGCTGGTGTAGGGAGCTGTTTCTGGGAAGGACAATCTCTTCTTGTCCTGGTTTGTATCCAGATGCAGCTCGAGAGACAGATCACCTGTTTCTTTTTATTTAAAGTCTGGTTTGTTTCAAAACGGTTATCAGTGAGAGAGGGTAGAAAGAGTAAGACCCTCCACAGTGCCCTCCACCCCGCAGCCTCTCCAAACAGCCCAGCCCTGAGGCAGAAACTTTGCATCAGAACAGGAAAAACTGATAAGCTCATGCCCTGCTCTGGCTGTCAGGGTGTCTGTAGTCTGGCTTCCCTGGGAGAGTTGGAAGCTGCTTTAGTGCTGGCCATGCTGTGGTGTGACTGGAGGCAAGAGATGGCCAGGGCCTGACTGGGTCCACCCGACCTGGTGAGGTGCTGAGCAGGCACCCACACTCTAGGCCCAGAGCACCCTCCCTTTGCCACCTGCCCATGCCATCCCTTGTCTGACCTCTCTGCATCCTTTGAAGAAGATTCAGCAATGCCTCTTCTATGTTATCCCTGCAGCATCTTTCACAGAGTAGGTTGGATACCCCTCAGAGCAATACCTTGTGGCAACTTTCTTTTCCACCTCATAGCACACTTCACCCTGAATGACAACTGTCTAAGTCCTGCACCAGGGAGTACTCTCTGAGAGGGCCAGGCCCTGTCTGTCTCGTCTACAGTTACATCTCTAGTGCCTGCAACTCTGCCTGGCTTATAACAAGTGCTCAATGTTCTTTTTGTTTTCGATAGAATGATAAAATGAAGGAGTGAACTGTCCACCCTTCTACACTGAGCGCCTTTTTGATGAGGACTATGCCCTGATCACCTCTGGATCTTTTTTGCCTTGTACAGAATATGCCACATAATAGGTGCTCAATAAGTGACTGATTGATTTGAGCACATGGTCCTCAGTTCCTCCCCTTAAAACCTGGTAAGTGGGAGAGAGTCTTTGTTTCTCTCTCCTTCCTCCCCCAAGCAGATTAGCATTGGTGGTTGATGTTATAAGACTCTTCCCTCCTTCAGTCACCATATACCAAAACCTTGTAATGGTACAACAGAAAGGGATGGTTGAGCCCTGAGTCCTGACATTCCTCCCGTGGTCCATAGCCAAGGATGGGAGGACTCATAAGGAGAAGAGGTGCTTCAGAGTCCCTCTTCATTCACTTTAATCTCTAGCATTATTCAAGATCCCACTGTTTACCCTGAATTCTCCCTGTCATCACAGAAGCCTCTTTTTATCTTACTCTACAGTCAGGGAAAACATGTTGTAGCCAGAGTATCTGCTCCTCAGCCTGAAACAATATAGAATCTGTCCCACCTTAGAACCAGGGTTTCCCATCTGGAAATTTTCTTTTTTTCATATCAACATCCTACTTCCAAATCCAGTCTCCTTTCCTCCAGGAAGCTCTCCTTGATCAAGCTGAATATAATTTAACTTTCAGCTCCTTCTCCCATTACTCTACATACCAAAAGCACTGTGTAGTTGGTGCTTGTTCCCTCCGCTGTTGAAGTGTTTTGTCTTCCTAACCATGATGCATAAGCATGCATTATTTTTTAACCAGGCTTGATAGACAATTATCATAAATTGATAAGAAGAAAAACTGCATACCCAGAAGAAAATAGAGAAAGAGTTTTTCTATTTTTGCTTTAATGTAAAATTTGTCATTTTGGTGCTTGCAAGCTCTGAGGTACAAGAGAACCTGGCTTCTGCAAAACATGTTAGGAAACATACAGTACCGCTAAATACCTAAGAATAAAGACCATGTCTTTATTTTGTATTATTTTCCTAATTCCTTCACTCCAAAGTTCTTGACTTAACCCCTGAGTGTTAGTTGGTTGACTTAGCTTTGGATTATGGTCCACTGAGATCCCTGGATACTTTTCAAGCCAAAGAGTTATGTTCTGCCATGTGGATGTAGGTAGAAGAAGGACCATTCAGTGTTACCCGTGAAAGGAGGACGTTCTCCTAGGCCTCAGATCCCAGGCTGGGGGTGGAGGTTGGGAAGAAGGAGAAAAAATTATATACTGAGCTGGCAGTTGGGGGCAAGGTTGGGGGTGGTGGGGAAAGAGAGGAGTCTGGGCCAAGGCCAGAGGTGGCTCCCTTGGGAGTCCTCAGAGGGGGCAGCCGGACGTCTCTCTATCCTTCCCGCCTGACGGATGGGTCTGCTGCTCAGGCACAAGCTGTCGGGCCAGGCCGCTGCCAAGGTAGAACAGTGGCGCTTCTGTGCGCTGGGGCTCCGGCCGCCGGGAAACCGAGCAAGTGATGGAGAAAGCAGACGTCCCGGAACGAGAGTCATGAGGGGCGGGGACCCGAGCCGCTAGGTCACAGGAAGCATGTCTGCCTCGCTGAAACGAGGACCACAGCAGCCAGCAGGAGGGAGTTGGTGGAGAGCCCTGTGTGTGTGGCGGGGTGGGGTGGAGGGTGCTGTAATCAAGGCGTGGGATTGTCTGGGGGAAGCTGTTACCCAGAAGGACGCTGAAGGACCGTTGGGGCGAAGAGCTCTGTCATTTGGCCAAAAGCTCCCTCCCCTTTAATAACAATAGTCATTTGCATTCAGTTACGCGTTGTTTGTTCCTTAGGCAGACGCTCAGAAATCTTCCCACCTCTGCCCGCACCCCTCCGCCTTCCTCATCCCCGCGGACACTTTCCGCAGCCTCGCCCGGGTCTCGGGGCTGCCTCGCTCCCCTCCACCAGACCCGCGGGCCCGATCCCTGCGGCTGGAGCTCTGGACTGGGATCCCCAGGCTCGAGGCTCGGGATCCGCCCCTGGCCGGGCTCCGACCCCGCCCTGCAGCTGCCTCCCCCTCAGCGTTAATTAAAACTTGCGAGATGGAGAGGCTGGCGCGGGCGGCTCCGTTTTATTTGCAGCATCTTTCATGCTGCTGACGATCGTAAAGGGCTTTAATATTGAAATATGGGCCATTTTCCCAGCTCCAGCCCTCGCCGCGCGCTCTCCACACCCCCACACCCAGCCACCCCGAGCTTGATGAAAGAGCCCCTGCAAATCCATTAAGAAGAGATAATTGAAAACTCCGGGGTAATATTTAAGGCCGCGCGCCGACGCGGGGCGGAGGGCCCAACTGAGCCCGCCTTGCTGGTGAATGCCCGCGCGTGCCAGTTCCTGGGCTCTTGGCCCCACAAGGCCACCTTCGCTGGGCCTCCTCACTCCTGCTCTCAGGCCATCTCTGTGCTGTCTTGGCTCAGAGGAAGACCTGCCTAGAGACTCTTAGTTCCAAAAAAGAGTGATAGGTCACGCTGTGCAAAGTTTGGCCCAGTCATGGCACAACTTGCCCAATTCCTCCAGCCCCCACTTGATGCGCAGGCCTCAGGTTCTGCTTAGTCCCTCCAGCACTTGTCCACTTGGAGAATTGCTGTTGCCCCTTCAAAACCAACCACCACCATCCAAGTGATGGGCCTCGGGTGGAGAGTGGCTGGAGTCTGACCACAAGGTGGTCCTTGCTACAGCTGTATGGTAAGGTCGCAGGGGCTTAATATGTTTTTCTGGTTTTGTATTTTTTTGATCCTCCACAAGATTTTAGTAAACAGTTCTGAGCATCTTCCTTTGCACCTCCCTATCCCACAAATGTGAGCCACTTGTCCTGTGCGTTACTGCCCCTTTGTACATTGGGTTGTCATTGACTGTTTAGAGTCTGACCTATGAGGCTGTGACATCTTGAGGACAGCATCAGGTCCAATTTCCCTCCTTAGCCCTTGTCTTGCTGAGTGCCAGGCATGGAACATGTGATCGGTTAATGCTATTGAGTCGGCTACTATGCCGGGCCCCTAGAGGCCTCCAGGGTTTCAACATTAGGCTGTAGGCACATGGGGGAGGGTGGGACACAGTGTGAAAGATGGGCAGGTTCTGTGAGGCTGTGTTAAGTTCATGACTGTTTCCCACAATGACTAACTTCAGGGTGTTCCTAGGTTAGGGTTAGATTCTTTGTGAAAATTTCTCTGCTTGATTTGGCTCAGTCTCCCAATCAGATCAGACTCCATGGACTTGTGTGTGCATGAACACACACACACACACACACACATCCATATCTATATGTATTATTTGGGAAAGGGGTAGGGGAAAGGAAAGGTGTGGGGAGGTTGTTTACAGATTTACCCATTCAGAAGGCATGATAGGCTCAGGTACTCCCAAAATACCCAGCCGGTTCCACCTCTCCACTGCCAGGAGTGGAACTCACAGGATAGCACCACGAAGGGAGCGGCTGCTCTCACTCAGCCCTTTACCCCCATTTTGGTCCCAGAGGCCACAGTTGCAGGGACGCCCTCTGAATGGCAGGCTGAGGCCTAAGCTCCTTCCACTCTCCATTTCCAACCCCAAGGCTCCTGTTAGAGCCACAAAACATCAGAGGTGAAAGGGGCCAAAAGAACTTTGGATCCAGCCCCTTCTTGGTGTCTATGGGGCAGCTGAGGCCTAAGAATGATCTAGAATATTCCCAGGTCACAAAGCCATTGGTGGTAGAGCTCATGCTAGAATCCCAGCAAGAGTATAGCAGAGTGGGAATTAAAAACCCAATCTCTTAACCCATTTAAATACACACAATTGGTATCCTAAGTACCTTTCACAAACACTATCTCATTTAATTCTCACAAGCTTATGAGATAGTATTACAATTCCCATCTACAGATCAATAAAATGTGGCTGAGAGAGATTCATAATTTGTCCAGTGTCACATGCTGGTAAATAATAGATCCAGGATATTTGAACTCCAGTTTAATTGGTGCCAATTCCAGTGCTTTTTACACATTTCCTCTATGTCCACCTGCTCTTCAAGCCAGGCTGGGTCAGCTTCCCAGACACTCGCCCCTCAGTCCTTGGGCATCTTCATTCAAAGATCTTTTCCTCTTCAACCCACCTCTTCCTGCCCAGGGTGGTGCTCTTTGCCCCAGAAGTGGTGTAGGGGTATTTCCAGCTGTGGTCCTGGGCACAGAACCTCATGAACTGAAGCCCTGCAAAGCCTGGTCTCCAGCACACAGCCCTACTATCCATGGCCACTGAGGCCTCAGCCATAAATCCCTCCGGTCTCAGCTCATAACCATTAGCAAGCGATTGGGCTCATCAGGACGCCTTTATGAGACTCAGGTCAGATAAATGGATTGCCAGAGGTCAGAAACAAGGGATCTCCTGCCTTGCCTTGCTTCAGAGGTGTCTCCACCACCCAGAGGCTAGCAAATTCCCTTTGACTCACAGCTGTCAGTGGAGGTGGGGACATTATCATGGTGAGGTAAAAAGGGATCACCTGGTAATTCCCACCCACAAAGAGAAAGGGGCCTGGAGATGTACAGCCTCAGCACACCCCTAGTTCAAGGATGAACACGCATGCACACACACACAAGCCCACCTGCAAACGCATTCGCCCTCAGACCCCATCTCTGAATCAAGCTGAAATTCTTCAGCAACCCCCAG
This sequence comes from Xerus rutilus, assembly GCA_028644305.1. Taxonomy (NCBI): domain Eukaryota; kingdom Metazoa; phylum Chordata; class Mammalia; order Rodentia; family Sciuridae; genus Xerus; species Xerus rutilus. The sequence goes on along the minus strand of CM053403.1, from coordinate 56,659,556 downwards.
CCCTTCCCATCTCAAGTCTCCCTGTGTCCCCACACTCTCTCCCACCCTTAAGGTGCTATCTAAATCAGTGTTTCTCCATACCACATGTACACAAATGACCTGGGGTCTTTCCAAATGCGCACACTCATTCAGTAGATCTGTGGTGCTGTCTGAGGTTCCCTTTTCTAACTAAATTCCAGGTGAAGCCAGTGCTGCTTCTTTAAGGATTTTGGTCTCCCCATGTTGGAGGGATAGACGTTTTCCTGATGTGGAAGAAAGAGAGTATGGAGTTTGGAAAAGCTCCTATCCCCACTCTCCTCCCACCCCCTGAAACTCTGCTGTGCATACCTAGGTGACTGGGCTGCTTCTCAAATGCTGTCCTACGCTCTCCATATGGCTCCTTCTCACCCCCAAATCTCATCCCAAACACCACATCCCCAAAGTGCTCTCTGGCCACCCAATTTGGTTCCTCTCCACCCTGTCAGTGACTACTTTAGCCCCCTTCATGACAGCTACCACAATTACATTTATGTATTTCTAGTTGACGTGCTGATATCATCCTCATCCCATGAATTGCAGGGTCCCTGAGTTCCGGGGTCATGCCTGTCCTATGTATTCATACATTCTCAGCACCCAATGTCTAGCACATAGTATATACTCAAAAACTATTTCTGAGAGAATCAATGAAGCACTTTCATTCTGAGAAGTCGTGGGGGAAGATGATCTGAGTCAGAGACTGAGACCATAGGGAATCTGATAGAGCCTCTTGGAGGAAGAAAAATGGGAAGAAAATAACGTTGTGTGGGGAACCTAAGAAAGATGACCCAAGAGAAGAAGGAGGTAAGTGTGGCTGGGTAACAGAAGGGCCCATTGGTCCCAGGTTGATATGACAGGGGTGGGTAAAGAGTCCTGGAGGAAGAAGTAGTAGGCCTAGGGGCAGGGGCTGCGGGGGCTTGCAAACCATGGCAGGTGGTGAGAAGGTGCCCACTCTGCTCCCTGATCTCATGGACGGGACCTTCATTTATTTTTCCCTACACTTGACATATTCTTATGGAATCTCTACGCCATGCCAGGCACCGTGCTGGGAGCTGAATCCACAGGGAGAATGCAATGAGTCTTATTCCTGCCCTCATGGAGTTTACAGGCACTCAGGAGAGACTGACATTAAATTAATGTTACATTTGAGCTAAGTTCCACAAAGAACAATCTTAGGATGAAGCGTGTGATGGGTGGTGGAGAAGCTTCCCTAGGCGATGGAAGTCACCCAAAGTCCTGGTGGGTGGGCTCTTCTTTTCCTTCCTCCAGAATGCCTCTGCTTTTGTCCTGGACATTTCTGCGTTCCTCTGCACTGCCCCTTTAAGAGGAACGCCTCTTCCCTGAGCAGAGGAGGTTCCGGGCACACAGCCCGAGCTCGCCAAGGTTGTGGGCCATAAATCAATGCTGGCACTCCCTTGGCAGTGGGCTCTCCTCTGAGCTGCCCAGATGGCGGGCAGGCCTGGGGCTCTAGGGGCAGCCAGGCACTCGGGAGGGGGTAGGCGGGCAAGGTGGGGACACAGCTGGGCCCTGGGCCCCTGATGGCAGCTTCCCACCTCTGTCTAAGAGCCTTGGGTCAGAGAAAATGCCAAGGTCCTTCTATTCCAGTATCAGGGAACTTCAGACTTGAGTTGCAGGCTGGCATGGCCTCTTCAGGTCATTGTCACTGCCCCTGCTGGTAACCCAGGCCTCATGCACATTCTCTGAGACCAAGGGCCATAGAGGACCTCTTGGGGTCCTAGTCTGGGACCAACCTGAAAGTTCTGCCTGTAGCTTGACCCCCTGCCTTCTTGCTGTAGCTAAGGTATGCTCTTGACATGCTATGAAGGACAGTTGCACCTGTTTGGTGAGGACTTTGGGGCCTCTGATGACGTGCCCCCTCTCCTTCACCTTAAGCCTCCCAGAAAAACAGGATAAAAAGAGTTTCTCAAGGTCAGCTGGAGAGGGTGGAACTCTCTCTCCACTCTTGGGGGTTGCCATCCCTCAGCCATCCTCACAGGTGTTAATGACAGAGAGAACATATGTCACTCCCACCCCAGAGAACAGTGACATCTCAGCCCCACAGAGCTGCACTCAGTAGGCTTGACTCACCTGTTCCCTCTGGGTGGGGGTAAGGTTGGAGCAGAGCCTGCAGACCCCTCCTACAGAGCAACAGGCAGGCTCCCCAGCTCCCCCGGCCCTCCCTAGCAGCCAACAAAGTTTCTAGAACAGCTGAAAACCCCTGAATTACAGAGCAATAGAGATTTCTTGAATGTCCTTGTCCTCAAATTCTCTTGTGAAACATCCGAGCTCACAGGTTCTTAGAGATCCTTCCTCACACACTCGTTATATAAACAAGGAAACTGAGAAGCAAGCCCAGGTCTGTCAACACAGCCTCTTTCTACTACACCACATCTGCCTCCTGAACAGAAATCCCCAAGCCACCACTAAGCCAGAAGTATTATGCTCTAACTGTAATAGCATAGATGGAAGTTAGATACCAGGTAGAACTTTCGCAGAAGAACTGATCAAAGATGAGAAACAAAGTCAAAATTTGAGTTCTCCAAAACAGTAGGGGAGGGTTGGGACAGGATGGAGTCAGAAATCAGGTTGGAATTTAGCAAAAAGATAGGCAATATAGAGAATGCAGGACATGGGTGGGGGGGCTGACATGGAGCCCAGAGCAAGGCGACTGGGTGTGGGGCTTCTGGAGTTCTTCATTCTAGGCCCCCAACTTTCACCTGTTCTAGGATTCTGAGTGTCTACAGCAGTTTAAATTCAAGCTTTATCTCAACTGATTCTCTTGGCTCATTCTTTACTCTCCTGGGATGGCTTATCTGGCTGCCAGAGTCATTTGCCGTCTCTAATTTGTGTTTAAATTAAAGTTCCCACAAACAGGGGCTTAATGTGCTGTTACCAAGAGCTCCCAGGTCTCCTGCAGCTCTGGGAAGTTGAGGGGCCAGAGGGAAGAGGCCCTTGGGCAGGCATCACATCAAGGCTTGAGCCCACTGACCGTGGGGACCCGGAGTGAATGGGAGTGAATGGCCCACCTAGGTGTCTCTGTCCTTGCTCTGTATAATGGCAAAACTTGAGGGCAGGACAAAGCATGCTCATATGGGCCTGGGAGCTCCTGGTGGTTTTTCATCCACTTTTAGAACCTTGGGAAGAAAGCCGGGGAAGCAGGTAATAGAGAACAGGAAGTGAAAAGCGGGGAGAGTCATGAAGATCCATTTTTTAATACATACAATACTGTGTCCAGCGCTGTTCCCAGACACCTCATAGTGATGAGCTCGGTTAACCTCTACCACAACCCTCTGAGGTGGATGTTACCAACAACCCCATTTTTATAAATGGAGAAGCTGAGGCCCAGAGAAGTGAAGCAACATGCCCAAGATTACACAGCCTGTAAGAGGTGGATCCAGGACTCAAGTCACTGCAGTCTGGCTCCAGATTCCTAGTGCCATGCCAAGGGATGACACTTGAGCCAGGATTTGTCTGTCACTCTTCCCAATCCCCTGATCACAAACTAGGGTTTCTCTTTGCCAAAACAACGGAAACAGAGTGAAGCTCCTGTCCTGCTCCCCAGGATCTTTACCTCTCTGGGCCAGAATCTTCTCACCTATAAAATGAGAATAAGGTACTTTTAGCAATACTGAGGGACTAGGAAGATTGAGATAGTCTGTCAGAGTGACCATCCATAGCAGGTGCTGAGCAGGTGTCATTTCCCTTCCCTGTGATCTAACCACAAGTCTTCCTGCTGTACCTCTTGATTCTGTTTTCAAGAGCCCTAGCAGCAGTGACTCCTGGTCCCTTAATGGAAACCCTCAAGAAAGAGTTGGACATACTCATTTGGCCAGATCCTTGATCTGCCTCTGAGGAACCCTGGACAAGAGAGTAATAAAACAAAGCTGGAGCCCCAAACTGCTCTGCCCCTTCTCCTCTGCACTGAGGTGAGCCAGCCAGGACTCCAATGGGAAGCAAATGACATATTCAAAAGGGTTTCACCAAAAGGGCGAATGATGTGACAATTTTCAAAGGTGTAGACAGAATTGAGAAAACCAGCTAGGGCTATGGTGGCAACAGGTAGCCCCCAGAGAGATCAAAACCATACTACCAAAGGCTGATGTTAGCTGGGCTCATGGGAGAGGAGTCCCCAGAGTAAAGCAGTGCCCACTGACAAGCCACAGCCACTACCAGAAACTCAGGCAGGCAAGGAGGCAGGCAGGGGATGGGGGAAATGAAAACCCTGGCTCCCCTCTCTCCTTTCCTTGCCAGGACCTCTATTGGCCAAACCCAACCAGAAGGAGGAGATCAGGGAGCGCAGGTGATGTGGTGTGCATATGTAAACCTCCCAGAGAGCACAGAGAGTCAAGCAGAAAAATAACCCGTGCCATCCCACCCAGGATTCCCTGCTCCAACTCCACCCAGGGGTTATCTCTGTGGTTCCACTACCATCTCTGTTGCTGCCTCCAGTCAGTGACTGGCAGGGAAGGAGATTCAAAATTCCTTTGATGCAAATGATCCTGCTCCTAAGGAAGGTGAGTTCTAGGCAGAAAGCAGCTTGAGGGAAAAGAGTTTCTCAGGTATGTATTTGGGTTTTTGTTTGTTTGTTTTGCTTTTTTTTTTTTTTTTTTTTTTTGGTACCAGGGATTGAACCCAGAGGCACTTAACCACTGTGCTACATCCTCAGCCCTTTTTAAAATATTTTATTTAGAGACAGGGTCTCACTGAGTTGCTTAGGGCCTCACTAAATTGCTGAGGTTGGCTTTGAACTTGCGATCCTTCTGCCTCAGCCTTCTGAGCTGCTGGGATTACAGGTGTGTGCCACCATGCCCAGCCCTCAGCTTTGTTTGGAGAGGACCTGGGCATGGGTCTACTCAGTCCTGGTAAGGAGAGAAAGAGGACAGCACCGGGGTGGTTAGCAATGTCCAATGACAATAGACTCTCCTTCCTCAGTGTAGGATGCAAATCGCTGTGAAGCTTCCTTCTGCCTCCTCTCTGGACCGTAAGCCCCTGTGGGGCTGAGCTTTTGTCTTGTTCATCCCCAACACCTAGCCTAGTCCCTCTTAGGGGACGTAATAGGGATTTTTTGAATATGTAAGTAAACAGATGAAGTAATGACTGGAACCCCATTTGCAGCTCATGTGCACAGCCTGGGGCCCATGTCAAGCAGCACTGTGGAATGAATGGCACGCAACACTCTTATAGAAATTTTATTTCAATCACCTGCCACCTTGGACTTTCCTTGCAGCCAGTCAGTCATTGGCCACAGGGGCCAGTGTTTATCTCCAAAGTGGCGGGAGGCTGCTCTCTGATAGCACTCATCCCAGTGCTCAGGGACTTCATTTGGCTCCTCATGATGGGGAGTGAGGGGAACAAGGAGTTACCTCATTTCTCACAGCAGCCTTCTTGTAAGCTCTTTCTCTGGGAAAATCTTGATCCATGGCAAACGTCTGTGGCATTCCCGGCTGGAGCCCTTGGCAAGAGATGGGAGGACAGGATGACAGTGCCAAGGAGGCAGCTGAAGGATCGTCACCCTGGGAGCCACAGCTCTGGCTTGCTTTTTCCAGTTGGTCATAAAGACTGAGGGAGGCAGGAGGCGGGGTGGGCCGGGTACGAGACCAACAGACCCAACAGACCGGAGTTCCCAAGTGTAGTTACTATACAAGGCCCACCTGGGAAAGTAGTTATGCACACACTCTGGAACAGACTGCCTGCTGGCTCTATGACCTTGGGCAAGATACTCGAGTATTATGCCTCAGTCTCCTCATCTTAAAAAAGTGTGGGGGCTGGGGATATAGCTCAGTTGGTAGAGTGCTTGCCTTGAGTGCACAAGGCTCTGGGTTCTAACCCCCAGCACCACTAAAAAAAAAAAAAAAAAGTGTGGATAACACTAATACCCACTCCACGTGGTGTCTGAAAAGAGTAGTTGAGTTAATAGGAGATATTTAGGGTGCATGGTCCATAGTGAGTCTTTCATACATTTCATTAAGATGAGCAGGATACTTGGTTGTAGCCCCATAAACTTTTTCTTTCTGTAATAGATAAACCCGGCCTTGGATACTTCTTATGTTTGCTGTGAGAAGTGAAGCAACACGTGCAAATTACATGTTAAAGTTAGCTATTTGTCATTGAAATCATGTAGGAGGCTTGATGCAGCAGGGCTGGAGGGAGGCTAAAGGGCTGCCAGTCGTCAACTTTGGATTATCTGCCTGTGAGGTCTCCCGCTTGTCAGCATCCTCAACTCTTTGGCCCCTTCACATTGTTTGTTGACAAGATCCAGTCCTCTTCATGGTCCCTCCCACATATAATGGGCAGCGCAGCAAGGACTAGAAGGAAAGTCTCTGACAGCAAAATTGGTCCCTACCTCCCTACCCATGAGACAGGGACAGTGACTGGATGGCGAGCTGTGAGAGAAGAGTGCAGCATCTGCACAGCCCACTCTGCCTTGGGCATGAGGGGAAGGGTTGGCAGAGGCAAGATGGGGAGGGTGGCCCGTTAGCTACTTGACTTCTCAGTCTCCTCAGTTTTTTTCATCTTCAAAATGGGAATAAGTAGAGCTGGGATGTAGTTCAGTGGTAGAGTGCTTGCTTAGCACGCCCAGGGTTTGATCCCCAGCAAATCAAAGAAAAAAAGCAGAGGGGGGGTGGTGATAATTATGCCTCACTGAAAAGGTGAAGAGTGATAAGATATATAAATCCCTTGGTATATGGCTGGTCCTAAAAATGGTAGCTATTATTGCTAACATTTTACATGATCTGCACAACACATCCTCCCAGACATGGAGTAGTAATGGTAGCTTCCAGACTAAATAACAGTGATAGCAGAAAGTGATATCAATTCTGATTTTTCACATTTTATTTCCAAAGCACTTACTAAGTATTCATCCATTCAACAAATGTTTACAGAATTTATGTGACTTGCCATTATTTTGTTCACTTGTATTTACCTTGCTCTCACCACTAGGACTGCAAGGTTCGTGGGGGCAGGGGCAGTGTCTGTTGCTAGGTGAGAAAGGACTGAGCTTAAGGTGGGTCTGAAGACTGAAAGGGGCCAAGCAGGGAGGTGGGGGCAGGTGGCCTGGATTCTGGGTCAGTCACACCTCCAAAAACATAACCTTCCCTTGACCCTGGAGCCTCCATAGACCTTCCTTCAACTGTGAGACACTGAAGGGTCACTTGAGACCAGGTTCAGGGAACTGTTCCCCATTTATTCACTCTGTGTCTCTGGAGCCCCTGAAGGGTCTGGAGCCCCTAGTCTGAGGAGTACAGCAAGTGGCAAAAATAATAATGATGATAAAAAGAGACTTGGTAGAGGAAGAGGGAGAAGGTCTACCTCAGTGACATAACAGATGGAGGGGAATTAGAAGACGTACCCAGGCCTTGCTTTCATGGGTATTGGGTACTCCTTCATATAAGACAACTGTTCTTAAGCACAGACATCATTCTATTTGAGCCAGAAGAAAGAGGGAATCGATATCCAAAAGGTGGAAACAACACCAATGTCCATCAACTGATGAATGAATAAACAAAATGTAATATATCCATAAGATGATATTATTCAGCCATGAAAAGAAGTACTGATACATGCTTCAATATGGATGAGGTTTGAATTTATGATGTTAAATAGAAGAATCCAGTCACAGAAGACCACTTATTAAATGATGCCATTTCTATCAAAGTTCAAAATAGGAAAATCTACCAAGACAAAAAGATTAGTGACTGCTTGGCCTGGAAGAAACATGAGAGAATAAGGAAGTGATAGCTAAAGGGTATGAAGTTTCTTTTTAACTCCCTCCTTCCTTCCCTCCATTTCTTCTTTCTTTCCTTCTTTCCCTCCTTCTTTCTTTCCTTCCTTTTTTTTTGTGCTGAGAATCAAACTCAAGGCCTCATTCATGTAGGCAGGTGCTCTACCACTGAGCCACACCCCCAACTCTGGAGTTTCTTTCTGAGGTGATCAAAATATTCTAAAATTGACTATAGTGATGGTTGTACTGATCTGTGAAGAGGCCACAGATATTCACAATTCATAACACCACCAAATTGTACGTTTCAAATGGAATTATATGATATGTGAAATATATCTCAAGAAAATTGCTTTTAAAAAGAGAAAGGATATGGAAAGGGGCAGTTGAAATAAAGTGGATGGCTGTGATCAAGAAACAAAGCCCAGGCCTGGGGTTGTGGCTCAGTGGTAGAGTGCTCGCCTAGCACGTGTGAGGCACTGGGTTCGATCCTCAGCACCACATAAAAATACAATAAAGATATTCTGTCCACCTACAACTAAAAAATAAACAAATATTAAAAAAAAGAAACAAAGCCCAGGCACCATTTGTCCTGGCTGACCCCCAACTCAGAGCTTGTATCTCCTACAGGCAATGTTATGGAAACCCCCAAGCCACAACTCAGGAAGATAAATTGACCCCAGAAGGTATGGGGCTGGGTCCCTTCTCCCCTGACAGCTCCCTTTCTGTGTTTTTTCTGGCACAAGAAACATGCTGTCTTCTTGTATAAATAGGGGAAATTTATGACAGCTTCCCCCTTCTCCTCCCTGGTGGGCTGCTACGAAGGGCCTAGGGGTAGGAGAGTCTCAGATTCCAAATATAAATGTGGGAAGACTAGAGGGAGGCAGAGGGGTCCCTTTGCCTTCTTGGCTCTGGCCCCAGCTCTCCTTTCCTCCTGCATTTTGACCATCTGGTGATGAGGAAGGTAGAGAAAGGTGCAGCCCACTCTTCCTCCAAGTGCAGGGGAGCAGGTCTCTCAGGCAGATATCTACCCAGAGGGGTATCAGGGTAGGTCAAATGGGGCTTAACTATCCCAGGTTCTGTTGGAGGAGACAGACCCACCCACTGGCTATTTTTGTACCTCCCCATTTGTTGCTGTCATGGGAAAAGAACTCCTCTTAGATTCAGAAAAATGGACAGAAAACCCAAGTATGTGACCTTAACCAAGTCATATCTCTCTGGAGCTTATGTGTTAAAAAAAAAATGAGATTGACTTTATCAGGAGTTTTTAAAACCAATTTTAGTTGTGGGTCCTTTCTTTAAATAAAGCCTTATGTAGCCACCCAACTTGTGAATAACCTGCTGAGTGTCTTGAGGGTGGGAATGGGAGATCCCCAGGCCCCAGTGGTAACTGTCAGCGGCTGGCCTAACAAGGATGATCTCTGCAAGGTCCTTTCCAGCTGTCCTCAGGAGCAGATCTGACCCATGGTGAAGAGTGTAACCCAACTCTGCCACCTACTACATGTCCATTGCCATGGCACTTATCTTCTAAAGGCCTCAGTTTACTCATCTGTGACCTGGGATAACAGTCGCATGTATCTCAGAGGAGTGTTATGATGATTATACTAAATAGTGTACTTGAAGACCCTATCATAGAATCTGGATCAATAAATATTATAATTATTCCATGATCTCATGTAGCCCTTTTGGTGAGTCTGAAATGGTGAATCTGGTATGAGAAGATGTATTAGGAAGGGTGCCTGGCAAAATTGCTTTAACAAAAAGGTCTGCAGACACAGTGGCATATAGAAACCAGTTTATTTCTTACACCACAATCTGGAAGGGAGCATCCTGGGGTACAGTCAGTCTGCTCTACCTGGTCAGGTGAGGGACTTGGTTTCCTTTCATGTTGTTGCTTTTCCCTCTCAGGGATTTCTTCTCCATTGCCTGGTCAAACCTCAGTCTCAGGCGCTTCTGTCCAGCTCATGAAAAAGAGATCTCAAAGACCTTACCAATGTCCTCAGGCTCTGATGACACCACTTGTCTCATTCCCAGCTGCCCACACCTGGCAACAAGACTGGCTGGGAAATGGAATGTCCTTGGCAACAAGGACAGAGGGATTTTAGTGGACCACTGGCAGCCTTATTCAAAAGCTCAAACCCATGCCTGCACTGTCTTCTTCCTTCTCTTCCCAAAGGAAGGAAAATAAAGTCCAGGACCCAGAAAATAATGTGACCCCAATGGGTCCCTGCCATCCATCCTGAGATTAGCAATCTCAGGAAAGTGACTTGGAGGCCTCCCTCCAGAGAGAATTCCCTTGTGTTTTTCCTTTTGTGGATATGAGAGGAGTTTCTGTCCTCAGGGACCCACTGCCTCACTCTCCTAACCCTTTGTTCCCAGTCATTGCATATGTCTACAAATATGGGGGCACAGGATGATCTGAGCCAGGAATCGCAAGAAATATGGGGATATGGAGGCCACCATACTCAGCGGACAGTCCAGGCATGGGTTCTGGTGCCAGGAAAATCCAGTTACCAAATGTGTGACCCAAAGTGGGCATTAAATTCTCTGAGCATCTACTGAGTCTTTTGGAAATAGGAATAAGAAACCCACTAGGCAGGGTTGTTGTGGGCATTAAATGAGATATCATATGTACCTGGCACGTAGTATGCCCTCAATAAAGGTAACTAATATTACTTGGTGCCAGCATGGCAGACCCAAGGCAAATCAGACTTATCCCTTGTTCTCTCTCAGCCTTTGTATGGGTACTTTCTTCCTCTCCTTACCTGCCAATACATGACTTCTCCTGCCTCTTCTTTACTTCCTACCCTCATTCCCTTCCCATCTAAACCCTGACCTGTCATCTCCTCCTCCAGGAAGTCTTTCCTGACTGAAAAACCCCCAGTCTCTTCTCCACCACCCCTCCTTCCAGCTGCCCCATGGTCCTGGCCAAATCCTTGCCCCAAGCTTGCATGTATCCCTCTTCTCCCTCCAGAAAATCTCACCTTCCTGTTCAGAAGTGCAGCACCATTGTGAGTGTAAAATTCCCACACCTTACGCATGGAATAAATTCTTGGTGTTCTTTTTCCTACTTAAAAAAAAAAAGAAGAAGAAGATCAGAGCTCATATTCCAACTCTGCCACTTTCTAGTTTTATGGCTTTGTCAGGTCACTCCTCTTTAGATCTGTTTCTCCCTTCCTCTTGAGTCAGGTCAGGTGTGTGGCTGCTGCATAGTGAGTGGTTAGTAAATATCAGTCTCCTCTGCTCTACCCAGACTCGCTCCCCCAGCCCACACTCGGGATTCTCTGTTGACCACAGGGAGATATCAGACCAAGAAGTCAGTCCTCCAACACAGCTCTTCCCAAGGAAAAGACGTCTTTGCCCTTGAAGTCTGTGGGCACTGGGATGGTATCACTGACCCAAGAGCCAGAGCAGAGGTCAGGAAAGAACTGGGGTCCTGGCTCTGAGGGCTCCAGGCTCTTCCCATCCCCTCACTGTATACAGTCTGACTCATAGGTCTAGATGCAGGGAGGGTTGAATGGGCTGAAATGATCAACCTTAGAGACCCTATAGAGCTTTCAACCTGTAAGAGGCAGCTCTGATTCCAACCTTCCTCCACCAGAAGGGCAACAACATCCATAACTGATGCTGTGTAAGCATCACTATAACACCGTATTAGTGTTTCCATGGGACTGTCATTGTTCTGGGCACTTGGCACAATTCACTCATTTCTTTCTCAGAACAGCCTTGAGGTAGATGCTATTAACTCCATCTTACAGGCATGGCAGCTAAAGCATGGGGATATTAGGTAAATCGCCCAGGTCATACGTCTTCTATAAGGTAGGACAAAGATTCAAAACTAAGCAGTCTGGCTTCAGAATCCACACTCGTAACTACTATGCCATAAAAAAAGCCAACACAAACTGTCAGTGTCTGTGCAGCAAGCACTGTACATGTGTTTCATCTAATCCTAAACAACCCCCTGAGATAAATTCTGTCATTATTCCTGTTTTACAGGCCAAGAAACTAAGGCAGACAGAAAAGTTAAGTAATTTGTCTAATGTCTCAGGCTAGATTGTTCAGAAGTCCTAGCTGTTTTTCCCCAAGCCCCCAGCCTACCCCAAGCCCGCTCCTCCAGCGAGTTATGCGCTACCAGCACCGTTCTTCACAATTCTGCTTTACCCCAAGGCCCACAAGCCCTCCTTCCCCAAAACTCCTGCTCACCTCTTCCCTTTCCCTTCCCATATTTCCCCAGTCCCTTCTATCTCCCACAGGGTCCTCCCAACCTAATTTGTCCCTCCCCTTCTGCTCCCCTCCACCCTCTCTTACAGCTCCTGCTTAATCAGATAAATTTCACCAGAAAAAGACCCTCAGACTTTCCTGCTCAAGCCCCCACTGCGCTGATCGCAAACCCCCAGGGGAGGGAGGCCCTGCAATGTTGAAGCTGGAGAGCCAGAAATAAAATCCTCATCCACTCCCCCACCCCCTCTTCCCATCACTCATCTGGGAATCCAGGGTGAAAAAGGAAGCTAAAGTGCAGAGCATTCATTTAATATTAACAAATTGAAATGAATTCTTTTAATGCCAATTAACTTGGAGCAGCCCCTTATTAATAGTAATTTAGATTCATACTTGGGAGAAGCAGGATCGGGGGCTGGGCCAAATGTGCTCAGAATGTCAATGTGACAATAGGGCTGGAGAGTCAAGAAGGGGCGGGCGGCAGATTTACTTCTGCCCAGTTGGGTTCTGTTTCCCTAAGAACAGATAGTCAGTAGAGGCAGATTTTCTTCCAGGAAACACAAATTACTCTTGTAATTTTATTTTTGTAGTCATGATGAATCTGAAGGTTGAAACAATGTCACACCATTTTATCAGTTTGCTTTTACAATAATGCTTAAAAGAAAAGAAAATTCTCTCAGAGCAGGGATTTACCCCAAACTCTCCTAAGTCAACCTTCACTGACCAGAAATGAGCATCCCAGACCAGCTCTGCATCCTTCTTTGTTCAAAGCCATAGCCAGAGATCCACCTTAACCAAAAGTAAAAAGGGGAGTAAACATTATCTCTTCTAGGAATCCTCTAGGATGTAAGAGACCCAACAAGGCTGACCCCCAGCTAACATCTTACACTTAAGGGACAAGCAAAATTTGTTTCCAGCTTTCTTAGAATTTGGGGAGAAGACAATTAAAAATTCAACTCTGTGTATCAGAGTTGCCCAGAATAGAGACAAGCGAAAAGAACTTGTCCCAAACAAAAAGTTGAAAGAAATCCTGCTCTTGCTGCATTTGTTGACTGGAAAGGCCGGACTGGAGGTGTCCAGAACTAAAACTGAGCCTGGACTGTGCCCACGGTAGGACACCAGGCATCCCTCCATTCCTGGAGGGAGAGGGGAGGGTGAGTTACATTTGAAGCTGATTATTATGGAAGCTGGGAGTGAAGGTTTTGAGATGGAAGAGGCAGGCGTGCAAGAGAGACTGAGGGAAAGTAAGGAAATACACAAAATGGTGAAATTTATAAAATAAAACTTCAAAAATTAACATACAACATATTAAATATAAAAAAGAGGTTAGGTTCTACAAGGAGATAAAATACACCAAAATTGAGACATAATAATGAGGAAAACATACAAAGTATTTCAAGTAAATTATTCTTCAAAAGGGGGGACCTAATCAAATGAGACTTTGTTCAAACCCCTAGGGTTTCCCAAACAATAAATTTATTTATAAACCAAAAATAGAAACAAACACAAAACTAAACCAGAGTTCATGCAGAAAGAAAAAAAATTGTGGAAATTCTGTAACAGCTGAAAAGCCAATGGGGGGGATGTATAAACTTAAAAACTGCAAAACGATTATTTGTAAATACTGACACTGGAAGATGGGATGAAAAAAGGAGGTGAACTTGACATCATTAAACAATTAAAACTTATAAAACCTAAGGTGAATTCATCCCCAAAGTAAAGTAAACTGTCCATAAATAGAATGCTCTTCCTCAAGAGAAGAAGTGTAAAATTTATGAAAGAAGAGGAAAGTACCACTTTCCCCCCCAAGAAAAGTGTATTAATCTGAACTTGATTTCCCCCCAATTCAAAATGGATTATGTGAAAGAATACAAGGGATTCGTTTTCTTTCAGCTAAGAGGGAAAAAATCGGATTTCGATTGTCTAATGGGCAAGAAGGGGGGCATCCTTTGCAGGTGCCAAAAAGTGGGGATGAGGGGGTTGAAGAGTACGGACCAGCTTACCTTGCTCTGGGGTGACAGCGGCTAGATAGGAGTAGCTGAAGGTGCCTGCTAGTGCCTGCACGTTAGGGGAAAGAAGGACCAGGGGATCCGAGTGCCCCTAGACAAATAAGGACAGTGGAAGTACTGGGGGTACTCATCTCCCCACTCCGCCCGCCTCCCTCCCACTGGTACCCAGGCCTAGAGAGCTACTGAAAGTTACAAATTGCTTCCATTATTAGCTCATCCTGAGCAGCCTGGTCATTGGCCAGCCCCTGAGCACGTGGTCCCTCGTACCAATCGATCGAATTTCTAGTTGCAATTCTCTGTCTGTCCCTTGGCTCTGGGGAGGGAAGGGGGAAGCAGTGGTGCGGGGGGGGGGGGTGTTGGGGAGGGGCTACGAGGGGACCCTCACCCTCCCTTTCCGCCAAGTGGGGGTCCTTTGCGCCGCCCCAGAAGGGGTAGTAGGAATGTTGTGGGCTGGGGCACACCCAGGAGGGCAGAAACTGGAGGAAGCAAGAGACATCGCCAGGGATCAAGGGCCCCTCTCCAGTTCTCCCTCCGGCCGGATAGTGTTCGCCACTCCCTCTTTAGAGCCCACTCTATCCCAGACCGCCCTGGAGCTAGTAGCCTGGCCTACCCCAGGGGCTCCCATGCTTTCTCCGCTACTTTGGGGATGGTATTCTCATGTTCTGCTCCCTCAAAAGTACCCTCCCCGCCCCCCTCCCTAAGAGCTGAGTTTATGCCCCTCTTGGAAATCGTTTGCGAGAAGGACAAACTTTTGAGTGGATGAAAATCAAAGGAGCCGTTCCGAGCAGGTGAGCTGGGCCCGGGAAGGGTGCACTGTAATCTCAAAACAATGTCTCTCCCAGTCTCTGTCTCTAGTTCTCTTTCTGACTCCATCCCGTCTGCCCCGCAAGCACACACCAATCTGGCCGCCCTGCCCTCGGAGAAAGCTGGGTTGGGGTTGGACCTCTGTCAGGTGCTTGGGTGTCGAAACAGCTTTTGGGGACTAAAAAGGGGCAGCTGGCAAGGGAGAGGGAGAGTTGCTTCAGAAACTGGAGAGGAAAGGAGAAATTCGAGATTGATAGGCCCAAAGAGTCTGCTGGAGATTCTTTCCCCAAATGCAACTTGCGTGAACTTCAGAAAAGTTTGGTTTTTTTTTTAAAAGAAACGGAGAAGGAAGTAGAGTTGGGGTTTTGAGGTTTTAAGTGTGAAGGGGTTTTGCTTCCTATAGTGATGGAAGGATATGTTTGTTTCCTGGTGGGGACTAATTATCCACGAAGAACCAAGCGGGTCCCCAATTCGGTTCACCCCAGCAAGTCCTTTAGAGACGCTTGGAGATCCACAGAGGGGATACTCCAAGGGAAAGAAATACTAGCGGAAAGTAGCAGTTTCAGACTCTGCCGCGATGAGAGTGGGGTGGCGGCTCTGGGTCCCGGACCTTTCGCTGATTTTAAGTTAGGAGTGACACAAGAGGGAACAACTCCCAAATATCTTTCCTCTCCCCAATCCAATTTGACTCAAAAGACTCATTTCCCTAAGATGGAGTCAAGGGACTACCCATCTGTCCCGCCTCCAGCACAACCTCCCTACTTTTTCCAGTGGTCAAAGGAGAGCAAGGAGACCCCTCTTTCTCTCCAAGGGCTGAGAGACACCCTAGTGGAAGAGATGGGGAGGCTCTTCCAAAAGGAGTCAAGAGCAGAGGATGGGTTCAAAAAGCACGGCTGAACTTGGAGGCCCCGACAGGGGGTGTGGGCGGGCGCTGGCCTGCAGGGTGGCCTGGGGAAGCGGGCCCACGGCGGAGACCTCGCAGGTGCGCTGGTTGCCTGGGTCGGGAGGCCTCTGGCGCCCGCTGTGCTGCTGCCCAGGGGTGTGGTGGGGAGGGTGGTAGCAGGGAGGGACTCTGCCCCTGAGGTTTCCAGGTCAGACTCTTCTCTGGAAGCCCTAGGCTGGAGGAGCCAGGCAGGCAGCAGACGGCGCATTTGGATCGTTTTTTGGAGAGGGTCGGGAGGGGCTGTGGATCCCGGGCGAGGAAAATTCTCAGGTCGAGCGCTTGATGTCTCTGGCTGTGCACGCCTCCAGAGGCGGCCTGGCCCCACTCGGTCAGAAGAGTCCGCTGGGGCCTTTGTTTTCGCTGCTTGGGAGGATTTTCTGCGGTGCTCCTGCCGCTGACCCTGGCACCTGCTCGCCGCCAAACCCGGAATTGGGCCGGCCTAACCGAGGGGTGTAGGAAGGCCGCAGCTGGCACTGCTTACAGAGTTTATCGTGCCCCGCCCCCGTCCCAAACCGAACCTTTGAGAGGGACGTGTCCAGAGGCAGGCATTAAAGCCTCTGATGCTCAAAACAAATCAAAGCCCCTTTCTTTCCTCCCGTTCATGGATTTTCATTCCTCTGCAATCATTTGATGGAAGGCCTCATCCCTCTCCAGTCCCAACAGCAACCTGGGAGGCGGCTTGGGCTTCTTTTTGCAGACTGCCTGAACTCTGGATGTTCTGAGAGAAAGCATCTGGCCACAAGCTTTCTTTCCACTCTCCCCTTTTGGTAAATCTGGTCCTTTTGCTCCTGGCTTCCCATTACTAAATCAGCCTCCATGGCACAGGTCTATGGGATTGTCTTTTTCTCTTTGCTTTCTTCTTTTCCTCTTTCTTCTTAGGATTGATGGAGTGACAACAGTTTGGCAAAGCTTTCCTAAGCCTGCAGTGGGGAACTGTGGACCCAGCTCCAACACTTCAAATTGGGGGAAACAGCCCCATTCCTGTGTCCTTGAGATGGAGTCCCAAGTTGGGGGGAATTGAGAAGGAATGGCATGAATGATGGCTGGGCTGACACGGGACAGAAACCTCTTTTAGGGAGGGGGCAGTTTTACACCATATGTCTATTGCAGAGAGGACTGAAAACAAAGGCAGATTGAAAGGTCTAGGAAAACAGCACAAAGGCCTGAAAAAATTCATAACAAAGAGAAAAGACTGAGAGAGAGGAAAAGATAGGAGAAAGCCCAAGGGCTGACGCCAGAGGAAGGGGCTCTGGTAGAACCGGTGGGAGAGGGATGGACAGGAAAGGCAAATAGATACAGGGCAGAATGAAGACCCAGGATTTGGTTGGTTTGTGCTGGGATTGAAACGCAGGCCTCAGCCATGCTAGGCAAGCGCTCTACCACTGAGCCCAGTTTGTTTGTTTTTTAAATGAGGTATAAAAAGAAAGAAGAAAGAAAACAAATGCAAGAAAGGAGGAAGCTAGAGAGTAAAACAAATGGGAAGGGAAAGAAAGGGGTAAAGGGAGAAAAATGGAAAGAAAAATAATGGCAGTAAAGGAAGACAGAAAAAAATACAGGAAAGACAGAAAAAGGGGAAAGAAAGAAGGAAAGGGTAAGGAAGGACCATAAAGAGAAAAGGTGAAGGCAGGAAAGAAAGAAGAAAGAAGGAAAAAAGAAATAAAGATACAGGGAGAAGAAAGAAGAAAGGAGAGGGAGGAAGAGAGAATTAGAGAAGAAAGGGGATGCAGATGCCTGGCCTCCTGACCTAACACCAACACTCCCCCACCCAGCCCAGGTGATGGTGGCTCAGGCCAGTCACCTGAGGACCAGCTTCTCTGTGAAGCAGCTGAGGGAACTAGAGAAGGACTTCTTTCCACAGTCCTTCCTACTACCTGCCTTGCTGGTGTGGAGCAGGCTATTTAGCATTGAGGTTCCAAGACACTTGGGTCAAGATCTGGATCCAAAACTGGTCCACGAAGTAGAAGAAGCTGATGAGGGAGGGGCTGGGAACATATTCCTGTGCTGGTGCCGGTGTCCTCTCTCGCTGGCTCTGACCCTTCACCTGCAGCTCCTGGGGCCTCTACTCTGGCCCTGCTGGCCAAGGATGTCTGGAAACTGGGCTGATTTGCTGTGAGCTCTGTGGTGCTCTGACTGTGACCTTGGACCTTAGTTTGACCGTCTGCCATATGAGCCCTTGGCACTGAATGACTGTTCTGTAATTTTGGTTTGCTTTCTTGAATGTGTTCAGGTAAGAGCAGGGAGAATATAAAACCTGGTCCACTTGGAGTGTGAGGGGATATTCATATTCTCCCATTGATGAGAACAAAAATTCATCCTTAGGGGCTGGGGTTATAGCTCAGCAGTTGAGCACTTGCCTCTCATACGTGAGGCACTGGGTTCGATCCTCAGCACCACATAAAATTAATAAAGTTATAAAAAAATAATAGCACATCATTTTTTAAAAAAAGAATATACCTAAAAAAAAAATCTATCCTTAGCAAAATCTTTGCTATCCTTATCTCCATCCCTACCCCAGAAAACCACCCAATCAAGGGGTTTCTCTATGCCAGGAAGGGTTGGATTCATCTGGAAAAAGATTAGTGTGTGGTTTGCAAACCCTGCAAGAGCCAGAGAAAGAATCTCACCTGTGAAAAAGAATGAGGAAGGTCCCTACCAGGACATGCAGAGAATTTTACAGAACTCACACAAAGAGATTAATTGACTTTAGACTCAGCCTGTAGAGGTGATCAACTCAGGGTCGTTGGCTATCTGTTGCCTGTTGGGCCTATATTCCCATGCCCTGTTTGTGTGTTTGGGTGTCAACTGCCCAGTTTGATTCAAGATTTTGTGGGGGTTTTTTTGCGAGGGGAGCACTGGGGGACTTGTTCTTGTTGTTTGCTTGTTTTGCTTGGTACGGAGGACTGAACCCAGGGGCGCTTAACCACTGAGACATATCCCCAGCTCCTTTCATTTTTTATTTTGATATAGTGTCTCACTAAGTTGCTGAGGGCCTCACTAAATTGCTGAGGCTGGCTTTGACACTTGTGATCTCTGTTTCTTAAAGTCAATTAAATAAATCTTTTGTCTCCCCCAAAGTGGAATGGGCAGGTCACTGAGGTCATCCAGATCTCTCAAGGTCAGTGTAACTTTTGAGCATGGACTGCAGGACCCCCAATCAATAGTTGGAAAGTCATATTTATCCATGTTCACAGTAATCCTTGTGATGCCCTCCTGGGGAGGCCTCTGTCCGTCACTTCTAGCATCACTCTTTATGCCTTCCCTCCTCTTTTCTCCATCTTTCTCCCTGCCTTCCTTTCTGATTTTTTGTTTGTTGGTTTGGTTTGTTTTTTCTCTCCCATGCTCTCTCTCCCTTTTCATCTAGTCCATGCTAGGGCTTCTTATGCTTTTTTGATATCCCAGAATGCTCTGCTCTCGGACTTCAGGCTAGCCAACATCCTGCCTGACCTCAAGGATTCATTATGTGGATGCAAATATTGGGGCTTAAAAATGAGGTGCTAAAAGGGAGAGTAAGCTTTGCTAACTAGGTGCAGGATCAACTGACTGGTTTTCTGTGTCCGTCATGATCCAGTTATGACCTGCACATCCCCTTGACTCACTGCAAACAGTGCTTCCCCACCCCACCCACCTGGTTGCCCTGTGCTTGTTCCTAGGAGTGGAGTTGCTGGTGCCCCCAAGGCTGTTGCTCTTCCAGGATGAATGAGGTCAGTAATACCAGATTGGAGCCTCAAACTCTTAAATAAGCAAAGCATATTTCCCCATTCCCTGTGCATTCAGACACTTTGCACAGAGACTGGTCAATTCTGGCTCCTGACTGTCTATCCATGGATCGCCCCTGATTAGCCAGGCCCTTCATCATGCACATCTGCTGGGCAAAGGGAAGCAACTCACTCCAAATCATGATAGAGATGATGCAGACTGTCTTCTCAGACAATCTCCTGGCCCCAACCTGGCCCTGCAGGGAAGGAGGGAACCCAGCCCACTTCACAGGATGCGGAATCTCAGTTGCTCAGCGACAGAGCTGATAGCGCAGCTGCATCCCGGAGCCTGCAGCAGAAAGCCGCTTCTGCCTTTGGGTGCTCCTTGCTGCCTCAGTCTTGGCTCTGTTCAGTTTGCCATTGTGTTTTTCCCCCCCATTTGGGGGTGAAGGGAGTGGGGACATGAAATGTTTCTCCGCATGCTGCTGTTCCCTTCCCACCAACCTCGGAGCTGCTGATGGTAATGAACTGCAGCTTCTAGCCCATAATCAAAACAAATTCAAATTCTCTTCTGGGCAGGAGAAGGGCAGATGTTCCTTCTGCAGTCCTCCCCTGCTCATTGATCCATTTTGAGGGCACTTGGGGGTCAAAAGTGAGACCAGATTGCTTTCATCAGTAAGAAATTAGCATTTCTTATCACACCAAAGGCCCAGATTTCTCACACTGAGGAACAAGAGGTCTTCGCCCAGACCCACACCTGTGCTCTGGCCTCTCAAGCCAGTGAGAGCATACAGGTTTGTTGAGGTAGAGGCATAGAAGGAAAAATGGGCAATTGGCTCCATTTTGCAGTCAGTAGCCTCAGCTGTCCATTCCACTAATATTTATTTAGTACCTACTACATGGAAAGCATTGTCTGTACCTCAGTTTGCCATGACTGTGACAAGATTATTCTTGGAACTATGAGGTCTCAGTGTGTTGTGAACAAATATACAAATAAATCAATGGAAAAGAAAGTTTGTCTTGATTCAGTTGATTTTCATCACAGCCTTCCATGTGCTGGGTCTCAGAGCCCTGGCTTCTCAGCTCCAGCTCCACAGCCCCAGTCAGATGAAAAGCAGGATGACCCGGGGCTCACTGGTCTCTCCCACTGAAAAACTATAAGAACATGAGCAAGAGAGACACACACTGGGGTCAGTGCACGAAAGCCCTGAGATAAATGGTTTAGGATGGTTGGCAGAGAGGCCCTCCAAAAGTACCTGCAATCTTTGTGGTATGCATTGCTCAGTGAGGGCATGTGTGTTAGTGGGCATGTGATATGATATGTTCCTGCAGGTTGCTGAGCGAGTCTGTGAGTTTGGGTGTGAGCACATGCTTGAAGATGGCAGGAAGGGTGTGCGTGTGTGAGTGAGCTGAAGGGGGCGGAAAATGTGCCTGCACCAGGTTTGTATACACTGAGCCCAGAAGCCTGCACAGTGCATGTGCGAATGTGGAGGAGGGGTACAGACGCACACAGGTCTGAACATATCTCTACATACATGACCCTCTGTGCATGCAAGAGTGTGTACACCTACTGAATTATTATAAAATTACACTGACCCTTACAGAAAATCCATACCGGCCTAGGCCTTTCTCCCCTGACCTCTCGACCTCTGGGGTGCCTGAGGAAAGAGTTGACCGGGTCACTGCCTCCCCCCAGTCAATGAGACTTTCTCCATTAGCATAAAACATGAATCTGCTGGCAGCTTGACAAATTATAACTAGCAGCCAGAGTTTTGCCAACTGGCTGGCTTGGGCGCTGTCTATTTATCATTGAAAATGGTAAATCATAAGAATCCAGATGACTTAATTATTCAAATCCACCCAGGACCCAGAGAAGCTGCAGTTTCGTCAATCTCAGCCCTGGGCTCAGGGAGAAGGGCAAGAGAAAGACTCATGAGCTGGGAGAAGCAGGTTCCATCGCCATCCTCTCCTCTGCCAAGCCAGCCTTCTCTACAGCCCCTTCCCCTCCCTGCTGTCCTGTCCACCTTGTCAGAAATGAGGCTGGCTGAGTGCTGGGGTTGCCAGCCCTCCCAGGCGTCTCCTTCGCCTGCGCCCCACTGCCCACCGCCTGTGTCCCCGTTGGGCGCTGCTCGCCCTCTTTGTGTGGTGCTCTCAGCTCTGTTTCAGTGCCTTGACTGTGATTTCTTCCCTAACTCTGATTCTTTTCCCCATTTCTCTTCCTCTCCCCTCTCCCTACAGATGGTTACTGACTCCCACACGTGGCCTTTCTGATGGAGTTTTGCCTGCCTTTCTGGCCCCTTTGTTCTCACCGTTCCTGCGATGCTTTCAGGATCCTTACACTGTGCACCACTGTCAGCCCAGTGCTCCCAGTTCCAAATGTCAGCATGCTCTTCTCTTTGCCATGGGGCCCCGTGGAAACACAGTGGATGACACTGAGCTCGCTCCCCCACCACCTTTCCCTTTCTTCTGTGGATTTCCACACAGCTCAGGAGGCAGTGGACAGGCTGTCAGAGACGCCCCCCACCCCCACCCCCCATTCAAGCAGGGCTGTGTTCCAAGAAGGCCTATCCCTGGGCCATCTCCTAGCATGGAACCACTTCAGGCCCCCGCAGAGGACCTGCCCTATGCCAGCTCTCCCAGAAGAACTCATTCACAGAACAACTTATAGATCCAGAGGTCTGAATGCTGGCTGCCTAGGCAGTGCTTTGATCTTTGGATCCTTTTATCTTTATGTCCCTTAAATATGTCCACTATTTCTTGCAGTCCCAGACCCCAAAGAGTCTGTTCTTCCATCCCCAGGCAGGGGTGTGGGTGAGTGGGGCTACATGTTCACCAATGCTGATGTTGCTTTGACACCAGAGGAGACCATGGGGAACAGTAGGGTCACAGAGCCCCGCTCTGTGAATGGCATTCTGACTTCTTTTGGAGGATCTGCTCTACCCACAAGAGCCCCAGGGGCCCATCAGTTCATTACTCTGTCTTCAGATGCCCCTCAGTTGGCTTCTCATGTCAATCAGTTTGGTTACATCAGCGTGTATGTGTGTGATACACCCCTTTGTGGATACCCTGGACTTTGGGCATACTGACAGTTCATGCCTAGTGATGTATGTGCCTGCACATGTATGGAGGTTAGTGCTGTTGGGGGTGTGTGGGTGTGTGAGTTCATGCATGTGTGTGTGCATGTGCGTGTGTGTGCACTTGAGCACACACTTCCATGAAACACCCTTGAGCTAGAACAACAAGTGACAATGTCCCCACCAACAGGACACCTGAGGAAACAGCCTTCTCCCTTCATTCCATTGTAAGGTCTTTGAGGAATGTTGCTCTTAAAATATTAGGCTTTTCATTTTCATAAAACTCTAAAGAAGGAGCTATCTGATTTTGCTACTGCAAGTAAGTTCTTCCTGTAGTCTAGCTGCCTCTACCTTTCAGGGTGGAGTCAAGGGATGGTTAGGAATCTTGGGAGGGGACACTCGATCCAGAAGAACATATATGACTTCCACACCTCGACATTTCTCCTGTGAAAACACTGCACCCCCTTCCTCTTTCCTTCCTCCTACCTTCCAGTCCAGGTTGATATTTAACAAGGGCAGTGGTGAAGCCCTACTGGAGAGGATCAAGACTCAAAAGCAAGCCAAGCAACTGGAAGGCAGGAGATCAATAAAGGGAGACAGATTGGAGACAGGTTTCTCTCACTTCTTCCCCACCTCCCCCGCCCCTTCTGGCTCAGCTCCCCTGCCCAACTCCTGACAGCAGGTGGGTGGCAGAGCCAAGCCCTGGCCTCTCTCTGCCCTTCTAACTCAAACAGGTTCCTAATCCCTGGGTGGAGGGTAAACAGCCTCCAAGCACGGCCAGGATCAACCACAGAAATGCCACTAATGTATCTGGCGGCATGTTCCCTGCCCCTGCCCCCACCTCGTGTTACTAATTAGCCCACTGGCTTGGGAGAAGCTGGGGCGGGGTGGCTGAGGATGCCTTTGTGCAGGCTCCCTCCGCAAGCCTGGGTCTACCTCTGGATAGTGTCTCCGGTGCCAGACAAGCTGAGGGTGGCAGAGGGATTCCCGCTCCCTCCCTACTCACTGACTCCTAAATCAGCTCAAAGGCAGACAGAAGTTTTTTCCCTCTGCACCCTTCCTGAATCTTCCATCTCCCCTTGGCTGTTCACAGCTGGGAGGCAGGTGGGAGACAAGAGGGAGAGTGAAATCAGCTCCGGAAATCAAACGACCCAATAAAAAATTAATTGTCTAATTAAAACCATGAGGAAGCCCCTTGCCAGAGTTTGGCTCTGAGTCATCAGGGCTATAAAGGGTGGGAAAATGAGTCTCAGCTCCTAATAAATTCCTGATTTGCAGCTCGGTCTATCAGCAAAGGAGCACTGAGCGTTCTGCCTGGCTAGACCTCCTGGAGGTCATTCCACCCCTTTCTCGCCCCCAGCCCAGGCCATCACACCCTTCACCCCACACATATCTGGCTCAAGCCCAGAAACAGGGTCTTATCAAAAGAGACAGAAGCCACCACCCAAAGCAGGCAAGTGTTCCTTTGCCTGAGCCTCAGTCTCCCTGATCTGAGGTGTACCCATTTCTTCCTGGGCTTTTTTCAGGAAAGGGAAATTGCAGAGTTCTTCATTCAGCTTAACTAATAATTGTTGTAAGTTTTCATATAAGGTTCACTGTGACCTCACCTCCTCCACTTTCATGAAAAGTGCATTTTTACATAATTTATGAAAAGACAGATCCCCTGTCTTAGACCTTCATGTTGAGTTTTGCAGATGAATGACAAAGAACGGAGCTGAGAAATTACATTTCCCATCTAAAAAAGGTACTGCAGTCATTCTTCCCAGTTGACCAGATCCTCTGGAAGACTGAACACAGAGCTTGTCCAGAAAGGCGTGCAGTTAGGCAATGCTCAAATGCAGGTGGAGATCCCCACCTTATCCCTGGATGATTGTATCACCTCTTCACTTGGGTCTGCTGTGTGGACACAGCCTCCAGGGCCTCCCTTCCCTGGCCAGGGCAAATGCATGGTGCCTTGTCAGTGGCATTCACTCATTTATGCTTGCAGGAGAAGGGGGTGGCTAGCATATTACACTCATTTATTATATAACACACACGATGACATCCATGTCTGTGATTAACTCGTTTAAACAAACATGGCAGAACAAACAAAGGTTGTCCTTCAAAACAAGTCCCTTAGGAGGACAGATATGTACTTATTCTACATGTACCACTAGTGAGTAAAACATTTCTGCAAGGTCTTCTTTAAAAATTGACTTTAGAGACAGTTTACAGAGTATTCAAGACAACCTGTATTAATTATGAATTTTGCGGAACTGACTCCATAAAAGCAAATGATGCCAATAAGGACAATCAAAAAGCAGAGCCACACACCCTGAAGACAATGTCAAAAGAGGAACTGCAACCTTGTGTCGCTGCAACCTTGCTGGAAGGAGGGGAGCTCCCTGCAAGGTGACTACCCGGAGGCAGCGGCACTCCAGACACGGCTTGCTATGGTCACATCTGGAGCGTATTATTTACTGTTCCTGATGATCCTCCTTCCATTCATCTGGTTGTTATTTTTCATCCTAAACAAGGAACTAAGCTTTCCTAAGAAGGAGAAAAAGGAAAGGAAACAAATTCCTAACCCTCATCTGGGTCAGGATCCCATTTCTATATCAGCAAATTCCCATGCACAAGTGTAACCCAAGTGGCCAAGCCTACTTCTAAGAAGCCCAAACCTAGAGGCTGGAATGTAGACCAGTTTTGATTCACCTCATAGTAGCTGCCTGCCTACTAAGTGCCAGGCTCTACTGGTGCTTACCTATGAATTATCCTTCCTCATCTAGGAATTTTAAGACAGTTTTCCTTTCCCCATGGATAGACTTTGATGTTTTGAATCATTGCTAATTTAATTGAAGACTGTACACTGCTCCAAGGACCAGCTGTTCCGTTTTCTAGTAGCCACTGGTGAGGACTTAATTTTGGAGATTATTTTGCCATTTCTATGTCTTGGGGCAAAGCCTCATTTGAATATTGCTAGTTCTCAGGTTGCCTGTTTGGGCTTATAAACAGACCCTTGATCTCAAAAGGGCATTGGCGGGGGAGGGGAGCGGGGCACGGCAGCGCACACCTATAATTCCAGCACTTTGGGAGGCTGAGACAGGAAAATCACAAGTTCAAAGCCAGCCTCAGCAACAGCGAGGTCCTAAGCAACTCAGTGAGACCCTGGCTCTAAATAAAATATAAAATAGGGCTGAGGATATGGCTCAGTGGTCAAGTATCCCTGAGTTCATTCTCTGGTAAAAACAAACAAATAAAAAACGACATTAAGGTTGCCTGCATATCTGGAGGGAGAAGGGGCATCTTACACACATGAAATTCTATGTGAATGGCACCACCTAGACTTGTGCTCCAGGAGTGCAATGATTGGTGTTCCCACAGCTGAGAAAGGCTCCCATCCTGCCACCCAGAGAGGCTTGGTGATTCAGTCAGCCTCACTCACTTCTCAAGGATGAAAAACTGAAGCTTTGACAACTAAGGTGTCAACACCTCAGCCCCTAAAAGGGGCTCAAAGAGATCCTCCCTACCTCATTGGCAGCTAGGAGATCTGGGCTCAGCACACAGCTCACCAATCTTCTCTTTATCCACTTCAAAGGCAACTCCAGCTTCAAGAGGACCCCAGGATACGAAGCAGGCTGTTCTGATCCAAGCATGGTGCTGGGAAATGTTGCCAGAGCACAGGGCAGGCTGGGCCTAGAAATCAGAGTGAGACATCAGACCACTGCCATCGCAGAGTTGGGGGACGGGTGGGAGCCGGTGATGGAGGAATGGGTACAACCCTGAATGCAGAACGAATGCTTACAATTTTCCTGTTCCCTCCTAGACACCAGGCCCGCCAGACTCTCACTTGGTCTTCACCAGCCGGCCATCCTGGTTTACCTCCTCACCATCCATCAAGCCTAGTCACCTGAATGACCTCTGCCTCCTCTCCCTTGCCCTCCGTCCCCTCTCTCAATCCTCAACCTCTTTTATACTTTCCTTTCCCAAAGTCTCTGAATAAAATCTATTGAACTTTGTAATCTTCACAAAACCCCCTCGAGCACTGATTCTCTCAGCTTGCAGAGCTCATAAGACCCCTGTGTCCTTACCTCACTAGACAGAAGGTCCTATTCACCCCTTTAAGCTGGGACATCACTGATTCAGCAGGTCACAGAAGCTCAGCCATGAGAGCTCTACATGAAGCAAAGACAGACACTAGCACTCAGAGGAGAGGGTCAGCCAGTCCACAGCCGACCAGCCTTGAGGGAACTCCTCCTTCATGCGGGCACCATATGAAAAGTAGGGGAAGTCTGGCACCAAAGAGCATCTGGTCTTATGTGACAAAAACAAGATACATTCATTCCATATTTTAAAGTTATTATTTTATAAAAGACCTGACTGTGAAGGGGAGCTTTATGAAAAATAAGCTCCAGAGGCAAGAGAAAGTGCAGTTAACTTGGGTCCTTCCAAAAGACTCCAAGAGAGGATCAAATAGGAGCTGCCTCGGTTGCCTTGGAAAGGCTGAGTGCCCGTTGCAGGCCTCCATGCTGCTGAGGAATCATTGCAAGGGTTGTTTTTTGTTTCTCTAGAGTATCAATCATGGAAGAAGACCAGGCTCCAGCTATAGCAGGGTAGCATCACTGAACACCTACTCTCTGCCAGGCACTGTACATCCCACTGTGCCAGGCCCTAGGAATACAAAGAAAGCCATACCTTCAATGCTCTGACAGTCTAAGTGGGGAAGAAACCACAAGTTAATTCTTGTAGTGTAATGTGGGAAAAGCCAATACTAGATACACTCAGGACATTATGGGGTACCACATACACACACACACCTGAGCCTCTGTTGGGGATAGGGAAAGAAAAGGGTCAGAAACAGCTTCCCGCAAAGCAGGTATATAAACTGTAAGTAAAATCATGCAAGTGATGCCCTTTCTTCTCCCATGCCGTGCCCAACTGAAGGTCACTTTCCACCCCAAGAAAAAATATTGGCTTTTTTCTTTTTTTTTTTTTTTTTGGTACAACAGATTGAACCCAGCGGTGCTTAACCACTGAGCCACATACCCAGTCCTTTTTATTTTTTATTTTGAAACAGGGTCTCACTAAGTTGCTTAAGACCTTTCTATTTGCTGAGGCTGACCTTGAACTTGTAATCTTCCTGCCTCAGCCTCCCAAGCTGCTGGAGATTACAAGTGTGCACCACTGTGCCAGCTACCACTGGCTTCTTTATTTGGGGGGGGGGGGGTGCTGAGGATTGAACTCAGAGGCACTCAACCACTGAGCCACATCCCCAGTCTTATTTTGTGTTTTATGTAGAGACAGGGTCTCACTAAGTTGCTTAGTGCCTTGTCATTGCTGAGGCTGGCTTTGAACTCGTGATTCTCCTGTCTCAGCCTCCCAAAGTGCTGGGATTACAGGCTTGTGCCACTGCACCCGGTTTACCACTGGCTTCTTAAGCCAAGGTCACAGTGGGGTGTCAACATCCAGCCCACTCTCTGTCTCATGCTATGATCTAGGGTGTCTCCCTGACCCTTCAGACCCTACAGTCCATCCCACCTGCTAACATGGTGACCAGGAGCTCCCTGGTCCCCAAGACTTGACAGGAGCTGGGGAATGGGAAGGAAAGAGCATCCTATCTCCCAGAATTCTTACACTTGGAAGCCGTCCTCTTTCCCTCCTTTGGAGAAGATGCCTCTGTTTCCCCCTACCCCAGTTCTCCACCCAGCTTCCACCCTCCCCTTGCTGCAGCTGCTCCATCCTCCCCCATCTTGAAAGAATGCACCCTCCCCTCCAAATCTCCTCCACAGGGTGCAGAGCAGGAGGGAAGCAGCATATGGCCCCATTTTCCTTGGCCTGTGTAAGCTATTTTGGAAATGAGAAACCCCCTTGCCCTTTCCTCCCCTCTGGGGAGCACCCTCCCTCCCTCTGTACATTCCCCAGAAGTTCTCAGACTGAGATCCGCCCTACGTGCAGTTATGTGGTGAAATCACCGCTTTCCTCTCCAAGAGGCTCCGAAACTGGGAAGTCAGCGTACTAAACCCTTTGATGTAGGCACGTTTTAAAAGGCCCACCTGTCCCCTCGCTCGCTATCCCCTCCCCCTGTCTGAAATGCTGACTGCTGGAGCCCCTCATCACAGCTTTAAATCCCAGGCTACACCCGCCCTAGCTTGGCCCAGATTGGTCACACACACCCTCTCCTGCTGGGGGTAATCAAACCCAACCATGCTCACTCAGGGACATCTGTCTCCTGCGAATACGGAATGATCCCAAACTTGAGGGGTTCTGTGACACTTAAAAGCTTCAAGCAGGAAGATCTGCAATTTCTCTTGGACCAGGGCCTGTGGGGAGGGTCGCTCAGAAACCCCTCGTTTGATGTTGTGCTTTCATGGCTGCGGTTTGATCCAGATGTTCCCCAGTTGTGGGATTTTCTCACTGGGAGGGAGGGGCCTTTGGCTGTGAAGACATTTCCATCATGTGCACATTTGGATCTGGGCTGGTTGAGTGGGGGTGTTCTTCCAGCTCTTGCCAACCCCACCCTTTCCCCCAGGTCACATCCTTTCCCTTCACATCCAAAGAAGAGAAAAGAATCCCTAACAGGGAATTCCCATTAGCTGGCTAGTTTGCTGTGTGGCTGTCCAGAAATGGCCCTACATCTTTGTTCTTCTGGCATCAGAAGATAGAGCTGGAGTTAGTTCCCAAAGTGGTTCGCAGATCATGGGAATAGGAAAGGGAGTTCAAGAACCAAATTTCTGGCCAAGACACAAAAATTATCTAAGAAATTGTGAAAGGAATTGGACTAAAAGTGGATGAGTCAGGGTCCTTGAAAAAGCAAGTGACTGTCCCTCTTCCAGGACAGTATCTCAAGGACAGAAATGAACCTTTCTAGACTGCCTACTCCCTCAGAGCTTGAAAAAGTCAAGGTCATCTTCCCTCAAGGGCTTCAGGGAAACCCTGGAAATCTTTCTTTTAACTTTTTTTTTTTTTTTTGGTACTGGAGATTGAACTCAGGGGCACTCAACCACTGAGCCACATCCCCAGCCCTATTTTGTGTTTTATGTAGAGACAGGGTCTCACTGAGTTGCTTAGCAACTCGCCCTTGCTGAGGCTGGCCTTGAACTTGCTATTCTCCTGTCTCAGCCTCTCAAAGTGCTGGGATTACAGGCTTGAGCCACCACGCCCGGCTTCTTTTAACTTTAAGAGACTTCAGTTCTTTCCGCTGCCCAGCCTCAGTCATCACGTGCTGTAGCCTGAGGCGGCTTCCCCCAGGGAAGGTGTGTTAGTCCCACTCAAGGATCCTCTTGGGGGCTGGGATTGTAGCTCAGTGGTAGAGCACTTACCTTGAATGCGTGAGGCATGGGGTTCGATCCTCAGCACCACATAAAAATAAATAAAATAAAGACATTGTGTTCATTTGCAACAAAAAAATATTTTTTAAAAAAAAAGATCCTCTTGGGCCTCTGGGAAACCCTCAAATGCCTCCTGGAGTCACCTAGATTAAAAAATAAAATCAGATGGCTCCTGGAGCTGTGGTAGTGACCCCATAAACACATGGCTTCTTGCCTCCATTGTGAAAGTCATAGCCTAAAATGGATAAATGGATGTTGAGCACTAGAAGACAGATGAATCCCAGACCCTACTGGTCAAGGCACCAGCCCATGAGTGGATACTGAAGGACTTTCATCAGCTCAAGTTTGAGCAAATGGGCTTTTTGCAAGGGAAGGACCTGTGTGGGGAGAAGCAGCAGCCAGAGATTGGAAACCATCAAGTGGCAGAAGAAGCTGGGAAGAACCGTGAGAAACAGGCCAGTGGGAAAACAGCACTATTCCCTCTTAGGCTGGATAGAAGGGAGGGTTAGAGAAAGAGGTGGGCCTAAGGATGGAAAGAAGAAAATGAGGAAAGCTCCATGTGGTTGTTCCACCCATAGGATCGGAGCAACTGTGCCCAGCTCCTTCTGCTCTGTGTAGCATTGGAGTAATGCACATTTGGGGGGCAGTTTTTCTCAGGGAGCCTGAGGGACAGTTCTCAGGCCTCCTCCTACCCACAGACTGTAATCCAGCCCGACACAGATGGGTCAGGTCATGATGGTGATGAGGGTATATGGCGATGGGTCTCACTGGCTTGAATTTTTTCTTATTCCCCCATGTCCTCTTTCCTAGGCAATCATTTCTCATTTGCCTGGTCTTAATACCCCATATGTCTCCAGCTCAAAGAGCTAAGAAACACTCCATCACTCTTAAGCTGGGCCTTGCCACCTGCAGGCCCCTCCCTCCCACACATATGTTCACACAACTGGGGCAAGTGGTTAGCTCTGGCCCCCCCCAGGCCCTCTCCCTCCACTCCACCCTTCTCATCTTTCTGAGAAGGATGAGAGCCTTCTCTCCCTGTGGGGGTGGGCATGTAAAGGATCCTCACAGCTGGAGAGCAGCTGGAAGAGGAGCCCCACCTAGCCTGTGCACTCACAGTGACTCCCTGGAGGGAACCAACAGCAAGCGGAGAAGGTGTGGGGAGCAGGGAGAACTCCTGCAGTGGGGTTTTCTACGTGTCTGATCTGGTTCTCAGGGGCAGATGCTCAGCAAGGGGTCCTGGTTCGCAGGGAGGAAATGGCCAGTGGTGAGGCACCAGTTGGCTTCTGTTCCCCCTCCCTCTTGCCCAGCTCTCCAACTTGCCACACTGTGCAATCCAGGTGGACATGCCTACTACAACTATCTTATCCTTCTTTTTGACTTCACCTCCACCATCGGTGCCAACCTATCCCCCCCCCCGCACGGTAATAGAGTCTGAGCAAGTCTCTATTCCAGAGGCAGGCCTGTTCCCCAGCTCCTGTGGGTGCTATGCATGCGGAAGCTGAGATGGGACCAGAACTGCTCCTGACTCCTCTCCTGAGGGTCTGGCAGCCTCCCAGACCATCGTCAGAATTGCCACTCCTGAGCTGAGATGAAGAGCTGAGAGAGGAAGGGCCAGAATGCCTGAGGCTGGGGCTGGAGACAGCGCTGCCCTCTGCATCTCTTCATATTCCTGCATGCAAATGATTTCCCCCAAAGGTTCTGGTTCAGAACCATGGAAGACTCCATCAGCACCACACTCCTCCTCCTCTTCCTCCTCCTCCTCCTCCTCCTCCTCAGCCCCACCATTACCAAGACAAAGTTGTTTGGACAAGCTCTACCTGCAGATCTGGGTTAAGACATTTGAATGGAGCCTGGGCATGTAGTTCAGAGGTAGAGCATTTACCTGGCTTGTCTGGGACCCTGGACTCTATCCCCAGCACTGCCAAAAAAAGAAAAGAAAAGAAAATTGAGCAAAAGTAAAAGACATTTTGCTGGGTGTGGTGATGCATGCCTGTAATTCCAGCGGCTTGGGAGGCTGAGGCAGGAGGATCACAAGTTCAAAATTAGCCTCAGCAAAAGCAAGGTGCTAAGTAACTCAGTGAGATTCTGTCTCTAAATAAAACACAAAATAGGGCTAGGGATGTGGCTCTGTGGTAGAGTGTCCCTGAGTTCAATCCCTGGTGCCAAAAAAAGTAAGAGACATTTCCTCAAATTTTCCTGCACACCCCGCCCAACAAGGGATGCAATGATCTGGCTTCCCTGAGCCCTGTATCAGACCCACTTGGTCAATCATTCCACCAAAAACTTCCCCAGCATGTATGTTGGCATGTATGCAGATTCATTGGAGCTGACAAATAAAATTGTGGCCAGAAATCCTTTGACATTGAGCACCCAGTGTGTGGCAGTGGCCTGGACCTGCTGAAGGAGATGGAAAGAGAATATTTCCCTGAGCTTCCACTCACAGACCTCATTAACCCATAAAGGTACATGTTACAAATATTGGAGACTGTCCTGCTTGAATAGAACTTTGTAATCTTGCCCCATTCCCATTCAGGCAGGCAATCATATGTGAATCTCAAGCACACAAGCTAGATGCTAGACAGAAGAAAGAACTTCCGTAGGGCATCAATATTGTACAGAAAAATCATTCAACTTGAAGGATTCTCTTCTTGGGAGGCAATGAACCAGGAGCACCCTCACCTTGCTGTGCCAGAATTAAGGTAAGGCTCCTGTCTGAAGGCAGCAGGGTGGTTGAGATGACCCCTCAAGATCCCACCTGGAACAGAGGAGAAGGGGAGTCTCCAGTCAATGGGTGCCAAGAGGAGGGAACACAGGAAGAGACAGATGTGTAGACGGAGGGATTGGAGGAGTAGGGGGAACAAGGCAAGAGAGATGAATGGTCTTGGCGGGACTGATGGAGGAGGCCAGGATGGATGGATGGCGGCTGAGGTTTGTTTACTGGCAGCCCCCAGCCCACTCTCGCCCAGGGAGAGGAATGGAGGCTGGCACATCAGAGGGCTCTTAGGGAAGCTCATGGAGATGATTTAGATGGGAATGAATCAGCTCCATATGGATTAAGTGTCCCTGCAAATCCCAGGACCTTACAGATGAGGGGACGGGGCAAGGGCACTGATGGGAGGGGGAGGGGGCAGCGTGGAGCTGGTGCAGGGAAACACAGGCCCAGAGCTGTGGAAGGGCTCGGGCGGGGCAGGCCTGCGTGGACACAGGCCTCTCGGGCTTGTTGGTCCTGCGGCTTCCCTGGCTTGGTCCCAGGCTTCAGGGAAAGGCCTCCTCCTCTGCCACAAACCCTGCCGGTCTCCCCTCGACTGGGGAGACAGTCTTTCTTCCTATGTCTTTTCATCTTCATTTTTCTGTCCCTCTGCTTACCTGGCCATGCCTCTCCATTTCCTCCATTTCCATCCACACTCCCAATCCCTCCCTCTGTCTCTCTGCACCTCTGTCTCTTTCACTAGAAGCATAAATGGCATAATGGTCACTGCCCATTTCCTTAAGGCTGTAGCGCTGCTCTTTCAAGCAGGCTAGGTCAGCACCACCCTGCATCCATCGATGTGCTTTCTCTCATGGGTGCCTCAGGTTCCAGAGGTGGTCAGGAAAACAGGAAAGGTGATCTGAAAGGTGACACTCTGGCTACACAAGATCCTTCCTCTTCCTCTCTGCACCCTGCCTCAAGCCATCCCTCTTCCGGTGCCAAAGAAGGCTTAGATGGTATTGGTCTCTTTGGCCAGCAGCAAGTTGAGTAGACATGCATTGCTCCCAGGCCATGGGAGGCCAGGGGTTGTCTGCTGGCTGGGACTGTGGAGGCACCATCTCCCGCTTCCCCTGCCATACCCTCAGCAAAGGACCCGAAATCAACTGTGGTTATGAAGCCGGCTGCCATGTGGACAACCTGAGTCAGAGCACAGGGTAGTCACATATGACAATGGTTGAAATATCACAGCCACTCTCCCCCCACCCCCACTGGTGATCTATGGGCTGCGTGCCCTGTAAAAATTATTTATTGGGGACTCGGAGTGTCCTGATTTAGTGCTGCTGCCTCTGGGGCCGAGAGGCCTGCCTGTCCGCCAGAGTCTAAGCGTTAAACGACGCTAAAAAGTTAAACGGCCAACGTTGGGGGCTCACTCAAGGAGGCACCATAAAGCTGTCGGAGCTGCTTAAATCAGGAGTGAGGATTCCCCGGGACATCTTCTCTCCATATGCTGCAAGCCAAGAAGGCTCTCCTCACCCCTCTGCCACTCACCCATGCCCAGCAGCCCACATAGGGCAGGAGGCATGAGGATTGGGCACCCAGGATAGAGCCCAAATGAAGTCAAGGATGACCTTCCCTCCAGGGGTTCCTCCAGCATTACCTGGGGCAGCGGTCGAAGAGCACAGGGAGTCACATTGTCCAGTCCTCTGTCTTGGGACATGGGGTCTCCTTGTTCAATCCAGTCTTTTGTTGTTTGCTTTTTTTTTGCAGAGCTGGGGATTGAACCCAGGCTGCTTGCGTGCTAGGCAAGCACTCTACCACTGAGCTAAACCCCAGATCTGGTTTTTAAAGACTTCCAGCAAAAGAAAGTCCAGTCTCTTCCCATGGCCAGTTCAGAGGAGTTCTTTCCCAAGTGTGTCTCCCTTCAATCTGTGTTCCTGCAGATCTAATCCTTCCTGCCCAGATTTAGAGAGAGTGTTCTGACCAAACCAGCCTGTGCCCTCTAACCTCCTGTGTCCCCCACACCTACTCATGTGGCTCTCTGAGGAACAGAGTCTCATCCATTGCAAATTTCCATCCACCAGGGCACCCCTGGGTGCTGGCGTGATCTCAAGCTTCACAGATAGGTTTTCCCAGCTGAACCCCAGCCCATGCTGCCACCACCCGGCCGCCACTGAGCACAGGGGAAGGTGGGTCTCTGCAGGCTGTCTATCATGCTTTCTTTCAGCAGCAATAAAATTCACCTCTTAAAACCTCCGCTTGGGTCCCTAATATTTGCCTGGCTATATATCTCCAGTGATATATGGACAGAAATTGCTCATAAACGGCTATAAAACCTCTTAGTGGAGCTGGGGAGGAGGTGCATGAGGGTAGGCACAGCCCAGGCTGCAGGAGGATTAGAAGCTGAGCCACTTCACTAAACATCCCAAACCAGACCCTGGATCCCAGCATTAGATGTGGGGCTCTGGTAAGAATGAAGGAAGGAGACCCAGAAGAAGACCTTTATGCCCCTCAGATGATATTACAGGACTATCTTACCTTCTTGCTCCAGTGATATGCTGTGTGGCCTTGAGCAAGTCACTCAACCACTCTGTACCATGCTTCCCATCACTAACATGAGGATAGTGACATCTACCCAGGCTCTTGAATTAAGTTGTCATGAGGATCAGATGAAGAAACATACAAAGAATTCATCCACGCTTTTAAAGTAGAGAGGTTGTATATACTGGGTGCTGCCCTCAGGTGGGCAGGGCGTATTTGGAAAGCCTACTCAGTGCTGATAGTTCACCTAATTATCCCTCATCCTTCAACACCCTGCCATGTAGATATTACTGTCGTTACGTTGCAGATGCCAAACTTCAGGTTCAGAGAGGTGTGCACAGGCTGTCAGCGCCAAAGATGGGATTTGCACCAGCCTGATCCCAGAGCTGGTGCCTTTCCACACATCAGAACGAAATCTGGCAACTGGAAGGATAACCAGGGGCCTCCACACAGGGTAGATGGCTGAAGAGTGCCTTCTCGCCCAGGATCTACCCCTCTCCAGAGCGCAGGCCTTTCTCTCTCTATGACATTTCTGTTCCAGACCTCAGAGGGCCTGAGAGTCAAGGGGGTCCCACAGCATATTCCCAACAACTGTACCAGATTACCCAAGAAACAGTTCTCAAAGTGGAAGGCAAAACCTGGAGGTTTGTGAGAGGCCTGAGCCCCTCTACCCAGGAGCCCAGGAAGCATGTGTCCTGGGTGACCAAGAGAAGACAGACCTTCAGGGGAGCAGGTAAAGACTACGGTGGCCACAGTTCCAGAGTCCCTGGTCCAACTCTGTACAACCAAGCACCTGGCTGTGCCTTCTGGTCACCTTCTTCTCCTGCCAGCTGCAGGATGCCCCTTCTCTCCTTGACCCTCAGCCCTCCTCCGCCCCTCAACCCACATACCCATACCCTCCCTCTCTCCCACAGCATCCCCTGAGGCCGCTGTCTGTCCCCTCTGGTTGTTCCACCCTCTTCCTCTCTGCCTGTAGAGTCCCTGTGCCCCTTCCCTCCATCATGACCTCTCCTTATCTTTTCCCTAAGTCCCTTCAACCCAGTTATCCTCCACTTTCCCATGCTTCCCCCTCTTCTAGGACCCCCCTAGTTCCTGGATGTTCCTTCCTTCAAGCCCCGCCCCCAGCCCCAACCCCTCCCCTAGTGTCCTCCTCATGTCTTCCCACCTGCCTTCCAGGACCCTCAGCCTGCTCTTGCCTCCTTATGACCAATCAGGACAAACAGTAGGAAGGCTAGCCTTCTGCCCCACACTTCCCCTTTCCCGGTGGCTCCCACCCCCAACCCCACTTTTCTTTAAGTTTCCAAATCAACCTTCCTCCAATAATAATGATAAAGCAGGAAGCCGGGCCGGAGGACAGTGCAGATTTTTCTTCTTGACACGGAGTTTCCGATTAAAGGCAAAGGGACATAAATCCTCCCGCGTAATTGCTGTACTCCAGCTCAGAGCCACTCGGGAGGGAGGCTCCCACCCCCTCTGCCCCTACCTCTGGGAGCCCCACCCCCATTCTGAGCAGCGCCTGGTCCCCAGAGCCTGAGGGTGGGCCTAGAAAGGGAAGGCAATGTTGCATTTGTGGGTGAGGCTGTGGTAAAGGGTTGAGATACCCTGGAGCAAGGGTCCCTCATCCCCTTGCCAGGGGTCTGAGGCCAGAGACCCATGGCCTCAGACCATGGGCCCATGGCCCATCTCGAAGCACCTTCCCCACCAACACACACACTGAAAGCACATTGTGACTTTGACAAAGCTTCTTGGGGCTCATCATCTCATTTGATACCTGTAAGGATCTTAAAAATGATGTACATATCAGATGGTGGACAGGGTCCTGGAGACCCATCTGTGCAACTCCCCTTGTTTTGTAGGGGAAACTGAGACCTGTCAAAGGGACCGGCTGATGGTAGAGCTGGAATGGGAATGCTGTCCTAGCCCCTCAGCACTTGACTGTCACACACAGGGAGGGGCTGACAGGGTTTAGATCCATTAAATCACGAGCCTAAGTTAAGTAGCCTTCTTCCAAGTGGTTTTCTCATCTGCCGGGGAACCTTTGTTAAAAATCAGAAATGCGGGCTGGGGCTATAGCTCAGTGGTAGAGTGCTTGCCTAGCATGCGTGAGGCACTGGGTTTGATCCTCAGCACCACATATAAATAATACATGAATAAAATAAAGATCCATCAACAACTAAAAAAAATTTTTTTTTAAGAATTAGAAATGCTCTGTGCTTTTGCCCCCATCTTTACAGATTAGAGGAGGAGGACACTAGAAGAATGTGTGAATTGAGGTCCCCAACCTGACTCCAGGTTCAAACTTAGCCCTCCTCCTCAGGACCACACACCCAAAGAGCACCACCTCTGCTTACACCACAGGTAGACCTCTCATTTTGGCCTGGAGCCCTGACTCCTCACCCCTGAAAAGCCATAGAGTCCCTATACACAACCTTTCCCACTCTGTTCCCTAGTTCTTTCCCAGTCCTGCTCCCTGCCTCTGTGAAGCCCTACCTAATTTGAAAGTACGGGTTCCACTTTCCCTGGTATCTCCACACTGAACGACCCCCTCCAGCTATTCCTAAGTCAGGATCCTGGATGCAACCTGACTCTTCTCTCTCACAGGTCTAGGGGGTATAGACCTGTCCTGTCCTAACTCTCCACCCTTCCCATAATCTCCACTCCCACTCCTTCCCCCACCAGACTCACACCCAAAGAGATCTGCACAGGACGTTCATTCATGACTGGGAACCCAGGAGTCCTATCTCCTCTTCCTCAGTGGCATTTTCCACAGAAGGTTTGCATCCCATTTCAGATGCAGACTATTCATGGCTTCTCAGTTTCCCTGGCCACTTAGGGACCATTTAACCTGCCATCCTCCCAGCTTCTTCCTTCCAGTATTTTAAGAGGGGAGAGCCTTCAGCTCGGCCAACAAGAAAAGCTGGTAAACAGATACCCTCATCTGTTTACCCATCTCTAAATAAAACTGGCCCCAGCCAATTCCTGCTTGAGCTTTTTGGACATTCTGACACGGTGGCAGGCATCTGGGTCCTCTACCAGACCCTGATTGAAGGCTCCATGTTCCACCAAGCCACAGGCGTGTCCTGTGTACTTCTCCCACCTGCTACCATGGCAACACTCAGTGGAGAGGAAGGGCCAATGAGGGCTTTGGAGCCAGGGAACATCCTGCCTGAGAAGTGAGAAACAGTGTGAAAAGCTTTAGATGCTTCCGTAGGGGCCTATGTTGAGGTTCCCAAGTGGTTTGAAGTGGCACAGTAGCACTATCTGGTCTGGGAGATGTAGGTGTTATGTTACTATGGGGCTTTCTGGGTGTCATTGTAGATTCTCAATGCCACTGTATAGTTTGGGGCATAACTGTGGAGTTGCCCTGGAGATCATGGTGGGATTTCTGGACTTCACATTAGGGTTACTCTGGGGTTTCTAGAGAGTTACTCCAGAAGGCCATAAGCCTATGCTCCTGCCTGGGCCCAATGATGAGGTAGCTACAGTGGTTTAAAAAAAGAAGAAATAAAAAGAAAATTTAAAAAGCTAGAGGTTTTTTTTAAATATTTTGGGTTTAGTTTTTTTGTGTTTTTTTTAGTTGTCGATGACCTTTACTTTATTTATTTACATGCAGTGCTGAGAACCAAACCCAGTGCCTCACACATGTTAGGCAAGTATCTACCACTGAGCTACAACCCCAGCCCTAGAGCTTTGTTTTGTGTGTGTGTGTGTGTGTGTGTGTGTGTGTGTGTGTTTAGGGCTTGGAGGGGAAAGAGAGGGGCCCCAGACTCCCAAGGAGGGGCTAATATGAAGTTTCAGTGAAGTTTTAGGATAGCAGGGCCATGCTGCACCCTGTCTTGGTGTTCTTGTCCTGAGTCCTGGCCAACAGTCTCATTAGTTAGTGATGAGGCGCTAGGAATGAAGAAGGATCCTTGCTGCCTTGGGAGTGATTGCGGGTCAGAAACGCTCCTGGCTTCCTGTAGGGAGGAAGGGCCAGGCAGAGGGAACTGGGCAGAAGGATAGTCCTCCTAAAGTCCCCAGCAGTCTTCCTGGGTGCATGTCCCCAACAACAACCAAGCTCTGAGGAGCCTACCTCATTGTGAGAGCCCAGACCTGGCTGTTGTAAGAGGCAGGAGTGAATTCAGGAGGAAAAAATACAGACTCTTTTCCCCAAAGACCCCCAAACTTTCATGTATAATAGAGCTTCATCTTGGACTCAGGAATGCAAATGGTGAACTCTTCTTGCAGCTTGTATAAGTTCCTGAAAGACAGAAGTATGAAACAAGGATTAGCAGAGAGGTGGCAGCAAGAGAGTCAAGCAGAAACAGGCTGAGGGCCACTTCAGAGGTGAGAAGACAATGGTGAGTTCTAACCCCAGATACCCTGGGTAGAGAAAAAGTGCTTCACTCTTATATCCATCAATCACTTAGCTCTGTCCCAGGCATGGTACCAGAAAATGCACACAAACTAGAGGAGCAGTGACAACACCTGGAGATGTGTTCTCTGAATCCTGGCCAGGTAAGCTTCTACCTCACTGCCTCTCCAACCCAAGAGAAATGCATTCTACCTAATTCCAGCTTCCTTCTTCCCTAGGGTCCTAATACCTTCCCCAGTCCCTGCTCCTCTCTTTAGGATGACCTGGGAGCATCTTGGGTCACAGCTACAGCAGGAGGAACTGGGGCTAGATATTCTGAGCACTTTCTCAGCAGCAGGGAGGAGTGGTGCCCAGGAGCTGAGTGGGAAACCAAGGAAGGAATATGTGAGCTGCTGAGTCCAGGCCCGAGATCCTCAGCCCGACTTTGCATCTTGCTGGAAGAGGCATCATTCATCCGCCCAGGGGTAGAGATGGGGCAGGGGGAGGGGAATGAAAAACACCCACAGCCCATTAACCTACTTTTGCAACTTCATTAAAACAGAGTCTTCGACATATCGCCATAAATTGTCTTCTGAGGAGGGAGCCAGATCCAACATCAAGTTCTAGCAGTGGAGCCTCTAAGAAGAGACTGGGATAACCAGGGCGGAAGCAACACTATATACATATATGCGACATGCGGGTGGCAAGAGTTGTCACTGAGAGGTTTTGCACATTGGGCCAGTCCAGATGGGCCAACACAAGGTCTCAGAAGTAGGCAGGCCACTGTGTGAGGGGCCAGGAAGGGATATAACACTGTGCACTTGCTGCTCTGATCAAGAACCCTCAGAGCAGGGCTGGGATTGTGGCTCAGTGGTAGAGCACTTGCCTCGCATGCATGAGGCACTGAGTTCGATCCTCAGCACCACATAAAAGTAAATCAATAAAGATATTCTGTCCACCTACAACTAAAAAATATTAAAAAAAAAAAGAACCCTCAGAGCTTCCTGGAGTCCCTTTTCACAAAACTAAAAGCTCTTCTCTGCCTTTCAGGGCCTCCTTCCAGAGGCCCTGTTCTCACCTGAAGCCCTCTTCTTCAAGCTGCATGCTGAGCATGGTGTCTCTCCTCCAAAGAGTCTGAGGCCAGCACTACCCTGGCTGGGGAGTGGCCCAGTTCAGAGGAAGGAGAACTGACCCATGGGCAGCAGGGCTGGGCTCCCAATTTCTGACTAGGTCACCTGGATCCAAACCTCACATGGGTAGTGACTAAGTGCCCAGACCTTAGAGAGGGACTGCCAGAGTTCAGATGTTGCCTTTGCCATTCAAGGAGTTTGGCCAAGTTATTTAACCTCTCTGCCTCAGTTTCCTCATAGGAATAAAGATATCTCAAAATTGTTGAGTTTTAAATGGGATCACCCATGGAAAATGCATGACAAGGGGCCAGGGTTGTGGCTTAGTGGTAGAGCACTTGCCAAACATGTGTGAGGCACTGGGTTATATTCTCAGCACCGCATATAAATAAATGAATAAAGATCCATCAACAACTAAGAGAGAGAGAAAGAGAGAGAGAGAGAGATGCTGGTGGATTGTATTTGCTAAAATTTTTAAAAAGCCAGGCACAGTGGATTGCGCCTGTAATCCCAGCTGCTTGGGAGGCTGAGACAGGAGAATCACAAGTTCAAAGCCAGCCTCAGCAACGGCAAGGTGCTAAGCAACTCAGTGAGACCCTGTCTCTACATAAAACACAAAGTAGGCTGGGGATGTGGCTCAGTGGTTGAGGGCCTCTAAGTTTAATTCCTGGTACGCCCTCCCCCCAAATAAATCCCAACCTGCAAAGGTGGACTAGGTCTGGAGAAAACAGTGCAAGGCCAGGGACAGGGGATGACCTGGAACATGAGCCCTGGCCCCTCCTTCCTCTTCCCCAGCAGCAACCCCCGAGGCCTGTCAGATGAACTCTGTCACAGATCCAGGCCAGAATAGTCTCAGGGCTTCCACCACAGTCACTTGAGGAGACAGGTATCCCAGAA
Source organism: Xerus rutilus (assembly GCA_028644305.1). Taxonomy (NCBI): domain Eukaryota; kingdom Metazoa; phylum Chordata; class Mammalia; order Rodentia; family Sciuridae; genus Xerus; species Xerus rutilus. Next base: position 56,618,187 of record CM053403.1, on the reverse strand, counting down.
AGAGCAGGACTCTCCAAAGCCTCATGGGTAGGGAAGAAAGGCCTCTAGAAAGACTTCCTGAGGTGGGATTATTTTGACGTGGTCCCTACACAGTCAAGGAGTAGAGAAGAGGGGTGCAGGGGAATGCAGCAGAGGGCCCCTGTGCACAGCAGCTGTTCTGCCTGCCCAGGTGTCCCGCCCTGACATGCCTCCATCCTCTCCCCGCTTCCCAATTCTGAGCTGCCTACACGCCTGCCATGGTTGCAGCCCAAGAAAACATGGCCATAAAATAGACATTTGCTTTAATTTTCACTTGAAGGGGCAATTTAACACAGGTCGTTTGCAAGCTGTTGGGAGTTCTTTATGAGTCTGTATCATGTTTTCCCAAAGTCCTCCCCCAAAAGCAGATTCCTGGGGTCAAAGTTCACACACAACTATTTAGGGGGAAGAGGGTCAAAGGAAGCATGGGAGATTTCAGAGATGGGGAATATGTGTGTTTTTCAAGTCACATCAACAATGGCTTGGAAAATAAGAACAAGAGAAAGCTAGGCCAAGGTAGCCAGCCCCTGGTCCTAGGCAAATACTGTGTGGTTTTATCCAACCCTTTTCCCTCTCTGGGCTTCTGCAAGCAAAAGCCAGTCCCATCATAAATAAGAAACTTGTGCCTCAGCTCCAGTTTCTAGGGGCCTCCCACCTACTCACAGTGACCTGGACACTCATATACACAGCCAAACCATCTTCCCTGACTTCAGCACTTTCTGCTTTGGGATCTCTCCAGCTCCCACTCCTAGCCACTTCAGCTCCTAGCAAACTGAGGACCCTTCTCTGACCTCAACTTCCCATCTTAGGTCCTCTGCTTGTCTTGTAAGGTCCTACCTCCCTAGGATGAAGGCTGACATTTTACTAGGTCCTCCCAGCTACTCTGAGGAGGGGGACCATCAACCATCCCCGCCTCCTTCCAAGACTCAGCTTGGCTTCTTCTCCCTCCATTTTCCCACAGTCTTTCCTCTCTCCTCTCCAGAGCCCAGGGCTGAGAGGCACTGGAGGAAATAAACCTCCCACACCATGAACCGAGCATCCCTCCACCCCAGAGTCTGGATGTATCCAATGTCCTTGGAGATCACAAGGCGGGGAGAGGCCTGGAAGTTGGGACCCAGAGTGCCCTGAACATGTACCTGTTCCCTTTTGGCTCCCTGCAAAGAAAGTTTCTTACCTCTAAGGACATGTGGGACTCGGGAGTTTGGGGAAACACTCTTGGGCCTCCGTCATCCTATCCCAGGGGCAATGTGGGAAAATGAAGATGAGCCAGTGGTTGGAGTGGGACAGGGGTCTCCCTTCACTCAAGACACCTCCCTCTTCCTCACATTTCAGAGGAATTTTCTTGCTGTCTTGGAATTCCAGCCTCAATATTCCTAGGGAAGGGTGATGAGGCAAGGGGGACACTTCTCAGACTGGGAGAGACCTAGAGGTCAGGGTCAGGAATGGAAGGCAGGATGTTTCAGAGGCAGAGGAGGCAGGAGTATGGGAACCTGGCATGGTGGGAAATGCTGATTCCTGCCACAGTGGCAGCAGTTGCAGAGGAGACTCCACCAGGGGTGCTGACTAGAAGCACTCTGAGGCGCTTTAAGAAGCAGCCCAGACCTCCCAGCAGGCTGCTGATCAGGGACTCCAGTGTAGGCCCCAGATGCCAAGCTACTAGAGCTGATTTGAGAGGAGGTGAGTTATTAAGAGGACAAGAAACAGAGCAAAACCCACAAGAGGGGGGCTGGGAAAGGAGGGGGCCCAGACACTATTTCCCCAGTAACACTCCATGTGAATACCTCGTGCGTGAATTAAGCTTCCACCTACATGACCTTTTCTAAAGTCTAAAAGAAGCCTGTAACATTAATCTCATTTTGTGTATAAATAAACTAAGGGTGCATGAGATAAAGGAAGCAGCTCAAGATTACATTGGACTTGTCTAGACCTGACACCAACCTGCTTTCTCCCTGGATTGGGACCTCTCCAAACTGAAGTTCAATGCCATTGATATAGTTACCACCCCCAGTCTCCCAACTGGCTAGAGGTTAAAAGAGGCTACCTCTTCATCTATCTGCAACTGAGCATTTGTCTCCATCCTCAACACCACAGAAACACAGAATCTCAGAGTAGGGAAGTCCAACCTTATTATGACGCAATTAGGGAACATGCCCAGACAGGGGAAGCAACTTGCTCAGGGTCACACAGCCAAAAGAGTTACATCTTAGATTTCATCCAGTTCAGAAGGATGCTCTTCCCTAGGGCCAGGTTCTCAGCCATTTACATGTATAGATGCCAGGTACCATATTAGGCACCAAGGAAATAAAGATGAATAAATCCTCTGCCTCTAAGACATCCTGCCTTACGAGACTCAGAAAGAGGGAGACAGGGTGCTCCCACCACAACTTGCAGACTTACCCTCGAAATGCCAAGGACCGCCTGTTAAGAAAGAAGTTACTAAGCTGGGGCAGTCACAAAGGCCTCCTGGAGGAGGTGAGTTTAAACCATTAGATGAGTGGGAAGAGCGCTGCTCTAGCCATCCAGGCAGGAGGAGGAAATGTAGTGCACATGACCCACCTTCCTGGGGAAGATACTCCCTTTGGAGGATTGTGGGCAACAAGACTGGAAGGCAGTTTGAAGACTACATCAGAGAAAGCCCTAAATGCCAGCTGGGAGTCTGACCTTACCCCATCAGCACCGGGGAAGTTATAGAAGGGAAGGTTTTTTCTGATGGAAGAAGAGGTCCCCTGGAAAGGGGTTTACTAGAAAATTTACCATGACAGCAGCTCACAGGGTAGACTGCCTGGGAGAAAACCTGAGGTACCCAGCATGTCTATGTGAGTGTTGTCTCTAGTGATGAGTGTGTGAGTGTGTGTGTGTGTGCACGTGCACACACATATGCACATGCATGCATTTGTGCACACAAGCATGGTACTAAGCCCAGGAAAGCCTGGTTTCACAAAACTACCCTGCTCTGCTCTTATGGGGAGATGATGAATGACCAGCTCCCCGCCCCTTCTGTCTCCTTCTCATAACCACCCTGAATGGGCAAGATAGTAGCTACCTCCCCCAAACATTCTGCATGCCCAGCACCCCAGCATGCACACAATCAAACCCTCTTTAAAACAGACACAAACACACAGTAGGAACAGAGTGAGAATTTCCCCTCCTAATACTGCCCCTAGATTTCATACCAGTAGTGACAGACTCCCAAGATGCCAGGAAAGGGGTGGGGGACGGGGAGCCTGACCATCCCCCAGCTTGAGGACCTCCATGGGCAGTGAGGGGTCTGGTGGGGAGGATGGAGGGGCACTGCTGAGGAGGACAGCCCAACCCATTAGAACCCCTATACACTAGGAGGGTGGGGGTAACTAAAAACACCCTAGAAAGACAAGTGGGGATGAGAGGAGCCAAGCAAAAGAGGGCACACTGGGGAGGAGTAGAAGCCCATCTTCCCTTGCCTTCCTGCTCACTACCCTCACTACAGGTGCTGACTAAAGTCAGGGGGTCAGAGGGAGGCCCACCTTACCTGGCCAGCTGTTTCACTTTGTCCTTCTTTGGGACCCTGGGTATCAAGGATCTTAGGCCTTCCCTCTCCATTCTCCCATCAGGCAAGAGATCCCCAAAGATGAGGAAGTGTGACTAATGAATCCTGGTGGGGGTCATCATTTCTGTGACCTGCAGTTATCAATTAATAGTGATCAGCAATTATCATGGCCATGACATCATATCCACTGCCACCCAGAGAAAAGAGAATGGCAGCCATTCACTGGCTCTGCTCATCCTTCCTGTTTCCTTTCTTGAAGCCTGTAGAGAATCCTATTTTGGGGACTCACAGGACCTCAGAATCAGAGCAAATCTTATAGAGGCCCCCTTTGCTCCATTACTGTCTGTCCATCTCCAGCCTGGGCCACTCCCTCCCACACTGCTCTGCGCCCTAAGACCTCAGTGGCCCAGTGGAGAAGTCTGCAGGAATACTGCTCATTTCTAATCCTGAGGTCTTCCCATCCCTCCTCAAAGCAGCCCAGACCCAGAGCCTCTCACACCAACATGTAATAACCTCCTCAAACATCCAGTGTCACCCAATCCATCCCTCCAAGACACCATCCCACATTCTATCCAAGCCCTCCTATTCTAACTCTAATCTCCTTCTATAGCTGTGTGCCCTGAGCCGCCCACTGGACAGGAAAACAAGGACCTGATTCGCCTTCTGAGAAGCCTTTGAAACCTCTAATCCATGGTTCTGTCCCTTGCTCAAGTGTATCATCTCTGACTTCCAGGCACTTCTTGATATTTAACCTGAGTCTTACCCTCTGTGGGAAGAATTTGGCAGGAGGTCATTTATTTAACATCCTGGCCCAGTGTCCCAAGTCACTGGTGTTGTGGCTGTGATGTGTTTTTGTTCCCTCTATCAGCCTTCCAGAAGCACTGCCCTCCCCTCGCTCCATCCTCAGTTCCAGGGGGTCCCCCAGAGCCCCATCCCCCAAGACAGTTCAGGGTAGACCTGCCCCCAGGCCCGGCTCTAGCTCAGGATGTCAGCCCTGGCCCAAGAAGAGGAGGGGGCCTCATACAGCCCAGCCCCCAGCCTTTGCTCTAGAAAAGGTAATTAGGAGCTGTGCCGTCCCTGTCCCCCAACAGGTACAGCTGAGCAGCTGCATCCATCATCAGGGGCAGCTGCCAGGGAGGAGGAAGGTCACATGGCTTCATAAGACCAACAGGAGGGCAAGGAGAGGCCTTGTGCATGGGGATTGGCTGGTCTGCAGCAGGAGAGTCATGGCTGTTGGGGATAACCTGAGAATGACCTTGTGGGGACGTTAGCACCCCTGGCTCTACTCCTCTGCAGACATCCCTCCACTGCACCTAGTCCCTAACCTGAGGCCCTACTACCACCCTGGCCCTGGCGTTTTCTCTCCCCCTTCCAAGTCATTTATCTGGATGTAATGTCTTCTCTTACTCTCTCTCTTTTTTTTTTTTTTTAAAGGAAAATGGCCTCTCATGAGCTTAATAGATCTGAATAAGGAGGGTGAGTAGTTTTCTGGCCCAAATAGGGGCTGATGATTCCATGAAGGAGGAAGGAAAGAAAGGAGGGAGGGGCCCTGTTTGGATGGAGAAAGTGTTGGTGCAGGTGCATTTTTCTCTAATTGCCTGTGCCCGTGCCAGGATGTGAGTGTGAAGGAGCCTGTGCTGGCAGCCGTGTGCGCAGCGCGTTGGCGTGGGTGCAGCCTGGGACGTGTTTTGCATACTTGCACTGACCTGGGTACATTATCACATGCTGCAGTGCACTTGGGCAGAATGGTGTGCTGGCTGACCTTGTGCCTTCTTTCTATGTGTGTGCACAGGACAGTGGGCCTGTCCAGGCACACTGACACAATGGTCTTTCACCCGGTTTCTGACCCAAAGAGGGGAGCCCCTGTAACTCACCCGCATCTGGAACCTCTCAGCACATCTCCCAACCAAAGGAGATACCCCCACCCCCAGAGCCGCAGGTCAGGGTGGCAGCTGGCAGGAGAGAAGAAAGGGAAAAGAGGAGGGGTGGCTTCACCAACACCTGTGAAGGTTCTTCGTTATATATGCAAATGTCCTCATTAGAGATGCAGAGCGCTTCCCGGAGTTAATCGCTGCTGCAGCGGGTCCTGTGTGGATGTGCTAAGCCGCAGGCTGCGGGCTGTGGGAGAGGGAGGAGACAGGACCAAGGCCCACTGGCCAGACAGTGCCAGGGTCCCCAGTCCTCAAGACACATCCTGGGCTATCCTGAGGAGGGACTGGTGAAGAGCCTGTGGCAGGGACAAAGGGCTGCTATGCGCAGGCACAGCACACCCAGCAGGCTACAGCACCACCGGGCACTGGGCTTTGTTTGTGCGGGCAGGCCCAAGCAGAGGCCCTATTCCTACCCTGGGTCAGGACTTGCCAGAAGGACCCTATGAGGAATACTGCAGCCAACTGCACCCCTCCACCCACCAAGCCCCAAGGCCAGAGTCTCTCTGGGTCCTGGAACAGGTGACCCTGACCCCCCATCCCATAAGACACCAGGAGCCTCCTCACTCTCACTGGCTTAGCCTGCCTCCCCAGGCCTCATCCTCTCACCACCTCTGCCATTGAATACCTAGAAAAAGAGTCTCCCCAGTAGACTTTTTCTGTCACCTCAACCAGATAGGAAGCTGACTGTCACCAAGCCCCTTCCTCACCCCTGCCTCTCAACCCCATTGGTCAACCACATACAGGCCAGGCCTTTCTTGGAGCTGCTTTGTCCTTTTTCAATCTCACTGTGACCAGGATGGCACCAGACACAGACACAAACACAAACAGTAACCATCGCCTCACACATGGCTCCAGAAATACGCAAACAACTGGGGCACACGTTGTCCTGTGTAGATCAACTTGTGCTTAAATACACACACACACACACACACACACACACACACACACACCGGCAGTCCTGCCAGCCTCTGCTGTCCTCATACACACTTCACCCCGTTTTGGGGACAGAGTCCACGAGACCTCCCCTGCCCTACCCCCCACCTCTCCTTTCTTCACTTCTCCCTCCCCCTCCCGCCCTCCTCCCTGGGTACCCGTTTGCCAGGGTTATTTATAGAAGCAAGCGATAAATTCAGTGTGTTTCTCGGCGCACAAAGCTATAAATAATGGCACAGATCATTAAACCCCGAGAGCAGGCCCAGCCGCCCCGCAAACAAGATGAAGTACAAAACCACCACGTGAGAGGGAGAGAGGGAGATGCAAGGCAGAGCACCAGACCCAGGGCCAGTGGGCCCAACCCTCAACTGCAGCCCATTCCCAGTGAACTTAGGCCTCCAAGAGGCCTGCCTGGACTCTGGCGGGGGGGACAACAGAGCTGGGCCCTGGCCTGCAGGCTATGTCTGTTTACCCCTCCTAACTCCCACCCCTCCTCCCTCTTGTGCCTTCTTTCCCATCTCCCCACCTCTGCCTCTTTCTCCGCTTCCCTCAGTGTTCTCCCGTGTTTTCCTGTTTTTTTTTCCCTAATCCTCCTTTCCCATCTCTACCTTTGTCTCTCCAAATTCCCCTCCTCTGCCTTTACCTTGTGCCCTTTGTCAGTCCCTTTCCACCCACTTGTCCTTCTCCCCAGCAATTCCTTTTCCCCACCCCAAATCTCCAGGCCCCAGGAGGGGCCCTCATCCCACCAAGGAGCCCTCCGAGGCAGAAAGCCCGCTGTCAGCAGAACACAGGGCGCTGGCTGCTGATTCAGTGTCTGTAATCTCCCAGGCGGGAGGTGGCCTCTGCGGGGGCAGGGAGAGGGACAGGGAAGATGGATGAGGAGTGGAAGAACAAACTGGCATGGACACCAGGGACAGGCTTTAGGCTGTGTGCAGTACTGAGGAGCAAAACCAGAGCCCCAAGCTCCAGCCCAACCCCACTACCACTAGCCAGTCAGTGGAGCAAAAAAGTACTGTCTAGAGATGGAGGGAAACTGCCCTGGGAAAGCACAAGGCGAACAGAAAGGAGCGAGGGGACAGGGAGGAGGCTGCAGGGAGAGGCTGTTGAAGGAGCCTGAGAAAGAGGCATCAGGAAGAAGCCAGAAAAGCAAGGGGCCTTGATAAAAACGATGGCCCTGCCCAATCCCACCTCATCCCCAGATCCAATATGGACCCCTGAGCAGCCAGATTGAGTTCCTCTGTCCAGGTCACAAAGTGGAAGGTGTGGGGATTCCAATATGGCTACTCCAATTCTCCCTCCTTCACTTTCTGGAAGCACTGCTACCCTCTGGAGTTCATCCAGTCCACTCTGGCCTTCTTCGTAGAAGTTTCCTCAGCCCCCCATCCAGGTCCCTACATTCCAGGGTCTTTCATCCTTTCCCCCTGCCAAGTCCTTAGCACTTGCTTCAGCTCGAGCCTCTCGGAAGGGCAGAGCCCACCTCTGTCCAATACATGCAGTGCAGGGCCTCAGAGAACCAAGCAACTCAGAAGCAAGTCCAAACCTAGGGAAGATGGTCTGCTCTCTCCTCTCTGGTCATGTCAGAACTTCAGATGGGGCAGGAATTGGACCCCATATCAACCAGAACCTGCTGGTGCTGTGGGATGGGAGACACTTGGAGAGTTGATGGGGAAACCCACAGGCTTGAACAGAGTGTAGCCTGGCTCTGTGGAGGTGTGGACAAAGGAGTTCAGGGCCTTTCCCAACTGCCCCTTGCCCTCTCCACCCATGGCCAAAGTAACCATCTGCTCCTGCTCACTCCCCTGTCGGTAGCTTTGATGCAGAGCTCGGTTATTCGTCCAGGGATTTATAGTAGGAGCCAGGACAGCAGCTAAATCCCCCAGCCACAGAGTTAAATCAGCTGCTGCGATGGGCCGGAACGAGGGAGCTGTCGGACAGGGAGGCTGCACAGCAGGGCTGAAGAGGAAAACACTTGTCCCAGATCCCCGGGGGCAGCCGCCAATAAATCCCCTCAGGCCCTGACTAGGGCTGGCAATCTGACCAGATCTCAGGGCTGTGCCTGAACAGAGATGACACCACAGCCAGCAGTGCCACAGAGACAGACTGAGGTCCAGGGCCTGGGGACAGACCCACAAGAACTGCTCAGAGAATCTGGGCTAGTAAAAATGGTGCTGTTTTCCCAAGATTTGTGTGAAATAGTATCTCTGAACTCAAATGCCTGAACTCAAATCCTGGCCATGCCTGGCCCTCCCACTTATTAACTGTGTGACTGCAGGCAAATTACTCGACTTCTCTGTGCCTCGGTTTCATTATCAGCAAAATGATTTATAACCCCAGTTATTGTGATGATTAAATGAGACAATGTGCATAAAGTGCGCCTTTATCTTACATCTGCGCCTGGCATTGCATATTCAGTAGCACTCTATAGCATAAGCTCTCAAGGCTAAGTTGGGTTTGGTCTTGTACAGAGGAACAAGAAGGGACCAAATGACTTTTGGAGGAATCTGGGTTTGCTGAGATGATGCTTAAGAAACAGGGAGGTTCTTTCTTAGTATCACTGGGAGGGAGAGTCTGAGCTCCTTACTAAGGCCTCATTGGAGTCCCAGTGCTGTACACTGTGAGGACCTTCATCAAGTTATTTAACTTCTCTGCATCTCACTCTCCTCATCCATTAAATGGGAGAAAAACACTCATTTTACAGGGTTATTGAGAAAATTACACAAAATCATATACAGATAAAGTGGTTGCACCTTGCTCATAGTAAGTGCTCATTAAATTTTAGTCTTGTCATTATCATTATTTCAACAAGTGAGGTATTGAGGGTTATGTATGGACCCTGAATCTAGGCACCAAGTCCTCTGAACCCAAGTAGAGCAGCTGAGAGAGGAGTGCTATTGCCAAAGACAAGAGGTAAGAGAAGGGGAGGCGAGAGGAGCTAAGGCTGTGTAATGAGGTAGTGGGGTCGATCCAGAAAGAGGGAGCCAGAAAGTGTAAGAGGAAGGTAGAAGCAGGAATGAGGAGAAAAGAGGGGAGACTTTACAAAGAGAGAAAAGACATGGATGGCACAGGGGTGAGGTAGAGGGAGAATGAGGGAGAGAGAGAAAGGGAGCCCACCTGGGGCAGAAATCAGGGCAAACAAAAGGAAACCTGAATGGAGCTTCAAGCAGGGGTCAGGGAAGTGGGATGAGGAGAAGGGAGCCAGGGCACTCTGGAGAGCACTAAGGGACAAATGAAATAAGAAGTGGCCAAGAGAGGAAAAAGAGAAAGAGACTGCAATACAGGCTGGGAGACAAAGGAGAGAAAGCAGCAGGCCAGAGCCCTGTGGCTCGTTATGCAAACGTGATTCCAGGGCTGCTCCACTGCCCCCTCCCCAGCTTTCATTTTCAGCTTGGCTTCCCCATGGCCTCCCTCCTGTGCCCCTCCTGCCAGCCTCCACCTTCTCTCCACACTCAGCCCGAGGGCAGAAGAAGCATCAGGGAGGGCAAGGGGCTAGGATGCCATTCACCAGGGGGTGAAAAGGGAGGAAGGAAACAGGCCCCACAGCAGAACAGAACCTGGGAGTCTGCCCTTCCTCCTGGCAGCCCCCAGTGACTGAAAGAAGGGCAAGAATGGAAGGATTATAATAGCAGTTAAAACATTTGCGGGGCTGGGATTGTAGCTCAGTGGTAGAGCGCTTGCCTCGCATGCGTGAGGCCCTGGGTTCGATCCTCAGCACCACACACCAAGCAATAAAATAAAGACATTGTGTCCATCAACAACTAAAAAAAAAAAAAAAAAAAAAATTTGCATTTCACAGTCTGCAAAGTGCTTTCTAAGCCCCAAGCCCCAGTCCCACAACAACCATTGTGAATTTGACAATATTATGCCCATTTTTTGTTGTTTTTGTTGTTTGTATTGTTTTGCTCCTGAGGATTAGACCCAGGGTGCTTAACCACCTAGCCACACTCCCAGCCCTTTTTAGTTTTTATTTTGAGTACAGGTCTCCATAAGTTGCTGAGGGTCTCATTAAGTTGCTGAGGCTGGCTTTGAACTTGAGATCTTCCTGTCTCAGTCTCCCAAATTGCTGGGATTACAAGTGTGTGCCACCATGCCTGGCCTTCAAGTTGGCCTCTTGCTTGCTCTCCAGGCATTCCCAAAGGACCTGGCATAATTCCATGCGACCAGCATCCCTTTCACTCAGGAATAGGCACGCAGGTGGCAACTCAAGAGAAATCATACAGAAGCTGGAGTAAAATATGACAATTCTTTCCAGAGCAGTTATTTACCCACTTTCCTACCAAAAAGATCAGAGGAGACTTACCATACAAAACACAGATAAAACAGAACCATTAAAACAACCATGTGCTGGTGGTGTGGTAGTACTTGCCCCTAATCCCAACTACTTAGGCAGCTGAGGCAGGAAGATCCCAACCTTGAGGCCTGCCTCAGCAACTTAGCTAGGTCCTGTTCAAAATAAAAAGAACTGGAGATATGGCTCAGTGGTAGAGCACATACTTAGTATGTGCCACACCCTTGGTTTCATCTCCAGTACTGCAAAATGGAAAACAGAAGAAAAAAACTATGAAAGATCAGAACAAAAAAGTAGGGTGAGAAAATGTCCCTAGAAAGGAAACTAAGAATAGACAGTTACTGCAGAGGAACCCAAAACTTATCCCTCAGCTTCCTAACACTAAAAATAAATGAAACCAGGTTAACAGCTAAGAAAAAACCCTCATTTCTACCAGAAGCTTCATCAGTTGCATAATGAGCACCTACTATGTGTCATGCATCAAAGATGTGATTGAATCCTGGTGCAGTGGTGCAAGCCTGTAATCCCAGCACTTAGGGAGGCTGAGACAGGAGAATCACGAGTTCAAAGCCAGCCTCAGCAACGGCAAGGCACTAAGCAACTCAGTGAGACCCTGTCTCTACATAAAACACAAAATAGGGCTGGGGATGTGGCTCAGTGGTCGAGTACCCCTGAGTTCAATCCCTGGTACCAAAAACAAAAACAAAGATGCGATTGACATCAAAGACATAGACTTTTTACACTACACATTCAGGAAGATTTTGCGTAAAATGTGCAGAGCACATTTGCTGCAGAAGAGCTGAAAGAATGCTGGGCTGAAAGAGCTTGAGAACAGTGAGGAATACAGAAGGCAAAGTCCACGGGACCTGGGAGAGGAAGGATTCCCATGAAGTTTTCCCAGGGCAGAGAAACTGAGTCCAATGTGACAGGGGTAGCCCTTGGATTGGTTCTTTTCCCAGGTCCTTCCAGCTGCCCTTCCACGCCCAATGGCCTATTTGGGACTAAGCCCCTGCCAGTCAGTCTATCGACCTCCATGCAATGTTGGCAGTGGCTGTTCCTGGCTGCTTCTGCTTGTTAGCACATCAGCATGGGGATCATCAGCAACCAAAGTAGATCAAATGAAAATAATACCCCACACCTTCCCACAGAAACAAAATATGCCCTCCCTGTAGCCACAGTTTCAGGCCTATAGGAGGAACGAGTACCAGTAAGAGAGTGACCTCAGGCACAGGAGACAGGGAACAGACCAGGAAAAAGGAAATTGACTCTGGTTAGGGAAAATTCTACACTTGCAAATTGGGCTTTCTCCCACAAGTAATCCCAAAAATGCTACCTGTGGCTGGAGGTATTGCTCAGTGCTAGAGCACCTACCCAGCATGCTCAAAGCCCTGAGTTTCATCCCAGCACCACAAAAGCAAACAAAAAAATCTTGCCCCTTCCCCAGCAGCCAGAAAGGAAGGGTCTACCCCATTCAAGCCTGTGTGTGAAGTACATAGATATTAAACTAAGAACTCAGTTCTTAGGAAGAATGGCACCTGTTCTGGCCAGTACTGGAGGTATCTAAGCAGGAAAAGACCCCAAGCATCAGACATTAGTAACAAGGTCTTGAGATGCTGGTGTTGAGGGAAACACCAGGGAAAATGAAAACCAAATCCCCTCTCAGCTTCTGCTCAACCCAGGGATGAATGATCCTTTCACTATCATAGCCTGACCAAGCACTGGGTGAGCACAAACAAGACAACCCGGAGAGAAGGGTCCCACTCTGTTGGTCAGAGAAACCAATAGATGCAAAGACCTCCCAGAAGCACCCCCTCCAAGTACACATACCTCCTCATGGAACTCCCTGCCACGGCTTCCTAAGGAATAGAGCAAACCTGCCTCTACACCAAAACACTGATTCCTCATCTAAAGCCCTCCTTAATGCAGACTCATACCAGGCCCCTACAGTTTCTCCTTCTACCATCACCTCCATCTCCCCAGCTCCTGGCCCCTGTATGATTCAAGGTACATACCCTGCTTCCAGCCTATTTTGCCTGGAATGCCCTCTCCACCACTTTCCAGGGTCCCCGTATGCTCTCTCCATTCCTTCCAAGCTAAATTTAAATCCCCTAAGATGTCTCTCTCCCCTTCACTGTTGATGGCCCCCCTGCCTCCTGTTCACCCGTGTGCCTGGTACTAATAGGTAATCTGGATAGTGTTTGTGAATTTTTTTTTTTTAGCCCAGGGGAGTTTAACATCCCCAACCCTTGTTTACTTTTTATTTGAGACAGGGTCTCACTGAGTTGCTTAGGGCCTCACTAAATTGGTGAGGCTGGCTTTGAACTTGCCATTCTTCTATCTCAACCTCCCAAGCCACTCTGATTACAGGTATGTGCCACTGCACCTAGCAATGTTTATGGAATTTAACAAAAACTCCAAACCTGTTCTCTGCCAAACTTTCTCTTCTATGACTCACAGGATTCTGAGGAGTAAAGAGACTAATCAGAGACAGAGAGGCAGCCTAGAGCCCTACTTCCACTAACCTCAGAGGTGAGGCCTTAGAGAAGGAGGCTGCCATAATGTGGCAGAGGCTTCTAGGCTTCCCAAGACTCTTAGCTGGGGACTTCTGAGGGGCTCTGGGGACCTTTATACCAGTGGCTTTGGGTTGGGGATATAGATCAGAATTGACTAGAGTGCATGAGGTCCTGGGTTTGATCCCCAGGTCTATACACACACCACAAAAAAAGAAAGAAAAAAAGCCCCAGCAGCCTTAGACCTCCTTTCTTTTCTTCAGTTCTCTTTTTTACTATCTCTCAGTGCTCTCAATCTTCATCAGTCTCTCTTGCAATTTGAGGTTGAGGGTACCTTCTGCCTGAAAGGCATCTCCTTTTAGAGTCTTGCTCTAAAGCCAAGCACAGTGATGCACATCTGTAATCCCAACTATTACAGAGGCTGAGGAAGGAAGATCACAAATTTAAGGCCAGCCTCAGCAACTTAGTGAGACTCAGTCTCAAAATAAAAATAAAAAGGGCTGAGGATGTGGCTCAGTAGTAAGAGTGACCTGGCTTCAATCCCTAGGACCACAAAAATAAAGTTGAAATCAGTAGCCTAAGAAGCCAGAAAGGTCAGATCAGGGATGCAACAGGAAAGCTGAATGCCTAAGACATTCATTCATTTATTTGTCCATTTAATAAATAATAAACACCTACTGGGTGCAAACTGCTGATAGGCTGTGGGGATATGGTGAATGATTCAGGTGCCCAGGCTGGAGAGGACAGGATAAATGTTCCCACCTGGTGGTCCAAGCCCAGATCCCCAGAGTGGGAGGGAGTTGGGGCCAGGAACAGAGTTATATTTGACTGGAGTATCTCTCGAGGCCCTGGGGCTGGTGAGGGATCCCTTCTACCTCCCAGTCAAAGGAGAATCAGTCAGTGAGACAGAAGGGAAGAGAACAAGGGAGAATGCTAAGCACAAACAGAGAAAATGAGGAGTGGAAATGAGGAAGTCCAAGACTCCCCAGTGCTCCTCACCATTTCAGAGACATAATCAACCCTACTTCTTGATCTCCCCCTTAAGGCTCCCTCCAGGATACCATCCTGACTCCCAGTCAGATGGCCTCCAACAATGGGTTCCTCAAACATCCCCTATGAATGGAAGTCAACCCAGGCCCCTCCAGCACCCTTCACCCCAGGTGCTAAGAGGGGATTAGGGGGACCACAGGGCAGGCAGACTGGTTTGAAGGAAATAGAAATAGTAGGAAGCACATAAAGTCTGGAGATGGTACTGGGGGAATAGGTGAAATTGGCTGCTGTGTGGAGAATGGACTGCTGGGGGACCAGGCAAGGGACCATAATGGTCAGCAGCACAGGTAAGAGAAACAGGACACAGCTAGGATCATACAATTGGAGACAGTGGGATAATGCGGTCAGACTTGGGACACAATTTGTGACAGAGTTGAGAGAACTTGCAGCATAAGGACTGGGTATTGAGATGAGAATGTGAGGGAAAGAAGATGACTGCCTCTTGTTTCAGGACCCAGCCACCTGGTGCATTAATTAGGCAATCCAAGGGAATCTGGGGAGGAGTTCTAGAGAATGGGTCAGAGTAAGGTTTGGAGGGAGGGAAAGACCTAGGGCATGGAAGGGGAGAGGAAAGTCTAAGTTGTGAAGTCATAAGGAATGAAAGGGAAGAGATGAAAGAAGAAAAAACTTATTCAAGTCCTCAAAGTTTCCTGAGAATGAGAACCACATTTCTGTTTCTACTCGGTGCCTCAGAGTCCCCCCTTGTCATTCTGCACATAGTGGGCACAAACAGGGGCTCAGTGATCATTTGCTGCTTGTGGAGAAGTGATAGGAAAGGCAGGGTGGGTGGGTATAAAAGGCACTCAACCCTGTTTTAGGAACCCTGGTCACCAGCTGGCAGAGGGACCTTGGACAAGTGCCCTGTTTCTTTGGACCTCAGTGTTGCCATCAGGAAAACAGTAAGGGTGAACCAAGACCTTCAGATCCTTTCTAACCTTAATTCTCTTTCCCTGGCTCTACAACTACCAAGCTGAGCTGCAGAAGTCCTTGTAAACTCTTGCACAGGGGTGGCATGAGGTGGTCTACCCAGCTGTAGTGTGGATTCTGAAGGGAAATGAAGCAGAGGCCCAGAGAGTGGCCTGGCCTCCATGGTGGCTGTGAATGAAGAATGATCAAACCAAGAACTCCTCACACCTCTTCCCCAAATCCTCAGCATTGCTTTTCAGCCCTGCAACTTCAAAATATTGAAATGCTTAGACTCTGTCCTTTATTGGATGTCCTTTTCTTTTCTTTTTTTTTTTTTTTAATATTTTTTAGTTGTTGATGGATCTTTATTTTATTCAATTATTATTTATATGTGGTGCTGAGGATTGAACCCAGTGCCTCACACATGCTAGGCAAGGGCTCTACCACTGAGCTATAGCCCCAGCCCCCTTTTATTTTCTTATCTGCATTCACTCCTTAGAGTATGTCATCCAGTGTCATTGATGACTCTCACACTTCTATCTCAGCCTGGAATTCACATTAAACTACAGACTTGTGCATGTATCTGCCTACTAGCCTCTTTCTTGAATGCTTAGCAGGCACTTTAAGCCTGTTGTGTCCAAAGTATGTCCCCCCAAACCAGCTCCTTCTATAATAGTCCCCCATATCAGGTAATGGCAAGTCCCATGTTCTAGACACTCAAGCCCTCAAAAACTCAGTCTCCTAAGCCTTGACTCCTCTCTTTCTTTTCTACTTTCCATCTGACCCATGAGTAGATCCCTTGGCTGACTTCACAAAGCATATCCAGGATGTGACCGGTCCTCCCCATCTCACCTGCCATCTCCCTGGACCAGGCCCCCATCATCCCTTACTTGGTACTGCAATAGACTCCTAACTGGTGTCTCGGCTTCTGCCCTTGTTTTCTCAATCTATTCTCAATATGGCAGTAAGAATCTTCTGTTAAAATACAAAGCAGATCATGTCACTCCCTTGCTCTAACTCTCCAGTGACTTCCTATTTTACCAGCATGTATGCTAAAGCTTTACTGTGACTTATGAGTCCCTATATGATCCCGTTTCCCATTACCTCTTTCTCTGCTCCAGCCATATCAGCCTCATTCCTCCAACACACCAGACACGCTCACATGAGGGCCTTTGCCTTGATGTTCTCTCTGCCAGGAAAGCTCTTCCCCCTAAATCTGCAATGGGCATGTAGCATCTGGTAAACGACAAGTTCCATATGTTGGAGGGTCTGAGTAGGGATAAGAAAGGGAATGAAGAGGAAGAGGAGACAATAGATTCAGATCCCATATGAGAAATGAAATGACTCTTCTTGTTTTCTCTCTTCCTCAGGCACTGGCTTCAGGGAGCTCTCCTTTATGAGGTACTTGGCCCACCCTGGTTCTTCAGGAAATGCCCACTCTCCATCCTAACTCCAGAAGAGCCTAAATCCCTGATAGGATCACAACTCTGACCTCCAGACAGAAACTGCCTTATTCCCCTGGCATGGGATGGGACAGTCCTCTCTGCTCTGCTCCTAAAGAATGCAGGGGAGGAGCTGGGGCTGTAGCTCAGTGGTAGAGCGCTTGCCTAGCATGGGTGAGGTCCTGGGTTCGACCCTCAGCACCACATATAAATAATAAATGAATAAAATAAAGACCCATCAACAACCAAAAAAAATTAAAAAAGAATGCAGGGGAAAATGGGTCTCTTCCAATTATTCACCCACGACATATTTATTCCTACCATCTTCCCCTCCGGCTGGAGCCCATCTATGCTAAGTCCACTACCCCAACCTCTCTTTTTAACCTATGCCAATCTCCTCCCCTTCCTCTGCCTTCCCGGATTCTCCTAGGCTGGTCTTCTCCACCAGCGGCACTGGGAGGGAGGCTGGGCAGTGAGCCCTGGGAAGGGAGGGAAGTGGGGCTGGGCAGTAGAAGGTGCAGGGGCAAGGTGGTGCGGTGAGGCCTCCTTGCGGGGGAAATGTTCGGGGCTGGGAGCACCTTGAAGGCCAGGGACAAGGAAGCTGGCAATGAAAGCCCAGAGCTGTGAAGAGACATCCAGAGAGAAGCTGGACGACATTAGCCAGGAGAAAAGGTCAAAGTCAGAGGCAGAAACAGCAGCAAGAGAAGTAAAAGCCGACAGATGGCAGGAGCCAGAGACAGGCAGCGCAACAGTCAGACAGCCAGGGAGAGAGAGACAGACCAACAGACGGCCACGAGAGTCATAGAGGTCGAAAGGAGGAGGCATACAGAGACATCGGGGCAGCCCCCAGAGAGGAAGAGAGGCAGAGATGGACCGAAGAGATGGAGAGACAGGCAGAGACCCAGAGGCAGAGAATGCACACCACACACCAGAAGGCTGCAGAGAAGGCGAGGGAGAAAAAAGTGTCGAGGCGGGAGTGGTGGCGAGCGGGGCGGGCGCAGCGGAGCGGGCGCGGCGCCGGGAGCGGGCTCGTAAAAGCCGCGCGGAGCGGGGAAATTGCCGCCAGAATCGCTGAGCTCCACAAAACGCCGCCCGCGCGGCCCGCCGCCGCGCCCGCTCCAATCTCCAGCCTCATCGCCGCGCGGGCTGGTTATGCATTTAAATGTTATTTAATTGGATTGCGGAGGAGCTGGGGGCCAGAGCGGCCCTCGCCCCCGCCCCGCACGCTCCGCACGTCTGTTTTCCAAGTCACAGATTGCAGCACACCCCCTCCCAACACATTCCCCCCACCCGACGGCTCCCCTTGAATCGGAGCTGTTCTTCTGCCCCTCCCCAGCTGAGCCAGAGGACACTCGGAAAGGCACAAACCCCCTGAAGATGTCCGAACACTCAGAGGCTACACAAAAATACCACAGACACAAAGCCACAACAGCAGCAAAAACAGGTTACACTCAATTACACGAGTGCCCATCTGGAAGATTTAAAAATGGAGGGACAAAAAGTATCCCATGGATGGCAAAAGTATACAAATGCATAGAACACATCAGAGACTCGTGCTCCAAGGGAACACGCCATCCTTCTCCTAATGGTACTTAAACAGTTACAGCTACCAAACCTGGGAACTAACTGTGACCTCAAAGGGGTGGCACACAGATCTTCCTCAAAGCTAGGTAAGGACCAAAGTGTACATTCACTTTCGCACTCAGAGCAAAGCCATCACACACCCTCACCACTCGTCTGTGTGGCTTTCCAGGATTGGAAGGCAAAAGTCTATTCAAGGACATCTTGTTCTTTTTCCAGGCCACAGCAGAAAGTATTGTCACATGAGGTTCTGAGACTCAACCACATCTGTAAGCAAGACCCAAACAAAGAAACAAACAAAATTGAACCAAAATTACAATAGGTAGGCTTGAGGGCAGAAACCAGGAAGGCCTTGCTAAGAAAACAGAGATCCCAAGAGGTGAGGCTGGGCGTTTGTGTGAGGCTGGGCTTCTCCCCTATCAACTGCAATAGGAGGCTCGCTTTTGCAGCCTGGATGCGGAGTTAGCACCATCAAGGTAGATGAAAGGACAGAATGACCTGCAGAGGCATGTCCTCCACACACTCCCAACTAGCAGACAGGAAATTGCTGGCCTGGAATGATCAGGGTCAAGCTACTTCAATTAATGAAAATGGAAATGGCAACCCGTTGGCACAGGCCACTCTGGAGGACTGTTCTGGGCTCTTGGCCATCCCCTCTGCAAGCAGGGCCTAGCGACTGACGTCAGGCTAAGGAGATTTGAGCTTTGAATGGGATGTAGGGGCAGAAGAATGGGCTAGAAGATGTGAAGGAAAATTCTACTGCAGTTGTTTTGTTTGCTTTGTTTTTGAGAATGAGGGCCAAAACAAGCAAGGAGAGAGTTTCCCCAAACACATGATAATTCAAACTTAACTGGTAAACTTAGGCTTGGTTCAGGCTGGCATTAAGGCCTCTGGGGGGAGGGGAAGCCATTCAGTTTCTTCCAAAGCAATTGATTTCTGCATCACCTGATGGTCATATGTGGGAATTTTATCCATGTGTCTAACCTCAGTGTCTCCAACTTCAGTTTAGTTCTTTGGAGTATTAGCGAAAATTAGAAAATAGCTGACCTACATCCTCCTAAATAAACAAGAATGTTCAAAGAGTCAAAAGGGATAGGTCACAATCTGTATTACCTTATTCTATTCTACCACTAGCTTTTTGGCCCCAGTTTTGTGTGGTGCTGGGAATTGAACCCAGGCCTCATGCATGCTAAGTAGGCACTCCACCACTGTATTATACCCCCAGCCCATTTCTGGTCTTTTTTTTTTTTTTTTTCAGTACTAGAGATTGAGCCCTGGGCCTCATGTGTGCTAGGTAAGCACTCTGCAACTGAGCTACATTTCGAACCCTTTTTAAAATTTTATTTTGAGATAAGGTCTTGCTAAGTTGCCCAGGCTGGACTCAAACTTGAAATATTCCTGTCTCAGCCTCCCAAGTAGCTGGGATTATGGGTGTGAGCCACCATGCCAGGCTTTAGTCATTTTTGATCAAGTACCTGGACAATCCCTGGCACAATTTGCTGCAGTTTCCCATCCCAGAAGTTAACAGAACAAGAAAGCTGTTCTTGCAGGAAGCTCCACTGCCCATCTTCCATAGCACCATGCCTAATCCTTGGTTCCTGCCTGATTCTGGGCCTCTGAGTCCCTCCCCTCATCTTGTTTCCTAGTCCTTTGTAGTTGGGACTGAAAAAGAAATTTCGAGTTTCAGCCCCTTCCCACAGGCACATACCCCTCTACCCATACCAAGGGGTAATCATGTCCTCAGTGTACCCAGAGTGCTGTGTTGATAACGTGTTCACAACATGCTTTCAGTTTGATTTATACTAAAATTATATGCTTGGATCTCCCAGGATTAGACAGTGACTAGCATGAGGGCAAAGAATTCTCTAATTCACCTCTTTCGCTTCCTATAGTACCCAACACGGGAATGACTCGCAGCAGACAAATGTTTGCTGAATTAGGAAAGGAAAATGAGAGACCACACAACGGTCCAACTCAAGACCCAATCTTCCTTTAAGCCATCCTGTTTCAGTAAGTGGGAAATTCAGTGAGAGTCAGTCTTCCCCAATACACTGACTCTCAGAGTCTCAGTAGCATCCCCAAACACAGCCTTGGTCTCTACAGAGTTGAGTCTGAATGTGTGAGTGTATTTTGCTTTATTTTATTTTTAGATACTGGGGATTGACCCCAGGGGTATTTTTAGTTTTTGTTTTTTGTTTTTGGTACCAGGGGTTGAACTCAGTGGCACTCGACCACTGAGCCACATCCCCAGCTCTATTTTGTGTTTTATGTAGAGACAGGGTCTCACTGAGTTGCTTAGCGCCTCGCCATTGCTGAGGCTGGCTTTGAACTTGCAAGTATCCTGTCTCAGTCTCCCAAAGTGCCCAGGCTTAGGGTGATTTTTATCCCTGAGCCACATTCTCAGCCCTTTTTGAGACAGGTTCTCACTAAATTGCTAAGGCTGGCCTTGAAATTATGATCCCCCTGCCTCAGCCTCTTTAGTCACTGTGATTACAGGCATTGTGCCATTGTGTGTGTGTATTTTAAAAGGTGAGACTTTTAAAAGATGGTGGAATGCAACAGACAACAATGCCGTAGTTTCACATATGACTGCACATATGGTGTAACTCTATACTGTGTACAGCCAGAGAAGTGAAAAGTTGTGCTCCATTTGTGTACAATGAATCAAAATGCATTCTGCTGTCATGTAAACCTAATTAGAATAAATAAATGGGGAAGAAAAGGTGGGACTTTTAAATTTCCAGCATTCTTCTAAACCAGAACCTGAATTACCATCACAGAATGAAAGTTGTAAACTCTACACAAACTCAAGTTTCTGGGTGGCCATATGGAGTATTTCTCCCAAGCTAGATTCATGCATTACTGGCACAGTTAACCTGAACACTTACTTTGTGCCAGATATAGGGTTATACAAGAAAATAAGAAACCATCTCCTTACCTTCATGGCCTTCAGAGTACCTTGAAGGATAAACCTTGGTTGCATAACAGTAGCACAGAGATTCTACTAAAGACATACCAGGATGCATGTCAGGTCTCTCGAATCAAAATTTCTTAAAGTGGAACTGAGACACTGAATTTTCTAAACCTCCACTGGTTAATTTTGACTCACAGGGAGGGTTGTAAGCCACTCACATCTAGATCAGTGGGGTCCAAAAGAATTTTTACAATAACAGAAATGTTACTTATCTGTGTCATTCCACCAGTAGCCATTAGCCATGTGTTGCTACTGAACACTTGAAATAGGGCTAGTGAGCTAAAAAATTGAATTTATTTTACTTAATTTTAGTTAACCAAAGTTAAAATGGCCACACATGGCTAATGGCTACTGTACTGGGGGCTACAAAATCCTAGATGGTCCCAAATTATTTCAATTTGCCTTTGACTTTTCACAATACTGTCACGTAGCTATGGAAGCCTCCATTCCTTTTGGCTTAGGAATAAACAGTGAGCTTCCTTCCCCTAGGACATTCCCATTTGCACTGAAGAAACCACTCAAGAATGAACTAGGAGGTAAGAGAAAACCTTGTGACATTAAGTCTAGTAAGCTAGCTAAGCTGCCAGACCAGTTTCCAACCCTGCAGACTGGAAAAGGGAGTGGTGGAGGGCACTCCTGAGTGTCCTATCTTGTTTGAGGTTAACCTTGGTGAGGAACAAAAAAAAAAAGTGAAATGACTTTGAGTGTCTGTTACGAACTAATTATGTCCCGCAAAATTCAGATATTAAGCCCTAATGACTATATTTAGAGATAGGGCCCCCACAGAGATAGTTAAATGAGGGTTAAATGAGACAATAAGGGTGAGGCCCCCATCCAATACAATTAGTGTCCTTCTGAGAAGGGAAGGGGACACCAAGGAGATACACCTGAAGAAAAGCCCATGTGAAGACACAGGTGAAGACAGCCCTCTGCAATCGAAAGACAAAGGCCTCAGCAGGAGGATCAGAAGTTCAAGATAAGCTTGGGCAACTTAGCAAGACTCTGCCTCAAAATAAAAAGGGGTAGGGATGTAGCTCAATGGTTGAGCACCCCTGTATTCAAACCCCCAGTACTAGAATAAAGTAAAAACAGGAGAGAGCTGGGCATGGTGGTGCACACCTGTAATCCCAGCACTTTGGGAGGCTGAGACAGGAGAATCGAGTTCAAAGCCAGCCTCAGCAATGGTGAGGTGCTAAGCAACTCAGTGAGACCCTGTCTCTACATAAAACACAAAATAGGGGTGGGAATGTGGCTCAGTGGTCAAGTATCCCTGAATTCAACCCCCAGTACCAAAAAAAAAACCCCAAAAACCAAAAAACAGGAGAGGACTCAGGAGAAACCCAAACTGCCAACTTGATTTTGGACTTCTAGTTTCTATAACTGAGAAAATAAATTTGTTGTTTAAGCTACACGTATGTGGTATTCTTGTTATGGCAGCCCTAGCAGACCAATACAGTGCCTTTGGGAAAAGGCAGACCCAGGACCCCAATCAGCTTCTCTCTGACAACTTACACCCCAGGAATTGAGGGTATACCCCTACTTGAAGCCAGGTAAGGCAGTGACTGTTTCATACCCAGGATGATGACGTGAAGGTCTACTGTCCAAGGTATCTGCTATCCAGTATCTGCTATCTGGTACCTCTATGCACTACCCAACTCTGCCTCCACCATCTCATGGTTCTCACCCCCACCCCAGTGTGGGCTTTAATCCAGACCCTGCTGTGCCTCTAGGATGTCCTCCCTACACACTAATGCCCTCCCTCTCCATTTCTTTCCCCACTGCACCTACTCTGCTTCCTGCTTCTTTGCTATGGTTTGGATCTTGAATGTCCCCCAAAGGCCCATAGGTTGAAGACTTGGTTGCCAACTGTAGCATTTTGGGGAGGTGGCAGAACCTTTAAGAGGTGGAGCCTAGTGGGAGGAAGCTAGGTCACTGGAAATGTGCCCTTAAAGAAAATACTGGTACCCTACACCCTTGCTGTCAGCTTCCCAGCTACCATGAAGCTCCTCTGCCCCACACTCCTGCCATGATGTACTGTTGCCACTACAGGTCCAAAGCAACAGGGCCAAATGACCACCAACTGAAATTGTGAGCCTATTCTGGGCTGGGTATGTAGTTCAGTGGTAGAGTGCTTGCCTAGCATGTGTAAGGTCCTAGGTTCAATCCTCAGCACCACAAATAAACAAAAAAGACCTCTTTCTTTAAAATTTGACTAATACATCCTTCATCAGTGGGTTTCCACCTATTGCTGTTTATTCAGTGTGGCTGTGTTCTGTGCATCTGATTTCTCCCACTGGACTGTAAATTCTCAGATTATTCTAGCACTCAAAACCCTCCACGAGCTGGCCCCAACTCACCTCTTCAGTTTTTTATCCCAACTGGGCCAAGCCAATACTAATCTACTTGCCACCCTTTGAACATAATGATGCTGTTCACTAAGCTCTCAAACTTCCTGTCTCTAAGGTCACCTGAAATGCCACCTCCTCCAGAGAGCTTTCTCTGACTACTTCAGCTAAATATATAATAGAAAACAGCTTCTTTTCTCTGCAATAATTCCACAATGCCCAAATCAGTGTTTTGCAAGACAAAACACTCACTACTTAGCACTGTAGCACCAACAGCAGAAAGAGGAAGTGGGTCTAAGGCATGTAACAGTGCAATGCTGTAAGGCAACTATGGTGCTATCTGGGGTCTACACATACCCTACATGTCTAAGGGCACAGTCCCCAACAAGACTGTCTTCACTTCAGAAGCAATTCCAAGTTTGGGGGTCCCTAGGCCACCAACACTTCCAACCAACTGGCTGTAAATACAAGGGTTCCTGCAACCCTTCAGGTTCAATAATTTGCTAAAGACACACAGAACTCAGGACAACACAGTGTACTTGTATGTACATTCTTTATTATAAAGAATACAAATCAGAGGCTGGGGGTATGGCTCAGTGGTAAAGCATGTGCATAGCATGCATAAGGCCCTGGATTCTCTCCCCAGCACTGAAGAAAAGAATGCAAATCAAGACCATCCAAACACAAAGAAACATAAGGTCTGGAAGTGTTCCACATTCACATCCATGTCCTCTGCCTATGGAACCAGGACATATGACCTTCCCAACATCCATGTTTTCACCAATTAGGAAATTGACATAAACCTTGGTGTCCAATGTTTTTATTAGGGTTTCTTTACAAAGCCATGATTGATTGAAATTATGGGTCATATGGTTGCACTCAGTCTGTATCACGTTCTCCTCCCTGAGCCGGGCGCGGTGGCTCACGCTTGTAATCCCAGCACTTAGGGAGGCTGAGACAGGAGAATCGCGAGTTCAAAGCCAGCCTCAGCAACGGCGAGGCGCTAAGCAACTCAGTGAGACCCTGTCTCTACATAAAACACAAAATGGGGCTGGGGATGTGGCTCAGTGGTTGAGTGCCCCTGAGTTCAATCCCTGGTAC
>CM053403.1:56558096-56593485 GCA_028644305.1 Xerus rutilus | reverse complement strand
CAACATTGTTAATTTCAGGCGTGGCTTGAGACGCCCACCCTAACAAAGACATGCCCATCACTGGGGAAATTTCAAGGATTTAGAAGTCTCTCTCTCAGGATCTGAGGACAGAGGCAAGTCAAATTCCTTTTTATACCAGAAGGGAGGAGAATTTATACTAAAAATCTTAATTTTGAAGTAGCTGGAGATGACCTGTGTCCCAGGAAATCAGGAGTAAACCATGTGTTCCTCAATAAGATGATCTCAAAGCCTGCTTTGCTTCCAACTTGGTTCGCTTTCCCAGACCTTACCAAAGGGGCACCCAACCAGGCATTCAGCAGACAAAGGGAAATGAGTCAGATGCTAGGCTTCCATTCACTCCATACCTGTTCCCCATGTGCCCCAAGTATCAGATAAACTACCAGACAAGCTGCTACCACCACCCTGCAGCTTTGGTGAGGCATTTAGAAATATGTTACATCCCTCCCACAGCTACCCAAGGAAACCTTTTGCAAACAGTGAAGAGGTACGTGAGGAAACATCTCAACAATGGATCTCCCACCCTTGACATGCAGGAGGAAGAAAAAGTACCAACACAAAAGGATTTATGAGCTTTTAATGCTTAGATTGAAAAATCACAGGTTGGGTTTTTCATAAAGTCCTGGATCCATCTCTGGTAGGCAAGATGCCCCCCACCCGAGCCAGGTCTTCAGAGTGGAAAGGGGTTTCCCTTGTAGTGCAGTGACTCCCCAACCCAGACACAAGAAAACAAGAAGGGTATGTAGTGAGCACCCAAGTGCCAGGCCATGACAAGGCACTGTCAAGTGTGTTCTCAATTAATCCTCAAACCAACCCCCGTGAGGGAGGGTATCTCCATTTACAGATGAAGATCCTGAGGCTTAGAGAGGTTAATCAATTTTTCCATCAGAGTTCACAAGTCTCACAAAAAGAATTTTAAAAATACAAAAATGACATAAAAATAATAAAGTTTATAAGTCTTAAAGCTAGGATAAAAATCCAGGTTTTCTGACTTTTCTACACTGCCACACTGAATTCTCCCTCTGATTTAGTCTCAGTCTCCCATAAAGAGTTCATTTGTGTGTGTGTGAGTGTGTGGGGGTGTTACTAGGAATTGAACCCAGTGGCACTCTATTACTGAGTTGCAACCCCAACCCTTTCTATTTTTTGAGACAGGTTCTTGCTAAGTTGCCAAGGCTGGCCTTGAACTTATGATCCTCATGCTTTAGCCTCTCAAGTTGCTGAGATTATAAGTATGTACCACTTGGCACAGCTAGAAGTTCACTCTGAACATCATGTTTCATATTTTGTCCTTGTCCCTGTGAGGAAAGGGATCAGCTGGCAGAAGCTATTCTATAAGGATGGGTAGAGATCCTGGCAAGACTTTTCCTCTAACTGGAAAAGAGGTGAGAGAGGACAAAGGGATGTTAGTTCATGCTGTATGTATGTATAGAAATATCACACTGAATCCCGTTAATAGGTACAACTAATACATGTCAACAAAAAGTAAAAAATTAAAGATTTCTTTAAAAAGTCTTTCCTCTGAAATAGCAAATATGACCTTTTGAAGTTCCTGTCTAGGGCACTCAGCTGCATAGGGACTCCCAAGGAAATAATGAGGTAGAGCAATATGCAAAAAGCCCACCCTCTGCTGATTCTGTGAAGTCAAACACTGTTAAGACAAAAGGGACAGTGCTCAGAGGAAAGGATGCCGGAAGTAAGAGGGTGAACAGAAGTTGTGTCAACTACTCTCCCTGGCAATTAGAGACTGCCTCTGCAGGTTGGAGGACAGTCCAACAGATCAAAGAACATGTTTCCTGGCAACAGAAAGCCCAGAAAGGCCTTGTTACTCCAGTCCAGGAGGTGTGTGGTTATCTGTCTATGCAATAATGACTTGGGGGCCCTGAATCTGTCCTAGGCCAGGCCCTGCGGACACTCATTTTGTTAGCAGAGGCAGCAACCCCAACTCATTGAGCCTTTCCTTGGCCACTGCCTCCCAGCCCTTGTTGGCCTGTGGGCTTCGGGGAGAAGGATGCAGGAGCCCCTCTACCTGGACCTCTGGCATCAGACCTGCCAGGGCCCGTCGTGCCCGCTGCTCTGCCAGTCGCCCCACTCCTACCACCAGCCGTACCCCCAATAGCTGCACTTGCCGGCAGAGGGCTGCGTCACAGATTCCAAGAAGCTGTTCTCTCTGCTTCGTAGGCAGCTCAGCAGGGGTGAGGTTGCGCCCGCTGGGAGCCAGGAAGAGCAGAGGACACAGATTGTGGACAAAGCAGTGACGAAAGAAGACTTCAGGCTGCCCGCAGAGGTTCCGGAAAAAGCCCCAGAATCGGGCACCGCTCACCTCTGACTGTGGGCACTCCAATCCCAGCACTGGTCGCTTAGGGTGCTCCTGGGGAGGAGGTGACACAGACCCCCCAATGCCCAACCAGTCTCGGACCATGCTCACTTCCCCAAAGGGCACCTGCAGGGAAGGAGAGAGACATGAGAGCTTCAAACCAGAGATCTGATGCCTGGGCTCTGGACTAAATGACCCCTTTCCACCTTTCATGAGGATCCAACCTGGGTACTCCCCACACACAACTTAACCTAAACGTCTGACAAGGATTCCTGGTTCTGTGCTTTGATCCTATCCTTCTTTCTCCAGTTTTCTCATTGTGGACCGTGATCCAGAAAACCTATTTGTTTGCCTCTTCCCCCACAAGGGACATCTGAGCCTACCCAGGGCTTGATGGTTACTACAGGGACACACAGGTGACCTGAGAAAGAAAGGCAGCCAGAGTTAAAGGAGGCACAGGACAGAGCTGACCACTGCTCTCTGGGTGCCCTCCCCAGCCCAAGCCTCAGGCTGTCATTTCCATCGATCATCATTGATCACCTTTCACCACCCAGTTGGGGTCAATAAAAGCGATTGAGCCTCCTGCCCTGAGGCCTCTTCCCCTCCCCCACTTGCCAAGCACCCCCTCTGAGGGGCAGTCACTCATCCTGAGCCCTGAAAGGAAAGCAGACGGGCCCTGGAGCCTGGCTGTTCTGAATCTCTCCTCAACTGAGAAACAGAACCCAGGTCACCTAAATGCCCTGCATCTCTTACATACCCACCCTGCCAATTAGTTCTCCCTGAGGACCCAGCAGTCCCCATTCTGACCCCAACTACTCTAGGGACAGGGAGATCCGGGAAGGGAAGGGATGGATGGGAGATGGCGGAAGAAAGAGCTCTCAGAGGCAATTAGTGGACAACTCACAGGGGAAACGGAACTACCATTAATGTGTTTGGTTAACTACAGGCAGAGAGGCCAGGAGAGTATCTGAGACCACAGGAGCCAGTGTGTGTATTGGGAGGGATCCACTCGCATCCACAGCCCTACACATGCTCTTCCTCCACAACACACCCAACCAAGCATCCACCTTGGGGCCTCCCACTCCACCCACTAGGGGAAATCATGCCCTTTACCCCAGTCTGGGCCATGCCAAAAGGTCCCGGGTTCATGCCCAGGAAAAGCACTTCCTTGGGGCCCTGGCAGTAACGAGTCACATAGCTGCGATGTGGTTCCCATGCGTAATCCACTGGATTGTAGATGATGCCCACAGGCTCTGAAAACTGCAGTTGCCTCAGCTCAGCATTGAGCCGAAGCTCCTCCTCCAGGAAGCCCTCAGCCAAGCTTTGAGGGCATAGCTGGGGCTCCATCAGCGCACCTACAGGCTCGTGGAGGGGCCCCAGTGGGAAAGCCTGGGGCACAGCCATGCTGCTGTCACCTGGAATAGAGGAGGACAGAGGTCCCATCAGCCCTCACCCCAGAGTGGAAGGAATCCATGCTGGTTAGGGCCCCTACTACCATTTTCCTGGGCTCAGAAGAAATCATGTCAGTAATCCATCAATTGTCCAGTAGGCCCAAGCTCACCCTAGTTCTTGGTAATAAAGGGTCTTCCCCTCCCCATTTCTAATTTCCTTCCTCTTCATATATCACCCGGAGAAAATGAGCCAAAACCACCAACCATCCCCCACTCCAAACCTCCTTTCCATTAGGCATAGGTCTGAGTCACTAGTTCCTAGGCCATGCTGAGCACACAGTAGGTTTCGATACACATTTACTGGTGGCATCCTCTCTGCACAATGTCATCCTTAAAACAAGTCCAGTCAGGATGGCTGTGTCCTGGAAACCACTGTGCTGACGAATGAGATGCAGGTGCACAGGCACAGCCCAGAGATCTGCGAAGGCTAATTACAATAGCTTCCAGGTGGTCAGCAATTGCTCTACACCAGGTACACCTCATTGATCTTCATAACAACTCCATGAGGTGGGTATTATTGCTCCCATGTTACAAGCGAGAAGACTGAGGCTTAGCAAGATCAAGCAACTGCCCAGGGTCATATAGTTAAAAAGTAATGAAGCTGGGATTTGAACCCACACTACTCAACTCTAAGTTATGCTCTCAACCACCCATACCATCTTGCCTTAGATTGTTTTATCAGCCACACCACTAATTCTACAAGCCCGTAGCCCAAGCTCAGTTTCTTTCCCACATTCAAGAATCCTCAGTGGTAGGCAGGATGATTACCAGACTCAGAACAGACTTGCAAGCTATGCAACCACGGTCAGGGCCTCAAGTCTCTTCATCCAAATACTAAGAATAATAATACCCACTTCGTAGTGCTGTTAAAAGGATGAAATGAAATGTTAAGTACAGGTAAACATAGGAATGGGAGAAAGAGGGAAGAAAAGGGAGTGAATTGCAAAAGCCATTCCTTCTTAGCATTCCTATCCAAACCCAGTGTTCCAACCTGACCATTCCACTTAGTTTCAAAATAGCTTCCCTATCAAAGCCACCAAAACTGTTCACATGCCATTACTAAAAACCCAACCAAATAGACTCCTTGAGTTTACCAGATATCATTCAATAGTCATCCAGTCTACTAGGACTATGACCCTCCCACCCCTCCACACATTCAAATTATACCCAGCCTTCAAAATGAAGCTCAAACCACCCTTTGATAAAGTCTTCTCTCATCAGAATACTGGGGCATTTGCCATAGATTCCCAACCCCATACACAAGGAAGGAGGCTGTGAGGCCTAAGTATCCGCATCTTAAAACAAGGTGATTCTGATGGTTAGTGAAGGCATGTCACCATGGTTAGTGGAATCTTCATGAATTCACACCTTGCCTCCCCAGTTAGGCTTGGGGAGGTAAGGAGCCAGGCCTTGTACAATTTCCCTCCATAACTTCAAGGTCTTGGCCCTTATAAAATACTCAACAAACACCTGTTCAGCTCTGGCCATCCCTACTTTACCAATCTTGTTTAAAAATACCTTCTATCAGTTGTACTCCATATATGCATAACATGTCAAAAATACATTCTACTGACATGTATAATTAAAAAGAATAAAAAAATACCTTCTACCAAAGAACCATTATTTTATGTGCGTATGTACATACACACATACACTAGGGATGAAACCCAGGGCCTTGTGCATGTTAGCAGGCACTCTGCTACTAAACTATATCTGCAGCCTTTTTAAAAATGTGTGTGTGTGTGTATTTTCTGTGGTGTTTGGGACCTGAACCCAGGGCCTTGCACATGCCAGGCAAGCCCATCTCCATCCCCAGGGAACCAGTGCTAACCAACTCCTCTCTGCTTTTGTATCATCAGTTCACTCAAGGCTCAGCTGCTTACTTGGCACTCTGCTTGCTTCTCAGGATCTTCCAGGCTCTGGGTGTGTCTCCATCACATGTGGGCCTCCTATAGGGCAGAGACCATTGCTCTTCCTCCGTTTCAACCTCCAGCCAAGTCAAGTACAACCTCTTCCCCAGATGAGGTTGTTGTTTCAAGACTGTCACAATAGTTTGACAGATCAAGTTGTGTGCTCTGATCCTAACCTGGGGGAAAAAAAAAATCAGAGGCCCAACTTAAGAAGTTCTCAAGATTGATCACAGAAGTCTTTAACTGGTCAGTCCATGTGGGTGCCCAAGGCCAGCTCATATGAAAGCTGAGAAGGTGTGGTGAATGCAGATGATACCATGCTTTGCAACATTAAAGGATCAATGCTCTAACTTTAGGATGTCTCTCAAGTCTAAGCTGAGTCTACCCTTTGCATTTAGACACCTGAGCTGGAGACAGCAAGGATGAGGGTATGCAAAAGTGACAAGCCCTTATTTTCAGTGTTCCAGAGCTTCAATGCCTGATCTGACAGACAGTGTAGAAGTCAACTGACTTGAATTCTAGTCCTGGTTGCAGCTCTAAGAATGTGCTCTTGAGCAAGGCATTTAACTCTCCTCTATGAAAATCACATCTATGAAACCATCAACCTATTACCAGCTGTTAATTTTTTCCCCATATTTGAGTCTTTTATGTGACAAGTACTATGGCTCTCTCCTGGTGGGGAAGAAATTCAAATGAAATTCAGGCTTTCAGTAAGATATCAACTACTGTGAGAGGAGAGATAACAACAAACCGTAAGACAGCATAACCTGAGCTTTAACATCCTGAACACAACACTACAGGAGCCCAAAAGTGAGATCTGGAAGTTCTACCTAAAGTCTCTAAGAGCCAAAGGCTTAAGAAATTTAGATGCTTTAGGGCTGAGGTTATGGCGAGGCGGTAGCGTGCTCACCTAGCACGTGTAAGGCACTGGGTTCGATCCTCTGCACCACATAAGACAAAATAAAGATATTCTGTCCACCTACAACTAAAAAATAAATATTAAAAAAAATTTTAAGAAGAAAAAAAATTAGATGCTTTATAAAATATGGTATCGAATTACATTAAGTGCAAAGGCAGCGGAGTGTGACTCTGAGATGAGTGTGGCCACCAAAGCTAGACTTCAAATTAGTATCACACCTTTCGGACATCAAATCGAGGAAGTTTATTAGGAATCCAAGACACTATCTTGTCCCTGATCTCCACTACCCTGTCCCTTGCAAGCACTCCAGGAATCCATAGGGAAAAATAGGCAAATCCTTAAACCAAAAAAATAGAGCATGGACTCGAAAAGGCCATTTCATCCCTCCTTCTGGTTCCGAGGGGGCCGACGACAACAGCACCAGAGAAAACCTCTGCCTGTGCCCGCGGGCTCCGCCCGACGGGAAAGCCTTGATGCCGCAGGCCTTCCAGGCGGTTCCCTCGGCCTAGCTGCCCTGCGCAGGGGCTGGCTTCAAACGGAGCGAAGGCCTCAAAGTACAGACACTCAGAAAACACGCTCGGCTCCGCCCCGAGGGCCCTGAGAGACACCAGCCTGCCCTTGCGCCCCAGATTCGCGGCCTCCTGCTCCCTCACCTGGACCAGCTCCCCATCCGCTTCCGGTTCCTGTCCCCACGCTCGGCGCGAAGGACAGTGGGAGTCGTAGTCTACACTTTGTAGGGGAGGCGATTGGCGTAGCCGCAGGCACTTCCGCCGGAAATACACAAATCCCCGGAAGGCGTGCTAAATTAGCTCTAAGAGCTGCTGGGAATTGTAGTTTATTCCTACCATCTGGGCTAAATCAAGAAGTCTAGAGAAGTGAGGGACCAGGCTCTGTAAGGACCTAACTCTAAAATTCACTTACAACCATCAGGAAGCTCCAACCGTTCCCAATCTTTCACCCATCTGAGAGTATTGACAATGGCTAAAGACCATTTCCAGCCCACTTGCTGCTCCAGGTACCACCTCATTTTTTCAGCTCTCCAGGGGCCATTACCATATATAGAACATGTACCAAGGCATTTCTGGCATCTCCTGACAACTCTTTGGCAACAAGCATCCCCCAATACTGTACAAACCCTTCTCCATAGATTTACCATTTTGACTTTTCTCCCTCTTTTGCCTTGCTATCTGCTCAGCCCTATAACCTTCGAGAAACAGAACCAGTAGGATAGCTATCTATTTATCTATATGAGGATATTGACTAAGTGAATTGGGTACCAGGACTATGGAGGCCAGGAAGTTCCACCATCTGCTGATCAACTTTCTATAAGCTGGAGAATCGGGAAAGCTAGTGGTATCATTCTGTCCAAGTCTGAATGGGGGAGTTTCAGGGAAGCTTGCTGATGTAAGTCCCAGAACCTGAAGGCCTGAGAACCAAGGCCCTCAGACAGGTCTCCACTGTCAGGAGAAGATGGAGGTTCCATCTCATAAAGAGAGAAAATTTACCCTTCCTCCACCTTTTTGTTCTATTGGGCCCTCAAGACATTGGATGATGCCCAGCTACATTGGTGAAGATGATCTTTTTGACAGTCTACCAATTCAAAATCTAACCTCTTCCAGACATACCCTCACAGACATACACAAAAATAATGTTTTACAAACTGTCTGGGTGTCCCTGGTCCATGCAAGTGGCCATATAAAATTAACCATCAAATCTCCCATTTTCCAAATCCTCCTTCTTGAATACTCTGCCCAGAAGCCTTCCCTGACCAATCCTAATCCCATAGCTTCACCTAATAATCCATTCCCCATCTCTATATCCAGTTGTACCAATGTAGTGTACCAATGTCCAAAGCTGTTCAATTCATAGTTTTGTTCTTGTCCTCTATCTAGATCTGTTTCTCTGTCCTAACTATAAGACTTTCATTAGTCTAGAAACCCCCTAAGGCTAGTTATCTTCTGAATTCCTCCTACCCCCACCCCTGCACACATGTCTGAGCACAACCAGGATTCTGAACACCAAAGTAATGTCTCCCTGTGAGCAGAGGGCAGGAGACCAGTGAACCCAAGAACAAGAAG
The DNA here is from genome assembly GCA_028644305.1 of Xerus rutilus. Lineage (NCBI taxonomy): Eukaryota > Metazoa > Chordata > Mammalia > Rodentia > Sciuridae > Xerus > Xerus rutilus. The sequence continues at coordinate 56,584,792 of CM053403.1, read as the reverse complement.
AAATGAATGAAGAAAGATGCTGCCCCCTTTTCAAGCCCATCAACAGACAAAAACTTAATGGGTACAACAGGAGCTTCAGGGACCTAGAAGCAGTGACCCTCTGACATTGAGGTGAGAAACCATCCCCACCCCTGCAAGACTTTGAAAACTGAATTAATCATCCACCTCATGAAATCCATTATTTCCTGAACCTTAATGTATACCAGATCCTCCCCCTCTCTAGGTCTTTGCCTCTCTCTGCCTATGTAAATTTATCACTATTTCTAGTTTCTTGTTCAACTTCCTCTGTGTCTCTGTCTCCTTTTGTGTATATCTCCCTATCTTTGCTTCTTTCTCTGGAATCACTGAAATAATAGTAAGCTTCTACAACCAGTTCTGCTGTCTCCTCATGTCTATGCATTTGTGTGTTTCTGAACAAAAATAAGGGGAGGAGGGACTTCACTGTGGTGTCATCTCACTGTTTAAGAATTCTAGGATTTCCACCATCCCTTAGACACCCTCCTTCCCACACTACCCTCTGCCACTTGCTTGCCTAGCACTTCCAGTTTATCATCTTGGCATCCAAGATGCCACTCCAAATCTGCCTCTGGCAGGACAATAATGAGTAAAATGAGTGACAAGCAAGGAGAGAAACCCCAAGAACCGCATCCCCTAATTTCAACTTCCTAGGAGAATTGGATAACTCTTTCTGTCCCTAAAACCTATCCACCCCAGGAAACTCAGAGATAGGGAGTCCAGATATAAAGAGAAGCTGAGGCGCCAGGTGCAGTGGTGCACGCCTGTAATCCCAAAGGCTCAGGGGACTGAGACAGGAGGATCTATTGAGAGTTCAAAGCCAGCCTTAGCAACAGTGATGCGCTAAGCAACTCAGTGAGACCCTGCCTAAATAAAATACAAGATAGGGCTGGAGATTTGGCGCAATGGTTGAGTGCCACTGAGTTCAATCCCCAGTACCCGCCCCCCCCAAAAAAAAAGAGAAGCTAGGCTTGAGCAGTCCACAGGGAGTTACCACAGTTACCCCAATGGGATCTGGGGCCCTTTCTATCTCTAGCGCATGCTGCTTCTCACCAGTTGGTGAGTCTCTTAGGGAAGGTGGAGGTGAGGAACTTCCTAAAATGAAGGTGCTTAGAAGCAGAGACCCAGAAACTTTTAACAGAGAGAGCCCAAAAGATGAAACATGGGCTTGGGTGGGCCTGCCAACCAACCTTATCCATTTCTTGATCTCCTGGCCCTCTAGGAAGTCTTCAAGGGCTGGTGGACCATGATTTATAGATAGGGCCCTCAAGGCAGAAGCAGAAACAGGCTTAGGTTGTGACCTGGGTAAGAAGCTACAGAGTTGGATCACCTGGGCTGGGAGGGGCCCTCTGCCACCCACTAGTCTGCTTGTCAGCCCTGAGCCCAGTGGGGAAGGGGTTAACTTGCTCACTTGTTTTCCTTAGGTTTCCTTGAGCTGTTGGGGCTGTGTTGGGCCACGAGCGCCATCTATCGGCATCTGGAGGTTCTAGCTCTGACTCCCATCTCAGATTTCTAAGCAGGTCTTTCAGCCCTCCGCCTGCCTCCATGCTTCTCCACTGGAGAAAGCCTAGGAGCAGGCCCTTCAGCTGCAGAAAACAAAAATTGGATATTGGAGAAAGTGAGGCCATGTTTTCCCCTCCCTAAGTGCCAGGTGTCATCCTGGTCAGCTCCCTGGGGAATGCTGAAGGGAGTTCTGATGTTTAATTTTCAAGGTAGCCACCTTCCCCAACTCCACTACCCTGGACTCTCTCTTAGTCAGGCCAACAAATATTAAAAGAGCACTGGAGAGGAAAAAAGAGCTGTGAAATCAGGCTGCCTGTATTTGTATCCCAGCTCTGCCACTTACTAGTGGTGACCTCGGGCAAGTTAATTTCTCTGTGCCTCAGTTATCTCAGCTATGTAATGGGATAGTCTTTGTAAACTGTATCTTCTTTAGTGATGATTAAATGGCTTAATTACATAAAGTGCTTACTGCTTTGCCTAGCACAGCCAGGCACAGTGGCACACAACTGTGATCCCAGCTACTTGGGAGGCTGAGGCAAGAGGATTGCAAGTTTGAGATCAGCCTCAGCAACTTAGCGAGACCATTTCAAAATAAAAAATAAAAAAGGACTGGGGATATAGCTCAGTGGTAGAGCATCCCTGGGCTCAATCCCCAGTACCAGGGGGAAAAACAAAACAAAACCAACAATGCCTAGCACAGAATTTGTGCCCCCTAAAGGTTAGTTGCTGTTATTATTACCACAGCCAAGGTCTCAGGCAGATGCTTCACTAAGTACCCAAGATCTGGGCCATAAAACCATACCAGATACAAAAGCACAGAGGACAAGATGGGGCTACTCATCCTTGAAGAGTTCAACGAAGACAGTGACCTGCATGGGCTAGGTTTGGGGGTGGAAGTTCACGATTGCAAGGAAAGTATTTTTCAGGTCTCCAAGGCAGCAAGAGATGGGGTGAGGGGGCCGGAGGAAGGAAGAGCTTGAGGTAAAGATGTCAGAAGGAGGACTGGAGTGTAGCTCAGGAGCAGTGTGTGCGCTTAGGATGCACAAAGCTCTGGGTCCAATCTCTGGTGCCAAAAAGAAAAAAGAAAAAATATAGACATAGGAAGGAAATGTGTTAAGAAAGGGATATTAACAGGCCCTTAGAAAGCACCCTGCCTTAAGAAGGTGGAGGGGGTTCCTGATATATGAAGTGAGCAAGGGCCACTGCATCCCAAGGACACACAGCCTCAGAAGTCTCAAGGTTTGATCAAGCCTCCAGAGACACCTTGTATCATAGCTCCATTCCACTCCTGCCAGGACTTAACCCCCCACGTCCTTCTCCAGCCTGGTGGGGAGGAAACTTACAAATGGAGGAAGCTGTCTGCTCCCTCCCACCGGGCCCATTCCCACCTCCCTTCCCAAACTGAAGAACCAGGAGAGCCAGGCCATGCGTTCATTCACTTGTTTCTTAACATCTGTTTGCTTCAGATGTCTGCTGGTCTGTGTCTTCTCTGTCTACCTTCTACCTTACAGGGAAATGGGTGCATAGGATTCTTCTCCAAGGACTGAGAGGACAGAAATGCAGAGCCAGTGGGGCCCCTGGCTCAGCCTCTCTTCCCCTTACCTCTACCTCAGTCCCAAGGTAGCAGAACCCGGCTTAACGTCCACATAATGGGAGACACATGACAGCTTCCAAGTCTCCCAAACTCCGTCTTCCATCTCCTGCAGCTGGATGCCTGGGTCCCCAGGAGAGGAGCAGGGACAGGCTGGATGGGTTGATTTGCATCACTTACTTGGGAAGCAATTATCGGAGGAGCTGTCAGGTCAGTACAGCTCTCTCCTCACTAATCGGATTTCACCAGAGCCCCGGGCTGGGTGGGGGGGCTGGGTAATTTGGTTTGATTCAGTGGTGGGAGATGTCGGGGCCAGGAGGTTGGACAATCTGTCTGAGTGGTGTTAGAGTTGTCCAGAGTAATTATTCTGAGGAGACCACACAGACATCAGACAGACAGCCAAGGGTACAGAATTGATCCCCAAGTCCTGCAGCAGAAAGGATGGAAGTTAGATTTTGGCAGAGTGAGAGGAGGATCTCCCATGGGTTGAGCCAAATCAAGCTGCTGAGAAGAGGAGGCCAACTGAATCTGGGACAGCAGCCAAGTAGCCAAGTGGGAAGAGAACCCAAGAACCCCAGGGTCCATCCTGCCCTGCCTCCTGCACTTCCGGGACCCAGCAACACAGCAGAGATTTGAACCCAGGATGGCTCTTCTGAGGCCTGCTTTCCCCACATGTGAGGCTCCCAGGCCATCTGTTCGGATATCTGGCCCTGTCACTTGCCTTCTCTTTCCCCTTGCCCTTTTTGAACCTTTCTTCTTCCCACCTACACTGGCCCTCTTCCCACCTACACTCCACCTCCCCACCCCGAGTTTTGCAACAGATGCTGACCCCTCTCCCTGCCTCTGCCCTTCCATCCCACACCTTTAAGAATGGTGATAAAGAGCAAGGCATGGTAGAGCACACCTGTAGGCCCAGCAACTTGGGAGGCTGAGACCAGAGGATTCCAAGTTCGAGGCCAGCCTCAGCAATTTAGACCCTCAGCAACTTAGCGAGACCATGTCTTAAAATAAAAAAAAATGAAAAGGGCTGGGGATGTGGCTCAATGGTAAAACACCCCTGGGTTCAATCCCCAGTACCAAAAAAAAAAAAAATGGTGATGATAAAGATGATAGCAGCAAAGCTGATGTTTACTGAGTGCTCCTTCTACACCAGGCCCCACAGTAAGTACTTTATGTGGATTCTCACATGTAATCCTCACAGCCACACACACTTTGAAGGACCTACTCCTTCATCCCCATTTTACTGATACAGGACATTGCTGGTGACAGAACCTATTATTTTCTTAATTTTTTAAAGTTGTTAATGGACCTTTATTTTACTTATTTATATGTGGTGCTGAGAATCAAACCCAAGGCCTCACACATGCTAGGCAAGCCTTTACCACTGAGCTACAGCCCCAGCCCTGAACCTATTATTTTTATACTCGGAATGGAACCCAGGGGCACTTTACCACTGAGCCACATCCCCAACCCTTTTTATTTTTTATTTGGAGGCAGGGTCTCAGTTGCCGAGACCAGCCTCAGACTGGCAATCCTCCTGCTTCAGCCTCCTGAGTAGCTGGAATCACAGCCATGTGCCTCATGCCTGGCCTGACTGAACTTCCTGAAGAGAGGGACTACATTCTTCCCATCTCTGCATCCCCAACTACCAGCATAATCCCAGCACTGGTTGGTGTCTGATGAATGTTTGTTGAATGAGTCAGTGATTGAGTGAATGACTTACCCTATTGCCTACTCCCAACTGGCCTCCAGGTAACTTCCATGTCCCAAACCTGGCCTTCCAGCCCTCTGGTGTCCTGACCCACCCTTCACCCTCTCCACTTGATCCCCCTCACAGCCTTCCACATACCCTGAGCTCCAACACTTCAGGAAGAGTGACTCACTCGTCCCCTCCTGCCTTTGCATAACAGCCCATGTTGTACCTGGCCTGGAACATTCTTTCCACTCCTCTGCCACTGAATACATTCTACCCACTCTCCGTGGCCCAAGTCAAATGCCACCTCCCTTGGAAGCTTTCCTTGATTTTCCCTTTGCCTATATCTCCCTGGTGACCATTATCACCAACTGTTGCTGAAATTCCTCGTGGTTCTAAGCTGGATTGTGTGTTCTGGGAGATTAACACTCAGGATTCCTCCTGAGCAAAGGCCCCTACCTTGTACCTAGTAAGTGCTCAATAAATACCAGTGGCAGGGTGGGGGTGTAGCTCGGTGGTAGAGCACTTGCTTAGCATGCACAAGGCCCTGGGTTTGATCTTCAGCACAGGAAAAAAGAAAGAAAAGAAAAGAAAAACGAAAACATGAATGCCTGCTCTGTTTTCATCTCATTCATGGGTCATCTTATGGTAGACTGACCTTTTTTGAAGGGGAAGTACCTGCACAATTCCCCACTACCACAAATTTCACAGTCGGGTTTCCCACAGTGGTTGGCACATCTGGAGTGCAATGGATAGATTTTGCCCTGGAAAGACCAACTGGTGATCATGGTCTCTTCCCTACCACTGTGTATCTTATGGTAGGTTGACAGGAACACTGAACTTCCAAGGAAACTTGAATTTGGGGGTCTGGCACTCACCAGCAGTGTGACCTTAGGAAGATCATTGCCTCTCTGAATCTCAGGGTGACCATTCTGCTCTCCACCTGAAAGAAAGGATGACAAACAGTGCCCACCACAGGGAAGGCATTGTCACATCCTAGATGTAGCTGCTCAGGACTGTCAAGTGCACGGTAGGGATCTTCTCTCTCCATCTTCCCGTCTCACTGCTGAGCGTCTGCCTCTACGCCGGCATCAGTTCAACTCAGCCTGGAGTCTGACCACTCAGCTCCCTCACTGTCGCTCTGGAGTGTCAGTTTTCCTGACGTCACCACTCCTGGGCGTGGCCTCACCCTCTCCCAAGGAGCCTAGAGAGGCAGTCTCACCTTTGCTCCCCCACCCCCTTAACAAGTGAGACCTTGAGTTCTCTGAAAATATTCATAATGGGCACAGAACTGGATGCAAATTGGCCCCGATTCTCAGTCCAAGAAAAAGAACGCCTGAGCTGTGGTCCCAGAGAAATCCTATGCTCGTTTGCATGTCATTTGCATTATATTTACATGTGATCAATTTCACGTTCAAATGCAAAATCCTCCCTCCCCAGTTTTTCTCCCCCAGGGTTCCCTCAGCCTTTGCCGACATCATTCCTCCCAGCCCCTGCCTCCCTCTTCCGTAGCCCCTGCCACAACCCTCCCGGGCCTTCTCCTTCCAGTCAGGGTCCCCAGCCCCCGCCCTCCCCTACCACCCAGGACCCACTTGCTCAGCACCCAGAGCAGCAACCTGGGGTCTTACCCCTCAGTTCAGGAGGGGCGTCCCTGCCTGCCCCCTCCCGCCCTGAGCCGGGCAGGCGCAGCAGACAGCAAGCGCGCCTCTCAGCAAATCCCAGCCCCATTCAGCCTGGTGATTAATGGCGCTGCCCTCCCCATGAACCTGCCTTTAATACTGAGGAAGTTATGAAACCGCTATACATCAGCAGCTCCGGCCCCACCGCCCCCGCCCGCCGCCGCCTCTCCTCCACCCCCACCCTCCAGCTCCCTCTTCAAAATCTCATTTGGGCTCCTGCCTCCTGGGCCCACCCCTCCTCTGGCCTTTGCTGGGGGGAGGGGGCGTCTGTCCCTGCTGCCCTCCCCGGTGAGGACCCACATCTCATTTTCCTTCCTCTCCCCCCCCCCCGGCTCCGCCCTCTCTCCCTCCCCACCCCCCCACGGCTGCATCTCCGGACCCATTTAGAATTGCTGACATTTTATCTGCATTACATACATCACTCCGTCCCCAGCAGCCATCTCTCATGGATTGGCGGGGGCGGGGGCGGAGTGGTCCTGAGCTTGGGAAGATGGTGGGGGAACAGGGTGGAGGTGGGGAGACGGCACTTCCTCTGCAACCCTTCCCCTTTAAGGTCCTCTCCCCAGCCACCTGAGAGGCTGTGCAGGTGGGAGCCTAGGACAGGTGACGGCAAGGGTTGTACCTTATCCTTCTGCAAGTCTCTGCTACCTCACATCAAAAGACCTTTTCTTAGCGCAGACTAGGGAAGGTTATGTTGCCCATTCTCTTGCCATGGAGATTAAGAAGGTGTTTGTTTAACCTCATTCAGTTGACCTGCTCTAATATTTCCTACACCGCCCTTTTGGGAAGTCCTTCTGAATGTTTAACTACTGTGCCTCATGCTGTCATCATTATTTTCTTCTCGCTTGGTCCTCAGAAGATTGAAGAGCAGTATGGCCCCTCATGTGCATTAAACCCTTTGTTACAATGCCTAAGCAATCACAAATACAGTCACCTGCTCACGTTTTTGCGTTTTATAAACATGATGGAGGCAAAGCGTGGAGAGAGGAGGAAATGGAGATCCAAACTCAGGAGGAGGAAGGGCAAGAACCAGCGGGAACTTTTCTCTCCTTGGAGCAATAAGTAGAGGATAGTGACAGACAGCAAGGTATGGACCAACAGAAAGAGCAGAAAAGAAAGAAAGGGAGAACTGGGAGGGAGTCGGGCAAACAAAGAGCTAGACAGACAAAAGGACCATCAGCCAGGGACAGGCAGACAGGGGAGAGGAAGCGGCAGAGGCACTGGTCGGCATGTCCCAGGCTACACACTGAGAGGCGTGCTCTCCGCCTGCCTCTGTCACTCAAGGTCTCTGCTGGAATGTGTCTCTCGGGGTCTCCAGAGGGCTCTCTCCTTGCTGGGCCTGAATCTATGCACCGTCCTGAAACGTGTTCTCAGCCTCCCCTGTCGCAGCCCCTCGCCCTTCGGGCCCCCCATCTGTGACCATCCTCACCACTGCCTGTCTCGGGTGGTCTTTCTGACCTGCCCTTCGCCTGCTGTCTCCCTCTCAGGGAAATTCAGACACTTCCTGTGAACTTTGGGAGTCTCCCACGTCCTCCAGGAATGAGCCAGAGGGGCAAAGGCCCAGCGTGAGGACGGCTCCCAGGCCTGGAGAAGGCAAAAAGCAGGGCAGGACTGTGTCCTCGCTGTGGCAAGGCTTAGCCATTGGCAGGAAGAGCCCTGGCAGGTTAGAGGAAGGGCGCAGGAAGCTTGGTCCCCAGCACTCGGCTCAACCCCTGGAAAAACTGCCCTCAGGCAGGGTACGCCTGTAATCCCAGCATTTAGGGAGGCTGAGACAGGAGAATCGCGAGTTCAAAGCCAGCCTCAGCAATGGCGAGGTGCTAAGCAACTCAGTGAGACCCTGTCTCTACATAAAACACAAAACAGGGCTGGGGATGTGGCTCAGTGGTCGAGCACCCCTGAGTTCATTCCCTGGTACCAAAAAAAAATATATATATATATATTTATATTTTATATATAAGATCTGCCCTCCGGCTAGGTGCAGGACGTGGTCGATTTATATTCAATTTGCATATCATTTGCATGCTCCTGATTCCCAGCCTTCCCCACAGACCCTGTGAGGTCTGGATTTCAGGCTTTCTCTGACAGTCTGGCCCCAAAGACCTTGGGGATGGTGGGAAGCTGCGGTGGAAAAGAGGTTCACATGCTGCTCCTCCAAACCTCCTCAGGCACCTCCCAATAGCACAAGTCACCCACCATGCCAAGCAGTGCCTCCTCTCCTGCCCCAGAGTCATCCAGAGGCTGTCCTCAGTTGTGACTTCTCCTCTGCCTCTGACCTTCATGCACACAGTTCCTCAGCCTTGCCCACCCCTCTGTTTGTCTCAACCTTAGCCACCCTTTCAAACTCTGCACCAAGTCCTCCTCTTCCACAAAGGCTTCCCTGGTCATCGGAGCCTACAGTGACCATACTGCAGCTCTCTGTGTGAAAGGCATCTCGAGAAAGACATGGTCTGTCTTTCCTGTCTGAGAAGACACATGACCCTCCCCATTTTACAGATGAGTTGACTGAGGCCCAGGACCATCCATGTAAGTTTCCCAGGGCAGGACAGTCAGCAAGCAGGGAGAACTTGAGGGCCCAGGACACTCTGCTCAATGTCCCCAAATCCCGCCCTCTCCTTGTCACTCATTGAGCCAAGACCACTGCCCGTTCTGAACCTCTCTTAAATGCCTGGCAAGCTAACCGGCAGGCCTTCTTGCTCAATTTCTAGCTTGGGAGTGTAGTCACCCACCTGCCTGGTCTCAAGCCTACAGAGCTACTGGGAGTTCCTTAAATTCTCCTTGCCCCCCTCCCAGCCCTTGGCAACACGTCTTTGCCCATGGTGATCGCTCTGATGGGACTGCCTTTGTCCCCACCTGTTAGGAACCTGGTAAACTCAAATTCATCCCTCAAAACCCATCTTAACTGTCTGTTGCCTCCTCTGGGAAGCCTTCCCTGAAGCACGTATCACCACTGCTCAGAGCCCAGATGCCCTCCTTAAGAAGGTCCTTCAAGGGCAGGGATCACCATGTCCTCCTTAGCTCATCCCCGACACACACACACACACACACACACACACACACACACACATTATGTCATCGAACCAGACTTCCCCCACCTTGCTTCGCCTTCCCAGGCCCATAGAACAGAAGTCAGGGAGAAAGAACAGAAACTGGGGAGATAGTCAAGGGAGGTCTCAGACGCGCCAGGGGTACAGGGGCACTTCTCTGTTTTCCAAATAGCTCCTTCCTCCTCACTTAATTCTTAGTAAAGGAGGAAGGAAGGATGGAGAGAGGGAGGGAGGGAAGGGAGAGGGAAGGACACCTGAAAGGGGGGGGGGCAAGGAAATAGGAATAGAGCTGAAGGGGGAGGAGAGCAATGAGGGAGGGGCGGGGTGGGGGATGGGAGAGCCAGGCCAGGCAGGAGGGAGGCTGGGGAGCCCGGAAGGAGCCCAGGCTGGGCTGGAGCACGTCCGACCCGCAGGGATGGCATCCACCCCAGCATCATTCCTGCCCCATTTCTCTGCCTGGGAAATGGACACATCTAGGCTGGGCAGGGACAGGTGGCAGAAGCGCTTTCCACACAGGCCCCAGAGGAAGGGGTTTCCTCCACCTTCCCCGCAGGGGTGGGTGCTGAGCCAGAGAGGACACTGCTCACCTGTACGAGGTGGCTCTGGCTCCTGAGCCTGCTCTCCCCCACCCAGGAACTTCTGGGCATCACAGGGAGCGAGAAGGAGGCAGGAGGGACAGAGGAGGCCTGGGGATTGAGCAGGGTGAAGTGGTGGCTGTGCGCCCTGCTCAGGCTTTTCCTGGTGAGCTGATGGCGCTCCATCCAACCATCTGAAGACCTCAGGATACATTTAAAATGGGTGCAGAAACCACTCCTTCCTGTCAGCCTCCCCCCCACCAGCATCCCCAGTGAGGACAGGGAGCCAGCAGGGGTTTCCCCTTTCACCCCTTTGAAAGAACCCCCATGGATCTCTTCTACATCCCAGGAGCCCCCAAGGCCCAGAGATCCAGCAGTGTCCATGGTTGTGTGAGGCTTAGGGGCACACAGCAGCAAGCAACTGTACTCAGCCTCTGCCTGCTGCCTGCAGGGAACTGAAGGTGGGGACCACGGATCACAGAGGACTCTCCCCAACCCACAGAACCAGAACTTTCCTCCAGGGGGACAGGAGACCTCCCTGTGTTCAGCCTCCTTCATTTACCTAAACTGTGTTGTTCGTGGCCTTCTCTAAGAGGAAGTCCTTCCCAATGTCTAGCTTAAATCTTTCTTGCTGCTGTCTATTCAATTCTCAGCAGTGACAGGAGATCACAGTCTGTACTGGAAAGAAAACAAGTGCTCACCTCTAGTCTTGGGTGGGGAAATCATAATGCAAAAGAAGAAGTATGGTTCATTCTATTTCTCCCCATCCCACCTCTAGTGACAGTGGAAACAGTGGGCAGACAAATGGGAGGACTTCTGACTGAGAGAAGGGAGGAATTCTGGAATAAGATTATGAAGTCCAAAGTCCGCACCCTCTCTGGCTGCCTCCCAGGCTGGCAAAGACCCCTCAGTGGCAGCTGCAGGAGATTGCAGCGCTTCCAGGAAAGCTCAATGTGCTGGGATCGCTGGGAATTCTTACAACTCCAGTCCAAGGAAGAAAAACCTGATCCCAGAGCCCCCTTGTGACCACACAGGGGAAGGACAGGCAGCTCAGCCTCCCCAGGCCCAGTCTCTGCTCCCAGCTCCCAGCAGTGAGGCAGGGGCCTCACTGCGCCCAGCCTGCTGAGAGCCCCAGCGGACAGCGCCTGTCCCAAGGCCCCAGATCGGGGTGCAGCAAGGGAGCAAGCAACGGGAGGGACCAGCGAGCCCCATTCAGCTCTCAGTCTGCCACTCCCTAGCTGGTGACCCTGGGCATGTCCTCGTTGGTTAAAAGGGATCCAAACTCCCCCGGAGCCACCACTGCCTTAACAGGAGAGAGGTAAGAACCAAAAGCAAAAATGTCCTGTGTGTGAACAACTCTGAATAGTTAGTAAACCTTCAGATGTGCGGGGGAGGGGTTGGGAACTTCCCTGTGGGAGGGGCTCTGGGACTGTGGGGTAAGGCGTGAGCAGGACCAGTGGGTTCTGCCTCTCTGAATCCACCCCTCAGGAGCTCGAGGGGCACTTGGAGCCCTTAGAAACACAAACAGAAAGGTTCCCCAAGAGACACCCCATGCCATCTTCCGTAAGGGCGGGACCAAGCCAGTAAGGGACAGTTTAGTACCACAGGGTACAGCAGACCTGGCCTGCACTCAGGGGAGAGTGGCCTGATGTCAGGGCAGACCAGGTGCCAGTGCGTCTAGCCCACCATGTCAGCGGCCCTCCTGGGTTTGTGCAGGCACAAACTTGTCACACCAGCTGGCTCCAGGGCTGAGGCACAGCTGGGCTGGGCCACCCAAGTGAGCACACATACCCTGGACGGCCTGCACACACCTGGCTCCACCCAGACCTCTCTGCACAGACATGTCTCTCCTTGGACTTTCATGGGCCCTGTCTCAAGAATATGCTGGAAGGTCAGAGTAGATAGTGAGGGTGCAGGTCCCAGAGCAGAAACACAGGGCAAAGCCAGGGTGAAGGGGTTCTGGCCAACCCTTCAGCATCAGCAGGGCCCTGAAGAGCCTATGACCTCTGTCCCTTCTGCCAGCATTCATGATGAGGTCATGGGGTGGATACAGAGGCACCCAAACCGGAGTTGAGGGTATAGAAAAAGGAGGAACTAGGGAGAGAAGAGGGTTACAAACCTGGATGGAAACCAGTCTTTCTCCCAGGACCCACACCCTCCTTTCAGGACTGCTGTCTTCAGCTATTTGGAAGTTCTTCCAGGCATCTAACCTCAGTTCTTCCTGCTGGGTTTGGAAAGTTGGAAAGCACTTCTCTTTGGAGATTATTCTGGGGGATTATTCTGGTTTATTTAGGCAGAGCAGGTGATAGTCAGAGGTGATGCTCATGACCCTCTTCCTCCCCAGGATCCCCAGGATCTGGATATATGGGCTCCACGTTGGGGGCAGGGAGTGACTTGGGACAGATGACAGGGAGGGCTTCTCACAAAAGGGTTGAGGAAGACATTCTCTGAAAATACTTTAGATTATTAGAAACTGGAGATGACAGAGGAAGGAAAGCAGGCAGGAGGTGGATGGAGGCTTGTCCATCAAAACCAAGATAGAGTGTGACTCGGTGGTGCAGTGCACTGGGCCTCGCATGGGATCCCCAGCACCACACACACACACACACACACACACACACACACGAGGAAACCAATGCAGTGGAGAAACAGCCACAGAACCGAAGTGGTGGTGAACTCTGGTAGAAAAGGCCCAGGCCTGTTCCACTCACCTTCCTGGTCTTCAGCTTCCTTCCCAAGGTGGCCTATCTGGGGCCAAATGAATGGCACTCCATGCCCTTCCTCTAGGAAATCAAATGCTGGCTTCCCTCTGGACCGCAGCCTGGCAAGCGAACTGAGCAGGAGAGGCCCTTGAGGCCCTCTCGCCTTCTGGAAGGCTCTGGAAGGTCATCCAGCCTGCCAGTTCTACCACCTGTCTCTTGGCCACCCATCAGAACCAGGCAGGGTCCCCAACCCAGAGCTCCTGGATCTCCGGGTTGGGAAGGCAGTGGATAGGAACCTGGATTTGACTCCCCCGGATGTTTTAAGTCATCTCCCCAAAAGCTGCTGGCTCAACCTCATGCTGTCATCTTTCAGAGGAGTATGAGGCCAGAAGGGGCAGAACAAGGGCACAGGTCACCACCTGCAGACACCCAGGCTCAGAGGGCACTCGCTTCTCCTGCAGGCTTTCTTAGCCCCTGATGTCAGGAAGTTTCTGGCTCTGCCACTCAGTCCTGACTCCACGCGGCCTTCCTCCCACTCTCTAGTCCATGTCCAAGCGGCTCCTCTACCCCTACCCTGGTGGCATGGGCAGTTGAACCCAGGGGTGCTTTACCTCTGAGATACATCCCCAACCCCTTTTATTTTTTATTTTGAGGCAAGGTCTTGCTAAATTGTCCAGGCTGGCCTCCAACTTGGAATCCTCCTGCCTCAGCCTTCTGAGGCATGCGCCATTGTGCCCAGCAGACCTCTCTCCTTTCAGTCACCAAAACCGAAGTTGAAGCCAAGTGTCTGATGCCCATCCTGGTACCTAACACATGGCAAGTGCTCTGCAGGCATTTGTGGAATGAGTGACTGCTAGTCATTTCCTCCAGGCTTCCACACAGGAAGCAGGAACTTCCTTAGAGTCCTTGGGGGGAAGTCCAGGAGAAGAGCTGCTTGTTTCCATCTCTCTCATCTGAGCCTACAGGGAGCTGGAACCCAGGACACATTAGTTCCTGCTTCTTCCTCAGCCACCTGAGCTCCACCTGGGACCAGATCTGCAGGCCAGCTCTTGTGGCAAGGTCACCTTGGTGAGCAGTTGGCCTATTCATCCTCCAGGTAAATGCATGGCTCAGCAGATCCCCAGGAGGCCAGGCAGTGCCAGTGGCATGGAAAGACCAAGGGCAGCACGGTGGTGCACGCTTGTAATCCCAGCACTTAGGGAGGCTGAGACAGGAGAATTGCGAGTTCAAAGCCAGCCTCAGCAACGGTGAGGCGCTAAGCAACTCAGTGAGACCCTGTCTCTACATAAAACACAAAATAGGGCTGGGGATGTGGCTCAGTGGTCAAGTGCCCCCTAGATCAGTCCACGGTACCCAAAAAAAAAAAGACCACAGGCAGTTGGCACTCCATCATGCCCCCAGCCAAAGACCAGAAGAGAGATCAACAGGAATGCTGCCACAGGATGCAGAAGTGTGCCTTTGGGGACCCCCATCAAGGTTGGGTCCAGCAGGAGGCCAAGGCCACTAGGCTGGATAGGCCCTTCCTGCTATGGGCCCTCTCAGATAGGGAGGTCCCTCACTGTCAACCTCAGAGTGCCATCTGCCCTGAAGGTCTCTGGCTGCAGAAAGCCAGGAGGGCAGGGATCACTGGGAAGATAAGGCTGAGCTAGAGAAGGGACGGTGGAGCTAGCCATGCAAATTGGGCAATGACCATTCAAAGTCACACCTGTGATCCAGAGGCCTGGCAGACCAGAAACAGGTGGCTGAGAGCCAACCAGAGAACAGAGATGGGATGAGATGCCAGGGCTCAGAGAGCAGAGACAGCAAGGAACACAGAAGGCAGCCGGGGAGGAGGGAGAAACCAACACAGACAGGATGGGGACAATGAAAGGAAGGACAACCTACTTCCAGATGCCCCAGTGTGCCCTTGAAGTGCTTGCCTATAGCAAGGACCCGTCATCTCGCTTCACAGGAGAGTCCCCAGCCCTCCACCTGCCAGCTGCTTGGCCTCCCCATGGACTCCTAGAGCACCCATGGCCCTTTCAGAGAGACCACAGAGCACCTCCTGAGAGTCAGAAATCTGAGTTCTAGCCCTGATACTGCAATGTGTTTTGGTACCACCAGGGCCTTAGTTTTCTTAGTTAGAATTTGGGAGAATGAGGTGGGTGTAGTTGTGTTCCATCTACTTGGGAGGCTGAGGCAGGAGTATCACTTGAGCCCATGAGTTTGAGACCAGCCTGGGCAACACAGGGAAGGCCCCACCCCCATGTCAAAAAAGAAAAATAATTGGGAGAGGATTAAGAAGTCTTTTTTTCTTTTTTTGGTACTGGAGATTGAACTTAAAGACTCAAACACTGAGCCACATCCCCAGCCCTATTTTGTGTTTTATGTAGAGACAGGGTCTCACTGAGCTGCTTAGTGCCTCGCTGTTGCTGAGGCTGGCTTTGAACTTGTGGTTCTCCTGTCTCAGCCTCCCAAAGTGCTGGGATTATAGGTGTGTGCCACCACACCCAGCTAAGAAGTCTTTAAAACCATCTCTACCCCTCTACTCTAAGAGACAGCTGCCAAGTGTTTAGAGATGATCTAAGATTGAGCAGGGCTGGGGGTGGGGGGATAAAAAAAGGATAAATTGAAAATCTGGACTCCTATGAGCCTCTTATTTTGCAAATGGAGACTCCAGGGCCCAAGAAAGCCTATGGTGGAAAGATGAGGAGGTGTTCTAGACCCTTAGTACTTAAAGTATGGTCCATGTACCAGCAGCACCCCCCCACACACACACCCTAAGGAACCTGCAGAAATGCAGCAACTCATCGAGGTGCGATGGCACACTCCTGTAATCCCGGTGGCTCGGAAGGCTGAGGCAGAAGGATCACAAATTCAAAGCCAGCCTTAGCAACTTAGTGAGACCCTCATCAATTCAGTGAGACCATGTCTCTAAATAAAATATAAAAAGGGCTGGGGATGTGGCTCAGTGGTTGAGTGCCCCTGGGTTTAATACCTGGTACCAAAAACAAAAAGGAGGGGGAGGGAGGGAGGGAGGATGGAAGGAAGGAAAGAGGGAGGGAGGGAGGGAGAAAGAAAGATATGAAGCATCTTGGTCCTGCCCCTGACCCACTGGGTCAACTTGCATTGTAACAAGACCCCTGGTGACATGAAGTTGGAGAGTACCACACCAGCAGAGGCTCAAGCGCATGGGCCCCCAGAGCTCCATCAGAGGCCCACCTCCTCTGCTTACTGTCTAAGGCTCCCGTTCACTCCTCCACAGAGTGGAGATCACAGAACCTGCTTCATGGGGCTGTCGTGAAGATGAGTGCCAACATCAAGTTTGGCTTGGTGCATGGCATGCCATGAGTGTTCCATTAACAGTCAAAGATGGTTATCAGGACCAGGGAGAACCCTGGTATGGGACACATTATGTGTGGTACATGGTGCTCAGTTGGAGCAGCCTGGTTACCTGATGGCTGTGTGACCTTGGGCAAAATCCAGGTTCTTTCTGTGCCTCAATTTCTCATGTATGGATAGGAGTAGTCAGAATACTTCCCTTGGAGGGTTGTTAAAGGATTAAGAAATTAAGTGATCTGATGCATGTGACAATAATCACTGTACTGGTAGTAGCCATAATTATAGTAATAATAGCTTTTACTATTATTATTACAGGATCCCCAATCTCTAGACACCTAGATTCTAGAGAAGAAGATACAGATCCTTTAGCTGGGCGCAGTGGCTCACGCTTGTAATCCCAGCACTTAGGGAGGCTGAGACAGGAGAACTGCGAGTTCAAAGCCAGCCTCAGCAACGGCGAAGCACTAAGCAACTCAGTGAGACCCTGTCTCTACATAAAACACAAAATAGGGCTGGGGATGTGGCTCAGTGGTCGAGTACCCCTGAGTTCAATCCCCAGTACCAAAAAAAAAAAAAAAAAAATACAGATCCTTTGTCTGACTGCTCAGCAGAGCCAGAGGAAGAGGCCAGGGCAGAGGGGGGGGGGGGCGCCTAAAGTGAGGATAATCAGGAGCACTTCCAGGAGGCAGCCCCTGTTGTGGAGGACTAAGCAGGCACCTGTTCTGGAGCCTGAGGTCCTGGATGGAGCAGCACACACACCCACTTCACAGGGACACACAGACATGCACAGGGAGAACAGTGGAGGAGGATTCCAAAAGCTCTGCCAAGAACATGCTGTGCACGCCTGGATAAACAGTTTGCCCTCTCTGGGTCTCAGCTTCCTCATCCAAAGATAAGGTGATTGAACCATTAGGCAATCTCTGAGTCCCTTCAGGCCATAAGATATTTATTTGGTGGTTTGGTACACACAACTACCCCCACACGTCATAACAAGGTAATAACTGTGCGGGACACTCCCATTCCACCTCTCCCTCACACACAGTGGCACAGGGCCAGGAGAGAGACACCTGTGAATTAACTGGCCTTGCCACAGACACCAGCTCTGGGCTCTTCTCTTTGCCCTCTGGGCCCCTTCACTACACAGGGCCAGGTGAGCGCACACACCCCTTCCTGTACATCCCAGTCCAGGCATCTGCTGCCCCCTGCTGGTCAGAGGAGGGATGGCAGTCTGGCCCACACAGCTGGACTTGGAGGCTTGGACTGGTGGGAGGTGGGATGCCTGTCCAGCATTCTCCAGGTCCTTGAGAGTCACCTCACAAAACTGCTTCCCTTCCGGGATACCAGTGAAGGTTGTGAAAACTAATGAGCAAAAGAAAGCCCATAGCTGACCCAAATCTCTCTGCAGGGAAGAAATCAAATAAATTAGTAGATAAATAGATAGCACTTAGGAACCAGGCGCTGTCCTAAGTGCTTGATTAAATTGCCTCAGTCCATCCTCTGAGACAGAGGCTTGCATATATCCCCATTTTGCAGATGAGGGGAGCAAGACCGAGAAGTACCAAAGCTACATGACCAATGGATTAAAATGGGGGCTGTAACCCATGCCCTGGGACAACAGGCTGAGAGCGACCAAGTAGAGGCAGAAGGACACAAATACAGAAACAGAACAGAAGTCTCTAGAACAGAGGAGGGAGATGGGGCGTGAGGGAGGAGGGGCAGGGAAGGAGAGAGCAGCAGGATAGTTGGGAAGAGGGAGGGAAGGGAGGCGGGCTCCCCTTTGACCCCAGGGCCCCAAAGATGCTATCAGGCCAGACCAGGCCGGAAAATCCTTCCTGGATCCCTCCACATTCCAGGCTCTGCCGGGCTGGTTTTACAGCCTCGTGGTGCAGCCGGGACACTGTTTATGGCAGCCCCATTCTCCAGCCCTTGTCTCCAGGCCCCAAAGGCATCTGGCCAGGCTGAGGGAGGCTTGTGGGGGCAGGGATCCCCCGCCCAGCTTCCCAGCCCCTCCTTTGAACCCTGCTGGGCGCCCGGAAGGAGGGGGCTGGGTGTCCCACCGCTTAAGGCCCTTTCCAGGCTCCCGGCTGTGTGTCTGGGTGGGAGGAGGCAGACCCCCCAGACAGGGGCCACCTCCAGAGACCCTGAGTCCCACCTCTACCCGTTCCTTGCTGTGTGACCTTGGGCACATGACTTAACATGATTTAACTTTCCTCTGCCTCAGTTTGCCCTTCTGTAAAATGAAAATAGTGGTTCCCTATGGTTATGTTGAGAATTTGACATATCAGATATAAAGCACCTGCGCCAGTTGTAGCTGATATGATCAGCGATCATAGAATTTGTAAAGAAGTGCAGATTCCCATCCCATTTAGAAAAGTTTCACTAATTCTTCCCCCTGGGGCAGCCCCTATGCCACAAGCTTTCTCTGTCACACCTCTCAGCAGGGAGCCAGCCACAGGGCCCTGCCCGCCACACCTCTGCCTGGGTTTGTGTGCGCGTTGCCCTCTGCTGGCAATGCGAACAACTGCGTGCTCCTCTGCCCTCCAGCCCCAGAACCTGAGGTCCTTGCCACTGTTTCAAGGGTCTGAGAAAACCGCCATGAAATCTGTGGGAAAAAACCGTAGACATACGGCCTGGAGAGTTGTGGAAGTAGGAGTCAAGGACAGATGTCCATGTGCTAATAAAAATGTTGGGTAGATGAAAGCAAATGAAAGAGATGAAGGGGGCCGGGCGCGGTGGCACACGCCTGTAACTCCAGCATTTTGGGAGGCTGAGACAGGAGAACTGCGAGTTCAAAGCCAGCCTCAGCAATGGCGAGGCACTAAGCAACTCAGTGAGACCCTGTCTCTACATAAAACACAAAATAGGGCTGGGGATGTGGCTCAGTGGTCGAGTGCCCCTGAGTTCAATCCCCAGTACCAAAAAAAAAGAAAGAGATGAAGGGGGGCTTGAAGAAGGGTTTGCAGGGGAGGGCAAGGGAAGGGAGCAAGAGAATAGAAGAGCGGGTCACGAGGGGTGGGGAGTGTGGCAGGGTGGAGAAGGCCAGCTGAGTCCATTTGCAGATCTGGTCAGACCCTGCAGAGCTGGAGCTAGCCCCCTGGGGCATCCTCTAGATAAGGCTGGCTGAAGATAAACAACTGCCCAGCGAGGATCTGAAAGCAAGAGCCCAGAATGTGGGCCTCCTCACCTCTTCCTGCCTGTCCCCAGTTCCTTACCCAGAGGGATGGGAGTCTGAGGAAGAACCTGTCCACCTGACTGCAACAGGGCTGTTATCCCAAGGCTGAGAGGCTGAGGACCTATGGCTCTTCCCATCCTCCGCACTTCTCGCCCATGCCCAGTAGGTGCCCACTCAGAAGGGGCACTGGGCAGTTTCACAAGAGGGTAAATCAATCCCAAGGGACTTCGGGAGCTACATGTTTCTTCAATGCCATCAGCAACAAGTCCTTGAACAATGTCAAGGGGTGCTGGGCTGTGGCCCCCTCTCTGCACTCCCAGACCCTCCCTTAAGTCTGTCCTCCCCCCTCTGCTCCCTCTCCCACCAACTGCTCCCTCCCTACACCACTGCCAGCCCCAGCCGCCAAGAATTCCAAACAAGAGGCTGGGTTCCAGGCCCATGTTTATCTCATGACAGGCTCTGTCATGTCAGAAGCTGCCCCTGCATCTGACCCCCTGCCCTGCCCCCAGAGCTCTGCTGAGAGGATACACTGAACAGGGATGCCCAATGGACAGGCCCTCCAGGGGCAGGAGCGGAGGAGAGTACAGGGCCATATTCTCACAGCAGCCTGGGGTCAGGTATATGAGGGTCTTTTCTCTGGCTGGACTTCTGTGTGCTCTTCTCAGGTCCTGGGGGGCCACCTCCCACTCATTCCTCTTTGCAGATGTCCCTATGAACAGGTTGGGAGTTGAAGCTGCCTCTGCCATCCTGCAGCCGCTCTTCAGCCTCCATCTCTGGGAGCTGTGGGGTCCAGGCTATCAGACCCAGGCCCTCCCCTTCTCCTGTGCCCTCCCGGGGCAGAGTCTTGGGGAAGGGCCTGCAAAAAGAGCCCTGGGAAAAGTAATAAACAAACAGCGCATGGGAGAGGGACTGGAAATCCAGAAATGGAACTGACTTCGAGCAGGTCATAAACAAAGCAAGACCCACTGTAAATAAAGAGTGAAATTTATCATAAACAGAGAGTGAAGTGGGCTAGGAGCAGAGGAACCCAGAAAGATAAAAGCAGCGTCACAGACCCTTCCCAAGTGAACAGTCGAAGGACAGGGCTCTGGGATC
This sequence comes from Xerus rutilus, assembly GCA_028644305.1. Lineage (NCBI taxonomy): Eukaryota > Metazoa > Chordata > Mammalia > Rodentia > Sciuridae > Xerus > Xerus rutilus. Next base: position 56,564,402 of record CM053403.1, on the reverse strand, counting down.
CCCTGGCCCAAGGAGAAGGGGCTCCGAGGGAAAAGGCACCAATAGAGCTAAGAGCTGGCTGCTGTCTGAAGGTGCACCACCTGGGGCTTTGAGTTGATGGCATCTCCAAACAGCAGGAGGGATGGAGGTAATACTTGCAGAATGACTTCCTGTGTCAAGGGCAAGTGCAACCTGTCACCATGTCACTATTTTTATCCTCCCAAACCCCACATCATCTCCCAAACCCCACAGGGCAGTGGACAGAGCCCCAGGAAACAGCCTGAGGAGACAGATTCAGAAGTGCACTCCAAACCACAGTGGAGAACAGATCCTGAGGAGGGTGAGGAGCGTGGAAAAGAGGGCAGAGCAGGAAACCAGCAGCAGCCAGCAAGACACACACACAGAATCCTGGAGCCGGCTGGGTTCCAAGTCCTGAGTCACTTCTAAGCCGGATGTGGTGGTATAGGCTGTACTCCTCGCTCCTTGCTCCTTGGGAGGCTAACAAGTTCAAGGCCAGCCTCAGCAACTTAGTGAGACCCTTGGCAACTTGGTGAGACCGTCTCTAAATAAAAAATTTAAAGAGCTGGGGATGTGGCTCAATGGCAAAGTTCCTCTGGGTTCAGTCCCCAGTACCAAAACAAGAAAGAAAAAAAGGAAGAGCCACCTCTATCCTTGCCTCCTTCCTCCTCTCCTCCCTGCTCAGCCTCACCTTGCTTGTCCTCCTTTCTCTGGTTACGGCCTCCTGTTCGCCCTTGTCTCTGGTGGCATCTGCACTTTGCCAAAACATCGGGCTCAAAGGCAAAATGTCGGGTCAATCCCAGCTTTGCTTTCACATATCAAATGGTCGGTCACAGTGCGGCTGTGGAGACCCCAGCACACACAGGGATGGCGCCATCTCTACCTCCCCCCACCACGCCCCACCCTGTTCCTACCCCGGTGCGCACACACATACTCCCAAGTCCAAGTTCTCTCCATTTTCCTTTTGCTTCTGTTTTGCATGGCCCCTACCTCTGAACTTGGCAAGTCTGGAGGGTAAAATCAGTACCTGCCCCTGTGAGGGATTCCAGTAGACTCCTTTCTGTGCCTGCTCTCTAGCATGGACATGAGGCTGAGGGGCGACACAGAGGCCTATAAATCTTCCCAAATCTTCCCAGGACCAGAAGAAGGCACAGACACTGCCAGACCTGAGAGCCATGACCTGCTCCATTGCTGTCCCCCCACACGTAATTACTATTCATAGTGCACAGCTGGGTGATTAATGATCTGATTAATAATTACTCAGGCTAATAAAATAATTAATTAATTTGGCAAGCCATTATTTATCTATTCATCCTCAGCCTGAAACTCTGCGACTAGGAGTTTGGGACTCTCCCCTCCAGGCTGTTTCAGAAATGTGATCATTAATGTGGGGAGGGAAGGGGGGATGGGGCATCTCCATCCTGAGACCCTCCCAAGGTGGGAAAGGAGAGGCCTATGGCCTTGTGAGAATGCAGATGGCAAGGACTGAGAGGAATCAACCAGACCACTTGAAGCCCAGGAAGGGAGCTGAGTAGAGAGGCTGTGGACATTTGGGGAGGGTTAGGAGGAGACATAACAGGGCGCTTGCAGCCAGTACATCTGAGCACTCAGGTTGGGAAATTCTTGGATGTGGTCTCTGCGGCATCTGATTGATGACACCATTTTCAACAAATGATCTTTATCTTGCCTCTTGTCTCCCAAATTTATGATTTTGCCTTGGGTAACTCTGGGGTGGGGGTGGGCTAATTTGGGGTAGGACCAAAGAATCAATGGGGAATCTCCAGAAACAAGCATCCCCCTATCGTCTGTTCCTGGACTCTGTATGGAACTTAGATTTGGGTCCCCAGAACCAACGGGAGCCAGAGTACCTACTTCTCAGAAGGAAGGGGAGCAAACAACACAGAGAAAGAAGGGACTGCTGATCTCTTGGGAGGTGAGGGAAGAAGTAGAGGTTCACCCTAGGAGAGAGGGAGCAAGATGACTAGCTGGTCCAGCCAGCTATTAAACAGGCAGAGACACCTCTGTCACATTTGAGGCCAAGGGCCAGACTTGTCTGGAGCTGAGGTCGCCCTTGATGCCCCAATGAGAAGACCTATATGGGCTTCCGGGGAGAGGTCAGCAGAGATAACAACCAGATCTTATCCTAGAGAAGCAGGAGTCCCAGTGGGGAAATAGACTTGTACATAGATAACGCTCAGCATAAAAGTCATTTAAGAAGAGGTGCATATGACGTCCGTGGGATCAAAGAAACCCTTCCTGGGGATGTCAGAGAAAGAAAATCTCAGGGGACATTTGAAGTGGGCCTTGAGGAATGAGTAGGAATCTGTCAAGTGAAGTGAAGACCAAAACCCATGAGCAAAGATATGGAAGAGCAGGGTGTTTGGAGAGTTGTGAGTGGGAGGCAAGGAGGCTCCAAGAGATTCCAGGCACAGGCCTGGCCAAAATTATGGAGGGCCCGAGCAGGAGTCTGGATCCATTCTTGTAGGCAATGGAGAGCTACTGGAAGTTAAAATAGGACTGTGACCTGCACCGACTTGTTTTTTTAAAAAAAGATAACTCAGGCCTGTTGCGGCGGTGCACACCTGTAATCCCAGCAGCTCCAGAGGCTGTGGCAGGGGATCAAGAGTTCAAAGCCAGCCCCAGTAACTTAGCAAGGTCCTAAGCAACTTGGTGAAATCTTGTCTTTAAATAAAATATAAAAAGGGCTGGAAGCCTGTAATTCCAGCACTTATGGAGGCTGAGGCAGGAGAATTGCAAGTTCAAAGCCAGCCCCAGCAAGGGCGAGGTGCTAAGCAACTCAGTGAGATCCTGTCTCTACATAAAACACAAAATAGGGCTGGGGATGTGGCTCAGTGGTCGAGTGCCCCTGAGTTCAATCTCCAGTACTAAAAAAAAGGCAGGGGGGCTAGAGATGTGGCTCAGTGGTTAAGCACCCCCCGGGTTCAAACTCGGTACCAAAAAAAAAGATAATTCTGGTAGACAGGAACAGTGGTAAGCCCAGGGTTTATTAAAAGTCTTGACCATCCCAGGCTGAGAGATTCTGAAAGGCTGACAGGCTGGGACCAGGGATCTGGGAGCAGGAAGGCTGGATTTCAAGACTTCATGAGTGGTTCATGGGGGTCCATGAGACTCTCAGCTGAATGACCCTGAGCTGCTGGGATTCTCCTCATCACCCTCCTGCAGTCCAATGTGGATGCAGAGCTGGGTGGGAATCCTGGTACTTTAATTGACCCACACTTCTGAGGGGTGGGGAGGACTTGGGCACCTCCTCTGGAGCTGGGTGGTGGATGGAGTCAGAGCCAGGCCTGGCCGCGGGTCCGATGTCTGGTTGCTGTTCAACTTCAGCAGGAGAGCGATGGCCAGAAGAACCTGGGTAAGCAGAAACTCGCCCGTTTGGTGCCCACAGGGAAGGGGCCGCGCGGCCGTGTCCTCAGCGGCCAGCAGAGGGCACACGGGAGACCAGTTGCACAAGGGGACTGCACCGCGTGGTCCTGAGCGCCCTCTGTTGGGGACCAACCGGGAAGCCCCGACTCTAGGCTTCAGCGGACCAGCTGGACCGCACTCAGAATCCCCGAGATAAACCGAGATCCCACCCCGGAGAATCGTGTGCTGGGTCTGGGACAGTCAGCTCTGGGGAGCACCCGTCTCATTCTTGGATGTTCTCTCTAGCATCTCTGACAGGTGACGCTCCAGTTTTTGCTGGATCGCCTCCAGGGACGCGGACCCAGCCCCTCTAGTGCCTCAACATGACTCGCACAGCACACATCGGCACGCGACAGAACGCTCCCCTTCCACGTCTTCACGCAGTCCTTTCAACAACTTGAGAAGTGAACAGGACGGAGTACCTCCCCATGTCACAGATGCGGACGTGGAGGCTTCAAACCGAGGTCGCACGGTCAGTCAGGCCTCCACTCTAAAGCTGTATTTGTGTTCTCACTATGTCTTAATCAAAGTGTGGTCCCTGCTCAGCCAGGTCACCTGGGAACACAAGGTAGAGGAGCCCAAGGATTCCCGGCCGCGCTGGCGGGCGCAGGGCGAGTTTCCGAAGGACCCTTACTCGGGTTGCTGAAGAACATTTCAGCACCCGCCCCGGGTGCGCCCAAGGTAAGATTTGGGACGGTGCGTTGCCGGCCCGACTCCATCTGCGGGTCTTTAAGAAGGTGTGCGCCGCCCGCGCGCCGCTCAAGGCTCGGCCCCATCCAGTCTGCGGGTTGGACCGGGAAAGGGCCCCTGCAAGCCCCGGGCGGGGGCAGGACTTCGGGCCACCCAGGTGTCAGTGCCGGTGGGCGGTCAGAGAGCACCTGGTCCTTCGCCCCCTTGGTCCCCCATCTGCTTCCGTGAGGGAAGGGCCACCAACTCTCCCAGAGTTTCTTCCCACTGTATCTAATCCTTAACTGTATTTCTTTCCCCCACCACCCACGACGAGTTTCCAATGTTAACGGGGTTTCAGATTACCCGACTCTAGCTCCCAGGAACGACGCCATCGCCCCTTCACCACTGCATCCAGATCTGACTCCAATGGGGAAGTCCTTCCTGGTGTCTGACCACCTTTCCTCCTGCTGCAGCTTCAGCTAAACGTAACAAGTTCTATCCTCACAGAAGAAACTGGGTGCCTTAACTTTGCTTCTCTGAGCCAAACTTCCAGCTCCTTTTCCAAGCTCACATTCCATTTCCCTATCCCGACAAAGCTACCCTTTTGCAGTTCCGATCTTTCGTTGCCTGCCTTTCGTGGTAGGGGCAATATTAAGGGTGCTTTCTGGCTGGCTGCCCACTCCCTTCCAACTTCCCTGGTCACTTCACGACCTCCCCAGCTGGATCAATATCCAAGCCCTACACAGCTGGGCCCGGAGATGACCCCAGTTTCCTTGGTAGGGAGTTGATCTGCCTCCGTGGCCCCCTCTTCCTTTGGTGATTCCTGCTTCCCTGCATCCAGGTCATTCCGTCGCTCCCCTGGCTTCTGGAAAGGACACTGCCACATCCTTTCAGTCACCCACATTCATAGGGTGCCTATAATGTGTCCAGCCCCGAGGTTCTCGCCTCTGCTCCCAGCCCTTGGGCTGCGCTCTAGGCTTAAAGAACCAGCAGGGTCAGGAGTGCCGCACTCCAGGTCTAGAGCTTGGGGTAAGAGAGCGGAAGGTCGTGCGCGACTAGATGCAGCCACCTGGGTGGGGGTGGTCGGACATCGGCAGGTCTGGGCGCTGAGGACTGCAGAGAGGAAACCGCGCCATGCACTCCCGCCCCTGTGCGCTCAAGCCTTGTGGAGGTTTTCCCATTCTTAGCGCAAGGAAGACCCCTTGTGGCCATCGTGGGAAGAACAGGCAAGGAAAAGGGCCCAAGCTGCGAGATGACAGTCCCCAGCGCAGACACCTAGTTTTTGCCTCGGGTGGGGATTTATCCCCTAGGCGTCCTTAACTATGCCCCCTACTCCCACATTCTCAAAACCCAACAACCAGACTTAGAGGATAGGGTCCTCTCACTAAACCGCAAGGAAATATCAAACAACAGCATGTGTGACTGTGGTTAGACTTCTGAAAGGACTTCTCAAAAATCGGATGGGAGGCAGGAGGAAGGATCGCAATGAAGGAGTGAAAGAAGACAGGTCTTCATACCCACTCCTTCCTGGTCTTTGGGAGAGGGAATTCCCTAAGGCTGGGGCGAGTGTGGGATGGTTACTTACTACTCGGATCACCTTCCTGCTAATGGTAAAGGAAGGAAACTCTACCAACAGGGGGGCTTAGGTATTCTCGGTGCCAGAGGCCTTCCCTCTTGCCTGTACCTTGCTCGGAGTGGTTACTGAAAGCGTGAGAACCCAGGGCGTTGGGTACAGTGTTCTTCCCAAAAGACTGTCATGGCCCTGAGGCAGACGGTCAGGACAGGGAAGATAAGATACATCCTCCCCACCACCCGTCCCCAACCCCCACCGTCTGAACTCCTTTAGGGCGCAGAGGAGCTGCAACAAAGCTGCACCCCTTCCCCCACCCTTTGACTAGGCTCGCGCCCAGCCCGAGCCCGGGCAGCGTAATTTGCATACATTTGCATGCCCAGCTGCGCACAGCTGCATTCGGCTTAGGACCATAAATTCGTGGCGGGTGGCTCCGGGCGAACAGGCCCCACGCGGGGCAGGCGCTCTGTCTGCGCCTCCGCTGCGGCTGTTCACGCCCCGGGTGCTGGCGGTTTCTCACGCCTCCTTGAGCAGCCGCGGGTGCCGTCCTGTCCTTACCCGCCTGCTCCAGCTCGCGCCACCTTCTGGGCATCCGTCTGCCTCTCACAGCCGCAGGCCAAGCCTGAAACCACAAGATCACGTTTCCT
>CM053403.1:56539972-56557596 GCA_028644305.1 Xerus rutilus | reverse complement strand
GAGGTGTTGTGCTCCCTGGCTAATTTTCAGCAAGTATAGGAACCTCCTAACTGCTCAGCCAAACTGTTATTGTGACTCCTTATGTCCTAAGTGGGCATCCGAGGACTGGGAAGGGCAAGGCCACTGCACAGAGGGGAGTTCTGGAGAAGACAGACCTGGGTTCCAGGCCTGGTTCTGCCACCAGTCAACTGTGACACCCTGGGAAATGTCACAGCCTTCTCCTGGGGTCAGTTTCCTCTGAGTTATGAGATTTAAATGCTTTCATATAATGGAAATACATATTTGCTCTAAATTTCTTCGATTAAATATTGTTCCCTCTGACTCCACCCAGGCTTCGCCTGCTTAGGCCAGAGCCTTCTGTGCTCTGACATAGGGCTCCTGTTCCCACCTATAAAGTCCTACCAGGCATCTTTTCTGGGTGAGACAATTGACATGAGCCTTATTTATATGAGGCTAGAGTGTGTGTGTGTGTGTGTGTGTGTGTGAGAGAGAGAGAGAGAGAGAGAGAGAGAAAGAGAGAGAAAGAGGAAGCAGGGGGAATAGACTGAGAGATTATGATATTTAATACAAGCTTTTTGTTATTAATGAGATAGGGTGGGCAACAGAGATAATAATGACAGCCACTAAGGGAGTGTGACCATGACCGAGTAAACGATGGTGACAGTGAGGTTGATGATCCAATGATGAGCTAGAAATGTCCACAAGACTCAGTTTATTTTGTAATACAGACGAGGTGTGGGACGCTGTAGTGGCACCAAAGAGAGGGTGAGGATTCTGCCTGGAGGGCTCCAGGAGTCACCAAGGCGGGAGGAACCACTGAAGATGCAGGATGGAGGGCACAGGAGGGTGGTTCCGTGCAGTCCTGGGAGGGGGACCAGGAGAAGGGAAGTGGAGAGCATGCAGAAAAGGGAGTCTGGGTTAGACAAGAAAGGGTCTATATTCGAGGAGTCTAGGTTTCTTGGGAGAAGGCAGCAAAGACCAAGTGGCTAGGGTGGGAACAGAAATTACTGAGGTCCTGGGATATAAGTTTTGAGGTCATGAGTTCATACGCAATGGTTGAAACAACGAGTGTATGAGCCATTTCAGAAGATGGAAACAGCCAGGCACAGTGGTGCACACCTATAATCCCAGTGGTTCAGGAGGCTGAGGCAGGAGGATCTCAAGTTTAAAACCAGCCCCAGCAGCAACTTAGCAAGGTGCTACCGAGCAGCTCAGTGAGACCCTGCCTCTAAATAAAATATTTAAAAAGGGGTGGGGATGTGGCTCAGTGGTTAAGCACCCCTAGGTTCAATTTCCTGGTACAAAAGAAGAAGGGGCGGGGGGAGGAAACAAAGTAGAATGAGAAAAGAATGAAGCATGGAAGCACCATTGTTGCAAAGTACAAGACTGAGATAAAAGAGCCAGAGAAGTACAAGAGGACCTTACAGATGACGAATCCTGACAGAACCTACTACTTATGTACTTTTTAAATAATGATTTCATTAATAATGATTTTAAATAATGATAACTATTAAGTACACATAGTACTCCTGATGAACATAGACGCAAAAATTCTCAATAAAATATTAGCATACTGAATTCAGCAGCACATTAAAAGGATCAATAACCGTGATCAAGAAGGATTTATTCCCAGGGGATTCATACACTCACTAACAGAATGAAGTCTATGATATCTCACTAAGTACAGAAAAGCACTTGATGAAATTTAACATCCTCTCATGATAAAAAAAACTCTCAACAAGTTAGGTATAGAAGAAATGTACCTAAACCTAACAACAGCTGGATATGAGAAGCCCACAGCTAACAGTACCCTGAACAGTGAAAACTTGGAATCCTTTCCTCCAAGATCAGGAACGAGACAAGGGTGCCCACCTCCACCACTTCTGTTCAGCATAGTGCTGCAGGTTCTTGCCAGGCAACTAGACAAGAGAAAGAAACAACAGGCATCTTGGGCTGGGGTTGTGGCTCAGTGGTAGAATGCTTGCCTCGCAAGGGTGAGGCACTGGGTTCGATTCTCAGCACCACATAAAAACAAATAAAACAAAAATAAAGGTATTAAAAATATTTTTTTAAAAAAGAAACAACAAGCATCTGAATGAGAAAGAAAGTAGTGAAACTGTCATTATTTACTGATGATATAAGTCTATATATAGAAAACCCTAACCAATCCCAACAACAACAAAAACTGTGAGAACTAATACATACAATAAAATGGCAGCACACAAAATCCACACACAAAACCCAGTAGCTTTTCTTTCTTTCTTTCTTTTTTTTTTTGGTAATGAAGATTGAACTCAGGGGCACTCGACCACTGAGCCACATCCCCAGCCCTATTTTGTGTTTTATGTAGAGACAGGGTCTCACTGAGTTGCTTAGCGCCTCCCTGTTGCTGAGGCTGGCTTTGAACTCGCGATTCTCCTGTCTCAGCCTCCCTAAGTGCTGGGATTACAGGCTTGCGCCACTGCGCCCAGCTTGAAAGGCAATATTGACACACCACATATCGGATCCATTACTATCCGAAATACATAAGGAATCCAAACATCTCAATAGCAAAAAAACAAATAACCCAATTTTAAAATGGGCAAAAGTCCTGAATAGACATTTCTTGAAAAAAGACATTTAAATGGCCAACAGATATTTGGAACAAAAAGAGGCTTACTCTTATCACTTGGGAAATGAAAATTAAAACCACAATGAGACCAGATGCAGTGGCACATACTGGTAATCCAACTATTCAGGAGGCTGAGGCAAGAGGATCACAAGTTTGAGGCCAGCCTCAACAATTTGTAAGACCCTGTCTCAAAAGGAAAGATAAAAAGGGGTGGAATGTAGCTTAGTGGGAGAGCACCCCTGGGTTCAGTCCCCAGTACCACAAACAAAACAAAGCACTAAAACCACAGAGATATCACCTCATATATAAAAATATATACAACACTACTTTGTACCTTGTAAAAGGGCATATAATTACAATTTGTCAACAAAATTTTAAAGACATAGTGCTATAATGCACACCTGTAATCCCAGCAACTCAGGAGATGGAGGCAGGAGGATGGCAAGTTCGAGGTCAGTCTCAGCAGTTTAGTGAGGTCCTAAGCAACTTAGTGAGATCCTGTCTCAAAATAAAAAAAATAAAAAGGACTGAGGATGTGGCTCCATGGTTAAGCACCACTGGGTTAAATCCCACTACCAAAAACAAAACCAAAAAACAAACAAAACATATAGTGCTATAGAACTAAGTGAAAAAAACACACAACAGTACCCACTATGTAAAAATAGGAATTTGTCTTGTATGGACAAAATCTGATCAAGCACATAAACATAAAAAATGTATTAACGTGATAGGATTATAGTTTTTCCAGCTTTTCCTTTTATTGGTTTTTGTTGTGATTACAATAAAATATTTTATGAAAAAGAAAGTATATTTGGGCTGAGTGCCCTCAGGAAACTGATACCCAGACAGGAGGATTAATTTAACTGATATACAGGCTGTAGAATGACAAAGCTAGAGTTTGGGTTTTTTGTTGCTTTGTTTTGGTGTTGGGTGGTGCTGGGTTCTAACCTAGGGCCTGGTTCAGACTCAGCATGTGTTCTTCCACTGAACCACCCCTCTTGGTACCAGGGATTGAAGCCTGGGACCACATCCCCAGCCCTATTTTGTATTTTATGTAGAGACAGGGTCTCACTGAGCTGCTTAGCGCCTCGCTGTTGCTGAGGCTGGCTTTGAACTTGCAATCCTCCTGCCTCAGCCTCCGGAGCTCCTGGGATTATAAGTGAGCACCTCTGTGCCCGGCCCCAGACTTGAATTCTTCCCTAATGATTTTGCCCAGTGCTGGGCTGATCTGGGCTGATGTACTGGCTGATTCTGGAGAGGGGCGAGTTGCTTCCTCATCTCTCTCAGCTCCCGCTTGATTCTGCAGCTCTTTGTGCCCTTGGCCGGCCAACATGCCTGCTACTCTTCCCACAGCTTGCTGCCCCTGAGGCTCGCTTGAGCCTCCCGCCTTCCTTCCCCCTGACTCCAGCTTTCTGCTTCTGAGCTGTGCAACTGTCCTGCTGCAGATCTAAGAACTTCTTCTTTACCTCCTTTCGTGACTTCTTCCTCTTGGCTCAGAGAAGCCAAGAAGCCCACAGGTACTTTCTGACGCCCTCCCAAGAACAAATCTAAGCAACCTTCACTCATATTCATAAACAATCTGGGAATTATGTGCTGCCTTGAATTATCTAGGCAATTGCTTCCCTTCTATTAAAATGACACAACTTGGATTCAATGGGATTTAATATATTCAAAGGAGTACAAATATATATTCAAATTAATACATCCCTCCAACTCACACACACAGACATGCCATTTCCTGTGGGAAGAAGGGAGCTGTTTGCCCACCTCTTCTTTGGAAGCAGCAGCAGTTACTCAGCTCTGAGATCTCTCGTGAGGATGGGGTGGCCTTACCTGGTGCCACCTGTACTCCAATGTCTCACCTCCCTCCTTAGACACACTCTTTTCTCTGTCCCTTCCTGGAACTACCTGAAGCAGGACTGAGGCCTAAGGAAAGGAAACTTCAGGATTCCAGGCCCTCCATCCTCCCCACACCAGGGTGGAAATTAAAGTCATCAGGATGCTGAAGAGCCTCCTGAAATAGTCCAAATATTTTTCAGATTTCCAGGGAGGTCATTCAGTCTTTTCTAATTCGGAACACATGAGGGTGGATGCTAAGTTGATTCGTTGCTCAGAGCTCTTCAGAAGGGAAGTTCCAGCTGGCTGTGTTGGTCTGGGTGTGCCTGGAGGCAGAGGATACTCAGTGGCCAAGGGCCTCATCTGCTCCTTCTGTGAGCTTCCACACCCCTGGCATCTGTGTTTTGGCACACACATATTCCCTACACATCATCTGTCTTTCCAAGATTCTCGTTTCCCATATTTTATTCCAGTCTCCTAGTTTTTCACAAGGACAACCCTGTCTCTCTTTCTCTTCCACCTTCTTTCTCCACACTTGCAACCCAACTCAGCTCCTTAGTCCAAACCAAAAACACTCTTCTCTGCTTTGAGTGAAAGCATAGAAGTAAAAGGTAGAAATGAGAGATCCAAAAGCCCAGACATGGTTCCTCACCTTCATCTACCTGGAGCAGATTAGGACAGGGAGAATCAGGAAAATGGCTTCTGCCTGCCCATGATCCCTTAGGCTGATGAATGGGGCAACGGGAGATTCCCAAGGAAGGGATTTTTTTATTCCTATCCTACAAGGAGACAGAAGTTTCAGACAAAAATAAGGATTCAATTGGTTTAGCTGGACACTAAAGTTCAGTGACGTCCAGTCTGTGGCAACACTCCAGATGGCCCCAGTCACCCCAAGGAGTGTTACGAAAGTTTCAAAATTGATTGTTAAATTTTATTTTGCAGTGCTGGGATCTGTGCCCAGGGCCTCACAAATATAGGCTTGCGCTCTCCACTGAGCTTCATCCCTAGCCCTGAAGCTTCTTTTTCAACATTAAGAGTCCCTGTTTCACACATCGTTGCTCACTTTGGTGGGCTGAGGATGGAGAGATGACCCAATCTCCAGGAAGAGAAAGATGGCAACTCCCTCCTTTCCCGCAGCTCCAAAGGAGAAGAGGAAAACAATCTTTACTCTCTTCCTCTCAACTCTGCCACTCAATTCCCCTTATTCACTCTCTAACATAAAGGAAAAAAACAGCAACTGAAGCCGGGCGCGGTGGCTCATGCTTGTAATCCCAGCACTTAGGGAGGCTGAGACAGGAGAATCGCGAGTTCAAAGCCAGCCTCAGCAATGGCGAGGCACGAAGCAACTCAGTGAGACCCTGTCTCTACATAAAAAACACAAAATAGGGCTGGGGATGTGGCTCAGTGGTCGAGCACCCCTGAGTTCAATCCCCAGTACCAAAAAAAAAAAAAAACAGCAATTGAGAACAGACAATGAACAAGAAAGAGTCAGGGAGAAGGAAGTAAATGGAAGGGCAGAGAAAGCACGGAGAGAGACAGCATCCGCATCCTGGTGTCCTGGTCTAGAAGCAGTAGTGGCTGCAGGGCACCTGGAGCAGCCGCCCCCCCTGCCCCCGCCCTCTCCCTCTCCCCGGGGGATGTGGGGCAGCTGGTCCTCTCCAGCTCCCCTGCACAGGCCTGACTGGAGTTGTAAGGCAAGAACCAGAGCAAGGGGGTATGTGACACAAATCACAGGAGCAGTCAGGACCTGGGGTCCCCTGGCTTCTGTAGGAAGAGCTAAAATAAAGAAGCTGAGGATTAGTGGGGCGGGGGGGGGGGGCGGGCATGCTGCACAGGCCCCTGCTGATGGTTTAGGAAACCGCAGGAAGGAATGGCCCATCCCCTTGCTATCGGCAAAGGAAAGGGCTCCAGTTCACCTCTCCCCACCCCGCCCCTTGCTGCAGATGCAGAAGCACAATTTCATAAACTGCAGCAGCTGTGGCCAATATCTCAATTCCCCACCAGCTTCTTTCTCCAGAAGACGAAAGCAGCAGCAGGAAGGGGAAAGAAAGGGAAAGGGTGCAATAACCCCAACCCTGTTCATCTCAGCAGCCCCCAAATTTAAATTTATCAGCAAGCTCAATTCTCAGCATCTCTTCCTCCCTCCCTGGCTCATAACCAAATGATCCAACGGCTTTGCTGAGAGGAGGCAAGAGGCTGTTGAACCGGCTTCTTCTCCCAGTCTGGAAGGGGGCATCACGTTATATACAGAAAGGGATGCACCTGTTCTAGAGGTGGCATGGGGTAGAAAGAGCTCAGAGTCCCAGATTGTTGCAAGAAAGATATTAATTTTATGGAGTTGAAATTAAGTGTCCAAATTGAAGTTGCTTGTGGAATTTAAAGGGATGGCGAGAATGTGGGGTGGAGAGACCAGAAAAGAGGAGGAAAAGAAAAAAAAAAAAGATGAACAAGAAAAATACACACAATATAGTAGACAAAGGGGAGAGACCATAAAAAATACAGCAGCACAAATAAAGACAGAAGCTGAGGGAGGAGGGAGCCAGCACCTGAAAAGCAAGATGCTACAGCTGCAAAGGGGGTAGGGAAAGCAGGAGAGCCATGGGAAGGAGGGAAAGAGCCATGGGCCAGAGAACCAGGCCCTTCCCTTTATGTCTTCAGCTTGTCCGTGACTTTTTAAAAAAATTTTTGGTAATACATGGACACAGTGTCTTTATTTTTGTTTTACTTATTTTTATGTGGTGCTGAGGATCAAACCCAGTGCCTCACACGTGCGAGGCAAGCGCTCTGCCACTGAGCCACAACCTCAGTCCTGGCCCATAACTCTTAAGCAGGTGAGTTCACAGTTTTCTCACACTCCGTAGTCCCCCCAACCAACCCCACCTCTGCCTGAATAGAGCCCCACAATGCCTGTGTGGCATAACCATACATAGCAGTTGGCCCAGCTTTTCTGCCCGTCTCTCCTGCTCCAACACACACACACACACACACACACACAGAGGTCACATCAAGGTTTGGGTAGCAACTGGGTGTGTTCATGGACTACAGTGGGCTCCCCTCTGCATGGTCATGTCTAGCAGCCCACAAATAATGAGGCCCTTAGCTTGGGCTCACACTTCCTTCCAAAGGGCAGAGGCTGCCTGGAGGCTGCTGACTAACAGGCAAGTTAGAGCTGCGGGCTCCGCGATCCAATAAAAATCACAGACACTCCCCCCCCCCCCCCAGTGATCTTTGCTTTTCCCAGGCTGCCAGTGCTGCATAGGTCTCACTAGCTCTGTAGCCCTTGATGAAGACAAAAGGAGAGGCCAAACTGCCCAGTTCTGGACTTCTCCAGCAGACCAAGAGGCAAGATTCCTGGGGGAAGAGCTCTGAGTGAGGATGAGCTCATCTCACTGAGCACCATGCAGACACATCCTCACTGGAGGAGACAAAAACCAAGACACAGTTGTTCAGGGGTGAGAATGCTGGTGTCAAAACCCTGGAATTGTGCTTTCTGATGGCCCTGAGGCAGAGACAAACCCTCAGGATGGTGTGAGAACTAGAAAGAGATCGAAGGGGAAGGGGACAAGCAGTCCCAGGCTTCAGAGGTAGGAAATAAATAATGTCCAGAAGGGTCTGGCTCTGAAGTGGGCCAAATGGCTCTCCTGTCCCATGTTTATGGGGTCATGGACCATTAAGTCAGCCAACCTACAGATGTCTTCATAAGACTTTACGAGATTAGACTGGGGAGACCCTATAACTCAACAGCAAGGAAGGAAAACAGGACAGGAGAATTGCAGATAAGAGCTGGTAGAAACAAGGACTGCCTCAGAGGAGTCACATCTCCGTGGGAGGATGCCTGGATTCTGGGATCCTTCTATCCTCCTCACTTCTCACTCTTCTGGGAGTTTCTGCCTATCTCTAGATTCAGGGCTACATGAAACATGGGTTATCCAATAAATGCTGGATTATCCAGTATATGCTTCCCCTCCTAACCCAGCTTCCAACTGGCCCCCATCACACTCCTGGCCTCCAAGCATTTAGTCCTCAGAGGAAACATTCTTTGGTTATTTGTCAAAAATCAGGAAGATGAATACAAAGTTACCTTTACAAAGACACATACATTGTAATCCTTAAACCTGATTGTGTTTACTTGATGGGGTGTTTCTTAAGTTCTGATGACCATGTGCTGGCTTTTATAGAGTGCCATGGGTTACTGAAGGGTCATGTTTATTCTCTGAACTGTCAGGAGCAAGAAGAGCATGGAAACCCGGAAGGCATACAAACAGAACCAGTTCAGGGAATAGAGACGTTTGTACTCCCCCGAGCTTGCGCCACCCTGTGGCTATTTGTAAAAAGACAGAGACAAAGAGACCCAACAACCCTTAAGAAACCAGCCCTCCAGCCCAACACACCCCACCCCACATCAGCTCCTATTCTCCAACTCTGGCTGTTCTTCTGGAAGTGGGATGTATGGCTATTGTCTGACATTCCAGGACCCACACTAAGAAAGGGCGTGAGATCCAGATCTTCAAACCACCACTCAAGATCCATATTTGAAAAGCAACCATTTATTAGAACCAATACAAGAGTATGAAAAGAGGGAAAAGAGGGTGGAAGAGGGGGAGAGAATGAGGTCTGAATTGGATGTCAGTTGTGGAAACACATAAATGCCTACTTTTAAACATTTACATTTAAAAGGCAAACATACATATAGATCACTTATCCTTAAAAAAAAAAATCAAAAGCAGACGTTTGGCTGAAATAAAACTAAGAAACACAACCAAAACTCCCCCACAAACCAAAAAGTCCATAAAGAATTCAATGCCTCATTTCCGTTCAGAAATCTGGCTACAAAGTGTGACTTTACTACTCAGGATGGTGCAGTGCTGGAAGAAACCCAGCCTCTTGAGTCTCTTAGATCCCATCCCGTGGGAAGTGGTGGAAGGCCAGCAGGCCATGGGCGAGTCAACTCCTGGCTACTTGGCAGGATGTCAGACTGTGCTCTCTCCATCCTCCAGGACTGCACAGAAGCCTCCAGTACCTCTGGTGCTGGGTGAACAGAGGGAGCAGAGTCCACAAAACACAGAGAACTGGAATGTGACTGCAAGGAGCCAGGACATTGTGCTTTTTCATGGGTTACCAATTTAGGACTAAGGAAGGGAAAGGAGAAAGAGCCCTATTGGGAAGAGGAGCTGGTGGAGCCCCTAAAATGGGATGGAAAGAGAACAGTTCTTGAGCCCACACCCAGGCAAACAGAAATAGCTTCCAAGGTTTTCTCAAACCAGAGGGGAAAAAGGTCAAGGTCAGGTTCAAATTGTGGACATTGAGAAAGAGATGACATATACTAAATACAGTGAATCAGATGAAGCCTTAAGGATCAATGCCCAACTCTTGAGTGTTACACATATTTTTTGGGGAAAAAATTCCAATGTAGCTCTTTCTGGTGGGGAATGAGGAGGTGGAGGCTTAGGAACATGAAGGGGTGCAGTGACCTAGCAGTCCTGGGATCATTTGGGGGGAATGAAAAGTGACAGAAGTCAAAACATTGAGACCCTCTGGAGACAGTCTGTTGGCTCCAAATCCATGGGTCAAGGAACCTTAATTCCCAATCTGCAAAGAAAAACAAGCAGTAACATCCCTCCCTCATGATTCCCTAATCCAAAGCCTCTCTTTGTGAATGCAAGACACAGGAGATACTAGTGCCTTCCTCCATAACATCCTAAGTAAGTCTGGACTATTAAGACTCCAACATTCAAGAAAACACTGTCAACATCTGAACTAGCAGCTTTGATGAGGGGTGGGGGGCAGAGAGTTTGCCGAGGTCACTAAGTAGTTCCAAACTTGGAGACAGCTCAGTGATGACTAAAGCCTGGGTCAGGCTTAAACTTCGGCTCAAGGAATCCTCCACAGAGGAACCTAAAGTATTCTATTAACTTTGATTTACAATGCCTCACAACACCCCTGTGAGGTAGGTCAGTATTATTACCCCCATTTGACAGATGGGGAACTGAGGCATTGAAAGGAATGACTTGCCCAAGGTCAGCCACTGTGAAATCAGTTCAAGAGGTTGGCACACATAGTTAAGCATCCACTCAGTTCATCTTCTGCTTCTTAGTATTTTACCTCTCAGGGTACACTTGGGAGCAAAAGGAAATTGATAGGTACACCTCACTCTGCAAATGAGATGAGCTCAATCAAGCCACAAATATTAAGGGTTCATTATTTATCTAGTATAATATGAGGAACCTAGGAGAAACCATCTGCTTCTGAAAATTATGTTAGTGGAAAATAAAATGACATTTTAAACACTAAAAACATGAATTCCTTTGGGGGAAAAATATCACTTAAGAGGTGAAGAGCTAAGTTACACTGATTTCTCAAAGTTTTGTACTGAATAACCCAAATTCCTAAAATCCAGAAAGAAACAAGGTAGGAACAAGAGAAACCTTACCCATCGGTGGCCTTGGTAAGAGTGTCCTAGGGCTGCAAGTCACAAAGTGCAGGAGCCAGCACCACTAGCCAGCCTCCAGCTGCTGCGCGCCCCTCCCTGCCAACCCAGAGGGCATCGTTCCCCAACCATTCTGCCTCAGCACAACCCCCAGAAGTGCATAAACAGCTCAAGATTAAGAACATAAATGATGACTTCTATAAGTCGTCATACACACTTTTGTAATATTCTTATCTTCTGCCAGAGGTATAGCTCTTTATAACAGAAGGCAGAAAACAAAAACAAAAAAACCCACCAACAAAAACCAGCTGATGCATCCCCAATCCACTTTGGTTTTATTCTTAGTTCTGGTAGAAACCATTATGTTCCTTACCCTAAAACTAGGACAAAGGGTTGGGGACAGCAGGTATCAAACCCCAGCCAGCCCAGGTTTAGAATCAAACCCTAAAGCTACTGGAAACTAGAAAACACTGACTTGAGCCTTGACAATGTTGTGACACAGGAAACTATTGTTTCAGATGTTCTCAAATATTTTTCCAGACAAATGCCCTGCTTTCCTTCATGGCCCTCATAGCAGCCAGTGCAGCAGGACCCTCTACATGCGACAGAAGCGTAAACATCACCAACACAGCAGACGCTATAGTTCCAGGAACCATGCCAAGACTTAAATATAATATAAACTTTTTCCATTGATGGCTGATCACAATGGACAAATCCAAATGACAAGAAAGTTCAAGACTGATCTTCAGCAATGACAGTTCAGGTTCAGTTTGAACTGTCCCCAACCCCACCCCCCAAATACACTCCTTAAAAAGTGTAATGAGCTGGCCATTTGGACTTGGATCAGCTGTTAGGGTCACACCTGTCAATGCCAAGGGACATCACACACAAAAAATAGAGAATGACAAGATAAAAAGTTCATTGCATTCAATTTGGCCTAATTTCTTGATAATAGTTTCCTATTAGATTTTCCGATTAATACTGATGGCTCTTACCTAGACTGTGATAATTAGGTTTTGATCTATTATGACATTAATGATCACAATCAGTTGACTTTGAAATTGTCTTAATTAATGGCTCTTTCCTTGTCAGCTTTTGCCTCCAGTGCAGGATCTGTCCCTCCCCCAGCACCTTGTTTTAACTCCTTCTCTTACTGACCTCAGAGACAAATAGCACTGAGGGATCACTTCTTCCCATAAAACAAGACTTTAAACTATTTTAAAACATTTCTTTGACAGAGAAGCAATGTGAGATGATGTTAGGTGAAATGAGGACCAGAAGAAAAGGGACTATCAATAGGAAAAATGCCACCTTAGAAAACAACCAGTCAAACTTGATGTTCAAGTGGCAATGGCAGGCAGAAGGAACTCTAAAGACAAGATGAGGTAGATTAAAATTCAAGAAATCCAGCACAAGCAAAATGAAACAAATTGTTTTTATGAAGCTATCCAAAGAGCTTCACACTTAAACTTTCCAGAATTTAGTCTAAATCCTCTAAATCCTGGGAATTCTGACTTCCAAAGCTAGTTTACTCTTGATAATCCAGACAGAGCTAAGTATCTTTTCCTTATGATCACATGGATTAGAATGGACAATTTACTTAGGATCGATCATACTGTTACACAAGTGGGAAATCACTCTCCTGCTGTACTTGAATAAAACCACTACCCGGAGGTAGATACTCAGCTGTGCCCCCAGTCTTTAATTTTTTTTTATTTTTAACAAATCTCGTCAACAGATAGTACATTTAAGCTTAAAGCCCACCTCATGCTCACTCCTCCAAAAGGGATGAGAAACTGAAATAGGCGTGAGCACGTTTGCTAACATGTCCATGAAGAACAGTGTTAGAGAACCTACACACAATTAGACCTGCAATATAGCTGGTGCTTTTCACAAGCAAGGACTAACTACATCACTGAGTACTTTGGCAAAGAGTCCAAACCGGGGACTCAAGTCAGGGGTTCTCTATACCCACTCAACTGTTCTCTCTCTTGGCAATGACAGCATTTCTAACTCAGCTTTGTTTATTTTCTGGAAAACAATCTTGTTGTGTCCCCTGGCCAGTTACCTCAGTTCATCCAAGGCCATAGGTCTTTTCCACATATGAACTAATTAATGTCACCTTCCTACTCTAGAGCCCAAAACTAAACCACATCAGCCAGCTGTCTCTGTCCCTAAACCAGAACTTTATACCCACTTGTGGCAAAAATTATTAATGATCAATTCATCCCACACCAGTATGAAAATTCTCTGAGTGTAGATGAATAGCCCCTTTTATAACTTGGTATCCCCAGGCCAGAAAATGTTTGTTGAATGAAACCACCAATGTTGATGTACATTAATGTGGCTGAAATTCAGACGGCTCAACGCCAAACTCAGGGCACCATTCAGAACATATGCCTTTGTGTAAGGCTGGACAACATCTCTGTTTTTGAAAACATAATCTTCATTAGAGGGTGAAGCCAAACTTTAACAGTGGCTCCAGACCTTTCCTCTCTCTGCCTTGGTACAGGCATGGCTGATGATTCAATTATAAAAATACAGATCTCAAGTCTGTACTGTTGTTAGACTGTAACTAAGTTAGACTGTAAATAACCCCTAACTTTTACTCTAAAAATCTAAACGAAAGGGATGGGGTCATGAATGCTTTTCCCTTTAACCCATTGAGATTTCTCAGTTCAGCTCTAATGGGGTTCCCACATCATTACAAAATAGTGTTTTAGACCCTCAAATTTGAACGCTAGTGCCAGAGACAATGATTCCTCAGCCCCAACAATGCTCCCTCACTGTTCCTTAGTGAGATAAATTAAAGCACATGACCAATAAAAACTCAAGATGGAAGTCCTATAACCTTTCCCAGTACCCTGTGATTTGGCCTGAATGTAAAGAAAACAGACAACCGGTAGTTCCAGAACAGGAATGAAAAGAGTTAAGGATAATAACTGTCCTGGCTATGGGAACAGGACCAACCCCTCTTCAACAACCAAAAGTATGCAGATAGAGTTGGGAGACAGCCAAGGACCATCCAGAGTTGTCAGTGCTGGAAGCACCACAAGTTCAAATGCTCCTGAGAGCTGTTTGAATAAGAAAAAATCAACATGGCTCTCTCTAGGTTTAAAATCCAGGCTGACCTTCCCAGTAGTGGGCCTTAACCTGAGAGCCATCTGTGCAGTCCTGGGGATCAGGAGACCTGCTAAACTGTCCCTGGTAGACTCTACACCAAAAAGCTCTGCTGAACTCTGTAGAAAGAGATATCACTTACTGCTGATTACTGGAAGAAGTTCAGCATTAGAAAGATGTTTTGAAAGAGGACTGAACACAGGAAAAATATACCTTGAGCACCTGAGACCTAGGCATTTAAGAGTGCTTTCTTTGCAAACTGGGTGCAATGGCACACCTGTAATCCCAGTTACTTTGGGAGGCTGAGGCAGGATTCCAAGTTGGAGGCCAGTCTGGGCAACTTGGCAAGACCCTATCTCAAATTCAAATACAAAGGTCTAGGGATGTAGCTCAGTGGTAGAGCACCCCTGGGTTCAATCCTCAGTAAATGGTGGGGGTGGGGTGCTTCACCCATGGCTACAAACTCCTCAGAGAGGAGAAACTTCCATGAAACAGATTTGTTTGAGGCTGCAGTTCTCCAAGGGAGAGAACAATTACTCAGCACTAACAAATGCTGGAGGCATAGACAGGCATCTGGTTTCCTTTGTGCTGAGGGCTGAAATTAGTACTGGTGCTCTGGTTCCCTACATTCCTACAGAACCAGCTGTGAGCAGCAAGGAGAGAACGAAAGTTTTGATGGTACACAGTAGAAAATCATGATTCTATAAACTGAAGACAAAAAAAGATGGAATGAACAGCATTAATGGGGTGATGAGTAACAGATGACACTAGGGTCATTTTGGTAAAAGAAATTCAGATTTTGATGAATGTGTTAAACATTACCTATAGCCACAGCAAAACATTGTGTACCAGATTTCAAGGACCAATTGGACCAATCTCAGTACCAAACATTGCTGCTTTCCTTGTCCATGTGCTAAGATTCCTGATTTTAAAAACACAGTCACTGCAGTTCACATAACCACTATCACTGGGAGGCATGCACTGGTTACTCAGATAGGTTAGCATTTTTTCCAGCAGCAAGTCAAGGTGACCTGGGTGATCCCCTCCTCAGGAGTGGACACCTTTTGCCCTATTTTTACCTACCCTGATGTCCTATGTTACTTGTACAAAAAATCTGTTTTCTGATCATCCTTTTCTTGTTGATGCCATCAGATTAAGTACAAACAACTGTCAATTATCTAGCACTTGATCCGGCCTTTAACTCCTTCAGAGAGCAGAAGAATATGGAGACCAAACTCCTACCCACGTGAAGTATGGGTTAAGAGCCCTCCCCCAATCACATTACCATTCAGAAAGATTTTCCTGGCTGACTTAAACCAAAAGCTTCATTGTTCCAGTCTGTCCTGTCACTGCAGCAACAGCTGTCTTCTCAACTGTGCAGTATAATTTCTGACATAATTTATACAAGCATACAGAATTCAATCAGCAGCTGAGCAGGGAAGCAATGTAACAAATGCTATGAATGGGTATATGATTTGCATATTATTTGGCTCATCTGTGGACTGGAGCAATCCACCATTCGCCTCATTACTATGAATAATCTAGCAATGGCTGAATGCTCCTGGCCAGACAGCTATGTTTTAAAAATCAAAAAAGCAACAACAAAAACAGCCTCAGTGGCTGGCAAACTCTAGAATTAAGGCTACTTCAAGCATTTATTCTTATTTCCTCAGCTTTGAGGCTGGGACAAGGATGCTCAAACCCTGCTACTTCCTTATGTTTAGTCCTGATTCTCTAGCCCTCTCAATTACAAGAAGAAAAGGATAAAGAGAAATGGGGCATTGTTTGGGGGACAAAGGCAGAAGGATATGATCAGAAAAATCTCTCAATAGCAAAGAAAGAGGAAACCAAAAGGGAACTATTTGACTGAGTAGGGAGGAAAGGTTGTGTTGACAAGCTAATGCCAGGACCTGCCACTTTCTGAGGTGATAGTTTTCCATGGAAATGGGTTTTTAAAAATAAGATACAAATAAAAGTTTGATGGTGGAAAAGGAGAAGAGCATTAATACTTTGGGGACTCTCACTGGCAAATCCAGGAGTCAAAAAAGCAGGAAATCTATGACTATAATTGTTAATGAATATTTAAAATTGATACTGTGGCCAATGGCTCCCCTCCAATAATTCCCCACTGAAAATAATGGCATGGAAGGGCAACGTAGGTCCACTGAGAAGCGAGAGTCAGGTTTGAAGCCTCTTTGGTAACAGGAATGCTTTGGGAGGCCACAAAAGTTGGCAGGGCTGGAGGGTGCCTAGCACCTTGGCACAAGCAAGCACCAGGCAATCACTCACACCTACATAAATACAGTCTAAATATGAGAGATGGAAGGAAAGAATACGTACACACCATACATGATAAAGACAACTGTATCTTGCCCCTACCACATCACCCTCCTATTCCATAGTTTATAATCTCCACAGTTAATAATCCTGTCATTTTATGACAAATTTGCAGAAGGAATATCAGAGATTACTAAGAACAAGGCCCAAAATCCTAGGGCTAAAAGGAGGGCCTTGACAAATTTCAACATAAAATTTCAAGTCCTCCAATGGACGGAGTTATTCTGGGAGGATGGGTGAGGATGAACAACAGAGGGTGGACCAGAAGAAGACCACACCAGGGACCCTGTATTCTCCTGGGTAGAGCTAAAGAAGGTTGGGAAAGCCCCAACAGGTAGGCAGTTGCTATTGGCTTTTTAAAAGATGGGCAATATTCTTTCCATCCCAACATGTCAAAACAAAGGCCAGCTGGTCATCAACATGTTCTAAGAAACAAAGCAAGAAACCAAAATTCATGATCATTGTAATAAAATCCCCCAATCTAAAAAGCAACCAACCCTGAACAGATCAAGACTCTAAGGTGATTAAAAAGTTAAAACTCATCTTGAGGTCACAGGGGAGCAGAAGGAAGAGATAAGGGCAAAGGAAAAAACTGGGAATTACACACAGTATGTAAATGCCTGGTCTTCACAGAAAGACACTTATCATGAATCAGACCATCAGTTATGTTACAAGAGAACCAATACCAACATTTCTCCTGTGGAGCACAGTGATAAGCACATTTTTTTTATGGATGTGTTTAGGATAGAAGAGGGTGGGCAGAAAGGAGAGGCAGGGAGGTGAATGTATTATGTACAAAGAGAAATGACAGAGACCACCCCCTCCTTTAGCTCTTTGCGGTTTCTTTCTCTTTGTTTTCCGCATCCTCAGGATATGCATGCCACGTCAGTCTCTCTTCATAAAATGCTATCACAATTTGTGGACATTTCACGTTAGCTTCTTTTGCAAGAACCAAGTCAGCTTCATCTGTGTCTTTCCTGGAAAGAAGAATAAAAGACTTAGAAGGAAAGGACATAAGACACACAGAATCTGCCCAAACAGAGTTTATGTTACTATGTGTACTGAGCCGACTTGATGTCCTCCTCTTCAGCTTAATTTATGGTGAAAGGATGGATAATACATTATTCTACTTTTATAAGTTTTATTTGTGTGTCTCAACATGTGAGTAAACACAAACCTACACTTAGCATAATTGATTATGTATAAGTTGATCAATCCAGTTTCTGAATCATTTTAAGCAAAGAGGTCTAATCCTCACCCTGTGGCTTTTTATTTTTTTATTTTTTTATTTTA
>CM053403.1:56529639-56539872 GCA_028644305.1 Xerus rutilus | reverse complement strand
GGTACTGGGGATTGAACTCAGGGGCACTCGACCACTGAGCCACATCCCCAGCCCTATTTTGTGTTTTATGTAGAGACAGGGTCTCACTGAGTTGCTTAGTGCCTCGCCATTGCTGAGGCTGGCTTTGAACTCGCGATTCTCCTGTCTCAGCCTCCCTAAGTGCTGGGATTACAGGCTTGAGCCACCGCGCCCGGCTTCCCTGTGGCTTTTTAAATACTCATTACCTTTGGTCAGACTGTGGTGGGTTTTGTTTTTTGTTTTTTTGGGTTTTTTTTGCAGTGCCAGGATCAAACCCAGGACCCTCATGCATGCCAGGAAGATGCTCTACTACTGAACCACATTTCCTGCCCAAGAACTGTGATTTGAAACAAGAAGAACATAAAAATTTGGCTGGAAATTCCAATTACCCAAGTCACATAGTCACATTACCAAGTATAACAAAAATATCTAGTAACACGATTCCTTCACCATAATTCCTAATTAAGAAAAAAATTCAAATTCTCCTGAGATGTGGACAAACAGCTATACTTTTCTTTTCTAGAAAATTGACTGTTTAATTTATAGAGATAAGTATTATGGATGAGAAAAAACGAAAAAATGCATAGCTTAGAGCAGATACTTAAATTTTGGACTATGATAGAAAAAACCAGTATGTGAATACAGGTGAACACACCTATAATTCCAACGACTCAGGAAACTGAGGTAGAAGAATCACAAGTTCAAGGCCAACCTCAGCAACTTAACAAGATTCTGTCTCAAAATAAACAACAAAAAGAACTGGGGCTGTAGAGCTTAGTGGCAAAGTGCCCCTGGTTTTCAATCCCTAGTATCGAATACATACATACATACATACATACATACATACATACATACAAACAAACAAACTGAAGGAAGCACTGCACTTTCCTCCAAGAGCCACTCTCTCTACTGACCAAAGTAACCTGTGCTTTGGTCAGTATTAGCCTTAATGTTTTTCGTTGAGGTTATTTTTCTCTTTTAGATATCATTCAGTGGTCTTGGCCCTCAGGGATGGTAGAAAGTCTAATTCAACTCTTATTGTCACAGGCTCATGGGTCTTATGGGCTACTATAATATAATTTGGCTTCATACTGAAGCTTGAGAATGTCACAAATACATTGTGAATCCTAAGTCCCATTTAATGCCAGATAGCTGGTATAGGCTTTGGATCTCTGAAATTCAAAATTCTTAGTTTGGGAATTCTCAGTCTTGCCACCCTATCTTCTATAAAAATTCAAAGAAACACAATCATGAAGTAAAGCCCAATCTCTCTTACCATTTCATTAGGAACATTAAATCACCACAGGAATCTGTCGCCCCAATGATCTTTTCTGGTTCCAGTCCTCTTTCAAAGCCCCGAGCAATATCATTGCTCTGCTATAAATAGAAGATGAAAAAAGGTTACGTACAGCTTGGAGAAAGAGTAAAAAAAAAAAAATTCTGTTTTTCAGCACAACAAGCTCAGTCCGTGATAATATCATGTGGTACCTCTTCTGTCACTGATTCAAACTATTTCTTAAAATTTAAGAAATATAACACTAGGTCAATCAGCGACAATGATAATGCCAAGAGTTTTGTTTTTTTTTTTTGGCAGTTGTCCTTCCTTGTATTCCCTTCAAAAGACTCAGAGTGATCCCTAGAAGTCTCTAATGTCCCATGAGATGTTCTGGAGTCATTATTTATAAATTCCTCTAATCCTACTCACTCTGAATCTCCCTAATATTCTAAGTGGCTGCCCCTGTCCTATATCTTCTGAGATGGTAAGCAAGTTCATGTTTACTCTACCTAAATCTTTTCTCACCTTAAAAACTTCAAATACACCATCTCTCTCAATTTTCATTTTAGGATTTTACCTTTAACGCTAAACAATAATTTTAATATTTCTTTTCACAGTCATCTATATTATGAAAGAACAGAGGTAAAGAATGATACGAGGGGGCTGGGATTGTAGCTCAGCGGTAGAGCGCTTGCCTTGCATGCGTGAGGCCCTGGGTTCGATCCTCAGCACCACATACAAAGCAATAAAATAAAGACATTGTGTCCATCTACAACTAAAAAAATATTTAAAAAAAAAAAAAAAAAAAAAAAGAATGATACGAGGCTGGGGCTGGGGTTGTGGCTCAGTGGTAGAGCACTTGCCTAGCATGTGTGAGGCACTGGGTTCGATTCTCAGCACCACGTGTAAATAAAATAAAGGTCCATTGACAGATAAAAAAGAATGATACGAGGCCGATGACATAAAACAGCAAATTTCAAAGGTTACAAACACTAATAACCCATGCAGTTGGTTGGAGACAAGACCCTGGTTTGCCCCAATGTGGATGAGCTATTAATGAAGGTAGAATTGGACTGTGATTACAAACTAACTAGTTGATAATTCATGACAGAAGTGTTGAAACTTGGTCTAAATGCAATCATAATCTAGATAGGCTCTGATCCAGGTGTAATGGCACTGGTGGGAGCAAAAAAGTAAAATTTTATATAAAACATAATTTTTTAAAACTTTATTGTGGAAGATAATGTGAGCTTATCTAGTAGCAGCACACTAAAAAATTTAGGAAAACTATCCAAATCAATGAAATCTCTGGTGTCTAATTTTTATAAGATCTCTTTGATCTGGTATTCACCTTACTTGCCTCTAAGAGATACAGGGTTCAGGTGGTCCCCAAAGATACCAGAACCCACAACAGGAAGGAAATTCCAGGCATGGATCAAGGGGAGATATTGACTTTTAAAAACAGAGCCTCTTTTGGGGGTGCTTAAGGGGAAGAGGTTTCCAGATGTGCACACAGCTGCTCACAGCTGGAATGCTGGCACATGGACCGGGTAGTAAATCATAGCTGGCAGCTGAAAACAGTTTGCCACATAGGGAGGGAAGGGGGGGGAGGGGATGGGGAAGAAAAAATATTCAAGCTGCTGAAAAGGAGCCGAGGCGAGGAAAATGCTAAAATCATCATACAGACAGTAATCTTAAATCAGGCATAATACCAACTAACCAATTTCTAATGCAATGGTTTAAAAAAACACGATCCTCCTCTGTACTTTTAAAACATATAATCACCTATCTTTCTAGCTGCCTACCTGACAGCCACCAGTACTGCTGATAATGCTATCAAGGGCCTCAGGTAAACAGTTCGGATAGGGGTTGTTTTCAAGGTCGGCAGCCTCAGAACCAGGCCTAGGAACGAAATTCTGCACTGGCCAGTGGCGCTAAGCCAGATCACTCAAATTGCTTCTTCTTTTTTTTTTTTTTTAAATGTTTTTTGTTTGTTTTAGTTGTTGATAGGCTTTTATTTTTATTTATTTATATGTGGTGCTG
This sequence comes from Xerus rutilus, assembly GCA_028644305.1. NCBI lineage: Eukaryota > Metazoa > Chordata > Mammalia > Rodentia > Sciuridae > Xerus > Xerus rutilus. The sequence goes on along the minus strand of CM053403.1, from coordinate 56,536,535 downwards.
CTAAGGATTGAACCCAGTGCCTCACACATGCTAGGCAAGCGCTCTACCACTGAGCCACAACCCCAGCCCCTCAAATTGCTTCTTTGTAAAAGGACAGAAACTCTAGATTGAGGACATATACACTATCTGTCACAAATGCCTAGTTAGAAGTTTTATACTGTGTTGTTTTTGCTCTCTTAATTTAGCTAGAAAAATGAATCAAATAACAAAAGCCAGAATACAAAGGACACATAAAAAAAAGAAAAGAGACTCATGTCCTTGCTCCTTAGAAAAGGGAAAGCATTCTCAAATCCTTTATCAGTACAGTATATCATAATAATATACAGGCCTCACCAAAGCAGGGTAGTTTTTAAAATAAAGTTGCAAAAAAAACAATTATTCAGGGAAACAAATAAGGATACAGACACAAACTGAGGGTCCCCTTTCACTCGCAGCTTCCAATCTTTCACGCTCACTTCTTCTTCTTCTTTTTTTTTTTTAAATTTTTTTAGTTGTAGATGGACACAATGCCTTTATTTTGGATTTTTGTTTTTTGTTTTTTTTTAATGTGGTGCTGAGGATCGAACCCAGTGCCTCACACATGCTAGGCAAGCGCTTTACCACTGCATGCTCACTTCTTTTTAAGTTGTTTTCCCATATTTTGCCCTATGAAGACCAGGAATCACCTGTGTAAGATTTTCTAAACAGTAATTCCTGGGTCCAAACCACAGAGATTCTCCTTTAACTGGTCTTGGGTGCACCTTGGGCACTGGAGATTTTTTTTTAAAGCACCCCCCAGGTGATTTTAATTTGCAGCCAGGCTAGGTATCCAAGCAGAATAAAGATAAATAGATGTGCTTGTGGCAGTGATGCTAGAAGATTCAGAAGTGGACTTATGCTTTTATTTTATTAAACTTTAAGTGTGTGATATATCCTTCACCACAAAAGGTTCATAACCTTGAAATAAATGAAAGGAATAAAAGCTGGAGGGTGGTATGTGTGTGTTTATGTGCACACATGCAGGTGAAAAAAGAGGCAATAACAGTTCTTATGCTAGTTACTTGAGAGCTAAAGATCAGACGGATTAAAGCAACTGAATCAAACAAAAATTTCATAAATATACTTCCCAAACTAAACAATAAAAAGATTCATAATAAAGATGAAAATTAACTTATTTTGCGGAGTATGAAAATATAGTAAGATCAAGAAAAAACAGGAATGTCAGTCAATCGTATATTATGTGAATTTCATCTCAAAAAAAAAAAAAGAAATATAAAGGGTTGAGAACAAGTACTATCATTGGAAAAAATAAAGATCTTTTCCATTCTTAAAAAAAATTTATAAAACATCCTCCCTCTCTAAAATAACCAAACTTTTTATTTACTGAGAAGGCAGAGTAATTAAATGTTTTACAGATTTAATTTTGCCACTTTTAATACAAAACCATTTGACCACAAATTACATTTCCCACTCAGACAGGAGGGGGCGCTATAGTTAACTAACAAAACTACTGAAAGCTTTTTTTCTAGGTATATCCTTAGAACAGAAATACCTAAAATAAGGCCCCCTCTTTTAGGTAAGAACAGTTAGTGGATACTATGGTTTGCATACAAAGTTTCCCCCAAAGACTCATGTGTTGAGGCTTGGTCCCCGTGAAGAAACGTTCAGAGGTGGGGCTTTTGGGAGGATGAATCCATTGATAGCTGAATGGGATACTAAGAAGTAGTGGAAACTATAGGCAGGTGGGGCATGGTTTTTTGTTTTTTTAAAAAAATATTTTTAAAGTGGTTGATGGACCTTTATTTTTTTCATTTATTTATATGTGGTGCTGAGAATTGAGCCCAGTGCCTCACGCATGCTAGGCAAGCGCTCTACCACTGAGCCATAGCCACAGCCCTACGGGGCATGGTTTTGAGGAAATAGGTCACTGGGGCATGCCCTTGGTGATCCCTGGCCTCCCCTTCCCCTTTCTCCCTCTACTTCTCAGGTGCCATGAATTGAGCAGCTCTGCTTTGCCATTCCCTTTTGCCATGATGTTCAGCCTAGCCTCAGACTCAAAGCAATGGAGCCAACAACCATGAACTAAATAAAAGCTCTAAAACAGTGAGTCAAAACAAATCTTTCCTATTCTAAGTTTTTCTTTTTTTCCCCCCAGGTATTTGTCACAACAACAAAAAGCTAACTAACACAGTGGGGAACAGGGAAAGTAAACTTACCTCTCTCTTTTTTTTGGATTTGATATCATCAGCACTGTTCGAGAAATTGGATTTCCTCTTGTTACTTTCTGACTTCTCCCTTGGTTTGTTATTTTCACCCTCCTTCATCTTCTTATACTTTTTCATAAACTCAGAAATTAGCTCAGGGCAATCCAAGTTTTTCTCTGGTTCCCAAGTATTGTGCTCCCTGGGCAAGAAGAATGGAGAAAAGAGGAAAATGAGAGGGAAAAAACCAGGTGACTTTTTTTTTCCCTTCAATACCAGAGATTGAACTGATTGAAATGAGCCACATCTCCAACCCTTTTTTATTAAAATTTTGTTATTTTGAAATTTTGAGACAGAGTCTTGCTAAGTTGTTGAGGCTGGTTTTGAACTTGCAATCCTCCTGTCTCAACCTCTCTAGCCACTGAGATTACAGGTGTATGGCACCACACCCAGCAATTCATTCTTTAATTTACTAATTTTTGGCAGTAGTGCGAAGTCAACCCAGGCGTGCTCTACCACTCAGCGACATGGTTTCACTTTTTTTTTTACTTTGAGACAGGGTCTCCTTAAATTACCCAGGCTGGCCTTGAATTTGCAATCCTCCTGCCTCAGCCTCCTGGGTCACTGGGATTGTAAGTGTGCACCACCATGCCTGGCATTGATCCTAGATTTCTACTATGAGAAATGAAAAAACTATGCCCACACAGACTTGCACATAATTATTTACAGCAGCATTTTAATAGCCATAAATGAAAACAAACATCCTTCAACTGCTAAGTGGACAAACTGGTATATTCATACAAGAGAATACTATTCAGCAACAAAAGAAACAAAATACTAACACTTGCTACAACTTGAAAGAACCTCAAAAACATTAAGCTAATTGAAAGAGATGGAAAATAGATTAGTGGTTGCCTGAGGTTGAAGGTGGGAGTTGGTATTAATTACAAATGGGTTCAAGGGAATTCTAGCAGGTGGGGGCATGGAAATGTTCTGAAATTGGAGTGTGATAATAACTGCACCACTCTACAACTTTATGAGAAATTACTGAATTGTATAATTTCAGCAAGTAAATTTTATAGTATGTAAATTACACCTTAATAAAGCTGTTCAACAATTCATATTTGTAGCAGAAGGTTATCGCTCAGTGGTAGAGTGCTCGCCTTGCATGAATGAGACTGAGTTCAATTCTTCATAATACCATGTTAAAAATTTTTTTTTGAAATTTGAATTCTGCTGCATTAAGTATGATTTCACACAATCAATCATCTGTACAACTCTTTTCAAAAAAATTTTTTTAGTCATAGATGAACACAATGCCTTTATTTATTTATTTTATGTGGTGCTGAGGATCAAACCCAGTGCCTCACATATATATGCAAGGCAAGCACTCTACAACTGAATCACAATCCCAGCCCCCATTTGTACAACTCTTGGAAAAAGGACAACCTAATAATCATTTACCTCCAGTTTTCATTGTCCTAAACGTTACTCATATTTTGGGGGGAAAAATGTTAAGCATAGGAGGATTGTAAATAGTTACACAGAAAAAGGCAATACAGTTGGGTGTGATGGTGCATGCCTGAAATCCCAGCAATTCAGGAGGCTGAGGCAGGAAGATTACAAGTTCAAGGCCAGCCTCAGCAACTTAGCGAGGCCCTAAGCAACTCAGTGAAACCCTGCCTCAAAATAAAAAATTACAAAAGGCTGGAGACTTAACTCATTGGTAAAGTGCCCCTGGATTCAATCCCCAATACCAAAAAAAAAAGGCAATACAGTACCATACTAAATAATCACAATAAAGGCAAACTAAAACAAGACAAAGAAGTAGGATTTGGAGTATATTAATTCAAATGCTCCAGGCTCAAGTCTACTGTCACTAGTCATTCAAGAATATTTTTATATTAATAAACAAACAAAAGACTAAATAATGCATCCAACTAAACTTAGATCTATATTCCTGGCATAGGTTTTAGAAAACCAAACTACAAAATACATCAAAAGCTTATAGAATCGAGGGCTGGGGCTGTGGCTCAGTGGTAGAGCGCTTGCCTAGCATGCGTGAGGCACTGGGTTCGATCCTCAGCACCACATATAAATAATAAATGAATAAAATAAAGATCCATCAACAACTAAAAAAAAATTACAAAAAAAAAAAAAAAAAAAGCTTATAGAATCGAAGGAAGAAAGTATCTCCATGAGAAGACTGTACCAGATATCCCCTTTACCCTTAGTGGAAAAGCTTCTGGTTATGTGTTAAGTACTAGCTGCTGGGCACAGTGGTGCACCTCTGGAATCTCAGTGACTTAGGAGGCTAAGGCAGGAGGGTCACAAGTCTGAGATCAGCCTGGGCAATTTAGCAATACTCTCAGCAACTCAGTAAGACCCTATTTTAAAAATTTTTTTTAAAAAGGCGGGGGCCTGGGGATATAGCTCAGTGGCAAAGAGCCCTAGGTTCAAGTCCCAATATCACCCCATAAAACTAAAGGAGTACTTTATTTTTTTTTTATTTTTTTATTTTTTGGTACTGGGGATTGAACTCAGGGGCACTCGACCACTGAGCCACATCCCCAGCCCTATTTTGTGTTTTATGTAGAGACAGGGTCTCACTGAGTTGCTTAGCGCCTCGCCATTGCTGAGGCTGGCTTTGAACTCGCGATTCTTAAAGGAGTACTTTATATTAAGATATACCTGTAGGGGCTGGGATTGTAGCTCAGCGGTAGAGCGCTTGCCTCGCATGCATGAGGCCCTGGGTTCGATCCTCAGCACCACATACAAAGCAATAAAATAAAGACATTATGTCCATCTACAGCTAAAAAAAAAAGATTAAAAAAAAAAAAAGATATACCTGTAAACTGAAAACATACCATAGAAGCAGCTTCTATAATCCTTCAATTGACTTGGGGAAAAATTTTTAAATTTATGTACCACCCATTTTAGAAATTTGGGGGGTGGTCTGGACATTGAATCCATTATTTGTTTTTGTTTTGCAGTGCTGAGGGTTGAACCTGGGGACTCATGCATGCTAGGCAAGTGCTCTACCACTGAGCTATACACCCCAGCCCAGCCTTTTTAAAATAAGCTATCTTTATGTGAAAATGGTTTGAACACATGCCTTACTAACCTGAGTCAAATAGAAAGCAAAATAATGGAGCTGGGCATGGTGGCGCACGTCTGTAATCCCTGCACTTTGGGAGGCTGAGACAGGAGAATCGGGAGTTCGAAGCCAGCCTCAGCAACAGCGAGGTGCTAAGCAACTCAGTGAGACCCTGTCTCTACATAAAACACAAAAATAGGGCTGAGGATGTGGCTTAGTGGTCGAGTGCCCCTGAGTTCAATCCTCGGTACCAAAAAAAAAAAAGGAAAAATCTGGGCTGGGGCTATAGCTCAATGGTAGAGCGCTTGCCTCGCACGTGTGAGGCACAGGGTTGGATCCTCAGCACCATATAAAAATAAATAAATATATTGTGTCCATCTACAACTAAAAAAATAATAATAATTTAAAAATAATAATAATGGGAGAATCTGAGCTCTTTAGACCTAAACTTAACTTTCTATAAAAAAGTTTAAGAATGTGGGCTGGGACTGTAGCTCAGTGGCAGAGCGCTTGCCTCACATGCGTGAGGGACTGGGTTCGATCCTCAGCACCATATAAAAATAAATAACAAAATAAAGATATTATATCCATCTACAACTAAAAAATATTTAAAAAAAAAAGTTTAAGAATGTGACAAAATTTATTTCTAAATCATTTTAGCTAACACTGGGAAACCTTTCCTTTGTTATCCCTTCTCTCAACAACAAAATAATTATTCACACAACTCTTCTCCCAAACCCACAGACCATATAGTTTACTATTCCAGAGGAAATTAAGACACCACAATCAAGAGTCACACCAACACTAACACAAGAAGTAGACTTGGGGTGGGGAAGAGTCTGCTAATAGCTAAAAAAGCCAGATCTATCATCGGATTATCCCTTTTCCTACCATTTTGGCACTGCTGCTTCTATTTTAATAATTTTCACCTCAAAGAGAGCACAGTATAATTTTAAAAGGGGCTGGATTTTAGAACCACAGAAATCTTGATACTGGATCCTTGGTCCACTATCCACAGGTTATGTCATCTTTAGGATATAGCTTCACTAATTTCCTTATCTGGAAACTGAAAATATTTCTAAAGGCTTATGTATGTGTGTGTGTGTGTGTGTGTGTGTGTTATTATGGATTGAACCCAAGGGTGTTCTACCACTGAGCTATATCCGCAGCCTTTTTTATTTTTGGAGACAGGGTTATCTAAGTTGCCAAAGCCTAGCCTCAAAACTGTGATCTTCCTGCCTCAACCTCCCAAATCCTGGGATTACAGGCATGCACCGCCATGCCCAGTTCTAAAGGCTTTTTTTTGGTGGGTGGGTGGGTACCAGGGATTGAACTCAGGAGCACTCAACCAGCCCTTTTTTGTATTTTATTTAGAGACAGGGTCTGAGTTGCTTAGCACCTCACTATTTTTTTTTTTTTTTTTTTTTTTTGTGGTACTGGGGATTGAACTCAGGAGTACTCGACCACTGAGCCACATCCCCAGCCCTATTTTGTGTTTTATGTAGAGACAGGGTCTCACTGAGTTGCTTAGCGCCTCGCTGTTGCTGAGGCTGGCTTTGAACTCGCGATTCTCCTGTCTCAGCCTCCCTAAGTGCTGGGATTACAGGCTTGAGCCACCG
>CM053403.1:56501277-56529139 GCA_028644305.1 Xerus rutilus | reverse complement strand
TTTTTTTTTTGTGGTACTGGGGATTGAACTCAGGAGTACTCGACCACTGAGCCACATCCCCAGCCCTATTTTGTGTTTTATGTAGAGACAGGGTCTCACTGAGTTGCTTAGCGCCTCGCTGTTGCTGAGGCTGGCTTTGAACTCGCGATTCTCCTGTCTCAGCCTCCCTAAGTGCTGGGATTACAGGCTTGAGCCACCGCGCCCGGCTAGCACCTCACTATTGCTGAGGCTAGCTTTGAACTTGTGATCCTCTGCCTCAGCCTCCCAAGCCACTGGGATTACAGGCATGCACGACTGTGCCCGTGCCTCTGTTAAATAGAACAGAGGAAGCAGAATCTGATCACTGTTTAATACATATAGTAGTTCCCCCTTATCTATGGTTTCATTTTCTGCAATTTCACTTACCTGTGGTTGACTGCAGTCCAAAAGTATTAACAGGAACATTCCATGAAATAAACAATTAATAATACATTTTTAAATAGCATGCTGTTTTGAGCAGCACGATGAAATCATGCACTGTCCCACTGTTCTGTCTAGAATGTCAATCATCCTTTGACCAAAGCATCCATACACTATCTGTCCAACAGTCATTTGGTGGTTGTCTCTGCTATCAGATTATCATGGTATTGCAGTTCTTATATTCCAATAACCCTTGTGTAGTAGCCTAACACTGTATCACAATGCCTACATCATTCACCTCACTTCATCGCAATACACAGGCACTACATCATTTCTTATCATCATAAGAAGGGGGAGTACAATAAATATTTGAGAGAAATCCACATTAACATGACTTTTATTGCAGCACACCACACTACAACTGTTCTGTTTTATCATTAGTTGTTAATATCTCTCTCTTTTTTTGGTACCAGGGATTGAACACAGGGGTACTCAACCACTGAACCACATCCTCAGCCCTATTTTGTATTTTATTTAGAGACAAGGTCTCACTGAGTTGCTTAGCACCTCGCTCTTGCTGAGGCTGGCTTTGAACTCGTGATCCTCCAGCTTCAGCCTCCTGAGCTATGGCCGCTGGGATTATAGGCATGTGCCACCGTGCCTGGCATTAGTTGTTAATTCTTTACTATGCCTAACTTATAAATTTTGTCATAGATACATGTATAAGAACAAATATATAGTGCATATGTATATATAGGGTTCAATATTATCCATGTTTTTAGCATCCACTGGGGGTATCCACTAGTACTCAGGCAGGTACTTTTGTTGTCAAATGGTGGGGTAAAGGGAAAAATTTGTTCCAGTCATTTATGAAATCCCAGGTTATTTATGACAAAGCGAGGATCAATGCTTAATCTGTCTAACCCAAACTTCATCTTTTTCCTTCTTAAATATGGTGAGGTACCAGTAGCTCAAAGAAGAGATAATTTTAAGTATCTTTCAAACACCTAAGTATTTCTAGTAGTGATTACACGGGCCTAAAGAACACCTTCAAAATCTTTAGTTAGTATTTTAATTCCTATCTCATGGTGCTCTTAAGTCTCTTCAACTCAACGGTTCTCATTATCTAGTAGAAGTTGTATTACCACCACTCTTTAAAAATATGGAGAGCATCTTCAGGTTGTTGTACTACCCACAGAGCACTCTGGGTGCTAGAGATGCTAGGTATCCTGCAATGCTTGAATTATCTCTTATTTTGAGACAGGGTCTTACCAAATTGCCCAGGATGGCCTTGAACTTGTGATTCTCCTATCTCAGTTTCTTAAATTGCTGGGACTAGAGGCATGTGCCTACCACACTTGGACTATGTTTGAAATTTCTGCAAATAAAATATTGACCTCAAATAAGTCTTTCATTGAGATGTATAATTCAGGATGGGGTTGTGGCTCAGTGGTAGAGTGCTCACCTAGCACGTGTGAGGCACTGGGTTCAATCTTCAGCACCACATAAAAACAAATAAATAAATAAAACAAAGGTGTTGTGTCCATCTACAACTAAAAAAATATTTTAAAAAAGATGTATAATTCATCTTGACACACTTTTAAGATCCAATTCAGGTTAGGGGATTGACTTCTTTCTTTGCTAAAATGTACACATATTTTATCTCAGTTGTATCCCAAATACTATTACTACTAACAGTTTATACTTATATTAAGTTTATGTTTCAGGCTCCATACAACTACCTAACAACTTTTAAGTACTCTTTATTGTCCCTATTTTGTTGATGAGAAAAAAGATTAAATTAGCCAAGATCATCCAGCTAGCGTCTTAAGTGGTGGAACAAGAATCTGGACCCAGACACTTTGGTTGCCAAGGCTATGCTCCTAACCAATCCATTATCCTGCCCCTGAAAAGCTGTATCAAAACATCAGCTCCATGAGAAAAGGAGACTACCTCCTTGGCTTCTGTGTCTTCTGATTCTTAGGAAAGGTGAAAAAAGGTGGAGGAAAAGACGACAGTGGTGGCTCATGGGCGAGTAAACCAATGGTGTCTACCTCTATAGAGTCCTAAAGCCTGAAAAAAAGTACTTACTCAGAAAAGCCTTTCCACTTCAGCAGATACTCCACTTGCCCTTTAACCACACGCCTATCTAACACCTTCTCCACAACATACTCCTCCTCATCCTCTGAAGAAGAACTGTCAGCTGTCCTCTTGGTTTTCTTTCCCATGTCGCACACTATTCCACCTGAAGGACTAAGGCCACCGGGTTCCTGCAAAGGGGAAAGACGAAATGATTACAACCTTTTTCTTTTTTTTTTTTTAATATTTTTTTTATTTTTTTAATATTTTTTTAGTTGTAGATGGACGCAATGTCTTTATTTTATTGCTTTGTATGTGGTGCTGAGGATCGAACCCAGGGCCTCACGCAGGCGAGGCAAGCGCTCTACCACTGAGCTACAACCCCAGCCCTGATTACAACCTTTTTGAGGATTAAAAACTTTCTCTCTCTCTCTCATCAATGTGATAGAAGAGAGAACATCAAGTTGCCACATACCCTTCTTCTGGATTTATGATCATTCTATATAGACAGTCTTAAGAATTTTTTTTTTAAAGAATTTAGTTTAAAAAATGGATCATTCCTTAATCTCCCAGCTACAATTTTCTCTTTGGTGAAAGAGATGAAAATTATTAGATGGCAGTTATCTAACTCCTGGTTACTTTTGTAACTGTTTTCAAGTCTGGAACTCAAAGAGAAATGTGGAAAACCTTCAGTTAAGTGAACCAAGACAGAATGAAAATATTTCCCTCCAAGGTGAATAGAGTCTTTACAAAAATGAAAAAAAGAAGCCACCAATATGTAACTTTTCTCTAATCTGAGCATCTCGACCAGTCTCTTAGCAGCACAAAAAAGGCCTTGCTTAGGCATCTTTCACCACATTTTCAGTGACTCGGTACATTTCCTTGAAACAAATTGAGCTTGTCCCCTCCAGAGCATCCATCAGCTCAAAAGAGCAAGGCTGACATCTCAAACACACTAAGCCTCCTTTTTCAGCCTGCTCATTTGGGGATGGGAGGGAAGCAGGAAGAAAAAAAAACTTTTTAGTCCTAAAATTCAAAATTAGTCACTGGATTGTTCAGTAATTCCCATGGCTCAACTAACCCAAATAGTTAAGGAGGTCCCTCTCCTCTTAACTGAAGTTGACTTTGGGCCAAAGGAAGAGGAGGAAAAAGAAGTCTGGCCCCAGACTCAGCATCAACATGAAGCCTCCTCGAAACACAGAGGAGCCATTCATAGGCCCAAGGAAAGCTGAAGCAAGGCAAAACTAATGGAAATTGAGTTAAGCCCAGAAATATGCACAACAAGGGGTGCTCCACAGAGAATCCAGTTTTTAAAAATTCAACACTGTTGTTACCATAATCATATTTAAGAATTCTTCCTTGACCATGTTAAATGGTGCCTGTAGTCTGGATTATAGAGTAGCAGGGATTGTTTTCTTAGCTGAACTTCATTTTTATTTTGCTGTTTAAAGATGTTTTTCAGCACTCCTAAAACATTACCATGTTAACCTGAAAACCACTCCCAGGAATAAGAAGGGCCACTAATGTCAGAATTATGTTCATGTCAAGTAAACATAAAAAGTTACATCAATTCACTTCAAATTAGTAGATTTTAAGAAATTATTGTAATATATTATAGGAAACCACATTCTAGAACTTACTGCAATAGGTATACACATCTAAAAAGCTGCCTGTACCCATCACTGCCCTATAATAAAACTAAGTTTTCATTAAAATACTTTATTTGGAAAGAGTATGGGAGAATGTAAGTAGGAGTTTTTAAAATAATCTTTCCATGAATTTAGAAGAGACTCCTAAGCTGCAAGAAAATATATCTGATTTGGTTTATTTAAATAAAAACAGCCTCCGACCTCACCAGAGACAGGAAATGTCATATTCCAGGGAGAGTCCCCACCCCCACCCCCACTCACCTTGGAATTTCCGGGAGCTGAGCAGTTTAGGTCAGAGCGCTGGGGTAAAACCAGCCCCATGTTAGATGCATGCAGTTATGCATTGTGGCTATGGCCTCCCCTGCCTCAGCAGGAAAAACAAGGATTTACATATGTGTTCTTCAGTTTGAGGGAGGGAAAATGAAAATTTCCCTTTATCCCTTCATGCAGAAGAGAAGCCCCCAAAGTAGAAAATGAATGGGGGTTCCCTCCTTTACCTACCGGATCGCCCCAGTTCTTTCTTTCCCTCTGGGCTAACAGGAGGGGCCTCCCCTCCCAGGTCTGGGGCTTGGCGGGCTGGCAGCTCCCCCGCCCCCACCCAGCTGCCTGGGCGCCACTGCGCAGCTGTCCCAGTCCGTTGCCATGGCAACTGGCAGCCGTACTAGACTGAGGGGGAGAAGCAAATGGAAAAGTTAAAAGGCTTAACTTTCCTTTTCAGTGATGACTGGGTGGAGAAGTTGGACGGTACCTCCCTTGGCCTCAAGACACGACATTCAGAAATCAAGGGAATTGGTTCTTGGGTTTTAAGTTCAAAACAGGCTTATTACTCTAAAAGCACTGTGAATTAATCAATAGCAATTTAAGATCATCTAATAAGATTATAGCTCACTGGAAGGAGGAAGGGAAGGGCCAGGTCCTTCTACAATAAGATCTGTACAAACCACCCCTACCCTAATCCACCAGAAGTACTTTAGACAAGGCCTTTTTCACCATCTGTATAGTACGGTTAAGGGGCTGGGGTTGTGGCTCAATGGTGAAGCGTCTGGCATATGTGAGGCTCTAGACTTGAGCCCCACATTGGGGAAAAAAATATTCCGTGTATAGTACAGTTATTAAAATTGTTTGAAGGGGGTAATCAGAGGAAAGAGGGGGAGGGGAAGCATTTCAAAGATACCATGAGGTTCCTTCTTGAGAGGAACACTAGACATGGAACTAGAATCCAAACACTTGAAACAATGACCAAAACAAACAAAAACAAAAAACAAAAAAACAAAAACATTGCAACTGAAATTATAGCTAGGGAAAAAATTAATCCCTAATACAGTAGTTACAAAAAGGAAGAGAGAGCAGGCCTGCCACAGCCATTACTGTTAAACTGAAACTATTTCTTCTCATTTGAGTTTTTGTTTTAGTACTGAGGATTGAGCCCAGGGGTGCTTTACCACTGAGCTACATCCCCAGTCCTTTTGTTTTGTGACAAGGTCTCCCTAAATTGCTGAGGCTGGCCTTGAAATTACAATTCTCCAACCTCCGAGCTGGATTATAGGTTCAAACCACCAGCCAGCTTTTTCTCATTCTTTTTTTTTTTGTACCAGGGATTGAACCCAGGGGTGCTTAACCACTGAGCCACATCACTAGCCCTTTTTTATTTTATTTTGTTTTATCCTATGTTGAGACAGGGACTCACTACCTCGTTTAGTTGCTGAAGTTGGCTCTGAACTGGCAATCCAATCCTCCTCCCTCAGCCTCCAGAGCTGCTGGGATTACAGGCCTGCATCACCACGCCCTGCTCATTCTTATAATGTTATGAAATGGATCTTTTAGTAATTATTACCCATTTGATACATTATTGATACATTATTCCCTATATCAACAATCCCTAATACTTGAGAAAAGGAGAACTGGGATGAAGAAAGACTAAATTCTACAAACTTTGCTTTTACCTGGCTCTAATAAACATTTTAGAGCTCCAAAATCCTACACTGCTTTACATATGGGAACTCTTATTTCACTTTTTATGGTATTAAGTTCTGGTGCATGCTAAGCACACTCTACCACTGAGCTACACCCGCAGTCCTATGTGGGAACTTTGTTTTTTATGATACTGGGGATTAAACCCGGGGCACGCTACCACTAAACTACATCCCCAACCCTTTTAGTATTTTTTATTTTTTAAAAAAATTTTGAGAGACAGTCTGGGCTAATTGCCCAGGTGGGCTTTGAACTTGCTATTCTCCTTCCTCAGTCTCCAAAATAGCTGGGATTAAAGATGTGCACCACAATTCCCAGCTCCAATATGGGAATTTTACTGCCATGGGAGAGTAAGGAAAAGGAACCATCAAAAGCAAAGAACCTGTTGGGGCTGGTGGCACAAGCCTGCAATTCCAGCAATAGGATGCTGAGGCAGGAGGATTGCCACTTTGAGGCAGCTTCAGGAACTTTGTGAGACCCTGTCTCAAATAAGGAAATAAAAAACAGGCTTGGGATATAGCTCAGTGTGTGAGACCCCCAGGTTCAATCTTTCACACTGGAAAAATAAACAAAAAGCAAAGAATCTGACTGAAATAAAAGTAGACAATGGTGATTATTTTGGTTGTCAGAAAAAACAGGTATTACAGGTCAGAACAGCAAAGTCAAAATTTTAATTATAAGGTATTTCCTCAAATTTGAAAGGACTCATCAGGAAACCTCTGAGTAAAAATTGCCTTTTTCAACTTTTATTACCTTTTCTTTCTTTAAAAAATTTTTTTAGGCGGCGTTAAGCAACTCAGTGAGACCCTATCTCTACACAAAACCCAAAGCAGGGCTGGGGATGTGGCTCAGTGATCGAGTACCCCTGAGTTCAATCCTCAGTGCCAAAAATAAATAAATATATATATGTATATATATATAATTTTAGTTGTAGACAGACACAATATCTTTATTTTATTTATTTATGTTTATGTGGTGTTGAAGATTGAACCCAGTGCCTCACACGGCAAGGCAGGTATTCTACTACTGAACTACAACCCCAGCCCTCTTCTTACCTCTTTTTTTTTTTTTTATATTTATTTGTTCTATTTAGGCTTACATGTTAACAGAGTACAATTTGATTCACTGCACATAGATAGAGGATAACATATCAATTCTCTAGTTGTAAGTTGTATAGAATCACAACATATATGCAGTCATACATAATGTTAGGGCTATGATGACCATCATATGCCACCACCTTTACTGTCCCTATGTCCCCTCCCCTCTTACCTCTTTTTAACCTTTCATAATTAAGGGATCTAAAAACAATGCCAAGTAACTTAAAATAGTGTCCTGATTCTTCACTAATTTGCCATGTGTGATCATGAGTAAATTAATTTTAGATCTAACCCTAGTATCATTAAAATATGCCAAATAAATCCCCACTGCCTACCTCCTAGGGAAAGAGTGAGTTTATGTTGAAATCAAAGAGCTTTTATGTCCTCTAAAGAGAATCTTTTGTAAAAATATGTTAGGGTCCAATACAACAGCAGAAGGAAATATGTGACCTTCCAAATTCCTAAGCCCATAAACCATACCACATGCAGTAACTCCTGTGGTTCAACATGTTAGTAGATAGTAAGAAAAGGAGGAACAGTACCTTTGTAAAGGCAATGGAAAACTAATAAAACTTCAGAGAACAGAGTAGGTATGTTCTCTCAAGGGTCAAGTACTCATTCCTACATCTTAAAACTCAGAAAAGCACAGGAGATAGCAGAATGAAAAGAGTAACAGTAATTCTGTGAAGGAATAAAAGATAGGAAAAACACTAACATTTTGGTGAAACCTTTCAGAAAAAGAAAAGAATTTAGGCTGGGGATATAGCTCCACTGCACAGTGCATACTTAGCATCCTGAGGCCTGTGTCTGATCATCGCACAAAAAAGAAAGTGAATTCAACCAGTAACAGGACTAAATATTCTAGAGTTCACTCTTCCCCCTAAAACATTAGGAAATTCAGGTTCAGTTCTACTCCTTCCTTCTCATTCTTAAGAACTCCCTAAGCCGGGCACGGTGGCTCAAGCCTGTAATCCCAGCACTTAGGGAGGCTGAGACAGGAGAATCGCGAGTTCAAAGCCAGCCTCAGCAACTGCGAGGTGCTAAGCAACTCAGTGAGACCCTGTCTCTACATAAAACACAAAATAGGGCTGGGGATGTGGCTCAGTGGTTGAGTGCCCCTGAGTTCAATAGCCAGTACCAAAAAAAAAAAAAAAAAAAAAGAACTCCCTAAAGGGCACATGGGCTGAGGTTCCTTTCTCTTTGGGAAATGGGTTTTCTAACAGCTGACAAATAGAATTGGGCCTGATGCCAAGAGTCAGAGTCCAACCATAATATTCTTTAAAGAATGGCATGCAATTGTCTTGTAAATCTCCTGGACAGTCACAGATCAGAAGCTGGCAAGGATGACGACATAGTTCTGATGGAATGTGTCTTATCTTAACCTTGAAGTTACAGATCTGCTCAGGAGCAGCAGTAAAAAATGAGAAATGCACTCAGACATCGGAGGGGACATAATTCTCTTTTAGACAGTGCGACCCAGTGTATTAGGGTCAAATGAAACACAAAGCCAGACAGACAATTTAAGGGCTAGAGCCTGGACCAGATAAAGCATCAAGACTGGTGGTTCACGCTGAGTTTGGGAGAAGGGAGCTTTCTGGTATGAGAAATGAGAATTGGCTGGCAGGATGATGGAGTGATTAAGGTAGAATCCTGATTCCACGACAACAGAGGAAGAGAGGAGAGAGGATGAGCCTCTGCAACCCTATCCTTGTGGAAATCTTCATGGGAAAGAGTGAGCAGCTTCTCAAGTTTCTAGAGTCTTTCAAGCAAGAAAGCTCCCAGTCCTTTCTTGAACACGGATAAAATTCTCTGGTAAAACAATTAACCACTATAGATAGACTGCAGCCCATAAAGACACAGAAAAAGAGCAGCCCCAGCAAACTTTCCTATGAACAATGCAAGGCAAATTCACCTTACAGGCCTCTGAATGCTAGAGGAGAACACCTAAACCAGGGATCTGGACAGAAGTAGGTCTTGGAAAATCATCAAAGAACTTTGTGGTCAGGCAGTTCAGAGCCCACATTCCAAGGCCCTGACAGGGGACTCTTAAAAGTTGAATCTTCCACCAAAGAAAAAAGGAAAGGAGGAGTAAGAAGATGAAGTAGATAGGAGAAGAAAAAAAGTCCATATATTATGCAGGTAAAAGAAAAAAATTTAAGAACTGTCCATCCCTAGCAATTACATAGCGATTATTACAACAAAGCTGGGGATTCCAATAGACATAAAGGCTAGCCATTGGCATTAACCGATCAATCTGAGAATCATAAAAACCACCCATCAGAGGTCTCTGGTATCTGTCTGCTCTAGTCCCTCTGTAACTGTTTTCGTTTTCTTTTTTGGTACTGGGGATTGAACCCAGGGACACTTAACCACTGAGCCACATCCCCAGCCCTTTTTTGTATTTTTTTTTTAAATATTTTTTCATTGTCAATGGACCTTTATTTTATTTATTTATATGTGGTGCTGAGGATTGAACCCAGTGAGTCACACATGCTAGGCAAGTGTTCTACCACTGAACCACAACCCCAGCCCTTTTTTTTGTATTTTATTTAGAGACACCCTCAGTGAGTCCTGTGACTGGCTTTGAACTTTTGATTCTCCTGCCTCTGCTACTATAACTTCTTTTCAATGCCAGCTGCCTCATGGCTTTTCTTAGATCTTGGTGTAGCACATTTTATTTACATCACCACTAAGAGAAAAAAGTACAAATAACAGAATTCTGGATCTTTCTCCTAGCTTTCTTTTTATTATTTAGAAAGAATGAAAACCAATGAATAAGCTGCTTCACTGATCTACTTCTGAAGTATTTAAAGGTAGGAATCAGACCAAAAGTCAAGATGCACAATAAATGAGCTCTCTTCATTTTAGAGGTTCAATATAAATTCTATTATACCCACAAAGTGGGCAAAATCCTCCAGAAAGCCATGGTTAAAAAACAAGGAAGGCAGGGGCTGGGATTGTAGCTCAGCGGTAGAGCGCTTGCCTCGCATTCGTGAGGCCCTGGGTTCGATCCTCAGCACCGCATACAAAGCAATGAAATAAAGACATTATAAAAAAAAAAAAAACAAGGAAGGCAGAGGGCATATGCAAAGTTCCCTATTACCAGGATTAATTAATTACTGATGAGTGGCTTCAGTTGGCCCAGACTTGATAAATTCCCAGTTCTCCCCTAAGGCTCTTGGGGAAAGACAGTAGTTTAGGGAAAGATTAAATTGTCATCCACAGCACTGTCTTCCAAGCGTCCTCTATATAGTCTTATTCAGCAAATAAAACAGATGAAAACAAACCAAATTTACAGAACCATATTAATCTGCTCTATGTTCTTTGCTCTTTATGGATAGTGAAAGTCCCAATGGTCTTAGGTATGTAACCCATACAGCATAAAACTAAAATATCCTCTATAAAGATGTTTTCTTGCACTGGATTTATGATTTCCAAAGTATTAACCATGTGGCACTTCAACAAAAAACACAGCACAGAGATGCACATTACAGCTGTCCTGGCTGTCTCAGATTTTGTTAAATGAGCTGATAACTATCACTCCACCTCCACCAAAAGTCCACAAGCACCCAATTCAAGAGGAGTTAAAAGCTTTTTAAATGTCTATTTAAGAGACTGGATTAGGAAAGAGTTGAGGAGGAAGATTAACTGTGGTCATTAACACTTCTATCATTAACAAGGCACATATAGACAACACAAACTTTATTAATAGAGAGGAGTATCTAGAGAGGAAATGCTCTCCCTTTGGCTAGCAAAGCTCCAGTTCATGATCCTTGAAAAATCAAGCAAATGGGATAGAGTGGCTGTAGCTGAGGTAGAGCACACTATTAGCATGTGGTGTGCAAGGTTCTGGGTTCCAACCCAAGCACCAAAAAAAATAATCAGGGACGAAGGCACTGCTTCAACCAGCTACTGTAAGGCAATGTATGCTATATGTTGATTATCCAGGCCTCCTGCAACAGTGAGCAAGGGAGTAAAGACCTTTTGTCCTTTTAGATTAAAACATACACATTTTAAGTGGATGTAAAGGCTGCTTTACAAATTACATTTGGCTGTAATGGACCACCATTATTTTATAAATGAACGTGTACTATAGAACTCAAATCTCAAAACTGCTTTATCAGTCTGGTAAATTGGTATATTTAGCAACAATAAACAAATTCTTATTATCTCATAATAATTTTATGAGTTTTTCTTTTCCTTTTATTAAAATCTACTCAATTTCTTCTCCCTAGTGTTGGTCCTGAAATTTAGTTAGGGCACACCTAAATCCAACCATTGGGCAAAAGGTTAGATATCCAACTGTTCCAAGATTTACGAGAAAGTAGAACTTGGCACCATTATGGGAAAATGTCTTCCAGATGGTGCTTTCCAACAACTCTCTCTCTGGATAAAACTCTGTACTAAACTCATCTCAAGGCACCCCATTCTCAGATGGGTGTTAATCTCACTCCTGTTCCTCTCTTAATTAAATGTGATGAAGCATGAACTTAAAGACCTTGTCACCTTCCACAAAAAACCTGGCAATCTCATTATAAATAAATCTTAAGAAAAAAGGGTAATAGCAATGTTTAGAATCTTACATTTACACATACCACGTTGGCAGATCATGCTCACAAAATATGAAAGGGTTAAAAGACAACTAAAATGCTTATCCCCCAATAAAATTATAATTATAAATCATTTTTCAAACATCAGCCATAAAATTAAAACTCACTCCTTACCCTGGTATTAGCTTGCAGTTTTTGGACATCAGCAGCTTAAGGATTATAAAGACCCCTTCAGGTCCTTTCAACAAATCATCTACTTTAAGAAAGAACCTACATTAAGAGAATTTTGCTTCTCAATACTCAGTTTAGTGAAGACATTCAAGAGACATAAAAACTAACTTGCATAACCATAAACTAAAATCTCTACAATCTCTTTAATGTCACTGTTGAGAAGATATTAGAATTTAAACCAATATACTAAAATCTGATTACTACATGCTGACAAGAAAGAAATTTTTATATAATTGGAATAACAAATATCTCAGACTATAAAACTTCTGGGAGTAAAAGAGTATTCCTTCAACATATGGCATGATTTTGTGCTTTGCCATCACCTTGGTGTATTTGCAACATGAATTATACTGAAGTTCATAGCCTACAATTCAGATAAATAAAATCAAACCAGTATTGAATTTTTCCCATCCCATACAAGGGTATCCTTGGCAGCTCCTGGGCCATCTATTATGATCCCAACCAATTTCACTCTGTGGCAATTTAAAAGCTGTAAAAAAATACATAATGGGTGATGACAGGAGAAACAAACCCACACCAGAAGTTATTGAACCTTGCAGGTCTTTGCAAGTGTCTCTATTGACATTTAAGTGTGAGTTACTATGCCACAATATCATAAAAGTGTGCTCTACACTTCAGATATATTGATAGTTAAATGCAAAGAAAGGCCACCATCAGATAAATGGCTAAAGGGATGGCCAATCTCAGACCACCCAGCTCTTCTACTGTTTTGACAGGTTACTTAAGCCAAGTAGGATTTTTCTTTTTGTCCAGTCTCCAACTACATTCCGAATTCAAATCCTATGCCAAAGGGATGATTAATGTAGTCATTCTGTTCCTTGCTCTAAAATTGTTTGGTTGGTTATGGAAATATTTATCGAGGGTCTAATAACTGCAGTCTACTCCAGTCTTCAATTTAAGGGGATTTTAAGTTTCTCCCTTAGTTAAGTCAGCACCGGTTAGCACCTTAAACGGCTGTTACAAAAAAGCTACTTAATAGGCAAATTGTTAACAGCCCTATTTAGAACTTGGAATAAATAGGTGTGGAAGATCACTAAATATCAAATTGGAAAGTTCACATTAACATTAAGGACAAGCCGGGCGCAATGGCACAAGCCTATAATCCAAGCACTTAGAGAGGCTGAGAGAGGAGAATTGTGAGTTCAAAACCAGCCTAAGCAATGGCGAGGTGCTAAGCAACTCAGTGAGACCCTGTCTCTACATAAAACACAAAATAGGGCTGGGGATGTGGCTCAGTGGTCGAGTGCCCCTGAGTTCAATCTCCAGTACCAAAAAAAAAAAAAAAAAAACATTAAGGACATTAGTTATTTGCCCCACGTATTTCATAGGTCTGTTGTGGGAAAAAGAAAATATTTTAGTTTTGGAGTTTTCTTTGTGGGATGTTTTTAAACCACAAATTTCATTTCCTTAACAGATATAAGGCTAGGGAGTTTCTGTATTTAAGTGAGCTTTGGTAGTTTTTCTTTCCAGGAAGTGATTAATTTCACTAAGACATGGAATACAGTGCCATAGTTTTTCATACTACTAAGCTATATCCCTAGCCCTTCCCATTTATTTGAGACAGGGTGTTGCTAGAATTGCCCAGGCTGGCTTTGAACTTGTGATCTTCCCACCTCAGCCACCCCAGTTCTAGGATTATAGGCATGTACCACTGTACTTGGCTTATTACCTTTTTTATCATCTGTAGTATTGGGAATGGGGGTTTAGCTCGGTGATAAAGATCTTACTTGGCCTCAATCCCCAGTACCACAAAAGGAAAAAACAAACTAAACTAAACATCTGTGGGAATCAATAGTGATACCCATCCTCTTATTCCAAATATTGGTAGTATCTTTTTTTTTTAAAACAGGAATTGCTAAATGGCCTTTAGTGGTCCTCTTGCTTCAGCCTCCCGAGTATCTGGGATTATAGGCAATGTGCCAACATGCCTGGCTAGTCATCTGTCCATCTTTCCTGATTTACCTCAAAGAACTAACTTTCTGATCTTCTCAAAGAACTTTCAGTTCATTATTTTCTTCTTTTCTAAAAATATTTCAATAATTACTGCTTTTATTTTTACTACTTTTCTTCTGCCTACTTTGGATGAATTTTGGTTTGTTTGTTTTAGATAGGGTCTGTGTTGCCCAGGCTGGCTTTGAACTCCTGGACTCGAGATCCTCCTGGCCTAGTGCAGTGGCACAGGCTTGTAATCAAAATACAAAAAAGGGCTGGGGATGTGGCTCAGTGGCTATGCAACCCTGAGGTCAAACCCTGGTACCAAAAAAAAAGGAAGGGGAGAGATCTATCCTCCTGCCTGAGCCTCCCAAGTGGCTAAGACTACAGGCTCTGAGGATACTTGGGATTTATTTTTTTCTAAATATTTTTTAGCTGTCAATGGACCTTTATTTTATTTATTTATATGTGGTGCTGAGAATCGAACCCAGTGCCTTACACATGCTAGGCAAGTGCTCTACCACTGAGCCACAACCCCAGCCCAATACTTAGGATTTAATTTTCTCTTTTTCTAGGGCTTTAAGGTGGAAACCAAATCAAGGACTTTAGATCTGCTTTTGCAGTTAGGTACTTACTGCCTTTAGTTTTCCCCTCAGCACTGCTTTAACTGGATTTCACATTTGGATATGTCATGCTCTCACTTTCATTCAGTTCAAAATATTTTCTAATTTTCTTTGGGATTGTATATTTGTGTTATGAGGGATCAAACTCTAGGCCGTGTACATGTTAACCTCACATTCTACCACTGAGCTATATCCTCAGTCCATGAGTTTCTCTTTAATTCTTGGATTACTTAGAAGTGTATTATATAGTTCAAAATATTTAGGGACTTTCCAGATGTCTTGTTACTGACTTCAAACTTAATCACAACAATTAAAAAACAAACTTCACATGGGTAGGGATGTAGCTCAGTGATGAGTTCTCACCTAGCACATATGCAGCTTTGATCCCCAGCGCTACAAAAACCAAAAGAAGATATAGTGTACACACTAAATCTTTTGAATTTGAGACTTGTCTTATGACCCCGGGTCAGTCTGTTTAGGTAAGTGTACTGTGTATATTTGATAAGTCTTCTGCTATTCTGTGAACTATTCTACAAATGTCATTATATGAAGTCTTCTACTTCCCTATTGATCTTTCTACTTGTCTTATCAATTAGCAAAGTATTGAATTTCCAAATATAATTACAGATTTCTATTATTTCACTTTTTCCTTCATGTATCTTGAAGCTTTTATTATCAGCTGTATAAACACAGGATTGTTACCTCCTCTTAAACTGATTCCTCTATTACCTACCTGCTGTTATTTGCCCTATCTCATAGGTCTTTTGTTAAAAAAAAAGGACAAGAAAACATTTGGAAAATATATAGGACATATAAGGTAAAATGTTTAATAACGGAAGTTAAAAATAACTTTAATAAATTTTCTGAATTATCTCTAAGTTTTATCTATGCTTGTCTCCAGCTACTCATATAAATGAAGTTTGCCTATGTTTTATCAGATCTTCAGACATAATTTACTGTTGTAAAATACTGAACAAATTAGCAGTACATTACCCTCCACAACTCCCTGTGAGGTGAGCCTTACTGATTTAAGGACAAAAAAAAGGCACATGGAGTTCAAGGATTTGCCTCTGAAACTAAACTTCAAGATTTCCCAGCCTGTTTGTTGACCTCTTTAGCACAGGGCGTTTTATTCCGACATAATTATGCCCGCTGGCTCAGATATGAACTTGCTTTATTCTAAGAAACATAGATTATGATCAGAGAAATACTTGAATTCAATTTGGTTCCTCTGCTCCATGGGAGAAATAAATAATGTGTTATAAAACTTGATCTTAAAACAGTCCTTTCAAGTATACCATCTCTCTCGATCTCATGCTTGTTAGTATCCTTCCTAGCCACGAAGCACAACAGAACAGGCACATAGTAAGTCTGAAGATTAAAACTGCATGTGAAATTTTTTTCCTGTCCATGACCTAGTTTCAGATAGAAAAATCTGTCAGTGTTTAATTTAGATGAACTACTATTACTGGGAAATTCAAACTATATAGCCCTTAGCCTCACTAGGAAGAGGGTGAAAATGACCTGGTTAGTCCCTTACACCCTCTGTAAAAGAATCTTTTCTTTAAAAAGGTTTAAACACAAGTACAGGTTTATTATCCTGTGTTAATGTCTTGGGGAGTTGACAATCAGCCACCAAGTCAGTCTTTTGTCTTGCAAGTCCGAGGAAAGAATACCAAAGGACTACACTGGCCCAAATGTTAGAATAAGTTCGGTTTTTTTTCCCCAATGTGACATACACTTTTTGAGTCATCTTTTTTTAGAATAGGTTCTTGATTGGCATTTATATTATTGGCATAAAAAAAATAAACTCCAGCCGGGTGCGGTGGTGCATGCTTGTAATCCCAGCACTTTGGGAGGCTGAGACAGGAGAATGGCAAGTTCAAAGCCAGCCTCAGCAATGGCGAGGCGCTAAGCAACTCAGTGAGAACCTGTCTCTACATAAAACACAAAACAGGGCTGGGGATGTGGCTCAGTGGTCGAGTACCGAGTTCAATCCCCAGTACCAAATAAATAAATAAATAAACTCCAAGATGACTTAGGAGCCACTTCATAAGTTTTAGTCTCAAAAATCATTGGCTATCACTTATCCCAACTCCAGACCAGAGGGCAAAGAGCTCCCCCAATATGCCACTAGTTAATGGCAGAAATAGGACAAGAACCAAGGTTTCTGAGCCTTTTTTCATTTGCCTTTCATTTTTAAAAAAATAACCTTTTCTTTTTTGAAGTAGGTCAAGTTTATCTGCACAGGGGTTAGGGAAGCAAGGTATAGTGGTCCAAACAGTGGTCCCCCAAAAGAGATTCAATTCCTAACTCCACAAATCTATATAGCAAAAGATGTGATTAAAAGATCTGAAAGAATATGTGAGAGCTAAAAATAAAAAAGGAAAAAAAGGTGGGGTCTCTCATGAAAACAGAAGGGAGACTAGAAGAGTAGAGAATGTGGGCCAGGGGAGGAGATCGAGGGAAAGGGAAAGATGGGGGAACAATATATTATATTGTGTACATGTTCCAATATGTAACCATGAATCCCACTATTATGTATAATTATAAGGCACCAATAAATATATAAGAAAAAAGATCTGAGATAAATTAGTCCTGATCGTCTGGCCTTAAATGCAATCTCACATGTATTCTTATAAGAGAGAGGCAGAGGCAGTTCTGAAATAAACAAACAAGACAATGTGAAAACAGAGCAGAGGAAGATGAGTCCATTAAGTCAAGGAATGGTAACTACCACCAGAAACTGCAAGAGGCAAGGAACAGACTCTTCCTTGGAGCCTCCACAAGGGGCTCAAAACCTTGACTGTAGACTTGTGGACTCTAGAAATTGTGAGAATCAATTTTTTGCTGCTGTTTGGGATTTTCTGTTTTGTCTTTCTGGGGTACTGAAATTGATCCCAGGGGCCCTCTACCACTGAGTTGTATCCCTACACCTTTTTCTTTTTAGAGCTACATCCCCAGCCCTTTCTATATTTTATTTTGACATCAGGTCTCACTAAGTTGCCAAGGTTGACCTCAAACTTGTGATCCTCTTGCCTCAGCCCCCAGAGTAGCTGGGATTACAGGTGGGCACCATGGTGCCCAGCTAAATTCCTATTGTTTTAAGCTACCAGGTTCTGTAGTGGGATGTTGTTGGAGCCACAGGAAGCAAACAGTGGAAGTAAAATTTTTTAAAACACAAACTGGGAAGCTGTGCGTGCAGTTTAGTGGGAGAGTGCTTGCCAACATGTGTAAGGCACTGGGCTTGACATCCAACCCCGGGTGGGGGGACACACCACCATAAATTGGGGTTGGGGACCTGAGATGTAACTCAGAGGTAAGAGCATGTATTCAAAGCCCTGGTTCATTCCCCAATACACACCCCATTATCACCTGGACATACATAAAACCATGTAATGATTCAAAAAGAACTGTGCTTTACTTAACCCAAAGAATAACTAAAACCTTTAATCCCTCATTTCAAAGGGTAAATTGAGGCAACCACAGGATCCAAGTTGCCCCAAAATAAATTGGCAGACCTGAGAATGAGAAGACAAACTCAGAGGTCTAATATTTACATAGCTGCTAACAAGAACAGTGTAGGTTTTTCCACAAACACACGAGCTGGTTAAGGTCCTGGACAGACTAAACATAGACAGCAGTTGTCGCTGTGGGTGTTCTGCCAGCACAAGTGTAAAGTTGTCATCAGAAATGAATATGTGGCTTCAAATGGCTTACAGAAATCCAACAAATGTGCATCTTGAACTCTGCATAAGCCAACTCTTCTTAGGACGACCTGGACTTCTTCCTATTAGTACAATGATCAGTTAAAATCACCTTCTATGAGCAAGAAAGGAAAATCAAAGTCTGTTAGTAACAAGAGATGACTGCCCAGAGTCCAAGTTCATGAATAAAAATGTATAAATACCTATACTGAATCCAATGGTAACCACATTAATATTTTGCTTTTAAAATCAATATCCATAGCACAGCTTTAGGCCCAATTTCAGGTAATCCAAATGAAAATAAAAATAGGCCAAGTGAAAGAACAAAATAAAAGTTAAACATGCTTTACCAGGTGAACTTATTAAATGATTCTAATAAATTATAGAAATTATGCTATGATTACAAATATGCCTTAAAAAAACAAAAACAAACAAACAAACAAAAGGAGCTGCGGGGGAATGACAGAGTATCCTGGCTTAGCATGCAAGAGGTTCTGGCGGGTTTAAATCTCCAGCACCGAATATAAATACTAGTCTTCCTCAGAAACCTTTGCACCCTGAGTAACAAACCATTCTGTTTTCTAAAATACTGAAAATCTTTAAAAGGCTCTGAAAATCTCCAAAATTTTCTTAGACATTAAAAAAAAAAAAAAAAACAGTCATTTTAGATGTATATGCTTTCTTTCTCTCCCAATTACCATCCTGCTTACCTAAGACTCTGATACAGCTAGACATGGTAGTGGCACAAACATGTAATCCCAGCAACTCCAAAGGCTAAGACAGGAGGATGGCAAATTCTGTACTATGTATATAGAAGCCTTCTACTTATTAGTTTTCAGACGGACCAGTGAAGATGTGTTATTTTCTCTTTTAGTAAATAATCCTTTTAGGTTTGGTTGCAATAGTAGGCCTCTAAACTGTAAGTGCAAGTACTTTATTTTTTTTTTTTTTTTTTATTTTTTTTTTTTTTTTTTGGTATCAGGGATTGAACTCAGGGGCACTCAACCACTGAGCCACATCCCCAGCCCTATTTTGTGTTTTATTTTAGAGACAGGGTCTCACTGGGTTGCTTAGCGCCTCATCATTGCTGAGGCTGGCTTTGAACTCGAGATTCTCCTGTCTCAGCCTCCCAAAGTGCTGGGATTACAGACCTGCGCCACGGCGCCTGGCCAAGTACTTTAACTTTTGTTAACAGAGGCCCAACACTTTGTATTATTGCAGAGTAGTTTTAAGTTAACAACCCCACCAGATTTTCCAAGGCAAAGTATAAGTTTAGTTAGGATTTTCCATATGATAGTCTGAGAATTTCAATGAAAATTCATCCACTAAAATCTAACACAGAGAAATGTTCATCAAACCTACAATCTCATTGGAAGATATTTTATAATAATACAAGCAATTTTTACTTGCACAACTAGAAATGCCCAATTCACATGCTAAAATCTTTCAAGGTAAGCCGGGGCAGTGGCGCAAGCCTGTAATCCCAGCACTTAGGGAGGCTGAGATAGGAGAATCTCGAGTTCAAAGCCAGCCTCAGCAATGGTGAGGAGCTAAGCAACTCGTGAGACCCTGTCTCTACATAAAAACACAAAATAGGGCTGGGGATGTGGGTCAGTGGTCGAATACCCCTGAGTTCAATCTCTGGTATAAAAAAAAAATTTTAAGGTAAAAAACATGGATAAAAATACCAAATAAGGGACCACCAATGAATTTGTTTATAAATTCAGGTAGCTGGGACTGGAGATGGGAGAAATTCACTCGGAGAGTAATCTAACGTGCTATGATTTGGTTGCCCATTCTTCAGATCAAGATTCCCCCAAGCCCCCCAAAAACCTGTGGTCTATAAATAGTTGTGAAATCAGTTCAGTGCAAACTCATCTGTTTTTTGTTTTGTTTTGTTTTTGGTACCCCAAAGTGCTGGGATTATAGGCCTGAGCCACCATGTCCAGCCTGAACCTGATCTGGTTTTAAAGAAAATGAAATATATTGTAGATGAGAAAGTGCCGGTGTTCTTTGCACCTTTGTTTGGTGAAACTTGTTTCAATGTGTATACAGGATCAGTGTAAAATCTACTTCTTACTCAGTCAAGGTCAAAAGAGAATTTGAGACTGATCCAAAAAAATCCCAGGAAAAGTCCAAATCACTTAAGTCAGGTGAAATATAGTGCTCCATTACCAGTGTCACTCCCTCAACACCTCACTCATCATCTCCAGCCTTTCTAATTTCCAACTGGTAAAATATTTTGGAGAAAATCAACTCTAGCATTCATCATTTTAGATCAAGATTGTATTCTTCTTTTTATTGTTCTTGTTTTTTTGGTATTCCTTTCAAACCTAAATAAACCAAGGATAAATCTCCTTAACCCAGTACCACTTTAGTCTTCGAAGCTCAGCAACTGCATTATTAGCATAACCTATAAATAGGTTTATAACTAGTAGTATACATTTATCCTTTTGCAAGCACCTGTTAACATGGAAATTACTCCTCCGTTCATTATAAGCCTCACTGAAATTGTGTTTTTTGCACAAAACTGTAAAGGTCTCTAATCCTAAATTTATTCATATACAGTTGATTTTATTAGCATTTAAATATTTTCCCCTTGACTCTACATTAACCAGTGAACATTAAAGTATTAAGATTGATATAGCCAGATGAGATACCTCAGGCCTATAATCATAGAATGCTTACAAGTCTGAGGCCAGTCTCAACAATTTAGCCGAGACCTTCAGCAATTCAGCAAAACCTTGTTTCAAAATAAAAAAATAAAAAGGACTGGGGACATAGCTTAGTAGTAAAGTGCCCCTGGGTTCAATCCCCAGTACAAAACACACACACACACACACACAAAGGATTCTGATACGGCCAGCATGTAATAAAAAATTATATCTCCCCCCAACAGAAGATAGAGGCAGTAATCCACTTCCAAGGAAATCTAACCAAAAGGCAATGAATGGTGATCCAGGTGATGGATGGTTCTTCCCTCCCCAACACCCTCCTTAAGCAACTTCTTTTTTAACCCCAAACCATACATCCTCAAAGAACAGCAGAAGGGCTTGAGAAATCTTTAATGCTGTAAAGAAAGGAAATGCTTTAATGCTGGGAGGAAAGTTCCTCAGTAGAAGAGACCAAGATAAAAGCACAAAGGACATAGAGAACAGAGGTAATGAGAAATATGTGATGACTAGAAATACAAAAAACATCTTTTATTTAATTTTAATGACAAATTATGATTTTTATTTAATTTTAATAATAAATTATCCCTGAAAAGATTTAAACATTACAAATCCAATCTGCCTCGATCCCACTGTGTCACATTCAGATATGTAGCCTTTCAAAACTTTCTCTATGGACCTACAGACATATCTATTTGTCCGTGAAAATATGATTATGATGCAAATGTCTTGGATGCCTTCCATAAAGGTACATGAAGATTTATTCTATTTGTTCTAATATTTTAATAGTCTTGTGAACAAGTAAGTCAAGTCTAAAGACTCCCCATTCCCCCAAAATTAAAGTGGTAGATGTGTGATGTACCGAGGTGGGGAAAACATTTTCCCTAAAAGCTGTATGGGATGGAAACCTAAAGGTTTCACTAGATTAGTCATTATGGATAATGTCCATCCCCACACACCATCACAGGTATTGAATTCCAAGTCACAACTCCCAGTCTAAGAACTCCCTCTTTTGGAGTGCATGTCCGCCTATTGGCTCCGGACTTGGCCCATACACTTAACTGCCCGACTCCCGCGCTCCTCAAAGGAGTCAAACCGCTGTCTCTGGGAGAAGGCCAACCTACCGCGCGCTTCGCCCTCATTGGCTCAGTAAGACGCTGCTCAGGAAGGGAACACCCGCCTCCCACATTCCGATGGCCCAAGCGCCGATCAGTCGGCAGCTTGAGGAAGACCCAATTGGCCTATACACTTGCCAGTCAAATTCTTCGGCTGCACAGCTCCAAAGAACCTGCAGGGATAAAATATCCCGCCCCCTGTTCTTCTATTGGTTGGCCCGATGCATCGTTGCCCTTTCACTATCCCCCCACCCCGCAGTCCATTCATTTCACACAATAACGGGCCCAAACCCAGCCGGTTCAAGATCTCGTATGCGCAGACAAGACTCTCTTCCACTTACCCGGGATCGAGAGTGATCACTCACACTAACGTCTGCCCTGTTCCTCTGTAGTGGGGCCGAACCACAAGCCACCGCTGCCGCCGCCTTCTGCGCAACGCCAACCGCCCGCCAAAACGGATCCTTCCTTGCGCCTGCGCAACCAATCCTGGAACTGGACCCTTTCTCCGCCCATAACGCCTGCGCAAAACAGGACACAACTCCCGCCACTACGCAGGCGCCATAGGTTCACCGACTTCTCCCGCCCGCCATTTCACGTGTTCCAAGCGGCAGGCGGAACTTCATAATACGCCTGCGTAAACTCGCCATTTTACTACACATGCGCTCTGTAAGTAGTGGCTACAAAAAGTTTTTACAGGCTACTTATATAATTTATAGTACTAATCATGTTTTGTCAAGCGAAGTGAATGTAATATATGGTGTGTGGAGAACGAAAAAGGCATTTACAAACCCTGAGTATATTCAAATATGAATGATCGGCGGGCTAGCCAATCAGACTGATTAAGAGTAGCGTAGCTTAGGAACCAATGGACTTCAGGGGGCAGGGCTTGTATAGAACGCCCAAACGGATGACGTTGCACAGCAGTACGGCACCACAGACCAATAGTAGGAGGAAGTTATTCTAGACACCCAATCAGAGCTTTGGAGGGGCGGAGTCTGCCAATGCCGAAAGCGAGGAGGCGGGATAAAAGGACGAGGCTGAAGGTAGGCTGGTAGATACGTTCGTTAGCTTACTCCTTTCTGCCTGTGGACGCCGCCGAGAAAGCATCGTTGAAGTCTCTCTTCCTGCCGCCGTCATGTCTAAATCAGAGGTGGGTTAGACACTCTTTGAAACTGGGACTTCTTTCTCGCCCCTTGTGAGTTCGGTGATATATTACGTGGTTTCGCGGCTTGCACCAGCGCTTTCAGCAGTTTCTTCGGTCGCTGCCAGGGCCTACTCCCAAAGTTGAGGTCGCCATTTTGTTGTCCTCGTCGTCGCCATGAGGCCGCTGTCCGCTAATCATTAATTATCACGCCGGGTTCGTTACTGGTGGCAAAACTTGTAGACACGTACGGCCTGTTTTTGCTTTGTGTTATGGCGAGTTTCTTAGAGTTACTAGTATCTTACTAACTGTGCACCCCCTCGCCTATTCCTTTTGTTGCGCGTGCGTCCGGAGTAGGGGCGCATGCGCTCGGTGGTACCAGCCCTCAACACACTACCACCACCCCCGGTGATGGGGAGAAGCACGTGGCTTGTTGGTTGGGGCTTGAACGAACAATAAGTTACATGTACTTTGGTGTCCGGTTTTGTTTGCCCTAAATGGAAGCGTCCGTGTTATAACCCCACTTAAACACGTTTTCCCCCCACTCTAGTCCCCTAAAGAGCCCGAACAGCTGCGGAAGCTATTCATCGGAGGGCTGAGCTTTGAAACAACTGATGAGAGTCTGAGAAGCCATTTTGAGCAATGGGGAACACTCACGGACTGTGTGGTAAGATTTGTAAGGGACAAAAGGCAGGAAAACTGAGTTGATTTCCTTGGCTTATCCTGATACTATTGTCCGAATGTTTTGAGAAGGTGATTAGATACAGAACAATGGTTAGAAATAACGTGGCCAAGGGACTGGCTTTGTTCTTTACAAAGCTACCTCTTAAATCTACAGTAGTGGGAAACTGAATAGCTTTGTATACAGTATTGGTGTAGAGTTTCTTCATATCGTTAAAATAGAAATGACATTACCTTGTGAAGTTGGACTGTGTATTAAATGAATTAACTCGGTTTGCAGGTAATGAGAGACCCAAACACCAAGCGCTCCAGGGGCTTTGGGTTTGTCACTTATGCCACTGTGGAAGAAGTGGATGCAGCCATGAATGCAAGACCACACAAGGTGGATGGGAGAGTTGTGGAACCAAAGAGAGCTGTCTCAAGAGAAGTGAGTACTCTCCACTCCCCCAAATACTCATTTGGAGGTGTGCTACTGATGATTTCAAATTTGGGGGTGTTCTAAGCTTTTTAAGAAACTATCTGGAGGCAGCTGGGCGCGGTGGCTCAAGCCTGTAATCCCAGCACTTAGGTAGGCTGAGACAGGAGAAGTTCAAAGCCAGCCTCAGCAACGAGGAGGTGCTAAGCAACTCACTCAGTGAGACCCTGTCTCTACATAAAACACAAAATAGGGCTGAGGATGTTGCTCAGTGGTTGAGTACTCTTGAGTTCAATCCCCAGTACCAAAAAATACATATATATATTATCTGGGGATAGATTTTGTTAATCTAAACTGACTTAAGTGAATTTTCTCCTGTTAGGATTCTCAAAGACCAGGGGCCCACTTAACTGTGAAAAAGATCTTTGTTGGTGGCATTAAAGAAGACACTGAAGAACATCACCTACGAGATTATTTTGAACAGTATGGGAAAATTGAAGTTATTGAAATCATGACTGACCGAGGCAGTGGAAAGAAAAGGGGCTTTGCTTTTGTAACTTTTGATGACCATGACTCTGTGGATAAGATTGTCAGTAAGTAACACAATGGTAACATTTACCGAGGCTCCTAAGATCCATGTGAATTGTCAATCTAAGATTAAATTTCTTTATCTTTAAATTTTTTTAGTTCAGAAATACCATACTGTGAATGGCCACAACTGTGAAGTGAGGAAAGCCCTGTCAAAACAAGAGATGGCTAGTGCTTCATCTAGCCAAAGAGGTACATTTATTACCTAATTACAACATAGAGGTAATTCTGAGTTATTGTAAGCAAATATGTGATTTAACACTTAAAAATATTTTTCTCTTAAGGTCGAAGTGGTTCTGGAAACTTTGGTGGTGGTCGTGGAGGTGGTTTTGGTGGAAATGACAATTTTGGTCGTGGAGGGAACTTCAGTGGTCGTGGTATGTACTGTTGTCTAAGGCTTAGTGAAAATTGACAGTGCCCATATAATTGCATTGCTCTAGATGATGTCCTTTTTGCAACCCATAGTAGTTACTACTGGCCTACATTTCCAGTTACAATTTATCTAATTGTGGTTCTGGCTTGTAACTAAAAGTTAATTTTTAGTAGGCAATTAACATACTATACACCAGGTATGAAACTTTCATTACAGGTGGCTTTGGTGGCAGCCGTGGTGGTGGTGGATATGGTGGCAGCGGGGATGGCTACAATGGATTTGGTAATGACGGTAAGTTTTTAGACAAATATGTAATTAAAAATTTCTGGCAACCTTTACCTTTAGAATAGGCTGGTAGAAACTAAAACTCTAGTGCATGACAAACTCAACTTGGCCCATAACATGCATGCTGTAAGGAAGCTGTTAGCTGTTAAATTTGCACCAGTTTTTATTGTTAAATACTTTTGTCTTATTGAGAAGAATTGTATTCTTGTAGGTGGTTATGGAGGAGGCGGCCCTGGTTACTCTGGAGGAAGCAGAGGCTATGGAAGTGGTGGACAGGGTTATGGAAACCAGGGCAGTGGCTATGGCGGGAGTGGCAGCTATGACAGCTATAACAACGGAGGAGGCGGAGGCGGCTTTGGCGGTGGTAGTGGTAGGTATCCAGTGATCCAAGTACTTGGTGTGATAGCTAGATTAGACTTTTAGAGTTTATGCCTGTATTGGAATTTGGAGCTCTTAAAGCATTGTGTGGTACACTGCATGGTACATTTAAAACAAGCTTGCTGTGCTACCTCCTCCTGGCTTTAAGCTGGGGCCGCCTCGCTCCTGTATAAGTAGATTGGTATGTGGATAGTGGTGTCTTTGAGTTAGATAAGCAGTAGTACCGTGGCAGGATACATAGTTTTGAACCAATTTTGGGACTTTAGGCACTTGGTTGATTTATCCACGAAGCTTGTATTTGCACTGACTGGCCTTGGATGTGGAAGAGAGGCCTTAAGACTGGAGAGTGCTTAAATGCAACTAGGAAAAATTGTGTTGTGGTGAGTTGAGCTGATGTGTTTTGAATGCCTTGCCCAGAGAATAAAGGATTTGGAGCCACCAGTTTGGGAGGAAGGAAGGCAGCTAATATATAACCTCTTTTAATTCTGAGTACTAAGCAGAATTGGGTACTATCAGTCATCTTCCCCAAGTAATAGACAAGTCCCTCTTTCATTCCTAGGAAGCAATTTTGGAGGTGGTGGAAGCTACAATGATTTTGGCAATTACAACAATCAGTCATCAAATTTTGGACCCATGAAGGGTGGAAACTTTGGAGGCAGAAGCTCTGGACCTTATGGTGGTGGAGGCCAATATTTTGCCAAACCACGAAACCAAGGTATTATTATGTATTTGTAACATTAGTTGATCTCATAGGACTACCAATTTATTGCTAAAAATGGTAAGGAGTTATCTTTTCAAGGTGGTATATGTGTAGACACTGAAAGGCTAATTCTAAAAATTTAAGCAATTCGCAATCTAATTGTAAAACTCAGATGACCTCTCCACACCATTGTCACTTTAGTTGAGTCATTTTAATAGCTATTTCTTCTTTGAACATCTTATGACCTCAAATGTAAAAGCATTATTAACTACACTGGTATTTCCTAAACATTAATAAACAAGTTTTTCTTTCAGGTGGCTATGGCGGTTCCAGCAGCAGCAGTAGCTATGGCAGTGGCAGAAGGTTTTAATACTGCCAGGTAAGTTAAGCACCTTTTTATGTGTTGACTTAATTTTTATAATTGCTGGTGAACCCAGTAACCCTAATATAGCTGAGCAGTGCAACATAGTTAACATTATAATTGCAGTAAATTGTGGATGTTAAGTTAATATTCAGATTAGCAAAATTTGTGGGAAACAACTTGCTATTGGATTATAGCCTTGAGTCTTAATATGTTTAGATTAACAACTTTATTCCATATTGTTCAACAGGAAACAAAGCTTAGCAGGAGAGGAGAGCCAGAGAAGTGACAGGGAAGCTACAGGTTACAACAGATTTGTGAACTCAGCCAAGCACAGTGGTGGCAGGGCCTAGCTGCTACAAAGAAGACATGGTTTAGACAATACTCATGTGTATGGGCAAAAAACTCGAGGACTGTATTTGTGACTAATTGTATAACAGGTTATTTTAGTTTCTGTTCTGTGGAAAGTGTAAAGCATTCCAACAAAGGGTTTTAATGTAGACTTTTTTTTTTTTTGCACCCATGCTGTTGATTGCTAAATGTAATAGTCTGATCATGACGCTGAATAAATGTGTCTTTTTTTAAATGTGCTGTGTAAAGTTAGTCTACTCTGAAGCCATCTTGGTAAAACTTCCCCAACAGTGTGAAGTTAGAATTCATTCAGGATGATGCCAGGTTCAGAAACCTTGGTGTAGTTGTGACCTTCTGAAGTTCACC
The DNA here is from genome assembly GCA_028644305.1 of Xerus rutilus. Taxonomy (NCBI): domain Eukaryota; kingdom Metazoa; phylum Chordata; class Mammalia; order Rodentia; family Sciuridae; genus Xerus; species Xerus rutilus. The sequence goes on along the minus strand of CM053403.1, from coordinate 56,501,451 downwards.
ATTGAAAAGGTCACCCAAGCAGTCATGGAATTATTTGGTTATAAAAATGATTTGTTGGCACATCCTATGCAATACCTAAATTGAATAATGGTACCAGATAAATAATAGATGGGAATGAAGTTTGTGTATCATCCATTATCATGTGTAATCAATAAACGATTTAATTCTCTTGAA
>CM053403.1:56480771-56500777 GCA_028644305.1 Xerus rutilus | reverse complement strand
TAGTTGTGACCTTCTGAAGTTCACCATTGAAAAGGTCACCCAAGCAGTCATGGAATTATTTGGTTATAAAAATGATTTGTTGGCACATCCTATGCAATACCTAAATTGAATAATGGTACCAGATAAATAATAGATGGGAATGAAGTTTGTGTATCATCCATTATCATGTGTAATCAATAAACGATTTAATTCTCTTGAATGGAATGAAAACTGTATGGATTTGGGACTGGCAGAGATTTGTACTTTTCCTACCCACTACCCCGATAAATGTTGAATGCTATCACAATGCAAGTTCAAAGCTCTGCCAGAATAGAAACCAGTTGCTGGCTAGTGCCATCCCTCTAGTCCACAGATTTAGAAGTGTTTGGGAGACCTTTGATAAAATAACAAAAACCAGTAAGAATTTTAATTTACATGAAAATAGGCTTACATTAAAGGAAAACTGCAGTTTTGCTGGGGCGTGGTTGGGTGGGTCTCAAAGGGTTTACATTCTGTATTAACCCAGTTACCTGCAGGGTAAAACTAGAAATAATGTGGAGCCATGTTTTCTATGTAATTTCATGTTAACTGCAGTTTTCCTTTAAATACAAACACAAAGGTAACACAATCATCCTAAGGTGTTAATTGTATAGAGATTCCAAATAGACCCAGTAATTGTTTGTGCATAGATCCTTTTGAGCCTTCCCTTTGGTACCCTCTCAATTTCAGTGCCATTGTACCTAGTAGCATAGATACTTGTTTACACAATAGGACTGTATATTCCATCCCATGGGTGTGTTACTTGGAAGTTCTGGGGAGGAGGAGGGTGGTGGTGGTGGGTGGGAGGGGGTGGGGGTGGGGAAGCATGGATGATAGTTCCATGATACTGGCTGAGTTTGCAATAGCAGGTGGAACCTTAACTATTGAGGGAGTTTGCAGATACCTCAGGATTCGTGACAATGCCTTTAAAGATCCAGGAGATGTTCAGCTACTAGGAACTGCTAGCAAGTATAGCGCGAATGGCTCCGAGCTCAGACACTCTGCAGCTGAGAGTAGACACTTGTGGTATGTGGAGTACAGATAAGCCAGGGGCAGGCCACGGCACGCTCCATGAAAGCTAGGAGGGAGTGAAGTTTCAGTGATCATCGCAAGGAAGGAGGCAGTCAAGAGTAAGGCACACCTGACTCTTAGGACTAGCAGTCAGAACCAGGAGGAAAGGTTTTATTGCTATGCTGGTAGGTAAGAACAGATTTTACTTACATCCATTAGTAACCTAAAATCCAGTTTTCTGTTGTATTCTCCTTAATAAATTGAGCCCAAACTAGTCCAGTTAAGCTGCATTTGGTTTTTCTGGAGATGAATTGTCTTAACACCCTGCTCTTTGGCTCCCAATTGAAGGAAGTGAGCACATTAAATTTTTTATTGTGAGGGTATATTTTTGCCCTGTAATTTTATTACCTTCCTTTCACCCATTTCTTTAAAAAACAGTGGCTCAAAGTAATGATTAGAATCCTTTCCCCAAAATGGTGGGAGGTTGGGTGGACTTTTAATGGGAGGTGGGAGGTATAGCTTGAAGATGGGACTTGGTCTCAGAAAAGAGTTTGTTCTAAAAGGTTGTTTACTTTTCTAGGAGGAATCTGCTACTACAGTCTTACCAGCTCAGTTTTTTAAAAAACAGAAACTTCTGTCCAAGTTTATTGCTAAAAGGTAAGTTTTAACAATCAGGAGCACTTAAACATTTCCAGATTAAGAATGAGAAGTTGCATCTTAGACCAAAACAAAATTTCATAATGTCCAATTGTTTGTAATCAGCAAATTTATTGAAGCAACTAAGTGTTATCAGTAATGAGCGGATTTAGTTGTAGAGCCTTTCTACTCTGCTTATGTAAATACTGATAATCTTTTTTCTTTCTGCAGGAACATCCTTGTGAGGACAACCTTTATCTGAGTCGCTGTACTTCATTCTCACTGCCATGCAGTTGATTTTTGGCTGCTCTGCAGCTCTGTAATCATTCAATTTTGTGAGTGAGTTTTCTAATAAACTGGGGTGTTTTTTTTACCTTTTGTTTCTTGTTTTCCTTGTCTCCTCTGTTTATAGTAAAGGACCTGATGCTGCAATCTTTGAAACCATTTCAAATCGGAGGGAATAGAGTAAGAAATAGAAATTTTAGTGATTTATACTAGTTGTGTCTGGTAAGCCAGAAAAACAACATGGCTGCTTAAAATGAAACCATGTTGATGCCCATTAGGGAAGAATTGAGTTCATAAAGTGGTTCTGATACTCTGGTTTTTTGTTTTGTGCCAGGGATTCAACCCTGGGCCTTCCAGCATGCTAGGCAAACATTCTGCCACTGTTCTATACCCTTAACCCTAAATGTTTGGGATATATTTAGGTTTATCCCCGCTGAGTCATGGTTTAATAAAAGTAAAAAAGCACAGTAGGGATAACATGGCCCAATAGAAATATGTTGTTTACTATTACTACTGGAACATGTCCTTTTTCTAGCTCCCTTGTCAAGGAAAGATCAAGTTATATGAGCTTAACACCTGCCACTGAATTCAGTGGATCTCTTGGGAGCTGTGTGCCTATTGTGGAGGAGCATGCTAGAATTTCTTTTTTTTTTTTTTTTTGGTACTGGAGATTGAACTCAGGGGCACTCGACCACTGATGCACATCCCCAGCCCTATTTTGTGTTTCATGTAGAGACAGGGTCTCACTGAGTTGCTTAGTGCCTCACCATTGCTGAGGCTGCCTTTGAACTCACGATTCCTGTCTCAGCCTCTGTAAGTGCTGGGATAGAATTTATCTTTTTTTTTTTTATATTTTCTTAGTTGTAGGTGGGACACTATATTTTTTATGTGGTGCTGAGAATAGAACCCAGTAACTCACGCATGCAAGGCAAGCGCTCTACCACTGAGCTACAATCCCAGCCCTAGAATTTATCTTTGATTCACAAGTTGTATTTATTGACTAGATATGTCAGATTTAAAACTCTAAAGCTAGGGGTAAGAATGGACTGAATATGAGAGGGAAGTCTTAAAGATACTAATTCAGCAAGGCATGGCATATGTCGTATCCTAACTACTTAAGAGACAAGCAAGAATATGATCTTGAGCCTAGCTTGTGCAACAAAGACCCATCTCAAAAGTCAAAGATGAGCAAACTTCAAGGGGAAGCTTGGCATTGTGGCTCATGCCTAATTCTAGCAATTCCAGAGGCTAAGGCAAAATTATTACAAGTTGAAGGCCAGCCTGGGCAACTTCAGTGAGATCGTCTCGATTTTTAAAAGGCCTATGGGGGTGGCTTGGTGGTAGACCATCCCTAGGTTTAATTCTCAGTACCAGGAAAAAGGCAGTCTGGAAGCAAATGTATGAGAAACTTAACCTATCCATTCTAAACTGTCATTTGCGGCACTTAACCCAAGATGTAATGGGCCAGTACTCAACCACTGAGCTATATCCCTAGTCCATTTTTTTAATTTTTATTTTGAACTGTCTTCACTAAAATCGCCTAGGCTGGGCTTGAGTTTGTGATCCTCCTACGCTAGCCTCCCCAGTAACTGGGATTATAAGCATGCACCATGGTGTCCATCTCTGCCCTAAATTTTTAGCAAAAAGATCAAGGTGAATTACAGGGGAAATTTTGCCTCTCATGCTCGTAATACCCAACAGTATGGGTCTAAAGTTGCTTTCTGAGCCTTATGTGAGTGAAGAGTGACATCAGGGATCTATATGACAGATTTACTAAAAGGTTTCTTTTGGACAGTCATTTGGAGGGAAAGGACAATTACAGGATCCTATAGTTTGCCAAAATAATTCCTATTGAAAAATGAGTTTTATCATATTTACTTTGTTACATGGCTTTGTTCATACAAGATTATGAAAATAGTAAATTCCCTTTTTTGTGTGTGTGCTGAGGATTGAACCCAGGAGCTTTAGCTACTTAGCCACATCCCTAGCCCTTTTTTATATTTTAGAGACAGTCTTGCTGAGTTGTTTAGGACCTTGCTAAATTGCTGAGGGTGGCTTTGAACTAGTGATTCTCCTGCCTCAGCCTCCAGAACTGCTGAGATTATAGGTGTGCACCACTGCACCTGACAAATTCCATATTTTTTTACATGAGGAAATATGTTTTTGATATCTTGTTCAAGTTCTTGTAACCACTTGATCGTATTACCTAAGTAACTTCCAACTTTTGCTTTAGATTAGTGTGTATCAAACAACTACACGTATTGTCATCCCTGTTAAAATGTGAACATGAGGGGGCTGGGACTGTGGCTCAGTGGCAGAGCACTTGGCTCGCATGCGTGAGTCACTGGGTTCAATCCTCAGCACCACATAAAAATCAATGAAGATGAAAAAAATGTGATCATGAGAGCAAGGCTTTATCTCCTGTCCACTGTCTTCAATATGCTTAGTGGATAAATATTTGTTGACTAAATGTCTAAATATGCCTGTGAAGTACCTTAAGAGAACTTGGACAGGAGAAAAGTCCTCAATGTCTGATGTCCTTCATGAATACAATAAAGCTTCTGAACAGCTAGTCTCATATTTCAGTATTTTGCGAGAATATAAAGTTGACAAATGGGAATATCTTCAAAGCTGTTAGAAATAGGAAGTGAGGTGGTGCATGACTGTAACCTAGTGACTTAGGAGGCTGAGACAGGAGAATTGCACGTTCAAAGCCAGCCTCAGCAAAAGCAAGGAGCTAAGCAACTCAGTGAAACCCTGTCTCTACATACAGAATAGGACTGGGAATGTGGCTCAGTGGTCAAGTATCCCTGAGTTCAATCCCTGGTACCAGAAAAAAAACCTGAAGCTTCCTTTTTTGTGAGGTGGGTACCAGGTATTGAACTCAGAGGCATTCAACCACTGAGCCATATCCCCAGCCCTATTTTGTTATTTATGTAGAGACAGGGTCTCACTGAGTTGCTTAGTGCCTTGCCATTATTGAGACTGGCTTGGAACTTGCAATTCAGCCTCCCAAAGTGCTGGGATTACAGGCATGTGCCACCATACTTTTATTTCTTAAACCTGGACTAGAGATCATGTGTTTCAGAATCTGTAGGCATGGAGATCTTACATTTCCTGTGTCCCACATAATTTGTCTTTTAAATCTCAAAAGAGGGCTATCAACCTGGAAGTATGTTTTCCCTGTTGGGATGGAATTTTGTAAAATTGTATAGTAGGACAGAGGTAAAACACTGCAGAGGTGTTTTATGTGAGTGAAGAGTGACATCAGGGATCTATATGACAGATTTACTAAAAGGTTTCTTTTGGACAGTCATTTGGAGAGAAAGGACTGATTGAGAAGATTGAGAGGTGAGAGGCACCCAACTCAAAGCAGAGAGACTGTGGTATCAGGGAAGTTTGATTGGACTTTGATAGGACTAAAGAATCTAAAACTTGGGCTGGGATTGTAGCTCAGCGGTAGAGCGCTTGCCTCGCATGCGTGAGGCCCTGGGTTCGATCCTCAGCACCACATACAAAGCAATGGAATGAAGGCACTGTGTCCATCTGCAACTAGAAAAATATTTAAAAAAAAAAAAAAAGAATCTAAAACTTACGTCTATTATATCCTGGGGTTTTGTGGGAGAAGGCTAATAAAAGATGTTCAAGGTCTTGAAGAGAGCTCCAAAACAAGAATCAGGTATTGTTTATCTTCAAAACCAAAGTTTTTCTAGGAATGCTTAGTTTACTTAACTGTGGAGTAGGTTTTACCAGGGCTTGGGTATGAAATCCTCTGAAACTTTGGTATCTAATCAAACTCACTTCAATCAAGAACAGTTCACTCAGTTTCTAAGAGCTCTGGTACATCATGACCAAAACTAAGAAGCAGGAGTCAAAAAAAAAAAAAAAAAAGGCCTGTGGCTTTTTTGTGCTCCACAAATGGAGGAAAGATCTATGTAAACGGGTCATGGTGGCACACACCTGTAATCCCAGTAACTTTGAGGATTCAGGGCTAGCCTCAGCAATTTAGTGAGACCTCAAAATAAAAATAAAAAGGACTCGGGGTATAGTTCAGTGGTAAAGTACCCCTGGGTTCAATCCCCAGTATCCAAAAAAAAAAAAAAAAAAAGATCTAAACCTCAGGGACCTTGCATGGAGGGACCATCCAGCTTTGGCAGCTCTCCCAGCCTTATAAATGGGCTACTGGGGAGTGTGGGGTTCCTCAGATCATCCATTATTCCTGACTCTAAAGGGAGATGAAAGTTGGTAGATCTCCATACTGCTCAAGCTCAAATTTTGTGTTTACTTAAAATGAGTTTGGTGGGCTGGAGTTGTAGCTCACTGGTAGAGCGCTTGCCTCACATGCGTAAGGCACGGGTTCAGTCCTTCGCACCACATAAAAAAGATATTAGTGTCCATCTACAACTAAAAAAAAATTAAAAATTAAAACAAAATTTAAAAATAAAATGAGTTTGGCAGGATTCCCTCCCCACCCCCAACAAGCCCTGTCATAGGAATGCTCAGCTTTATGCCCAGGTCCCTCAAGAAAGAAAACACAATGGAAAGCTACTTCAGCAGAACTTTTTATAGACCAAAGTCTATACTAGAGGTGGAGGTTGGAGGCCCGGGAAGCAAAGCCCCTCCCCTTTGCCTGAAGGCAAGCCTCATTTTCCTTCCCTGCCCCCATTTTTGTTTGCTTGTCTGCAGTGAAGAGGACTAAACCCAGGACTCTGCACATGCTAAGCATGCTATACAAGCAAACAAACCCTCTACCACGGAGCTGCATCCCCGGGTCAAGGCAAGCCTCTTTAAACACAACTTGAAACTTCCAAATGCCAGGATCCCCCCTTCTTTAGTTCTAGAAAACTCAAATGTCTTTTTCGGATCTCAAGTTTCCCTTTATCAGAAGGCAATGAGGGAAATCCCCATTATCAGTCCCCCTCTCTGAGCCAGCTCAGTCTGTGGCCTCCATCATGGTCCCCCGGGGCACCAGGAAGATGGCCCCATCTGCAGCCTGTTGCAGAGCATACTCATCAGGGGAGTAACTGTTGCCAGATTCATCCCGAAGGTGCTGGAAAATGTCACGATACAGCTCTGCCAGCTGTTGGCGCATGACCTCCAGGGTACGGTCTGCCTCTCCTCTGGCCCTGAGAAGCCTCTCCCTTTCATTACCCAGCCGCTCCAGCTCTCGTTCCAATTGCACAATGGTTTCCAGCTTTCTCTTACGACAGTTCTGGGCAGCCACCTTGTTCTTGCCCCGACGTCGGATGTCCCGAACTAGTGCCAGCTGGCTCTCAGTCAGCGGGTACCGTGCCAGGAGCTCATTAAAGTCATCTACCGGCAAGTTGACAATCTTGTCCGTAGGGAAGGGAATCTTCATGGCCAGGGCTCGTCGTTCATCCCGACTTCCTGCCTCCCCCCGTGCAGTAGGCTTAGCACACATAGGGCCTGAGGAGGACTCTAAGGCCATGGGGGTCTCAGCAGGTGGCAAAGCATAGTTGGGGTGGGCCAAAGAGTTGGGCATAAGTGAGTAAGGGTACTCCACTGGATACATCTCTACATACTCATTCCGCCGCCTACCAGCCTCTGTCCCCTCCAGCTCAAGAGATTCAGCATCACTGTAGTTGAGGGATAATCCTGAGTCTGATTCTGGGTCCTCTTGGGGCTTGGGTGGTCCTGCTGACAGCCCAATGTCCAGAAGGGTTAAGGGGTCTGGGAGAGGCTCACTGAGCAAACCTGAGAGGGTCAGTGGCTTAGAGACTGGAATGGCCATGTTGCTGTAGGAGTAGGGGGGGTCTTCTGGAACATGAGTTGCAGATGCTGGGAGCTCATAAGGTGGTGGAGGAAGTGGAAAACCTGCATCTGGGTGGATTGAGCAGGGACAGTAGGTTGGAAGTTGTGGTGGTCCAGGGTATGGGACCGGGGCTTGGGGCTCAAACGATGGCTCACTTGGAGCATTTAGACCCTGCAAGGAAAGAGAAAAGAGTTTGGAAGCTGGGCGCGGTGGTGCAAGCTGGTAATCCCAGCACTTAGGGAGGCTGAGACAGAAGAATCGCAAGTTCAAAGGCAGCCTCAGCAACATCGAGGCGCTAAGCAACTCAGTGAGACCCTGTCTCTACATAAAACACAAAATAGGGCTGGGGATGTGGCTCAGTGGTCGAGTACCCCTGAGTTCAATACCTAGTACCGAAAAAAAAAAAAAAAAAAGTTTGGAGACAGGCTGCAGAAGAGAAGCCAGCTCTATGTCAGAATCAAGTGGGGTCCTTCCAAAAGACCCAATGAGGCAATAACAAGGGAACAGAAAGGTGCCCAAAATTGGAAGCTTCTTGCAAAGTGGCGATGCAACCATTCCAAGAAGAAAGCAGCAGAAGCAAGAAATAAAGAGGTCACTGGGGTAAAACCTAAGACCACCTAATGAGCCGGGCGTGGTGGCTCAAGCCTGTAATCCCAGCATTTAGGGAGGCTGAGACAAGAGAATCACGAGTTCAAAGCCACTCTCAGCAACGGCGAAGTGCTAGGCAACTCAGTGAGACCCTGTCTCTACATAAAACACAAAATAGGGCTGGGGATGTGGCTCAATGGTCAAGTACCCGTGAGTTCAATCCCCAGTACCAAAAAAAAAAAAAAGACCATCTAATGTTGGAACACAACCTCCTCAAGAGATGCTTTTACTGGATTAAAATGGCTCCTGCTCCATTATTTCCTTCAGGAAAGCAAGATATTGTTAGCCAAGATGACCCCTCAGAACCCCTTCCTGCTGTGGTAATCTAGGGTCAAAGGGTCAAGTTCAATCCCTGGCCATGCCCTGGATGCCAGCAGAGGGAGCTGTTGTGTGGAAGGAGGGCCTAGGGCAGATCCTGAAGGTGCCAGGCCTAGTGGCTGGGGACTGAAAGGGGCAGGCACAGAGGCAGGCCTGGGGGCTAAGAAGCACACTGGGGAGCCTGCACAAGCTCTATCCTCTAACTCTTCAGTCCCTCTGTCCCTGCCCAGGTGCAGTGAGGACAGAACATGCTGGAAACAAGGCCCCCAACCCACGTAGGAAAGCCACCTTGCTCCAACCCAGCTGTGGACAAAGGCCTCATTGTTAAGCCAACAGACACCCCTTTGTCCAACTTGTAGGAGGAGAGGACCCCGGCATAGTCTGGCTCCCCTTCATGAGGCCCCTGAACTATTACTCTGCTACCTGGGGGAAAGGAGCCCCGTTGCTAAGGGCAGAGGGAGGAAATGAGGGAAGAAGATGAGCAGGATTGGAGGAGAGGGAGGTCAGAAGAGAAGGTGAGAAAGGGAGGGCAGAAAAGGAGGTGGGGGAGACAGGTGAGCTGGCAGTATCTGAGAGGGGCCTCCACCCTAATCAGATCCTTCCTCCCCCCACTCCTACCCCAGTCATCCATGCTCCCTTTTCCCCATTGTCCCTAGATGTTTCCATCCTCATTCTCCAGCATTTCTTTTCCGGTGTTCACAACATTGGCAGCCTGAGGCCTGCTCCTTCCACCCCTGCACCAGTCCTCCCCTCCTGCTCACCTGCAGCTCAGCAATGGACATGATCTCTTGCCAAGTCAGTTCCATTTCGCCCAGCTCCACAGTGGGCAGCTGTGTCACCCTATTCCTGCTCTGCTGGGGAGGACACGGGGGCATCCTACTGAGCCAGGGTCTGGCCCAGGTTCCCCCAAAGCCCAAAGGGCCCCAACAACCTGTGTGGAAGGAAAAAAGGCATTAGAGCAGTTTCTGTTAGGCCTGGCACATTTGTCCTGTCTCTGTGGAGGGGTTCCCTCCAGCTTCACCAGAGAGGAGGGAGACCTCACCTCCTCACTCATGTTGGACCCATCAACCAGCTCCTTAGGCTGGAAAGTCTTTTCGTGTGATGTAGTCTCCATCTCAGCTACCATGGTCATGGTCAGATCCCTTAGGAGCACAGTAAACTTTTACCTTTTTTCAAACAAGGTGCTTTCTCCTTGCCCTACTTCTCACTCTCTAAAAGTATATTCATGGCCAGAGACAGGGTCAGATCTTCTGAATTTTTAAAGCTTGGTTTGGTTTTCCATTTTCAGAAGAAATATCAGGAGTCACCCCAGCTTTCTTCCTGTGTCTTCAGTTTTTGGGTCTCAGTCTTTTCTTCCCAAGATGACAGTGAGTGGGGATCCCAAGGAGTGTGTTTGGGAAGTGCAGACAGCCCCTCCCCTTCTCTGAGATAGGGCCCAGGCCTGGTGGCTGATAGGAGCCCTGCCCTCTCCTCCTATCCTGACCCTGGGCTCTCCTGCCTGGGCCAGATAAGAGGTTTATCAGCCCCAGGCAGCAGAGGCAAAAAAGAAATGGGCTCTGGAGACACTGGACCTCTTCCCTGTGTCCCCATAGGGTCATCTTGGCTGTACCCCAACTCATAAACGGGGGTCTTTCCTCTCCCAAGGTAATACGACAATCATAGCAAAGACTTAGTAAGTACTTCTCTAAACTGTTCTAAGCCAAGCATGGTGGTACACACCCTTAATCCCACCAACTTGGGAGGCTGAAGCAGGAGGATCACAAGTTCAAGGCCACCTTTGTCATCTCGGTGAGACTCTTGCTAATTGAGCAAGAACCTGTCTCAAAAAAAAAAATGAAAAAGAAAACAAATAGAAGGAAAGGAAAGAAAAAGAACTGTTCCAGTGCTTTATAAGCATTATTAGTTTATAAGATTGATTTTCACAGCTAAGTGCAGTGGCACACACCTGAAATCCCAGTGACTACAGAAGCTGAGGCAAGAGGATCACAACAACTTAGCAAGATTTGGTCTCAAAATAAGAACATTAAAAGAGCTAGGAGCAGGGCGCAGTGACACACTCCTGTAATCCTAGCACTTTGGGAGGCTGAGACAGGAGAATCACAAATTCAAAGCCAGCCTCAGCAACAGCAAGGCACTAAGCAACTCAGTGAGACCCTGTCTCTACATAAAACACAAAATAGGGCTGGAGATGTGGCTCAGTGGTCAAATGCCCCTGAGTTCAATCCCCGGTACCAAAAAAAAAAAAAAGAGAGAGAGAAAGAGAGAGATTCCCACAGATCCTATAAGGTCTTTGATCCAAGCTGAAAAATGACAGGATGTGATCTGGAACCTAACTCTGCTCACCCATAATGCCTCCACACTCTGGGCCTCTATTGGCTGTCTACCTCAGTCAGTTCTTTCTGTGGTGTCTCAGTCCCTTTTCTCTTCTGGTCAATAACTATTTATTTTTATTTTTATTTTTTTTGGCACCAGGAATTGAACCCGGGGGCAATTTACCACTAAGCTACATGCCCAGACCTTGTTTTTGTTGTTGTTGTCGCTGTTGTTGTTTGTTTGTTTTGTTGTTTTTGTTCTTGTTTTTGAGACAAGTTCTCTCTAAGTTGCTTAGGGCCTTGATAAATTGATGAAGCTGGCCTCAAAATTGTGGTCCTCCTGCCTCAGCCTCCTGAATCACTGGGATTACAGGTGTGCACCACCACACCCCTCTGGGCAATATCTTTTTAGACCTTTGAGCCCTTCCAGCCCTATTCCTTTTTTTTTTTTTTTTAAATATTTATTTTTTAGTTGTAGGTGGACACAATATCTTTATTTTATTTTTATGTGGTGCTGAGGATCGAGCCCAGTGCCTCCCACGTGCTAGGCGAGCACGCAACCACTGCGCCATAACCCCAGCCCCCAGCCCTATTCTTTGCTCATTTATAAAACTAGGGAGTTAGACAAGTTGAACTTGGAGGTCCCTTTCTGCTTGACAGCTTAAAATCCTCAGAAAACTCTTATTCCTGTTTGTCTTCTCTCAATCCCTTTCCTGGCCTACCTTCCTATTCTCTGACACCCACCTCTCCTTGTATCTGCTCTCCTTGTCTTCGGCAAGAGATTCCCTATAGATTTGGCAGAGACTTCCTGATCTCTTAGTGCCAGACACTGCATGCCCACACTTGCACACCACCAGCACCACCATATAAGTAAAGAGAAGCAGTCTAGCAGAGAAGGAAACTTATAGAAGGACAGAGGATAAGACTGGATAACCTCAACAACCCACCATAAGGACAGACCATCACAACTATTTAATATGGAATTTACTCTTGGACTTACCACAAAATTAGTGAGAAGTACTGCTTATTCTTTTGAAAGAGGATCTCCCTGACTCCTTGTCTCCTCCCCCTTGTTATATTGCCATCCCCAGAGCTGGGAGTTGATGTAGGCACAGGCCCTTGGCCAGTGGGCAGAGTGGGTGGGGTGTTTATGTCTGTCCAGGATGCCATTTCAACACCGGAAACGCACCCTCCCCCACCCAGGTTTGGCGGAAATTGCCCAAAGGCAAAGTGAATGGAGAAGGGGGCTAGGAGGGCAGGGACAATGATTCTTGCCTCACAGTTCTTCACCCACCACACCCCTGCTTTGTCTCTCCTGTGTTCCAGGACCTGAGCCAAAGGTGCAGTACAAAGATTCTGCCCTAGGAGGCAGGAGACCAGGTTCTCTGGCCTTCAAGATGCAGGACCTTGGGCAAATTACTTCACATTCAGTCTCTTCCATCAAATGGAGACAGGACTGAAGAGCCTCACTGCTGAGAGGAAATAGATTACATCTAACTCTGGGAGTCACAAACTTTGTGTACCACATTCACCTGGGATACATGTAAAAAAAGATTCAGGAAGGCTGTTGCAGACCTGCTGGGTTAAATTCATAGTGCAGGAACTAGGAACCAGCATTTTCTTTCCTTTTTTCTTTTTTTTTTGGTACCAGGGATTGAACTCAGGGGTACTCAATCACTGAGCCACATACCACATCCCCAGCCCTATTTTGTGTTTTACTTAGAGACAGGGTCTCACTGAGTTGCTTAGCGCCTCACCATTGCTGAGGCTGGCTTTGAACTCGCGATTCTCCTGTCTCAGCCTCCCAAAGTGCTGGGATTACAGGTGCCACCGCACCCAGCAGGAACCAGCATTTTAACAAGTGCTTGATGATTCTCAGGCAACAGCCCAATTTCACCATGAGAAACACTAAAATAGTCCATCTGTATGGATTTACAGGAAAGAACACAAAATCAGAAAGGAGGGACTGGGGTTGTGGCACAGTGGTAGAGCACTCGCCTAGCACATGCGAGGTAATGGGTTTGATCCTCAACACCACATAAAAATAAATAAGTAAAGGTATTGTGTCCATCTACAACTAAAAAAAATATTAAAAAACAAAACAAAAACGAGATCAGCAAATGTCCTCTAGACTTCTTCTAGCTTCAAAACCTTGATCCAGGTAGTTCCTCTCTGAGCCTAGATCTCAGTCATTTATTTTATTTTATTTTATTTTATTTTATTTTATTTTATTTTAAGACAAGGTCTTGCTAAGTCTCCAAAGCTGGCCTCAAACCTGTCATCCTCTTTCCTCAGGCTCCTGAGCAGCTGGGATTACAGGCATGCACCACCACACCTGGGCATATCAGCCCTTTCTGATAAAGACCTAGAACTGGGTCTCCCTCCTCTTCCTGTAGTAGGAAAATAAGAACATGGAAGAAGAGCACGGGGAGGCAGGAGGCTAAGAGAGGAGCTGAGGAGGTCTCTGGACAAGCTTGAGACAGCTGTCTGGTGTAGCAGCAAGCATGCACCAGGCAGCAGGGGAAGTGAGAGCCTGATGTTCCCCAAAATTCAAGAATGAATGATGGTCTTTATAACAATAATGCACTTTTGGGGTCCTAGGAGCTTACCTTTCAGAGGACCAGCAAGTAAGCAGCCAGTGGATAGATCACTGAGGTGGATGTAGTCAGAACTGAATCAAACAGAATGACCATAAAGAATGCAGAAACAGAGCCAGGTGCGGTGGCTCACGCTTGTAATCCCAGCACATAGGGAGGCTGAGACAGGAGAATCGCGAGTTCAAAGCCAGCCTCAGCAACGGCGAGGCACTAAGCAACTCAGTGAGACCCTGTCTCTACATAAAACACAAAATAGGGCTGGGGATGTGGCTCAGTGGTTGAGTGCCCCTGAGTTCAATCCCCAGCACCAAAAAAAAAAAGAATGCAGAAACAGGGCTGGGATTGTGGCTCAGTGGTAGAGCGCTTGCCTCGCATGCATGAGGTACTGAGTTCGATCCTCAGCACCACATAAAAATAAATAAACAAAGATATTGTGTCCATCTATAACTAAAAAAATATTAAAAAAAAAAAAAAAAAAAGAATGCAGAAACAGCCAGGTGTGGTGGCGCAAGCCTATAATCCCAGCAGCTCAGGAAGCTGAGGCAGAAGGATCGGGAGTTCAAAGCCAGCCTCAGCAATTTAGCGAAGCCCTAAGAAATTCAGCAAGACCTGTCTCTAAATAAAATATTAAAAAGGGCTGGGAGCCGGGCGCAGTGGCACATACCTATAATCCCAGCAGTTTGGGAGGCTGAGACAGGAGAATCATGAGTTCAAAGCCAGCCTCAGCAATGGAGAGGCACTAAGCAACTCAGTGAGACCCTGTCTCTAAGTAAAACACAAAATAGGGCTGGAGATGTGGCTCAGTGGTTAAGTGCCCCTGGGTTCAATCCTCAGTACCAAAATAAATAAATAAATAGGGCTGGAGTTGTGGCTCAGTGGTAGAATGCTTGCCTTGTATATGTGGGGCACTAGGTTTGATCCTCAACACCACATAAATAAAATAAAGGTATTGTGTCCATCTACAACTAAAAAGTCTAAAAATAAATTAATTAAATAAGCAGAAACGGGGAATATTGGAAAAGTGGAGTGGACTTCCCTGTGACTCTTTTCTTTTCTAATAAGCAGCTCTAAATCTTGAAGTTACATAACCACTTTATTCCATTCCTTCTCTTATTCCTCAACATTATGGATCAGGTAGAAATGGAGCCATCATTAGGGACTAAAATCCATTCTCCTTATTCACCCAGATGGTCCCAGTCAGAAGGATTTTTTTTTTCAGTGTTGGGAATTGAACCCAGATTCTTGTACATGCCAAGTAAGTGCTCTACCACTGAGCTATGCCCCATGCCTCTAGGGAGGTCTTATCACAATCCCAAAGTGCTCACAGAATGATACAGAGCTTTATGCTTAGAGATACAGGATTATTTGAAGAAGGATGCTGGGGAGAGGAAGACATTTGGTCCTCACTGCTGTCCCAGGGCTCTTAACTTCCTTGACAAGGGGGTATGATAGAGAGGGGGCTTGCCTCAGGGTCCCTGTTCTCAGGCATATTAGATTACCTCCACTTCTCTAGGTGTCAATACAGGGGAAGGATGGGGAAGGATCAGCAAAACTTGGAGTGTGGGTTGGCAGGTGACCAACTTAGTTAAAAAGATTAGGAAGAACATCCAAAGAGGGAGAGGCGCACAGAGGCAAGAGAGAAAAACTAATGGTAAGAAGGAAAGGGAAGAGAGAGATTTGAGCAGAGTGAGCTCAGTCCTCTGGGGACATACATGACTCAACCATGTATGGGAACAAGGGAGAGAGGGGGACAGGTTTCTGCTATCCTGTCATTTTATCCCAGACCCCAAATTCCAGTCCTCTGAGACCAATGACTCCAGACTCTGGGCCTCAGTAGATCAGATGCCATGCCCATTCTCTTCCACTGCATCCCCATTTCCCAAGTAGCCAAGTTCCAGATGGAAGGAACAACACTGTGGTTGGGATGCCTTCCTCTCTGTCACAGTGCCAGCTGATCCCAACTGCCACCTGGCCCAGACAAGAGAAGGGGCAATGGGAGGCAAGAACCCAGCACCCTTCACCCAACCACACATCTTGCTGAAGCAACACTTCTCAGAAGTCCAGATATCCAGAGTCTCCAATCCCCCGACCCCCCCAACCTTCCTAGTGGGCTGGACAAGGCAGCAGAATGAAATGTTTAGAGGAAAGGGTGTTACCATAACACCTGGGAGTCTTTTGGTTCCCCCAGGACAGCCCACCACTTGAAAGATTCCTTGTGGCTACTCCCCAGTCCCTCAGGAGTGCTTCAGGAGACCACTATGTGGTCCGCACCCACAGCCTGCCATCGGAAGGATTCCAGAACACCCAAGAAGCCATCTAGATCTTCTCCCAGAGGAGTTCCCAAAGATGTCAAATTCCTACACCAGGGGCAGTCTGGGAAGGTCTCCTAGAAACATACTGAAAGTTGGTTATTTTCTCCCTCCACCTCCCCAGCGTGCCCCTTGGGTCCTACTAGAATCACTCCCTCCCCCACCCCACCTTTCAGGCACCTGTGGCAGAATCCAAGCAGGATGAGGAGAGAGATGAGGCTCCGGGTGTTGTCTCTCGGGAGGCGAGGTCAGAGCTGACACCTCCTGGGCGAGGATCCCTGTTACCTCTGAGAACCGGCCAGGGCCGCGCCCCGCCCCCGGACCATTGCTGGGCTCTGAGTGTGGAGGCTCCAACCCGTTGAGCGCAGGGAGTCCCGAAGCTGGCCGGAGCACCGGACTTCTCTGAAGCCCTGGGCCTGAGTTCTCAGTCCTTCCTCCAACCCTCCCCTTTCCCCGTGGCCCTCCTCTCCTCCTGCCCCTTCTGGCCAAGAGAGGAAACTTGAGCCCGGTGTGGTTTCTGCCCACACCCCGCCCCCGCCTTATTCCCGGCCAGCGGGGGCACTCAGGGCTCAAAGCCTCTCCCAGCCCTCCTTTTCAGCCCAAGAGTCCAGCCAGGTCTTCGTTTCTCCCATGCATATGATGAATTCCAACCTGATGGTCCACTCAAGAGTGACCTCTAAACTCTATGCAGGTCGGAACCTCCTTCCTCTGCCCCCGTGGCTCTCTTAGGGACAGGGAAACTGAGTCATAGCAAAGTGAAGGGCTGCTAAAGGTAAGGACCAGCTGTCTAGCTTCCCAGTTGTATAGGCAAGTGGGCGTTTAGGGCACAGCCTTCCTTTAAGGAACACCTAGGCCCTGAGAACACAGTTAGGGACCTATTTGGGGGAGGAGGGGCTGCTGGCTGCTTTAATGTGTCCTTTCACCTGTAGACTTTTACCTTTCCCCCTCAGCCTCAGATGTCCCAGGACAAAGGCTTCTTTCTTGGCCAGGTTTTTTGTTTTGTTTTGCTTTGCTTTGCTTTGTCAGTATGTAAGGGGATTTGGTTGGGGTCTACCCAGTAAGGAGACTATTCACCTCCCATAAAGGAGACTGCTGCCTGCCTCTGCTTCCTTTCTTCCAGGCAAGGCACCTGAGCCACAAGGCAGCCACATACCCTGGACAGGCCAGGACACCTGTGCAGGTTATCAGATTCATCCCCAAGCAGCTCTGCCTCAGGCCTACCTGTACCCCTAGAAGTCTCTCTCATTCGTCCTTTTGTCTCCAAGAGCTTGATCCAAGCCCCAGGCCAAACAGATATCCCTCTAGAGAATAGCAGAAATCCTCTTCCTCCCAGTTTTTAGTAGTTTTCAGCTATAAGGAAAGTCCTTCATGTTTAGCTTTAGTACCTAGAGCTGCAGCTTACACTTTTTCCTTTTTAGAGCAGTGATTGAATCCAGGGGTGCTTAATCACTGAGCCATAAGCCCTAGCCCTTTTGATTTTAAACAGGGTCTTGCTGAGTTGTGTAGGGCCTTGCTAAATTGCTGAGGCTGGCTTTGAACTTGGAATTCTCCTCCCTTTGCCTCCAGAGCCACTGGGATTACAAGCATGCGCCACCACACTCAGCCACTTTTCCTCTGCTTTTCTTCTCATGATGTTCAAGTTAAATTGGAAACATTTAAAGACTGGGGAAGCAGACAGGTGCCACCCCAAGGTAGGGTTGGCATTCAGCCAACACATTCTGATAAGATTGTGTTCACCGTTAAAATAATGGAAAATATTCTGTCCCAGTTGATAAACAACAGCTGCTGTGAGCCCTCCAAGTGTTCCTTCATCATTACACCACACTACCTTAACCACCCCAGTTCTCTCTTATGATCCCCGCAACCCAGCAATATAACCAAGCAAGGAGAGAGTAATATTGATACCACAAGGAGCCTCCTGAGCAAGCTTGTCTTGCTGGGATTAATCAATGCCCATGCCAAACACATAGCTAAGTGCTTTGAATTCCATCTCTATCCCAGCAGATCCTAACTGTGCATGCATGATTTGTGTAGGACAGAAGGCAATCCAATAACATCATTATATATTACATGTGGGCTCAGAATCTCTTGACCTGGGCATGAATCTGGGTCACATACAGGGGCATTCAGGTACAGCTCCCTCACTTGCATACTTACTTGGACCCCTCACAGGGGATGAGGAGTGGTGAGAGTCATGCTCGTGGTCATGCTGATTATATGATATCAGGTTACAGAGAGTCCACATTTATTGAATGAAAACTAGCAGTGTAAGACACTGCATTGTAGCCGGGCGCGGTGGCTCAAGCCTGTAATCCCAGCACTTTGGGAGGCTGAGACAGGAGAATCGCGAGTTCAAAGCCAGCCTCAGCAACGGCGAGGTGCTAAGCAACTCAGTGAGACCCTGTCTCTACATAAAACACAAAATAGGGCTGGGGATGTGGCTCTGTGGTCGAGTACCCCTGAGTTCAATCCCCAGTACCACAAAAAAAAAAAAAAAAAAAAAAAAAAGACACTGCATTGCAGATACAACTATAGACAACACAAGCCTTATCACACGTTCATTTGTTTAACAAATATTTATTGAGTATGTACTATGTTTTACATTCCAGAAACACTAAGATGAATAAGACATGGTCTATAGCCTCACAGTGTAGTTGAGGAATCACATTAATAAAAGTCTATTTAAGCTGGGTGCAGTGGCGCAAGCCTGTAATCCCAGCACTTAGGGAGGCTGAGACAGGAGAATTGCAAGTTCAAATCCAGCCTCAGCAAGGACGAGGCGCTAAGCAGCTCAGTGAGACCCTGTCTCTACATAAAAACACAAATTAGGGCTGGGGATGTGGCTCAGTGGTCCAGTGCCCCTAAGTTCAATCTCTAGTACCAAAAAAAAAAAAAAAAAATTGTGAGGTGTAAGAGGAAAAAAATTGTACCTGGTAAAATTTAGGGAAGGCATTACAGATGAGGTTGACAATTGAGGGAGCCTGTGAAAAAAAAGAAGTGTGTAAAGGCCTGAGTTTGCTATCCTCAGCCCTGCAAAAGAAAAAAAGAAAGAAAGGAAAGGAAAGGAAAGGAAAATAAGCCTGGAAATTTTAACTTGAGCTGAATTGTAAAATGTCTTGAAAGTCAAGCTATGGAGAATGTATTCTATTCTATAAGCAATAGGGATTATTTTTTCTTTTTTGTACTAGGGATTGAATTTAGGGGCACTTAACCGTTGAGCCACCATCCCTTTTTTTCAATTTCTTTCTTTTCTTTTCTTTTTAATTTTGAGACAGGGTCTCAGTAAGTTGCTGAGTCTGGCTTTGAACTTGCAATCCTCCTGCCTCAACCTCCCAAGGAATTTTTTTTTTTTTAAATTGAATCCAGGGACACTTTAACACTAAACTACATCCCTAGCTCTTTCTATTTTTTATTTTGAGACAGAGTCTTGCTAAGTTGCTGATGGTCTAAGTTGCTGAGGGTCTTGATAGGTTGCTGAGGCTGACCCTGAACTTGTGATCCTCCTGCCTTAGCCTCTGGAATCACTGGGATTACAGACATGCACCACACTCAGCAGCAAGAGGAATTCATAGAAGTGTTTGGAGTCCTTTACTACTTACTTGTAGGGACAGAGATGATCATGAAGGTGAGCTAAGAGCAGATAGCCTTCATTTAGGCAACTGGCTAGGCAAGGTATCTCTCCCACCTCCTGAAAGTCCCCTCCTACAGACGAAGGCTTTACTGTGCTTCCCATGCTGGGTCCTGCACCCCCAGCATCCTTTCCAGACCTCAGGGGGAAGGAATCAGTCCTTAGCCCCGTCCTCTCAGATTCCTAAAGTCCAGAGGTGAGACCCTTCTACCTTTTTTTTAATGTTTAATTTTTTTATTTGTTCTAATTAGTTATACATGATAGCAAAATGCATTTTTTTTTTTTTTTGGTACCAGGGATTGAACTCAGGGGCACTCAACCACTGAGCCACATCTCCAGCCCCATTTTGTGTTTTATGTAGAGACAGGGTCTCACTGAGTTGCTTAGCGCCTCGCCGTTGCTGAGGCTGGCTTTGAACTCGCGATTCTCCTGTCTCAGCCTCCCTAAGTGCTGGGATTACAAGCGTGAGCC
>CM053403.1:56461673-56474975 GCA_028644305.1 Xerus rutilus | reverse complement strand
TTTTTTTTTGAACCCAGGGGCACTTAAACACTGAGCCACATTCCAAGCCCATTTATTTATTTATTTATTTATTTTAATAGATGGACACAATGTCTTTATTTTATTGGTTTTTTTTTTTTTAAATATTTTTTAGTTGTAGATGGACACAATGTCTTTATTTCATTGCTTTGTATGTGGTGCTGAGGATCGAACCCAGGACCTCACACATGCGAGGCCAGCGCTCTGCCGCTGAGCCACAATCCCAGCCCCTATTTTATTGGTTTTTGTATGTGGTGCTGAGGATCGAACCCAGGGCCTCATGTATGCGAGGCAAGCGCTCTACCGCTGAGCTACAATCCCAGCCCCCATTTATTGTTTTTTATTTTGAGCCAGGTCTTGCTGAGTTGCTTAAGGGTTCACGGATTTGTTCAGGTTGGTCTTGAACTCACAATCCTCCTGCCTCAGCCTCCTGAGTCACTGCACTACAGCGCCTGGCCTGGAGAGCCCTTTTAACAGTGAGTTTGTGTGCAATGGTGATTCAGCTGGACCTTTGGAGAAATCTGATTAAAATGTATTCTTTTGAAATTCATCAAAATGTGAAAATCTATCACATTTTCTCTTCCTTTAGTTCTATATCTGCTTCTCCCTTATTCTTTCAGTTTCATCAGTGTCTAAGATGCTGCATTTGAAGGTCCTTGCTAACTTGGTCAGGTACCTCTGAACTTTGTTTAAAAACCATACTAATTCTTTGTTATCAGGAACCTATGTAATGGAGTTAGGGGAAACCAAGATATAGGGAAAATAATTTATTAAAGGAAGTACATTGTAAAAACTTGGAGGAGATTTTGATTTCCTTATCCTCCCAGACCAAGTCTCTTTCTGATGTTACTGTAAGTTTTCTCATTGGGGCCTTTCCACTTTTTCAATATGCAGAATTGTCCTTTCAATCATCTGTTATGTAAAGCTTTTCTTGAGGGTCAAGAAAAAGTACCAACATGTATCAGTTCTAATTTTTGTGCCGATCTCCAGAGTTCTTGGGATATTAAACCAGTTACCTTTCTTCCCCTGTATCATCTCTATCCAACATTTTTTTCCTGTTACACAATTTTAGTTTAATTTGGACCTCAATTAAGAATTTGTATTCCTTTCCCACTATTCTAGCCTTTCTCAACTGGAGTTCTGAGAGGGGATTAAGCCCTACTGCCCTAAGGCATTCATTGTGTATAACCAGTCAACTTCTCTGTATCTACCATGGCATTATTTTGTACCATTCTTGGTAGAAGTGAGAAAATGATTTTTCTAAAATATTATTATGTATTTGGTGATTCAGATGAAGAGTCTTAGTTGAGAATCAAGTAATATTTCCTAAATCTCTACTTCTCACTACCCTAACACAAAATTCAGCTCCATCTTATTTAGAATCACCTTTTCTCACTGTTCCTTTTTCTCTCATTTCCTTGTCTTTTTATTCAGTAGTATTTCCTGATTCTTGTCTTCATCTTCATTAGTACTTCAAAAGTACAAGGGATTCCTGGATGATCTCACCTTACATTTTTTTCTTTTCTTTCTTTTTTTTTTTTTGGTACCAGGGATTAAACTCAGGGTACTGTAACACTGAGCCACATCCCCAGCCCTATTTTGTGTTTTATGTAGAGACAGGGTCTCACTGAGTTGCTTAGTTCCTCACTGTTGCTGAGGCTGGCTTTGAACCCACGATTCTCCTGTCTCAGCCTCCCAAAGTGCTGGGATTACAGACGTGCACTACTGCACCTGGCTTCACCTTAGATTTCTACTGAGCTAAAGAGTTTACTGTGTAGGATACTTTTAACAAGTCACTGCTTATAGAGGGCAGACTCCTAAAGTTCTTTAGGCTTCCTACTCTCACTTTCTATTTGCTGATTCAACTGGACTTCTGGAGATGTCTGATCAAAATGCATTCTTCTCACATATACAAGGCACATAGCTATAGGATGTTAAGAAGGGAAGGGTAAGATGGACAAGGTCAAGAAATTGCTGGGTGCACTGGTGCATGCCTGTAGTCCCAGTGGCTCAGGAGGCTGAGTCAGGAGGATTGTGAATTCAAAGCCAGCCTCAGAAACTTAGTGAGGCCCTAAGCAACTTAGCAAGACCCTGTCTCTAAATAAAATATAAAAAAAGAGCTGGAGATGTGGCTCAGTTGTTAAGTACTGCTGAGTTCAATCCTAGCTACCAAAAAAAAAGGAAAAGAAAAAAGAAATAACCATCAAAATTTGCTCTGATCATGGAAATTTCTAAATAACAATAGATTCCCTTTTTTTAGGTACTTGACAATGGGTCACATTTCTTTCTTAAGTAATCCAGCCCTAGCTTTCAAGCAGATTTGTCTTGTCTTTCTGAAGTTTCCTTATAAGTCTCCAAGGAAAGAGACCCTTTCATCTCCTTCAGTTCCCAGGGCCTAATAATAATGCTCTTCAGCCTCTCTTTGGACTCAGCTTCTTCTCTCCTGCTGTTTCTGTGGTTCTCCCTTTTTTAGTTGAAGGGAGAGGAATTTCTGGGTCACCATTCTCCATTAATAACCTGTGGAAGCTAGGTGCAGTGGCGCACGCCTATAATCCCAGCAGCTCGGGAGGCTGAGGCAGGAGGATCGCCAGTTCAAAGCCAGCCTTAGCAATGGCGAGGCGCTAAGCAATTCGTTGAGACCCTGTCTCTAAATGAAATACAAAATAGGGCTGAGGAATGTGGCTCAGTGGTTAAGCACTCTGGGTTCAATCCCCATTACCAACAAAACAAAATAAAAACAAAACTCCTATGAAATCTTAAAGATAATTACTTACCCCTTTCCTCCTCATTCACCGCCCCCCCCCCAAAGCTGAATTACTCCAGTAGTTTAGATCCTTAAATCTTTGTACATGGGTTTCATTGTTTCTAATCCTCTCTGGATTTCCCTTCTAAGTGCTTTTCCATTGCTTTACAGACTAGGCTCTAATTCTATCCTTTCCCTCTCCTTAATAACTTTATTCTGAAACAATGACCAAGACCCGATTTCCAAGCCTCACTAAAAAAATCAGTCCATCCTAAGTGCACAGGAATGTGCATATATATGGAAGAAGAAACTATGCAGAATACATCAATGACTCTTAAAGGTTGATATTGCTCCATGGCCTTTGCTTCCTGAATCATCTTAATGGGGCTTTTGTTAAATTCCTTTGGCACTAACAGTAGAGGTACTTGGCCTAAATGCCCCCTCCCCCTGCTTTGGGCAAAGGTATCAATTACATTAAGCCCCCAAAGCACTCCCATCTCGTTCCTGGCAGTCCCCTGTGCCCCTCTTCCAGCTGCGTCCTTGCTGGTGCCTGGCCCCTCCATTTCGTTAGGAGAAGCAATCTCCTCGTTCCTGTGCTGTGGAGATATATTTCTCGGCTAGGGCTCAAGCAGTGCCAGCACTGCCCCCGGTGAGGTCCCTGGCAGCCATAAAAATTTTTATTGTGATTATGTTGGTGTCGGGGTGTCCATCTGGGTTATTGCACACCTAGTTTAATTGATTGAAGTTTAATTTATTGACACTTCAAATTAAATGATCAGAATAAACTGTGCTGTTACTCTGGCCGGCTTGTTTTAATGGTTGATTGCTGGAAGCAGACCTTGGCTTGAACTAAAACCCCCAAAGAGCAATTGACGCTGCTTCTAACTCTCCCCATGTCTTGCCCTCCAAGAAGACCTCGTTATAGATTTCCGACGTATTTATATATATTTTTTCCCTCTCCTTCACAGTAGTGGGAAAGAGTTGGTCCCTGGCAAAGTATAAATTATATCAAAGGTCTAGGGGAGCTATCACATGGTCAAAAGAAGAGGAGGGGCCCTCAATGAGAAGAAAACCAGACCCTTGAGAAGCCAGGTCCTCCCTGGAGGCAGAAGATGAGTGCAATTTATTCGTATATTTTGAGGGAGCCTACTGGTAGGTTTAGCATCTTTTTTTTTTGCCACCAGGGATTGAATGTAGGGATGATTAACCACTGAGCCACATCCACAGCCCCTTTTATTATTATTTTTTTGAGACAGGATCTTGCTAAGTTGCTTAGGACCTCACTAAGGTGCTAAGGCTGGATTTGAACTTGTGATCCCCCTATCTCAGCCTCCCAAGCCACTAGGATTACAGGCATGAGCACCTTGCCTGGCTAGGGTCTTTTTCATCTAGATTTTTGCTACTGTTTCTTTACTGCATTGACGTGGCATGTGGGTAAGTTAGAGTCAGGATATTGACAAGACCACTGGTGAAAAGGGGAACTAGAGGAGGCAAATAAAAGATGGAATAGGAATATTAAAAAGTCAGTGCCTACCCACCCACTTATGTGGAGTAATTAGGAAGAGGGAAAGCAGTGTGCCCTGGGGCAGCTGATGAAGATGGATTGGGAGGCTGAGTCCGTGTATGTTATGAGATGCCCATGCTGGCAAGGGCCCTCTCACAATTTCTGGCAGAATGGCTTTCTCTCACATCACATTATTAGAAGGATTGGTCTTGTCCTTAGATTCCCTATCCTCATTGACCTCTGCTGGTGTTTGACCTCCCCATCTCTTCACGAAGTCCTTCCTGTTGTGTAACCTAAGTCATATATGCTGCAAAGGAAGCCTGTCTCCTCATTCATTTGCCGCTGACACCCCCCCCTCCCCCGTCAGTTTAGATGTCCTCATCCATAGCCAAAGGGTCCGGGTGGTTCTGACAGTAAATTTTCTCCAACTCCTTTGCCATGGTGCAATTTTTAGAGAGAGACTGAAGTCAGAGAGGAGAGCAATTCTGCCTCAGGGGTTGATTTGGGGATGTAAATAGACTGAAAGATAAACACAGGCTGTCAATTCAATCTTTCAGAGACTAATATTTGTTTTTAGGAGCAGATGGTGGGGGCAGTGGGTTAAATCATGATACAAACTGTGACCGAGAATGCATCAGAAATGAATCTAGCTTCATTTGCTTGTTTCCTTTGCTCAGTGATATTTAAGGGAGGGCTTCTGAATTACCAAACTGGGGCAGCAGGAAGTTCTAATACTACTCTCAGGCCTCAGATGTGGAGTATAGTCTCATTTCAGCTTAATTCAATTCATCTCTCTTTCGAGCAGTGCTGCATTATCGTCTCTCATTTCTGTGAATCTTTCACTTCCATGATGGTTGAAAAGTCAGGAACTGTGTGACCGGCCACTAAGAAAATTTGCAACAGCAGACAGCCTTTCTGAGTTTTAAGAAAGGCCCTAAGACTTTGCATTTCTGAAGAGTTTGAGGCTTGATCATCTTCATCCTTTCCGTTTCACAGTCAGCAGATTCGGCCATTGAAAGCTGGAGGGGCGTAGTGCTGGCGTTTACGCCCCCTGCTGGCTGTGTCAGTTTTTTCAGCCTTATTAATTTCTGAAGGCCACACCTATTTATTTAAATCATTAACTTGTGCTAGGCAACAGGACTAATTTATAAAAGTATCAATCATTTCCCCATTTTTCCTCCCTTCTCCATCTTATTGTATCCTCTTCAGAGACAAATTTACTTAATTCTGAAGCCAAGTCTATGAATTCTGTGAAATCATAAGTTTGTGAATGTGTATTTTGCTGGGAGCAAGGTCCATAGATTTCATCAGTTTATAAAGGGGGAAGGGAGTCTGCGGTTACTTAAAAGCGGTATTAACCTTAACTGATCTAGGTCAAGCCTCTTTTCCCATGAGGAATCTGAATCTCAGAGAAAAAGGGAGAATTTGAATATGGCTGATTAAAAATGTAATAAAAGGATCATAGGAATTTAGAGACATTTTCTCCTGTAATGGTAGAACTCTTGGTGACTTAGCTTGCCACATTTGTATCTATGTTGGCTAGGAAAATTCTTCCTAGGTGTCTTCCTGCCATCAGTTCTTCCTAAGACATGTGTTCAGTTTCCTCTTTATAACCAATATTT
The DNA here is from genome assembly GCA_028644305.1 of Xerus rutilus. NCBI lineage: Eukaryota > Metazoa > Chordata > Mammalia > Rodentia > Sciuridae > Xerus > Xerus rutilus. The sequence goes on along the minus strand of CM053403.1, from coordinate 56,469,088 downwards.
GGATTCTTTTTTTTTTTTTTTTGGCACCAGGGACTGAACTCAGGGGCACTCGACCACTGAGCCACATCCCCAGCCCTATTTTGTGTTTTATGTAGAGACAGGGTCTCACTGAGTCACTTAGCACCTCGCTGTTGCTGAGGCTGGCTTTGAACTCGCCATCCTCCTGTCTCAGCCTCCCTAAGTGCTGGGATTACAGGCGTGAGCCACCGCGCCCGGCTATAACCAATATTTGGTCTCATGTCAGCTGGGTAATGTTCTGTGGTACCTGTGGCTCCTATTCTAGAGTTCTGCTCCCCACCACGCCTTCATGCTGGGTATGGTACCCAGGCCTCTCCTGGACTCAACCGCTGAGCTATATCCCCAGCCTCTGAACTGTGCCTCTTAAATATAACTGCTTGTCCTTGTCAAAGCCCTTAGCTAATTCTTTTCATCTGAAATCCAAAGGTTTGTGGCTTGCCAGTGGAGCCCTCAGCCCCAAAGGAGCTTTTAATTGTAAAAACATTGGCACAGAATCAGGGAGCAAAATACCTGCTTTAGCCATGTACAGCTGGGAGTGGTATCTAGGAATTTCTCCTTTGAGTTTTTACTGTCTTGGTTTTACCTTATAAATAGGATTGAGAGGAGAGCATCTTATAGTTTTTAATTGGTTGAGACCTATCGCCAAACCAAGGTACACCCTTTCAGTGTGGCCCTAAGAATTTCTCCTTAAGTAAAGAATGAAGAACTTGGGGCTGAGGTTGTGGCTCAGTGGCAGAGCACTTGCCTCACACGTGTGAGGGTTTGATCCTCAGCACCACATAAAAATAAGTAAAACAAAAATAAAGACACTGTGTCCATGTATAACTAAAAAATATTTTTTTAAAAAATGAAGAACTTTCCAGGAATCTCAACCAGACTCTTTTTCTTTTTTTTTTTGGTACCGGGACTTGAACTCAGGGGCACTTGACCACTGAGCCACATCCCCAGCCCTGTTTTGTGCTTTATGTTGAGACAGGGTCTCACTGAGTCGCTTAGCGCCTCGCCGTTGCTCAGGCTGGCTTTGAACTCGCGATTCTCCTGTCTCAGCCTCCCAAAGTGCTGGGATTACAGGTGTGCACCACGGTGCCTGGCCTCAGCCAGACTCTTAACCAGTTGGATAACATATTCTAACTCCATGAAGGCTTCTTGATTTTGCCCCCTAAGTAAATCATATAATAATTAGTCATAGCTCCCAAATATCCTGTCTGTCCTAAACACCATTCCTTCAGTCTTTTGGTGGCAAATAAAGATATGCCCCAAGTGTTATACCTGAAAGTAGTCTCTTACTATATAAACAGAGTAACTCGGTAATTTTTTTAAAATCCATTTTTAAAAAAACTACTAGTTTCACTTAAAAGACACACAATTATAGAGCTTTTATCCGGAGCTGCTTTTTAAATACTTTTGCTAATGACCATAGTTCTGAGCAAGCTGCAGGTCATCCAGAGGCCCACAGGGGGCAGCACTAGGAACGACCCCTCCCCCACCCCATCTCCTCCAGTCCTGTGTGTTGCAGAGGGAGAGTTCTGGAAGACAGTGGTTTTCATCTGGTTTCAGAAGCCCTTAATAGAGATTTAATAGAGACACATTTGCAGCAGTCTCTTTTACTAATTTTGTGGTGTTTAAGCTGTCCTGAGCAGAGCACTCTAGTTTTCTTGATCATAAAAATATGAATGACAGTCTATTCAAGACACCCCTCCTACAAACCAATCTGCCTATATACCATTTCCAGGCACCATTAGCATTTGAGGTGAAGTTCTGTTATACACTCAGGCTGTGGCTCTCTGAAAGTCAGTGCATCACAGAACTTTGTCTCGAAAGCTTTCTAGCAGCTACCCATTTTGGGAGTGGGAGGGAAGAATAGACCTTTTAAGTCCTTTGATTATGGGCCTAAGCTTGTAGGATCTTTCTTTTTTTTTTAAATTTTTTTTAGTTGTAGATGGACACAATGTCTTTATTTTATTGCTTTGTATGTGGTGCTGAGGATCGAACCCAGGGCCTCACGCATGTGAGGCAAGCGCTCTACCACTGAGCTACAACCCCAGCCCTAGGATCTTTCTTAACAATCAGCATTTAATGTGCTACAAGGTCAAGCCTAGTCCATCGTCTAGGAAGCCCATTTCTCAGTAGCTGGGAGTTATTTATAAACTTGCCCTTTGCAAAAACTTAAAATGAAATTACATTATCAGTAATGGCTTCTGGGGCCTTTAAACTGGTTGGTTTTATGGCGTGAGGGGAACTCCTGGCCCTCCCCATTCCTGAGAGGTAAAGGCCCCAGGCTGAAGTGGAACCAGCTGCAGTCAGGAGGTGGCAGGAGAAGTAAAGAAGCTGCTGCTGGCTTCAGCTGTAGTGGAATGGGAATTTCAAGCAGCATTGAAGTTCTTGCCTGCATTTCTGACTATTTTTAGTGTGATTCTTCCTTTGGAAGTTTGAACTAGCCAGGCTTTTCTGTAATGCCTTCTTTCTTCTTCCAGAGCTGTAATACTTTGAATCTGGTTTTTGTCCTTCCCTTCTTCAGCCATTCTTTTATCCTGCCCAGGAATACCTAGTATTTCTCTTTTGGGATTTCTTTTAAGCAGGTATTCTAGGAAGCCAGTGAAAAGAGCCGGAACCAGAACCCAGGAAATGTGTTTCTCTCTTTGCCAGCATAACTGTTTAGGCACTAATACCATATTGGCTACAAGAACACAGTTGGCTTATGGCCAATAGGGCTTTTCTTTTCTTTGGGTTCCCATACCTTCTAAGTATACCAGATTCTATACCTGCAAGAACCAGTCACCTATGCCTGATTAAAGTCCAGATTACACTAGTGGGCTTTTCTGTAAAGTTGCAGTGAGTGGATAGAGGGACAAAGCCAAGGATTTTCAGGGGAAAATGTTGCAGAAAAAATGATTTCTTTTAAATTTCCTTCCTTTGGACTTCTTTATTTCCATTAAGGAAACTCATTTCACTTAGTGTGGTAGTACATGCCTGTAAATCCAGTGGCTTGGGAGGCTGAGGCAGGAGGATAGCAAATTTGACGCCAGCCTGGGCATCTTAGTGACACCCTGTCTCAAAATATGAGAAAAATAAAAAGGTCTGGGGATATACCTCTGTGGTACAATGCCCCCAGGTTAAATCCCCAGTACTGAGGGGGTGGGGGACGACACAAAAACTGGTTGTAGTGGCACACACCTGTAAACCCAGTGATTTGGGAGGCCGAGGCAGGAGGATTGCAGGTTTGAGACCAACCCCAGCAACTTAGGCCTTAAAGACTTAGCAGGATCCTGTCTCAAAAATTAAAAGGGCTGGGGATGTGGCTCAGTGGTTAAATGCTCCTGGGTTCAATCCCTGGTACCAAAAAAAGAAAGAAAGAAAGGGAGGGAGGAAGGAAGAAAGAAAGGAAGGAGGGAGGAAAGAAGGAAGGAGGAAGGAACTCATTTTCAATTCAACAGGGAAACCCCTTGGTGTTTCCCTCTTGGTGAATTGAGGAGCTAAGTTACTATGGAACAGAGGCTGCTTTATTTGAAGATCTTTGTATGAGGAGCTAGGTGGGAGTTAGGAAAGCTGCTTAAGTTTGTGACCTTTTAGACTATAGAGGACTTCCCTCTGCTAGACAACAGTTTCCTGATTGGAGACAGGAGTTCCTTCTACCTTGTTTATTCTAGAGTGCAGTGTATGTTGAGGGGCAGCTCTAAGGATTGCTTATCAGAGGAGAGAGGTAAGGTCAGTAGTAATATCATCCCAAATGGTCACACTAGAAAATCCACTTATATGTGGAAATCTAATTATAAGAATTCCCTTAGGGCTGGGGTTGTAGCTTAGTGGTGAAGCGCTTGCCTCACATGTGTGAGGAGGCACTAGGTTCAATTCTTAGCACTGCATGTAAATAAATAAGTAAAATAAAGACAACTAAGAAAATATTGTTTTAAATTCCCTTAGATGTTTACTGCATCAAGAAAATTTTATTTTCAGCCAGGCATGGTGGCGTAAGCCTGTAATCCCAGCACTTAGGGAGGCTGAGACAGGAGAATCGCGAGTTCAAAGCCAAGCCTCAGCAACAGTGAGGCGCTAAGCAACTCAGTGAGACCCTGCCTCTACATAGAACGCAAAAACAGAGCTGGGGATGTGGCTCAGTGGTCAAGTGCTCCTGAGTTCAATCTCCAGTACCCAAAAAGAAAAAAAAGAAAAGAAAAAATTTTATTTTCAAAATTACTGTATTTTCTCCATGTTGAACAAATACTGAGAGTTTAGTATATGTCAGGCATTGTTCTGGACTCAGATAAATCAGTGAACAAAACCAAAACAAAAAATTGCTGTCCTTGGGGCCTGGGGCTGTGGCTCAGTGGTAGATCGCTTGCCTAGCATTTGTGAGGCACTGGATTCGATCCTCAGCACCACATATAAATAGTAAATGAATAAAATAAAGATCTATCAACAACTACAAAAATATTTTTAAAAAATTGCTGTCCTCAAGAATTCAAGTTGAGGGCTGGGGCTGTGGCTCAGTGGTAGAGCACTTGCCTAGCATGCGTGAGGCACTGGGTTCGATCCTCAGCACCACATATAAATAATAAATGAATAAAATAAAGATCCATCAACAACTAAAAAAATTAAAAAAAAAAAAGAATTCAAGTTGAAAAAGTTGACATTTATCATCTTGTTGTCAAAAGGCTGGGTTCCCTTTACTCCCATTCTTTTTTTTTTTTTTGGTACCAGGGATTGGACTCAGGGGTCTTTGATCACTGAGCCACACCCCCAGCCCTATTTTGTGTTCTATGTAGAGACAGAGTCTCACTGCTGAGGCTGGCTTTGAACTCGAGATTCTCCTGTCTCAGCCTCCCAAAGTGCTGGGATTACAAGCATGAGCCACCACGCCTGGCTCCCTTTACTCCCATTCTTAATCTCCCCTCCCCTCTCCTGAGCTAGGGTTGGTTCCTCACGGGGGAACCTATACCTCCTGGAACATCATGAGCCAGTTTACCTTTGTAGAGGCTGTAGTTTCTAGATCCTTGGCTGTAATTTTTTCCTCTTCCCTCTTGAGTCAGTGTTAAACATGTGCTTGGAGAATGTGTTTTAGGACTAGGGGTTTGCTAAGTAAGGCCAGGAAAGAAGTAGCAGAACAACAGCCTCATTTCATAGTGCAGGGGATCTCAATGGTAAGTAGTGTTGATGACAAAGTCAAGGAATGTGAGGTGGCGCAAATGCCTTTTATACATGCCACTGCTTTCCCTGTCTTTCCCTCTCCCCTCTCCTAGTAAGCTGATTAGAAGAGAGCGTGCGTCAGGCTACTGCAGCTTTTTGTTTTTCCGTGCTCTTATAACTGAGCTGCAACAGCTGCAACGAGCCCACCACTGAGCATTTGCAAAGTCATATATTTGCAGTTGATGAAGGGAATTAAATGTAACCCTTTAGACTAAGGCTGTGATTCCCTTATGAGAGAGAGTCAGTATTCTTTTTTATTTGTTGGTGCTGGGGATGGGAACCTAGGACCTCAAGCAGGGTAAGCACATTTTCTATCACTGAACAACCCCTCAGTTGATTTTTGATAAGTGAAAGAAAACTTCCCTCTTGCTTACTACCTCCAGTCTCCAGGGTGTTTCTCAAATCTCCTTACCACCTCCCAAATTCAGATTGTTTTTTGTCCTAGCAAGTTAAGTGATAGTGACTAGGATATAGTGGAGGAATTGGGCTTGGTAGGTGAGTTTTCAGGCTATGTCTGTCTCTCTGGGCTGTATTCAGAACTGGTTAGTGTGTGTGCACGTGCGTGCACATAAACACTATTCAGTGTGTGAGTGGTTTAGGGAAGGCTTGCTTTATGCCTCTGCATTGCTACTGCATTGGGACTGCAGAAACTTCCAAGTGTACTAGGGCATTCAACCCTATTTTCAAATGGTCTCATGCAGTGCTTATTAATTAATCTGGTCACATTCCATACCTACCTGTGTGGGAGATCAAGGAGGGATGGTAATTTGGAAAATAACTGTACCACAATATTGGGAAGTAACAGCATGACTTACCTTGACTAAGCCCCCTGTGAGTCAGACACTTCCTCTCTTGCGGCCTTGGAGTCCTTTGTTGAGATGCTCCCTCCCTCAGTTCACTCACCACTAGATCATTCTTGGTGGGAAATGTCACAATCTAACTGCGTCAGGGAAGGGGACATACAGAGTCACCTCTGTAATCCCTTACTCCCCAGTGGGACTAGAGAAAAGTATCTGGGGTGCCAGTAGTGGTGGGAGCCTTCAGGACTGAAGGTATGTTCATATCTCCTCAGGAACCCTCCCTGTATACTGTCAAAGCCATCCTGATTCTGGACAATGATGGAGATCGACTTTTTGCCAAGGTGAGATTCCCTTTCCAATTAGTTTAGGAGTAGGACAAAGACATTGTAAGCTTGGAATCTTGAGACTGGCCCTATTAACTCATATTCTTTGATAGTGGTAGTATAATTTTGAGAATCTTCCATCTCCCGTTGACTACTCCAGATAAAACCTCAGTTTTCTTTGGTCTCCTAGCTGCACTGCTCTCCTACTTGCTGTCTTCAGACTTGGACCTCCATTGTTCCCCTCACCCGAGCTGGGAGAAGCTGTGGAATACTGGTTCCTGAACAAAGCAGTATCTAGATGTTAGAAGCACTCTGCCTGTTTTCATCATGCCTGGCTCCTTCCTCCTACCCTGTCACCTGGTTGGATTTCCCCAGGGAATTCTTTTGTGCTTCCAGGGTTCCAGCTCTAGTTTATAGGCCTCACCAAGCTTCTTACTTCTTGACTTCCCAGTATGGTGTTTTTAACTTTGGATCTTTTGAAAGAGAGGAGAAAGGACACCCCTCTCTTCCCTCCATATTCTCCCCCTCCTGTAGAAATTTCTTCTGTCCCTGGTGTATTAACTCCGGCGAGCATAGCATAAATCAATCAGCAGGTACAGATTAGTTTGGAATTCACCAGCTGTTCCTCCCTGTAATTGGATGTAACTATGCAGGACACCTTTTGAAACAGTTATCCAGTTACTAAATGCCAGACCTGTCATAGGTCTTCAGCTGACTGCGACGGATTAGCCCCTAAAGAGCAGAACGATTTAGCAGCCTGCATCTCCGCCCCCTTGCCGGGGAGAGCCTGGGAATAGGCTCAGCAATGTGCTAGACTGCCCCCTGCTTCTCTTAGTTTGCAGAAAGGAAAGGTGAGACTTGAGAGCCCACAGGGCAGGGCTCACCTTGCCATGGAGGAGGTTTTTACAGTCTTCCCTCATTCCTCGACTTCATACAGTGAAGCAGTGTCTGAGGAAGGGTCTGGGGAAGATTTCTGCCCTTCTAGTCTTTGTTTCCTCTGGCATTGCTTCCCTGACAGGGCAGCTCCCTAGAAGCATTTGGTGGGAATGGTCTTAGGAGAGCTCTCCTAGAATGCAGATAGAAGCAGGGC
>CM053403.1:56408971-56461573 GCA_028644305.1 Xerus rutilus | reverse complement strand
TCACGCTTGTAATCCCAGCACTTAGGGAGGCTGAGACAGGAGAATCGCGAGTTCAAAGCCAGCCTCAGCAATGGCGAGGCACTAAGCAACTCAGTGAGACCCTGTCTCTACATAAAACACAAAATAGGGCTGGGGATGTGGCTCAGTGGTCGAGTGCCCCTGAGTTCAATCCCCAGTACCAAAAAAAAAAAAAAAGAAGCAGGGCCTCATCGCCAGGTGTGGTGGCACACACCTTTAATTTCAGTGACTCAGGAGGCCAAGGCAGGATTATCGCAAATTCGAGGCCAGTCTTAGCAACTTAGTGAGGCCCTAAGCAACTTAGTGAGACCCTGTCTCAAAATAAAAAAATAAAAAGGGTTGAGGATATGGCTCCAGTGGTTAAGTGCCCCTGGGTTCAATCCCTGATACAAAAAAAAAAAGCAGGGCCTCATTACAGGCCTGGTAGGTCTTTGCCCTCCCTTTTAGAAATGTGAAGTGGAATTGCTTATAGCAGGGTCCTTTAATTCTTTCTTTAAATTTGATTACTCACTGCTCACTCTTTGCCTCTATAGCCCTTCCTTCTCCATGTCAGTATTTTTCCCTCACCCCATGCCTTGAAGGAGAGAAATCCAAGATCCCAGGGCAAAGCATAGTCACTAATCATTCTGGGCTCCCATCTTTAATGACCCAACCCTGTCTCCTTTCCTTCTGACCAGTACTATGACGACACCTACCCCAGTGTCAAGGAGCAGAAGGCCTTTGAGAAGAATATTTTCAACAAGACCCATCGGACTGACAGTAGGTCATTTTCTTTTCACTGCTTCCTGTGTTGGGGGCGAACCATGGTGGAAAGGGGGTGGCAGCAGGACTGCGGAAAAAGGATAAAGTGACTGCCTCCTTTTTCTTTTTTTCCTCCTCCCCTCATACAATAAACTCTTCAGAAATGTAATGGGGAGGTGAGTGTACCTCACACGGGAATACCGTGCTGGAAGGTTGGCTGTTAGCTACCTGTCTAGTCCCTGGATTTATGAGCCTCACTTGACAAATTTAACTGCAGCTCTGCTTATTGTACCGCATCCATTAGGGCAGGTAAATGGAAGTCTGTAAAGGTGACCGCTCTGCGTTTTCACCTCCGAAGGATCCACTAGTATCCTGTCTCATATACAAGGAGGGAAATAAGTGTAGTGGGTAGGAGTGGGGGAGGGAGGTTAGAGGAGAAGATACATTGAGACTCCCCCAGTTTAAACTTTCCTTCTGCTGCCACCCAAAAAGAATAGATCAACATAATTCTTTGGAGGTCATTATAGCCGGCCTTACCTTGGCCCCAAACGACTGCATACCAGGAGTTCACGGTAACTCCTCCTATTCTACTTCCTCATCTCCGGCTACTCACTGTTTCCACCTTTCTCCTCCTAGGTGAAATAGCCCTCCTGGAAGGCCTGACGGTGGTATATAAAAGCAGTATCGATCTCTATTTCTATGTGATTGGCAGCTCCTATGAAAATGAGGTGAGAATCCCCAGCCCTTTTCACTCTCTTTGATCCCACTTCCTAAACCATAGGCAGGACATAGCCACTTGTTTTGGGATTAGGAGAGCCACATTCCTCTGGCTTCTGACAGGGCCAACCAAGTGGTCAGAGATCTCCACCATGGTCCCACAAATGAATCTGCCTAGAAAGGATGTTTTCCCAGATCCATTTTCTTATTTCCATAGAGAAGACACAATATAGGTTTTAATATCCTTCCCTGCACAGTGTTTTTTAAGATGGATTTCTGAGGTGTGGTCAAAGTTGGGGTCAAGATACTGGGTCCTGCTGTGAATGGTGCATACCAGACTCAGTTTGAGCTAATGAGCAGGTATTCTGGGTCATGCTGAAGCCATACAGTATGAATGGGTCACTTAATGACATCATATAGTGTGAATGGGACTATGGAAGTCCTAGCCTGCTTCCTATATGCAGGAGAAACCATTTATGTCAAGTAGTAGCAACATCCATAAGAGTAAATAGGTAAAAATTAAGCCCCCAGATAATTTTCAGCAAAAGTTTGAGAGATGCACCTCGTACTGAGCTCTTATTGCTGTGTGCTTTACTAAGTACATTGTTATTTAAACCTTGTAGCACTTCTGTGAGTTGTAGGTGTCGGTGCCTTTGTTTTACCAATGAGGAAACCAAACCATGAGGAACCACGAAATTATTTGTTTGTGACCATTGTCAAACTACAAAAGTGGTGGTTCCATGTGGTTCAACGAAATGATTCTGTCAGGGTCATATGTATAGGAAATGGCTCAGCCGGGGTTCAAACCCAGTTCTGTCTGACTCAAAAGCCTGTGTTTGGGCTGAGGATCTACTCAGTGTGGAATGCGCCCTTAGCATGCTCAGGGCCCTGGACTGGAATCTCAGCCCTGCAGTAGAAAAAAGGACACGCTCTTTCCACTAGCCACACTGTATTTCTCTGACCTCGGCAATGGTTTTTCTCTGTACCTAAGACATCAGATAACACATATACAGTTGGTAAAGATATGTGGAGGGCTGGGGTTGTGGCTCAGTGGTAGAGTGCCTGCCTAGCATGTGTGAGGCACTGGGTTCAATCCTCAGTACCACATAAAAAAATAAATACTTATTTAAAAAAAAAAACATGTGGAGGACTTCAATGGGAAAGTTTTATTTAAACTTCTGGCTGAAAGAAGCCTCAAATTATGGGATGGTGTCAGAATTCACTTCTGTGAGAAACCGTATGTCCTCTTCCTGTTTTGTACTCACTTCCACCTTCTATTTCTGGTCTTTGAGAAAGCCTGTGTATTTTGATGGTTAATGAATTGAAGGGCTTTGCTTTTGGTTAACAGTTGGTAGGGCCTTGATCCTTCTCCTTCTCCCTCTGTCTCTCAACAGTTGATGCTTATGGCTGTTCTGAATTGCCTCTTCGACTCCTTGAGCCAGATGCTGAGGTGAGCAGCCATTCTTAATGTTGGTTTAGGAGAGAAAGTAACTATTCTTCAGGCCCAAGGATTTGTGGGGGATCAGCAGAGGCTCCAGGGAGTTGATTTAGTTTAAGAAGTGGTCTTATTATTTCAGAATAATTCACACTGAGGGGGAGGACTGAATGGAGAGCATGTCCCTCCCATGGAATAATTCTCCTGAGGATGGAAATTCTCCTACTAGTCCCCAGTGGCTCTGCCAGAATTCTCAGCCCCCTCCTGATGCTTCATTCTCTGAGGCTTGGAGGCTTCATTCTTTGCATTAGAAGTAGGCAAAGGACAAGCATAAGGAAGTGTCCCATGTGAAACATCCATACCTTGGGAACAGAGGTGGCACTCCCAAATTTTCACTTCTGGCACTTAATTTTTCCCCTCTCTAGAACAGGAAGATATGCTGTTTACCCCGTTCTCCCTTCCCACCCCCACTAGCCCTCTGTTCTCTATGTCTATGGGCAAGAGAAGAGAGACACAAGATACTTTTCCTGAAAATACCCAGGGCTCTGAACTTCATTCCCCCAGCAGCTCCCAAGTGAACCCAGGACAGACAGCCATCCAGAACAGAACAGCAGGCGCTCTCAGCCCCACAAAATCATCAGGGCAAATGGTTCAGGTTTCCTCAGGAAGGGGATGATTTATTTTTCAGCCAGGTGAATGAATAGACTTCATTTCGGGTAATCTAGTGAAAGAGTCAAACTGACGGATGTGACAGGCCACATGCACCAACCACCGGATCTGCTGTTATTAGCCCCCTTGTTGGGATTCTTTCCTGAGCCTGAGCAGAGCTGGTAAGGGAGGGGGAGGACGGAGAGCAGAGTGAGCTGTAGGAGCTTTGTCAGAGCTTGAGCGCAGATAGGGTTTGTATTCAAACCCTTCCCACCTCCCACCACCTTCAGATTTTTAGCTCTGTTTGTTTCCTTTTTTTCTACCTACTGATGTCTGTGTTTATAAGCAATGTCGTGAGCAACATCATGGTAGGAAAACATCACAAAGGAAAAAAATTATATATCTAAGCTGGTCTCAGTGGCTTGTGCTGATAATCCCTGCAGCTCAGGAGGCTGAGGCAGAAGTATTTCAGATTCAAGCCAGCCTTGGCAACTTAGTGAGATCTGGGTGCGACACAGTGTGGCTCAGGAGGCTGAGACAGAAAGATTGCAGGTTCAAAGCCAGCCTCAGCAAAAGCAAGGTGCTAAGCAACTCAGCAAGACCCTGTCTCTAAAATACAAAAAAGGTCTGGGGATGTAGTTCAGTGGTAAAGTGCCTCTGGGTTCAATCCCCAGTATTAAAAAAGAAAAGAAAGAAATGATACCTCTGGATAATCAGCCTATGTATTCATACTCTCCTGATATTCCTGATCCTTACTTAGCATACAAGAATAGGAAGAGGTTTAGAGTAGAGTAAGGTTAGCTAGAAAGTTTGTCACCCTATTCACCTCTTTATGTACTTGTTTGACACATTTATTAGTCTAGTTTAGGATCCCTATCCAGACAATGTCCTAGGATTCCATCACACAGGACTGGTTTTTCTCTTCTTTGAGGGATTCAGGAAAAATGTAGAAAAGCGAGCTCTGCTGGAGAACATGGAGGGGCTCTTCTTGGCTGTGGATGAAATCGTAGATGGAGGGTGAGTTCTCTGACCTGCCTGGACCTGGGATGGTGGGGTGGCTGCCCCTCTTCTAAGTCAAATGGGCTAAGTGGTCAGAATTCTCTTCCCATAGTAAGTTGGTCCATTAGGACAGACAAACATGTCAGGCATCATAGCACACCTGTAATCCCAGCGGCTTGGAGGCTGAGGCAGGAGGATTGTGAGTTGCTAGACTTAGCAACTTTGTGAGGCCCTAAGCAACTCAGCGAGACCTTGTCTCAAAATAAAATATGAAAAAGGACTGGAATGCCAGGCGCCATGGCGCATGCCTATAATCTCAGCACTTTGGGAGGCTGAGACAGGAGAATTGCAAGTTCAAAACCAGCCTCAGAGCCGGGCATGGTGTTGCATGCCTGTAATTCTAGCACTTTGGGAGGCTGAAACAGGAGAATCGCAAGTTCAAAGCCAGCCTCAGCAACAGCGAGGCACTAAGCAACTCAGTGAGACCCTGTCTCTACATAAAACACAAAATAGAGCTGGGGATGTGGCTTAGTGGTCGAGTGCCCCTGAGTTCAATCCCTGGTACCAAAAAAAAACCCAGCCTCAGCAACAGCAAGGTGCTAAGCAACTCAGTGAGACCCTGTCCTGTCTCTACATAAAACACAAAATAGGGCTGGGGATGTGGCTCAGTGGTCCAGTACCCCTGAGTTCAATCCCTGGTACTGAAAAAAAAAAAAAAGGGCTGAGGATATGGCTCAGCGGTTGAGTGCCCCTATGTTCAATCCCTAGTACCAAAAACAAAAACAAAAACCAAAAAACAAAGCAGACTTGGCAACCCAGTGAGACCTTGTTTCAAAAATAAAAAGGAGCCAGGCGCGGTGGCTCAAGCCTGTAATCCCAGCACTTAGGGAGGCTGAGACAGGAGAATCGTGAGTTCAAAGCCAGCCTCAGCAACAGCGAGGTGCTAAGCAACTCAGTGAGACCCTGTCTCTACATAAAAATACAAAATAGGGCTGAGCATGTGGCTCAGTGGTCGAGTACCCCTGAGTTCAATCCCCAGTGCCAAAAAATAAAAATAAAAAATAAAAAGGGGTACTGGGCTATAGCTCAGTGGTAGAGCGCTTGCCTAGCATGTGCAAGGCACTGGGTTCGATCCTCAGCACCACATATAAATAATAAATGAAGCCGGGCATGGTGGCGCACACCTGTAATCCCAGCACTTTGGGAGGCTGAGACAGGAGAATCACGAGTTCAAAGCCAGCCTCAGCAATGGCGAGGCGCTAAGCAACTCAGTGAGACCCTGTCTCTACTTAAAACACAAAATAGGGCTGTGGATGTGGTTCAGTGGATGAGTACCCTTGAGTTCAATCCCTGGTACCAAAAATAAAGAAAGAAAGAGAGAGAGAGAATAAAATAAAGATCTATCAACAACTAAAAAAATATTAAAAAAAAATAAAAAGGGCTGGGGGGCTTGGTGTGCTGGCACATGCTTATGTTCTAGTGACTCAGGAGACGGAGATAGGAAGATTGAAAGTTCAAGGCCAGTTCTGGAAACTTAGTGAGACCTTGTCTCAAAATTAAAAAGTAAAAAGGGGGGCTGGGGTTGTGGCTCAGTGGTAGAGCGCTTGCCTCGCATGCGTGAGGCCCTGGGTTCGATCCTCAGCACCACGTACAAAGCAATAAAATAAAGACATTGTGTCCATCTACAACTAAAAAAATATTAAAAAAAAAAAAAAAAAAAAGTAAAAAGGATTAGGGTTGTAGCACAGTGGTAGAGCACCCCTGGATTCATTCCCTAGTAACTAACACACAACCCAAAGTGAACAGTGGTCTTTTTTGTCTTTGTAGGGTAATCCTAGAGAGTGATCCGCAGCAAGTTGTACACCGGGTGGCATTAAGGGTAAGCAGCAATGTATTTTCCTGTTACCCCACCTCAGTCTATCCACGAACACCTTCCAGAGTCAGACTAACTGCATGTGTCTAAGAGTCTGGGCTGAATGAATATATACAACTTTTGTCCTTTCTTCCTATCTCAGTGTCCCAAGGAAGGGAAGCAAAGGAACTTATTTCTTCCCCTAACATGATACCTAGCATCTCATGCTGTCTTTGCACAAAGTGGACACTTAAAGTATGCATATTGAATGAATATGAAATAGAAGAAACTTTAATACTTATGGTTCTGAAACTTGAGGTTGACTTATTTCCTCTTTGAGCATAGATCTAGTTATCTGAGGCAGAGGAGTATCTTTCTTGCCTTTTAAAGTCTTAGTGGATGAGTACCCCTGAGTTCACAGGTCCAGTGGTTCATGCCTGTAATCCCAGTGGCTTGGGAGGCTGAGGCAAGAGGATCACAAGTTTGAAGTCAGCCTCAGTAATTTAGTGAGGCCCTAAGCAATTTAGCAAGGCCCTATCTCAAAAAATAAAAATGGCTGGGGATGTGCTCAGTGGTTTAGCACCCCCTGGGTTCAGTCCCTGCCCACCCCCCAAAAAAACCTCATTAAAGTCTTACGTAACTGAGAGTGCTACCTCTCCATCAAGAAGTACTTATTGGGCTGGGGCTGTAGCTCAGTGGTAGAGTGTTTGCCTAGCATGCGTGAGGCACTGGGTTCGATCCTCAGCACCACGTATAAATAATAAGTGAATAAAATAAAGATCCATCAACAACTAAAAAAAATAATAATAATAAAAAAAAGAAGTACTTATTTAGTCAGGTGCTGTGGCGCAAGCCTGTGATCCCAGCACTTAGGGAGGCCGAGACAGGAGAATTGCGAGTTCAAAGCCAGTCTCAGCAAGGCCCTAAACAACTTAGTGATACTCTGTCTCAAAATAAAAAATAAAAAGGGCTAGGCTAGGGCTGTGGCTCAGTGGCTAAGCACCCCTGGGTTCAGTCCTCATTACCAAAAAAAATTTCTTATTCACCAGAACCTCATCCTCTTTGGGACTAGTGATATCAGAAGGGGGCCTCTGAGTTATCTATAGAAGGCTGCAAGTCTGCGGCGGGGATCATGGTGGGTAGGAGAACCCACCTGCAAATTGTAGGGGTGCTAAGATGTCTGAGCAAAGCAAATCTCCCCGTTCACAGACTGTCCCAGCTCTGACCTCCACAGAGCGAAGGCTGACAGTGCCGGGTAATGGGAAATCTTCTCCCTTAACTGCCGTGGGCTCCATTTGCATAGTTTAATCTTCTCCTCTAACATATGTCTCTATGTGGCAAGAGAGAGGGTCCCCCACCACCGACTCCCCCCTTCCCTTCTCAGGCTGCTGTTGCAGCAGTTTATTTCTTCAAATTAACATGCTGTCGTTACCCATCAGGCCTTGCGGGATCCATTAAACTACCCCTGGCTCCCCCTCATCCTTTCCCTAGTGATATTGATATTCAGGGAAGGTCCTCTCTGACTAGGGAATCAGGTCCCCCACCCCCAAGTTAAGGGAGTTGAGGATCAGATAACCTGCTGATTACACGAAATGGAATGAATCTTTTAAGAAGTCTTGCCTTAAAATGAAGGATGGATGAAATGACCCTTTTGTGTTTATGGTCCCTCTGGCCAAGTAAATTTGTGGCTATACTAGTTCCTAAAAAGGACTGAGAAGTTTAGGGCACCTGCCCTTTGCTTCAGTTTAAAGGACTACCTCTTTCTTTTGCACTGCCAGCCTCCAACCTAAATGCTTGTCTCTGTGTCACAGGGTGAAGATGTCCCCTTAACGGAGCAGACCGTGTCTCAGGTATGACTTTCTCTCTTGCTCTCCAAATGGATGGGATCACTAAAGAGGAAGAGTAGTCCATGCCAACTTGCCAAGTCTGAATGAGACTAGAGATGGGGACATCTTCCCTGGCTCCCTCTTATTCCAGAGAACTGGGATTCACACAGCCCTGTGCCCTCCACCCCCACTCCAAACTCCTCTCCCCATTGCATGTGAGCAGTGGCTGTCAGCTCTCCTCAGTACCCTTCAAACCCTCCCTGCCTGATGCCTCATTCAGTGATTTATTCCCCAGCAGAGGCTTGCCTTAAGCAGATGGTGTGTGTGCGAGTGTGTGCACACTTTCTTTCTCTTATTATTCAAATGAGGGCTGGAAATGCATATTCTAGGATACACAAGTTTTACAGATCCATCCTGCTACCTTGACTGCAGATAGATTGTCTACCTGATTCAGGGGCCAAGGGTGGGGTTGGTTTTTACCCACTTTAAATCCTCACTAAGGAGTTCATCTGGATGTATAACCTTTTTTTAACATATGTCCAGTAACCCCCAGTTTTTTTCTTTCCTCCCAGGTATACCTCTTCTCTCTTCATCCCCCCAGTGGATTTGAATTTTGGGGGAATTTCCCAAACTGACAATCCTCTAGGGCCTTAGAGACTTCTTCCTATTCCTCTACCTTTGGGGATTTTCTATTCCTCATTCTTCTAAGGACGGGGAAGGCAAGTGATGAGAAGGAGAGCCCCGCCCCCTTCCCACCCTGCCCCTCAGCAAGTCTCCCTCAGTGCTGCCCTTGTCTCTGCAGGTGCTGCAGTCAGCTAAAGAACAGATCAAGTGGTCACTCCTCCGATGAAGACCCCGTGCCTGGCTCCTCGCCCCTCTCAAAAATCCGCATGTCTGCTGTGATTTCTCATCCAGGCCCCAACCGGTGCTCTCAGGGTCATCTTGGGGATCACAAGGGATCCTTAAATCTCTATCCTGTCTGGAGTTGCCCCCTCTCCCAGTACACTTTTCTCTCCTCACTCCTGCTAGGAGTAAAGCTCCCAGCAGATTTGGGTGCAGGGCAGAAGAAACACCCACTTTCCTTCCTAGACTGGATTTTGGTCCGTGCTCTCCTACCCCCACATTTTCTCAACTCCTTTGCCCTTTGCTGTAGCAGCACTCCAGATCAAAGCAGGAGAAAGAATGTGTTGAGTGCTTTCCTCCCTTTGCCTTTACCAGGCCTTATCCTAACAGCCCATATGTCTAGCAAGGGTGGAGGTGGGAGGAGAATTCCTTTCTGCAGTATGAGTGAGGTTGGGGATGGGCAGGGCTGTGTCCAGTCTCCGTCTTGGCCCTACTTATTGGCCTCAATCTTTTACCCCATTTATTCTTACTGCCCTGTCCTTTGCCTTGGAACAGTGATTGCAGGCAGCTTATAGGGAGGGGGCAGAGTGGCAAAAACGGTGATTTAAATGTTATAGAGTGGGGCTTACAAAATCCATTCTCCACCCTGATCCTGGCATACAGCTTTAAAACTGCTGTGGTCTGTGAGTGGTCATTCCGGGGGTCCATCTCTTGATCTGCTACCTTAATTCTCCATCTTTACTACCCGTGGGCCTTTTACCTGGTTTGTCCTCTCTGCCCTAGAGCAAAGCCAGTCCCTGGAACAAAACCCCATTCTAGCCTTGGGAAGAAGTTTCTGCTCAGAACTGGGGAAGGAGGGATACTTTTGCTCGGTCCCCTCAGCTCCCAACATGCATTTGCTCCTCTGCCTTGGGTCTGGCATCTGCTGCTTAACCCTGTTCTTCTTTTGTCCCAGCCTTACACAAAAGCAGTAGGTCTGGGCTCTTCCCCTCCCTAGGTGGCCAAGAGAGGTGACTTTACTTAGGGTTTTGAATTTCCACAGGATGTTAAGAGGATGGACCATCCACTCTTGGGTCTAATTTCCTCCCAACCCAAAACTTCTTCCCCACAAAAAGATAACCTTCCTGAGACTTAAACATTCTGTCCCATGCACTAACTGCCAAATTCTCCAACACTGAAGTGGGGCAGATAACTGGGCATATTTGAGGGGCGCCTTGGTGTAAAAGATGTACAGTCAGGAGATGGCCACCTTCCTATACTGCTGTGTGAAGAGGAATAAAACATTTCTTTTTCCAAACTGCCTTTGTGTGACGTTTCTGTTCCTCTTCCTCTCTTTTTGGCAGCTACTCCTATTCCTCCAGCCCCCTCCCACTCCCCATCTTATAATATTTCTTCCCTCCTACCTCAGAGACTCCCCAGCAACTCAACCCCCCCATCCCTAATTTACGGGGCTGTTTGCCTCCTTGGCATCAGTCCGTCCCCTCGCCAGGAAATTGGCGCCAGGGGTGGGGTGGGGATGGTATTTTCTCAGTGGGAGTCTCAGGGAACTGAGTTCTCCCCCTACCACCCCCAAAGCCAGCTGCCTGCTCCCGCCTCAGCCATTAGTAACCCAGAGACGCGCACCTGCGTGGGGGCTCTCCTCCAGCCCCTGCGCCCTTCCTGCACCTCCCACTCCTGCTCTGAAACGGCGCTGAGCGGGTTATTTATCGGAGCCAGCACTGCTCCAGAAGGTCAGGACGGTGGTGTAAATAACCTCTTCTCGCCATTTCCCCGTCCCTCCAGAGCCTGCTCCCCTCCCCCTCCTCCACCTTTATTCGCACAAATGAATGTGGCTGGGCTGGCGCAGAGCCTGGCCCTGCATCTTAATGGGGCGGTGAGCTCACAAGATGGATTTAGCTGGGGGTTTTATGGTTGCCGCGGCGACAGGAGAATGCTTTGGTTTTCTTTCCCCCTTCCTCTGCAGGATTTTAAGGAGGGGCAGTGTGGGGAGTCCTCTCCACTGCAATTTGAAGGGTCTCCTTCTCAGTCACCTCTACTGCTTATGAGCTGGGCCTGCAATTCCAGGATTAAGCAAGAGAGATGGAAAGGATGAGGGGAGGAAGGTACAAGAATGAGGAGAGCCTCTGCAGCATCAGGACATGAAACCTAGAGTTGCGGTCTTGTCTGCTCCTTGATGGGAACTTGGAAGTTAGGCTCAGCAACTGGGGGGCACCTGGGCGCAGGATTCCTCTCACCAGACAGAAGAAAGAAGTTCCATTATTTCACTGCTTCCTGTGGTCTTGCATTGAAAGCTGGGGTGCAGCGGGTAGGAGAAGGGCTAGGATCACTTCTTTGCCTGAGCTACAGAAGAAGCAGGGCCCAGACTTAGCATCCTAACCTGCCTTATCACCCAGCTTGGCCCTCGAGTAGCAGCAGTGTCAGTGATGGAGTTGGGGGTTGGTGATCGGTGATGGTGTGGAAAGTTGAGTTCTATCCAAGTCCCAAGTCTCAAACTTGGAATTCTCTGAACTTCAGTTTCTCCTGTCTTCTGTTTCCCACTAGGAATGAACTTTGGGTGCCCAGGCGTACCCAGGATTCTGGTCAGCAATTTTCTTTCAAGACTGTGAGCAAACCATCCTCAGCACTGACGGAAGCAGAGACGGGAACATTGCATGATCTCCCTTGCTTTTCTTTTTTGGTCTGGTTGTGGGCCTCTGAATTTGTTTGTGAACCTTTCCCTATTTCCCAGGGGACCCTAAGAGGCCCCTCCTGTCCTCTCCCTCCTCTTTCCTTTTGGCTGGGAAAGTGACTACAGCCTGAACAGTGCCAGACACCTGCTTGCCAGATGTGGCAATTCCCCATCCCCCCAATGTCTATCCTTTCCCCACCCCACTGAGCTCAGGCAGAGGGAGCCCCCCACAGAGTGATTTACTGCAGCTTCTCTTCCTCAAGTGCCCCCCCCTTCAGTCTCCTCTCCCTCCCCCTGGTACCCATGTCCCCTCATTTCCCACCATTTCCTGCAGCCACCTTCCTGGTACAGCCTCCTCCCACTCCCACTGCAGGGGGCTGGGCTGTGTAACCCCAGGCTCCTGGCTCCTGAGCTGGAGAATGAATGGGTGGAGCAGAGGTGATTGGCCTCTGTTGCACCCATGGGAGAGTACATCAGCAACATTGCTGAGGACAGTGGCAGCCAGAGCTGATGTCATTCTCAGTAGGGGAGGAAGGGAGGTGGCAAAGGAGGAGGTTAGTGGGGAAGGAACCAGCACTTTAAGACTGTCTGCATAGGAGAAAGAGGCCTCTTGGAACTTCCTGGGCAGGGGAGAGCATCCAGGACTGTGGCTGCATGGTGGACAGTGTGTTTGGTTTGTTTGGCAGGATCTCCAGACCCTGTCTCTGGATCTGTCTCATGTGTGACAGTAGATGCTCCTCAGCTCCTTCCCTTCAGACTTCACAAAACACACACTTAAGACTCCTTGCCTTTCTCTCTTTAGTGTTTGCCCTCTGCCTTTTCTCTGTCAGTCTCTTCACCTCTCTTTAGTTGTGCTTTCTCTAGTCACCTCCTGGCCTTCCCCTCCTCTACTTCCATTCCATAGCCAAACCCAAGAAGATTCTCAGACCTCCCATCACAGCAGAGGTTCCTTCAGACCCTCTTTTCTCCTTCCCATCCCTCTTTGCAACCTGACTCCCAAAGGTCCCCCCACGCCAGCCAGAACAGGGTTCATGGTAGGACTGAGGTAGGGGCGATGGCTGGACTAAAGAGTGGCAGAGGCAAGAAAGATGGAGAGTATAAGGAACTAGAGGAGGGGAGAGCAGGGGTATAAGAAGACAGGAAGAGCAACGCAATGAGGGAGGAAATGTGAGTAAGAGACAAAGAGGCAAAGGCTGAGAGCAAGAATAACAAACGAGGAGAGGGAAAGAAACTGACACAAAGAAAGCAAGCAAGGCTGGGAGCAGAGAAAAAGAAGGGAGAGACAGGAAAGTCACAGCGAGAGAAGGTTGCTGGGGAGGGGCCAGGCTAGGGGTAGGCTGGCTCTCCTGGGCTCCCTCCTGCTGACAGGCCATAAATTGTGTGTGCGTGCACATGTGCACAAAGAACATGTATGTAGAGTAGGGGTCTGAGATGAGGATAGTGATGATTCCCACAATATTATTCTCCCATTTGTTTTAGCAGCTTCTTTCCTTGAAGCACTCCATACCAACCCCCCATGTCCCAGGAATCCTAAAATTCCATTCTGAAGGTACTTTCTCTCACATCTCAGGGATCCTGACTTTCTCACTTGGAATGCAGGCCTGCTGGAATGTCCACCAATCCATAGAATCAAGAGGCCCCATCCCTTCGCTGCCTACCCCCAAGCCTGCCCACCAGCTGCTCCTGACTGTCTTCTCCTCCCACTCTCCTTGTATCTCCCCCTCCTTCTTACTGACCCCTCCCCCAGCCTCTGACCCCCAGCCCCCTTGAGGTCTGGGTCAGAGGAGAGACAAAGACAGGATTTATCACCAGTATAGAGAAGCATCCAGAGACGGGGGCTAAGGGCAATGGCTGACCTCCCTGTGATGGGAGGAAACACTACACTGGAGGCTGGAAGGCTGGCTTCCAGTGGCTCTTGCTCACAACCCCCAACTTTCGCTGTGCCAGTCTTGCTCACTCCCTAGTCTCCGAAGACTCTGAAAACAGAAGATGACCCTGAGGTGATTTTTGGCCTGTGAAGGAGAACCTGGGAGGAGGGAAGAGATGAGATCCCTGTCTTAGGGTTATTGTCTTATGGATAATGAGGAAGACTTGGAAACCAGAGGCAATTAGGCACCAACTGTTTCTAGGACTAGGAAGAAATTCAGGTATAATACTGCAACAGATGAGATACAAAGGGACTGCCCTCTATTACAGAGAGACTTCTCCAGAACAGGCCCAGGCTGCCAACAGGGAGAGAAATAAGAGTCCTGAAAGATGAGAGATACAACCCCATCTGAAAAAGGAGGAACAGAATTGGCCAATGGTTACTAGCTTTAGGCTAAGGCGGCCTTTTTCTGTTAGATCCCCAGCTCTTTACTGAGAAGTATAAGGAGCAGCCAGATCCTGCCTTTACAGTAAATAGATGACTGGCCTGAAATTACCTCCACTCAACAGACAGGGTGAGTGTTCAAGAGGGAACAGTATGATCCAGTAGTTTCGGAGAAACTAGATGGTATATCTTCAGTGGAGAGCTCCCACAGCTTCTCTAGCTGCCCTTGGAGGCTGAGCACCAACTCCTCCATAATCTCAGTGTGACAGGGGCTTCCATAAGCCTGGCACAGAACATCCTTTGTCCTGCCTCATCCTACTGTCCTGGTAGAAAGATGTGAGATTTACCTCCAAGCAAAAAGAGGGCGGGGCTGGGGTTGTGGCTCAGTGGTAGAGCGCTTACCTAGCATGTGTGAGGCTCTGGGTTTGATTCTCAGCACTACATGTAAATAAAATAAAGGTCCATTGACAGATTTAAAAAATTATATTAAAAAAAAGAGGGTGAGGAGAGGAGATACTGAGGCAACTGGGAGCTTCCAATCTATAGTCGCTTGCCACAATCCCATCAACCCATTCCCATATGTGGTCTCCTCACATTCCTCTGCAAGCTGAAACCATTCTCTTAATATATATATAATTTTTTTTTTTTTGGTACTGGAGATTGAACTCAGGGGCACTTGACCACTGAGCTGCATCCCCAGCCCTATTTTGTGTTTTATGTAGAGACAGGGTCTCACTGAGTTGCTTAGCGCCTCACCGTTGCTGAGGCTGGCTTTGAACTCGCGATTCTCCTGTCTCAGCCTCCCTAAGTGCTAGGATTACAGGCTTGCGCCACCGCGCCCGGCATATATATATATATTTTAAACCTGGGATTGAACCCAGGGGCATTTAACCACTGAGCCACGTTCCCAGCCCTTTTTATTTTTTATTTATTTTTTGGTACTGGGGCTTGAACTCAGGGGTACTCGACCACTGAGCCCATCCCCAGCCCTATTTTGTGTTTTATGTAGCGACAAAGTCTCACTGAGTTGCTTAGCACCTCGCTGTAGTTGAGGCTGGGTTTGATTCTCCTGTCTCAGCCTTCCAAAGTGCTGGGATTACAGATGTGTGCCACCGCGCCCGGCTCCTTTTTATTTTTTATGTTGAGACTGGGTCTAAGTTGTGAAGGCTGACCTTGAACTTGCAATCTTCCTGCCTCAGCCTCCTGAGCTGCTGGGAGTACAGGCATGTGCCACCACACTCGGCTTATTTTTTATTATGATAGAGTCTCTCTAAGTTGCTGAGGCTGGCTTTGAACTTGAGATCCTCCTGCCTCAGCTTCCCCAGTTGCTGGGATTACAGGTGTGTGCCACCATGCCCAGCCATTCTCTTAATTTTTGATAAAAATCCAAAAGTTGGCTATTTTAGTAAGAAGGGGTCATGGATTGGGATGAGAGATAGGGAGATCTAGGGGGCTGAACAAAGAAGAAAACAGGAAAAGGGAGAAGAGAGCCTCTCTTTTTTCCTTATTCCCCTTCCCCCAGTTGAGGCAGATTTACAGCCTTGGTTTGGGAGGGGGGTGAGCATAAGGAAGACAGATCTGCAGTTCTGCCCTCTGAGTGTCTGGGTACTTAGCTTTAACTCCCCCATTAGCATCAATCCCCATCTTGCTGCCCATCCGTCTTCTGACATCAGCTCCTTCCCCTCTCTGTAGCCCAGGCTTTCTGACCCTAAGTGGCTCTTAAAGGGCCAGTCTAGACCTTTCTCCCTCCCTCCTCCACTCCAGGCATCAGTCTCCTGTATACGCATGTGCACTGTGACCATCCTTGCTAAGGCCAGAGTAGATGGAGGGGATAGTGGGGGCAGGGCAACTCTTTCCCAGCTCTTTGGTCTCCTTAGACCTCCCTTATATCATAGGCCCATCTTTGTTCATTATCTACACAGGCCCAGAACAAGCATTCTTACTGGATTAAGGGTCACAGACGCGTAGGTTTTGGAACAGAGCTGTAGAAGGCATGTGAGTTCAGAGGCAGATCTTCCCTCCCTCCCTCATTTCCTGGAGGCCCAGGGCAAGGGGTGTCAAGAACTACTGGCTGTTTTTAATTCTCAGCCAGCAGTGGGGGTGGACAGGTTGGGGCCTAAGGCTCCTAGGAGATGCTCAGAGCCCACATTCCTAGCCTCCTTTCCCAGGGATCTAGGCTGTGGTCTCTGGCGGGTAGGAGATTTCAAATCTTCCTCTCCCTATGAGGGAGGTGACCTGTTAGAGAAACCTGTCTGAATTTCCTGGCCCTCTCCCCTATTCCTAGGCAACTGAGTTTAGGGGAGCAGAGGGAAAGCAGACTTCTCTCCATCTTCTGCAGAAATGTTGTAACTGCACTCCAAGGACTCTATGAATGCCGGGATGCTTAGAAAGTTCCTTCCCTATCTGCTTTCAATCCTTTCTGCTGCAAAGCTCCACAGATCTCCAAGGTGGAGGTGGGGTAGGCGGAGAGATAGGGGGCTCTCCAGGATCATCAAGCCCTCTTCCTGATAGCTGAAACCCAAAACCCATTCCCCAGGAGTGCTCCTTCTCTGGCTCAGGATGAGAAGGAACGAGTGGGTGAGGGCATTGGGAAAGTGGCCAAGTTAAACACAGGAGCCCCCAGCTGCACCCACACACACACCCACGGACCCTTATTTATCATCCTCCAAACCTCACTCTCAAAGAAGCATAAATATTCCTAATTCCTGAAGGCCAATCCTAAACTCATAAATTTAACTGAGGAGGTGAGCAAGGGGAAGGAGTGAGGTATATGGAATGGAGAGCACACTGCAGCCTGGAGAAAGCAGAAAGCCTCCTGGGGAGGCGCTTCACTTGTCCCCATGCAGAAGCCAATGGGAGCGTGAGAGCCTTTCTCTCAAAACTTCCTCTGGGCATCAGTCTTTTCTCACCCCTCCACCCCCGCAAAACAAACATCGACCTGACTTCCGGTCTTTCCCATTCCTTCTCTTTCGTTTACCTTTACCTTCCAGTTGTCCTTCCCTGCCTATCCCTCTCTCTCCCGCCTTTTTCGCCTTTGCACCTTTCCCTTGCAGCTATTGTCTGAAAAGGCAATCTGTCTCTTATCCAATTAGGACAGTGAGGTCTGAAATCCCCCTCGGTGCCCGGCTGTCCCGCTTCCGCCCACTTATCCCTCAGACGCGCCCTGTCAGGCCTTCCTCCTCCCCGGACCGCCGCCCCCTCTCCGCCCTCAGTCTTCCTTTTCCCTCAGCCTTCCTCTCTGTCACCCTGGGGTCCCCTCAGTTTCCTCTTCGCTCGTGACTTCGGTCTACTCTCCTCTCCCCAGCCTGCCCCTACCCGCACCCCTCAGACCCGGTCCTCCGCTTCAGTTCCCACCGCCACCCTGCCCCACGTTCCTCTCCCAGCGGATGGGCAAGCAGGGAGGGGGCTGGAGGAACAGGTAGAGGGAGCCCAGTTCCTCTGGGGCGGGAGGGAGCGAGGAGGGCGACTCAGGGAGAGCGGGAGGAACCTGGCAGCGCGGGGAGGGGCCTCCTCACTCCCCAGCTGCGCCCCCCTCCCCGCAGTCACCGAACCATAAATCAGGGCCCAGGCGGTTTGGCCAATGGTAGAGAGACTCGTAAATCGGCCTGTCAAGCTCAGCCAATGAGAGGCGGCGTTAAATCAAGTCCTGTCAGCGCTTGGCCAATGAAAGGCCCTGGGCTGACCATAAATCTGCCTGTAAGAGACAGCGAAGGAGAGAGAGTGTGCGCTCGAACAAGAGCCGCGAGGGCGGGGGCGGGGGGCGGGGGGCGCGGGCGGGGGCGGCGCGAGCTGGGAGCCGAGGCGAAAGCCAGGAGAGAGCGTGCACGTAGCCTGCGGGAGGACGGGCAGATGGAGCGAGACAAAGAGAAGCCGCGAGAGATAGCGTCCGAGTCCGCGATAGAGCGGGGCTCGGGCGGGAGGCTGACAGAGATAAAGAGACAGACACTCTCACTTTCAGGAGCACTCTGGGCCCCCAGACGCGTGCACTTGTCCCGCGACACGCGTGAGCCACGCACCGCGGGGGACCTGGTGCAGGGACACGCGCCACTCACACCCGCAGGGGACACAGCGCCTGAAAAAAGCCCTGCTTTTCTTCTGCTTCTTTCCCCCTTATCCACCCCTTACCGGGCCAGGGGTGGGTGTGTAGGGCTGCGGAGGGTGAGAAAGGAGAAGGTTGCCTTCTTGCTAACACCTGACCTATGGTTTCGGACTCCAGGATTTCTTTAACCTTTTTACCCCTAAAAAACGTTACCTGAGTCATTTTTCCAGCAACTGCTAATTGGGAAGTCCTTCATGTGGTCTAACCTCAGTCCCTATTGCTGCTCCTTTTTACTTTGAGGAAGCTTTTGAATTGCCTTCAAGGAATATGAAAAGTAAACCCTTTTACAACCCTTCAGAGTCATCAACTTTCAGAATCTTAAAAAGTTCGAGTAGGAAAGACTTTTAGGCATCATCTGGTCACTTGATCCTAGTTTTAGCAAGGCAGCTGTCCTGAGGTGGTTAGCCATGTGTGCTGGTAACATGACTGCCCTCAAATCATGGTCATATCACTTACTAGCCCTTTGACCTTGCACAAAATTAACCTGTTTATGCTTCAGTTTTCTCATGTGTGAGACAGAGGAGACAATAATAAATATTTCACTGGGATTTTGTGAGGATTACATGAAACAATTTATTTGCAGGATTTAGAATTTGCATGGAAGAGACCCCTCCCCTCGTACAGATTATGAAACCTTAGGCCCAGAGTGGTGCACAAATCTGTTCAAGTTCATGGAGCTAATTCTCAGCGAGCCTTGACTAGAACCCTCCTCTCTACACTCCCAGGCTGATGTTCTTCGTTGATCCTGCAGTTCACCTGCCTCAGTAGCTTCAACCTGACTGTTGATCTCTATGGAAGGAGGATACCATGAATGCACGTTCCAGGGCCTGCGGTTGTAGCTCAGTGGTAGAGTGCTCACCTCACACCTGTGAGGCACTGGGTTCGATCCTCAGCACCACATAAAAATAAAATATAATAAAGGTATTGTGTTCACCTACAACTAAAAAAAGAAAAAATGCATGTTCCAGTATACCTGGGCCCTGGAAGTATGTGGCATATGAGGGTTTCCGTCTGTCCAGCTGGACTGTGGTTCTGTGTTTTCTTGTCTGAACCTCTCCAGAATCTCTCAACCCACGGGTTTGTGGGTAGGAAGGGGACAACTCTCAGTCCCAGCTTTCGTGCCAGCCTGACTCACATTCCACCCCCAGTGCCACCACAGTGCTCACCCTGCTCTCCCACACTGCCCACCAGAGATAATGAATAGCCCATGAAAATGGAAAGGTCTCATTCTTTTCTTCCTGAATTTTTTTGGGGAAAGGGCGGGTGCAGATCCCTAGGTCTCCAACGACCCCTGGTCTGGGTCTCTGGACTTGCAGTTCTGCTGGCATTTTTTTCTGTCCTCCATCAGGAAGTCAGAAAGGAAAACACAGAGAACCAGCGTCACCTGGTGGCCGCGGGTGCTTTCATGCTGTGCATGAGCATGCCCATGGTGACAAGATGTGTAGGTCGGGCTGGAGGAAAGGGATGGTATGGTCTCTCTGCTATTCTGGCTCCTGAGCCTTCTTGGTCTCTGCTCTGTTTCATAAGTCAGGATAATGGGGCAAATGGCCTGAGACAAGGTGAATCAGCCACAAAGAGTGAGACCCTGCTAGGGCATCTGGAAGTCTGTTTTTCCCTCAGCTAAGCTCAGTTCCATTTCCCAGAGCAAGGACTTCTCTACAGTGACTCTTCCCTTTGCATAGAGCAAGGGCCGGGGGCGGGCTGGGTTCACTAGAGTGGATGTCAAAGCTGGATCACGAGACTTTTGAGCTGAATAAACCTTTTTGTGGAGATGGGTGGGGGTGCTAGCAGCAGTTGTTAGGGGGCAGAGATCATTTCTAGGAAGTTAAGCAAAAAGGCAAGCTAATCCTTTTTAAAAAAACAAAAAATCTTTATTTTACTTATTTTTATGTGATGCTGAGGATTGAACCCACTGCCTCACAGGTGCTAGGCAAGCGCTCTACCACTGAGCCCCAGCTCCAGCCCCGCAAGCTAATCCTTCTTAACTACCTCATGTGTTTTATAACTGGGACACCCCTCAGCTGAAGGCTCTGTCCCTGGTCAGGTGCTCTCTATCCTTGCTCAGACATAGTCCCCAAATTCTCATTTATTAGGTTCCAGCTCCAACCTTGGCCCATCTCCATCTTCTCCAGAGACTACACTGAGCATTAATAGCATGTCATTCAGCTGAGCATGGTGACACACACCTGTCATCCCAGCAATACTGATACAGGAAGATCCCAAGTCTGAGGCCAGCCTCAGCAACTTAGGGAGACCCTATCTCAAGATAAAAAATAAAAAGGGCTGGGGATGTAATTCAGCAGTAGATTGCCCCTGGGTTCAATCCCCAGGACCACAAACAAAACAAAACAAAACAAAACATGTAATTTATCTATTCATAACTAATATTGCTCCTTGGGCAGCCTAGGGCTGAATCATTGATCAAGGGATGGAGATACGTGGTTTGGGGATGGAGAAGTTGTCTGTGAAAATGCCCACAGGTCTGCCACTTGTTCTTATATCTGCCGACCACTTAGGTTCTAAAGGAGACAATTCTGGATTCTGGCTACTGGGGACCCATTTCTAACGGAGCCGATGGAAACTCTGGGGCCCTCGTTTTAAGAGGGAGCCATAGGCTTGGCGGAACTGGCGGTTCATGGCTGCATAGAGCACTGGGTTGATGCAACCATTGAGCCAGGTGAGGTTGGCAGCCAGCATATGGACCACCCGGGGAGCCCGGACCCTGGCGTCCAGGATATTGAGCAGCAGGAAGGGGATGTAGCTCAGGACAAAACAGAGGAACACGGCAAAACACATCAGGGTCACCTTCCCAAACTCTGATGGAGAGTCTTGAGCTCTTGGGGCTCCTTTAGTTGGCTGGGCTTTGGAAGAAGCTTCTGGAGTGTTTTTCTCTGCCAACTGCTTAGCTACCTTGTTGTTGTCCTGGTCCCCCACTTCTGATGAGCCCTCTTCCAGGGTCTGGGTAGTGGCAGCACTGACTGGCTCAGATGAGATACCCTCACTGAACCCTCTTGATGCCCGCCCACTGTCCAGCTCCTGGAAGTGACCAGGAACAGCCTCGCTGGTCCCCGTCCTGTGGGTGCTCCGGAGACTCGCCTGCTGCAGCTTATACTGGGTGAGCGCTTGGGCTGCTCGCCTCACTTGGCGGTGGATGAGGCAATAGAAGATGCCCACGCTACTGAGCCCCAGCACAAAGTAGATGCCCATGAGGATGGTGGTGTAAGGCCGGCCTTGGATGCGGTCAAAGCTGCAAGTACAGACTACAGGCACCAAGACATAAACAGGCCAGAGGGGTGCAAAGCTGGCCACACCCAAAACCCAGGTGCC
Source organism: Xerus rutilus (assembly GCA_028644305.1). Taxonomy (NCBI): domain Eukaryota; kingdom Metazoa; phylum Chordata; class Mammalia; order Rodentia; family Sciuridae; genus Xerus; species Xerus rutilus. The sequence goes on along the minus strand of CM053403.1, from coordinate 56,440,089 downwards.
CACCAGTGCTAGCGCTACGCCCTTGGCGCTAAAAATTTGGGGAAAGAACTTAGGGTGGGCAATCAGGAGGTAGCGTCCCAGTGCAATAAGGCAGAGGGTGAGGATGGAGACAGAGTTGGAAGCAAAAAGGAGGAGTCCAAATATCCTACAGAAGGTGGCGCCACTGCGCCAACGCAGGTGGAGGTAGGTATCCACAGAGAAGGGCTGGAGGAGGGTGCAGTAGAGCAGGTCCGCCAGGGTGAGGTTGGCGATGAGCAGGTTGAAGCGGGTCCGGAGCTTGGGCTGGATGGCCAAGGCCAGCAGGGTGAGCACATTGCCCACAGTGCCGGTCACAGCCACCACTACCCCCCAGCTAACTGCAACGTAACGATAGCCCAGCACAGACTCATGGTAGCAGGAGAAGTTGGCCTCAGAGCTGTTCCTCATGATGGAGGCTGAAGGGGAAGGGAGTGGAAGCAGAGACCAGAGTCAGAACCTGGCTTTCCACTTAGATCTCTCTCTCTCTCTCTCTCTCTCTCTCTCTCTCTCTCTCTCTCTCTTCTTTTTGTTACCAGGGATTGAGCCCAAGGTCATTTAACAAATGAGCCACATCCCCACTCCTATTTTGTGTTTTATTTAGAGACAGGGTCTCACTGAGTTGCTTAGCGCCTCACCATTGCTGAGGCTGGCTTTGATCTCGCGATTCTCCTGTCTCAGCCTCCCTAAGTGCTGGGATTACAGGCATGCGCCACCACGCCCAGGTGATTTTCCCAAATTCTTATCAAAGATATCTTTTTTTCTAAATGTCCAAGGTCTTTGACTGCCCCCACATCAATCTAGCAGCTCTCAGTAAACCCAGCACCCTCCACCTTCCTAATTCCTTCCCCATTCCCAAAGACTACCCAGGAGTCCCCTTTCTGTGCTTAGGAGACTGCTATAGTTTCCTCTGCTCCTCTCTGTGACACATACACACAGGCCTCAGTTTTTTCTGCTAGTTACCACCTGAGAAATGAGAAGACCAACAAAGTAAACATATACCCCCCCAAAAAGTGCTCACCTGAGTCTCCCAGTCTTTGATTCTCTCTCCAATGGAAGAAGTCCAACTCACCCCCAAAGCAGTGAGAAGTTAGACTTGAAGCAGGAGATAGCTTGCTCTCTTGGCTCCTATTATATTAGACTGAGAGAATAAGAAACTCCCCAGTTACCCAACCTCAGCCACTTCCTTCCCCCACTCCTACTCATTTTGCTTTAGCTAGTGAAATTTGGACTGCTCTTTTGAAATTTCCCATCTATTTACTCCAGAATTGTTTCACTCTTTCCTTTATCCTTCCTTAGACATGAACTCTGTTTCCTTCCCCTTTGCCTGGCAGGACACTTAGAAGAATGGTTGGGACATGGAGGCAGCATGGAATTATCTGGGCTACTCCAAAAAGGAGGCCAGTTTCCAGGAGCAGCTCTAGGCACCCCCAGAAGCCTTGGGCTTGTTTGGAGGTAGCACTGCTTTTCTTCTCTTCAGGATTTAGAGGTGGTTCAGGTCAGAAGGTCCCATGTGATATTCTGGCACATGTGAGAAATGGAGTTGGATAAAGAAGATCAAAAATGGCTGGGCGCGGTGGCACACACCTGTAATCCCAGCACTTAGGGAGGCTGAGACAGGAGAATCATGAGTTCAAAGCCAGCCTCAGCAATGGCAAGGCGCTAAGCAACTCAGTGAGACCCTGTCTCTACATAAAACACAAAATAGGGCTGGGGATGTGGCTCAGTGGTCGAGTGCCCCTGAGTTCAATCCCCAGTACCAAAAAAAAAAAAAAATTATTGATACTTTTTGAGAAAGGGACTCTGCTTTTTAATTTTGTACTAAGCCCCACAAATGATGCAGCCAGTTCTGGTTAGGACAGTGGTATGGGAATGGAGACTCCAGAGGTCATCAGACTCCAGAAGTCACTAAGAAGTCAAATAGGATTTATTTAATCAGAAGTGGTAGTGCACTCCTGTAATCCCAGTGACGTGGGAGGCTGAGGCAGGAGAAAGGAAAGGTTGAGGCCAGCTTGGTCAATTTAGCAAGAACCTGACTTAAAATAAAAACAAAACGGAGCCGGGCGCGGTGGCTCAAGCCTGTAATCCCAGCACTTAGGGAGGCTGAGACAGGAGAATCACGAGTTCAAAGCCAGCCTCAGCAAGGGCGAGGCACTAAGCAACTCAGTGAGACCCTGTCTCTACATAAAACACAAAATAGGGCTGGGGATGTGGCTCAGTGGTCGAGTGCCCCTGAGTTCAATCCCCAGTACTAAAAAAAAAAAAACAAAAAAAACAAAAAAAAACGGGCTGGGGATGTAGCTCAGTAGTAGAGCACCACTAGGTTTAATCCCTGGTATCATCAAAAATGAATAAATAAAAATAATAGCCAGGTACAGTAGCACATGTCTATAATCCCAGCAGGTCAGGAGGCTGAAGCAGGAGGATTACAAGTTCAAAGCCAGGGGGCTGGGGTTATGGCGCAGTGGTAGCGTGCTCGCCTAGCACGCATAAGGCACTGGGTTCGATCCTCAGCACCACATAAAAATAAAATAAAGATATTCTGTCACCTACAACTAAAAAATAAACATTTAAAAAAAAAAAAAAAAAACAAGTTCAAAGCCAGTCTCAGCAATTTAGTGAGGTCCTAAGCAATTTAGCAAGATCCCGTCTCAAAATAAAAAAGGGGGGAGAACTGGGGATGTGGCTCAGTGGTTAAGTGCCCCTGGGTTCAAACCCCTGGTACCCATAAAAATTAAAAAATTTAAAAATAAATAAATAATAGGACTTTTTAGGGTGAACAATTGGATGAAGAGATTAGGAAGAAGCCGGGTGCGGTGGCGCACGCCTGTAATCCCAGCACTTAGGGAGGCTGAGACAGGAGAATCGCGAGATCAAAGCCAGCCTCAGCAATGGTGAGGCGCTAAGCAACTCAGTGAGACCCTGTCTCTACATAAAACACAAAACAGGGCTGGGGATGTGGCTCAGTGGTTGAGTGCCCCTGAGTTCAATCTCCAGTACCGTAAAAACAAACAAACAAACAAACAAAAACCCCAAAAAACACAGATTAAGGCTGGGGATGTGGGTCAGTGGTCGAGTACTCCTGAGTTCAATCCCTGGTACCAAAAAAAGAAACTAGAAACTACTCAGATGGTATCTTCTCCCTCTTACCCTCCCCAAAGTAGAGAATGATTATCAATGGTAAATGGCAGTTATAGCAGAGCAATACCAAGAGCCAATTTCACACTCAGGAGAGAACACTATACTTAATCCTTGTGGTTTCTGGTGCTCTACGTGTGCAGAGAAATGTCTCTAATAATGAACTATAGAAATGAAAGTGACTGTACTTTCATTAATTCAGTTTTGAACCAGCAGGTTTGAGATGCCTGTGGCGAGTGCCAGTATCCCAGCTTCTCCAACCCATTTCTTCTAGACCCTTTCTGTGGAACTCTCATCCTGGATCTCCACTCTGCCTCTTTTTTTGAACTAGATTGACTTGAAAACAACAACAACAACAACAACAAAACAAAACCACAAAAAGCTCCTTGTCAGTTTCCATGTTTGAACCCACAGTGAACTCCCACCCCCAATTTCACAAACCCAGGGCTCCCCTATTCCCCTCTCCTTCCTCTTTGTCAGTAATCATCCCACCTTCCCTTCTCCTGTCTTCTGCAAGATCAAGAAGTGGTAGAGGAAGGGAAGTGAGATGACTGAAGTCAGGAGGTCCCCTCCAAGATGCTGGATTTTGTTCTGGGTCTTTTTTTTTTTTTTTGGTACCAGGGATTGAACCCAGTGGCACTCGACCCACTGAGCCACATCCCCAGCCCTATTTTGTGTTTTATGTAGAGACAGGGTCTCACTGAGTTGCTTAGCACCTTGCCATTGCTGAGGTTGGCTTTGAACTTGCCATTCTCCTGTCTAAGCCTCCCTAAGTGCTGGGATTACAGGCTTGTGCCACTGCGACCGCTGTTCTGGGTCTTTTGGTTTAACTTTCCTGCCACCTAGTAAGGCTAGACAGAGAGAGGTCCACAGGGTTACTGGGTTTAAGGAGCAGACCCTTTCCTCCACACATCATGTGAGAGGTGACCAGGTGCTCCCGTTTCAGACCATGTAGGGGGTTGGACAAGAAGAGATTCTAGCATATCTACAAATGGCCGTCTCAGTGTGTATAGTCTTGACATACAAGAGCTCTCAATGATTTGAGACGGTTCATTTTGCAGATGGGGAAACCGAAGTCTAGAGAGGCTGACTGGCCAGAGGTCTATATAGGACCAAGCAAAGACTAGAGCTCAAATCCCTAGACCCTGTCCCCACTTCTTTCCGTGCTCTTTCTTGCTGGCATGGATTTCCCACCAGAAGAACAAAAGCCTGAATTCTTTGTCTGAGACTGGGTTTAGACCCATCTTCCTGGAATCGCGAAGAACATCAGAGTGGCTTAGCCTAGCGAACACTCCTTTTCCCTGTCCTTGGCGCCGCCTGGTGGATTTGCGGTGAAAATAAACAGCCACGCTGCAATCCCAGACCTGGACTAAAAAGATTCCTCTAGACCAAGTTTACACCAGCCAGGTGGGATGGGAACCTCCGCTAGCTTTGTACAAATCTCCTTCCTGGCCTCCTCCCACCCTCGTTTTCCTGTCCCTCTCCTTTGTCAGTCTCCCTCATCATACAGATACATCTCCCAAAGTGCTCTCAAATCAAAGGGCAAACACAAGAGTCTGACTTGAGGGCGGAGGGCAGAACGAATCCAGACTTTATTGTCAGGAAGAGGGGAAAGGGGAGGGTCAGGGTGGGGGGCCGGGGTTGCTACATTGTCAAGCAGAAAGAGTTGATGGGGAGGGAAAGGCCTGTGGGGGCCGGTCTCCCTCCCGGGTCGGAGGCTGGTAGGGCTGACAATACGGAAACCACAGAAGGGGTGGGGGTGTCACGCCCCCGCCCGAGTTGTGCAGTGGAGGGGACAGCCATGAGGTCAAGGAGCTGGGATGGGGGAGGCTACAGACTCGGCAAATCCTGCGGATAAGGAGGGGGCGGGGGCGAGGCTTCTATTGCTTTTTGCTCACAGTTTTGCGGAAGGCGAGGCGGGGGTGGGCTTGGACTGGACACCCCTTGCCCCCCTCAGTACCCCTTGGGCGATGGGTGCTGGTGAAAAGAATGGAACCCGGACTGGGGAGGAAGAAGGCGAGGGAAGGGTGTAAGGGGGCATCTCCTTGGTCCCACCCAAGTGCCAGAGATGCCCCCAAGTGCTGCCCCTTGCGATGGGCCCGGCAAGCCCTGGGGCTGGGGCATGGTGCGGGGCGGGCACAGTGAGGTTGCCGGCGGTAAAACCAAAGTGCTTATGAGGGACCCAGGATCCCGCTTGTTCCCCTCCCCCTGCGGAGGACGGGCGTGTTCACGGAAGCGCTTCAGTTTGGGGTAGGGGGCCGGAGTCCCAGAGTCCGCTTATTGCCAAGAAATCCATTTCTGCCCCTCGGGCCCCGACCATGGCTTGTGAACCCCGTTTTGTGCTAGGTTTGAGGGGGAAGGGCTGGATGGACATGGCTTTTGGGAGAGGGGGTGTCTCCAAGGGGGCTCAGGGGTGAGACGGCCCCCCTTTTTCTAGGGGAGAGGGAAGGGCAGGGGGCGGGGTTCCCTGAGATCTGGGGTGTTCCCCCCCTTCTGAAGCCCCCCTCCCCCACTACCCCTCCCCTTTCCTGGAACCCCGTACCTCGGGGTGGGGGGGAAGGAGAGATCATTCAGGGAGCGCCGGGGAGGGGCGGGCTGGGAGCCCGGAGGCCTGGGTCCCGGCTGGAGGTGGGGGGTTGAATGGGAGGGGCTCGGGGTTGAGGTCAGTAGGGGGAGAAGAGAATGGGTCCGTGCGCAGTTCGGATGGGTCCCGGGGCCGGGTGGAGCAGGGGATGCGTGATCGGCGGTCCCTGCAGAAGAGGTGCGGCTGGAGCTGGGCGCAGGGATAACGGGGAGCCTGCTGCCGCTGCCATCACCGCAGCCACCGCCAGGGGGCTGGGGAGCAGGCCCCCGGCTAGGGACTTGGGCAGCTCCTTGGAGAAAGTCAGCGTGCCCTGAAGCCAGAGAGAGGCGTAGGGAGGTCATCCGGCGGTCCTGTAAACCCCACCTCTCCCGCCACCCCGCCTACGTTCCTCTTTCCAACCCGCCTGGGTTCTCCCCCCTGCCGAATTCCCCAGCGCTCTGGCCTCACCGCAAGCTCCCCGGCACCTCTGGGCTTCTTGTGACGGCTCAGTAGTGGGTTGGGCTTCCCGGCCACGCCATCTCGGTGCCGCCGGCTGGAGATGTGCTGAGGAAGCGATTGGGGGGTGGGTTGTGAGCCCCCAGAAAAGAGCAACCGCCAGGGGCACGGCCACATTGCCTATAACCCAGTTCCAAGTTCTGGGCCTGTTCCCTTTTTTTTTTTTTTTGTTACTGGGGATTGAACTCAGGGGTACTCGACCACTGAGCCACATCCCCAGCCCTATTTTGTGTTTTATGTAGAGACAGGGTCTCACTGAGTTGCTTAGCGCCTCGCCGTTGCTGAGGCTGGCTTTGAACTCGCGATTCTCCTGTCTCAGCCTCCCTAAGTGCTGGGATTACAAGCGTGAGCCTGAGGCTGGCTTTGAACTTGTGATTCTCCTGTCTCAGCCTCCCTAAGTACTGGGATTACAGGCTTGCGCCACTGCGCCGGCTCCGTTCCCTTTTTTAGCATAGGGGTAGGAGCCTGAAGAAGGGGCCTCACCTAAGCTCCTTGGTCTCCTTGCGCCCTCAGCGGGTGGCGCTCCCCAGAATTCTTGGGGAGAGCTTTAGACTCACCTGTTTCAGTTGGACCTCCGAGTTGACCTTGACATTGCAGATCTCACAGTGGAAGGTTCGGTCTTGGGCAGGAGCCTCTGGTTCCCCGGGAGTGGGAGGCCCCAGCCTAGGGTAAGCTTTGATGGGCCCCAGCCCACTTCGGGCTTCCAGAATTGTCTTGTGCTTAGTACCTGGAGCCCGCAGAGGGTAGGAGGTAAGGGGTAGAGGAACAACTTCCAGGCCTACTAGACCTTAAATACCCACATTCCCAGTGACAATATGGGAAGGATTCACAAGTGTGGGGTTGTGTTCTAAGCCCCTTGGGTTCCTCCCAAACACAAGGTGGGCCAGAGGAGAGTCACAGGTGAAAGAAGTAAGGTGGAGGGGGAGCTGAGACAGTAAGGGGCTAAGGACAGGGGGAGACGGCTGGGGAAGGAGACAGCCTGGTAGGTCTTCAAGGCTCCAGGGATGCTGGAAGCCAGGGAGTCAGGATATAGGAGGCAGGGTGGGCAGAGGACTGGAGAATGTGGTTGGGGAGAGTCCATACCTTTGTTATGTGCCTCAAGCTGGGACAGGGAGTTCACAGCCACCTTGCACAGAGCACAGTAGAGCAGCCGTTTGGCTTTCTCTTCCTCTTCCTTGCTGCCCCCAGGCAGGGAAGCTGAGGCTGGAGTCCCCCCTTCACCCTTGATTACACCTCGGCCAGTGTCTGGAACACTTGGAGGGGATGGCGAGCCAGGCTGTTTCTCTGGGGATCCTGGGGCTGGACCTAGTCCATTCTCTGTGGAAACTGTTGAGGTGAAACATGTGGTCACTCCCAGATAGTTCTTGGAGAATACTCTTCATGTGGACACCCCCCCTCATTTCCTGGAGGGCAAGGGCCCAGCAGTCCCCACCCTGTGACAACATATATGTTGTCATGCATGGGTCAGAGCCAGATGTGGTTCAGTTGCCATAGGCTGGGTGTGAGACTCCAGTGTTTGGCTCATTCTCCATGAGCTAGGGATGGCTAGGGGGGTCTGGCCCACCAGCCTACCTTGAGGGTAAAGCTGGCAGCCTGGCCAGCCAGAGGGTGAGGCATGAAATAAGGATTCATCCCTCAGTGACTTGCTAGCTACAGGAAGGGGCAGAACCAGGATGAGGGAAGGTCAGGAGAGACAGATGCAGGCATGGCAAAGGGAAACCGAAAGAGCAGAACCAGAGAGGGAAGAAACAGGGATGCAGGCTGCTCTATAATTCATGGCTCAATTAAAGATGCACAGGCCCCAGGCCTCAGCGCTGGGTTCTGGCCTCTGTACAGGGGAAACTCTAGCGCTCCCATTCTCGCTCCAATAGACGATCCAGTTTCCGGGTCAAGAGGAGGCCTGCAGTAGGGGTAGGGAGCTGCTGGGAAGGGAACTCCTGACCCCTGCAGATGTCCATTTGTTTGTCCATCCTATGATTGTTCTGCTTATTTCTCTTACTCATTTCTGACATCCTCCACTTTCTTTTTCTTTTTTTTTCTTTTTTTGGTACCGGGGATGGAACTCAGGGGCACTTGACCACTGAGCCACATCCCCAGCCCTATTTTGTGTTTTATGTAGAGACAGGGTCTCACTGAGTTGCTTAGCACCTCGCCATGGCTGAGGCTGGCTTTGAACTCGTGATTCTCCTGTCTCAGCCTCCCTAAGTGCTGGGATTACAGGCTTGCGCCATGGCGCCCGGCTACATCCTCCACTTTGATCCCAATCCAGACAGCACATCCACATCCCAGTCTGGATGGGACTTCATGGTTTATGAAAGCAGGACAGGTATAGTTATTTTTCTCTGTATCCTCAGAGAGTATAAGAACTAAATGAAGTAATATGTGCCAGGTACCTAGAACAGCGCTATGCAAGAAATGTTAAGTAGTCGGATATGGTAGTGCATGCCTGTAATCCTAGCAACTCAGGAGGCTTAGGCAGGAGGATCAGAAGTCCAAGGCCAGCCAGGTACAGTGGTGCTCGCCTGTAATCCCAGCACTTTGGGAGGCTGAGACAGGAGAACCACGAGTTCAAAGCCAGCCTCAGCAACGGCAACTTGGTGAGACCCTGTCTCTACATAAAACACAAAATAGGGCTGGGGATGTGGCTCAGTGGTTGAGTACCCCTGCGTTCAATCCCTGGTACCAAAAAAGAAAAAAAAAAAAAAAAAGTCCAAGGCCAGCTTCCACAACTTAGTGAGGTACTCAGGACCTTAGCAAGAACCTGTCTTAAAATAAAAAGTAAAAAAGGGGGCTGGGGCTCTAGCTAAGTGGTAGAGCGCTTACCTAGCATGCCTGAGGCACTGGGTTCAATCCTCAGCACCACATATAAATAATAAATGAATAAAATAAAGATCCATCAACAACTAAAAAAAAATTTAAAAAAAAGTAAAAAAGGGCTCCATTTCCAGTACCACACACAAAAAAGAAATGTTAACTATCTCCTACTACCACTACCACCACCACCACCACCATCATGTGCCCCCATTTTACATAGATGTTAACAAACTAAACTGACATGATCATACTAGGAAGCAGCCAGAGCACAGTTAGAACTCGGGCTCGCCTTTCTGTCTGTGGATGCTTGAGGGTGGTTCCCAGGGTGTGTGGTGTGAGTGGGGGCCTGGGTGGTGCACAGGCTTGTTTCTCATTCTTCTCAGGGCGAGGCAGGAAGAGCAGGCCAGGATGGGAGGAAATGGGGACAAGGGGGATGTTAGGTCTCTCTGGAGTTGGCCATGACTGCCACTGGATGTGGTAATCCTAGGATGGTGTGGCTCATCTCTTCCTGTCCCCATATTCCCTCTTCCCAGTCTCTTGGAAGTATGGTTGAGGATGGCCACTAGCCATGAGGAAAAAGAACTTTGGAGCTGGTTTTTGTAAACCTAGAAATGACCTCAAAGATTTGCCAGAAAAGAAAACTGGTCTAGAAAAGTTCAAAGGTCTACCCGAGATCATCCAGGGAGTTCCTTGGGTTTCTTGGACTCAATCTTCTCCAAGTAGAGCCCCAGCAAGGCAGGCACTCAGACATCCTGATTCCCTCTCCCCAGCATGAAGGGGCCTCTCTCTGGATTGGATGGTTCCCTTTTTCTTGGGGAGATTTGCCAGGTAGCCTCACCCTAGACCCTCTCTGAGTCACTGACCAGAGGACAGACAGTGGGGACTCTGTTGAGAGGAACTGGGGCGTGGAGTGGGGGTGACAGGATGGAAATTTTTATATCACTGTGCTTGGCTCCAGGACTCACCTTGGGTGGGAGTTAGGGTGGGGTGGGGGTGGGGAATGAGGGAGGGAGAGAGCAGAGGAGGGTCCTGAAAATGGGGAGGGAACAAAGACAGAGATCAGTTGAAGGATGTGGGAGATTTGGACACACCTGCACGGGGTGCTATGCCTTCCCCATTTGGGGGGGTGCTTCCTGGTGTAGCTGGGTCTCCAGGTTCCCGGATGCCAGGCTCTCTCCCTCGGGTCTTGGCAGCCTCGATGCCTTTGACTCTTCGGGCGTGGCGGTTACCCTTGTAGTGTGCCTCAGCCTGACTCTGTAGGGATAGAAGAAAAAAATGGAATCTGAGATCACTTTTCATCTCCCGATCTCCCCACAGGGCTCCTCAGCTCCTGGGGTGGCCTCAGCAGGCTGCAATGAATCTCCCTGTACTCTGTGATGTACAGCCCCATGCTAATCAGTCTGCTGGTTCCTGAAGCTTGGACAAATACCTCAAGCTTGAGTCTCTGGATCTCCACTTGGCCCAGACTGTACCCCACTACCACACCCAGCGCCTGACTGCTGCCTGAGCCCCCGACCTAATCCTGAGATTGAGGGGAGGGGACCACAAACTTGTGGGAGAATCCTAAACTGGGAGGGGCCTAAAATGTAGTCATCTGGCATCCTCTTAGACCCTAGGCCTATGTCTTGAGTCCTCTGCCCCCAGGATTCTGCCTTTGCTGCTTTTTCCCTCGAACTGGGACTCCCAGGAGCTCTGATGCCTGGGTTCTATCCTGATGACTCCCTCTAGGTCTCATTTTCTGTGAAGCCTCTACGGACACCCTAGAGGACCTTGGCCTCAAGCCCAGCTCTGGAGACAGAAGACAGCAGTAGAGACAGCTGTCAAAACAGAGCCACTGAATGGGGGAGGGAAAGGGAGGGCAAAAAGAGGGAAGGGCTGTTTGCTATTGGCTCCCCACCCCTCCAATCTTGTTCCCTCCACCAGTGAGTGGAGACAAGGTTGGTAGAGAGGATGCCTGGGGACCAAGCTAAACAGAGGCCTAATGTTGGGTTGATCTTGGCTCCACCTACCCACTGCCTGCCCCTACCCTCAGCTCCCATTTGTACCCCTGCTAAGAATGTACAATCCTAGAGGCACCAGGTCACTTAGACAGGGGTAGAAATAAAAAGTGTAGATAGGCAGCAAAGAACACTGGCAGCCCAGGGGTAGGGCAGTGGTGTGCAAGGTCCGTGGCATGGAGTTTGTGTGTGTATGTGTGTATACTGGGTAGAGAAATAGAACATGCTTTTATTTTCTCTACTCAGCATAATGAGGCTCTGCTGTTTTTCTCCAAAAGCTCTCAGAGTCTGTACACCATGAAGTTCCCTCTGGACCCAAACAGGAGTCCCAGTGGAGCCTCAGAGGGAGGAAATCTGAGTGGCTGGACACTTGGGTTTGGGGTTTTGGGTGGCTTCTTCCCATGGCAGGGTATAGGGGCCAGACTTTTGTGTGTGATTTGGAAAGAGAAGGATAGAAATTGGGTGGAGAGAAGAGGAAGCCAGGAGGTTAGAGGGAAGTGAGTGGGCCCAGAGAGGAGTCTAACAGAGGCCAAAGAGGACACAGGCTTTGCAGGGGAGCCAATGACCTAACTCAGCCCTGCACCTGAGGACCAGAGGGCCAAAGGCCACACTCCCACCCGGATGCTTGTGTTCTAAAAAGGTCTAAGCCAGGGGGCTGGGGTTGTGGCTCAGTGGTAGAGTACTTGCCTAGCATGTGTGAGGCACTGGGTTCGATTCTCAGCACCATATATAAATAAATAAAATAAAGATCCACTGACAACTAAAAAATATTAAACAAACAAAAACAAAAAACCCAAGGTCTAAGCCAGGAATACCTCAGGTCCCTGAGGGAGGGAGGAAAGGGTCAGCCTCAGAGGATGGGTTTACTTCAAGTCAAAATACATAGTGACCTGAAGTGACTCCCAGCAGTTCTCACCTCTCCCAGTGTCCCCACTCCCTGTTCTTCCCCTAACATCCCCTTAATCCTTTCCTCTCACCCACAGCTCTCAGTCTCTATCCTCCCTCAGGGTCTCCTGACAAGCGGCTAGGCTTCTTACCTGAGAATTGAAGCGGATTTGACAGACATTACAGGAAATGACGGGCCGCTTGGTCTTGAGTAAGGGTCCCCCAAAAGTGTGGGAGAGCACAGCCTTCTGCACAGGGTCCATCTGTGGAGGCAGGCTAGGGTGAGCCAGGAACCCCAGCATAAGTCTACCATCCCCACCACTTGCAGCTGCTGGGTGAAACCAAGGTTCCAGAGCTTTTTCCTGGGACTGAAGGCTCTAAGCTCAGTTCCCTAATTCCTCTAGCCCAATTTCATAGCACTGTAAGGGACCTGATGGAGACACTGTAGTGCTTCTATTTCACAAAAATGTAGAAGTGGTTTGCCCAAGGTCACATCATGAGTTAATATCTGAGCTGGAACTTGATCCTGGACTCTTGCCTTGGTTCATCATATCACGAAGGTCCAACTCTGTCATCTTGAGCTGTCTCCTATAGCTAGCGAATCTGCCAGAGGCCTGCTAACATGAAGTCTCAAGGAACCCTAAACCTCTGGGCCTTCCATTGAAGCTTTTGAACTCTTTTGGTTCCTCTCTGGTGTTAAGACTTTCTGCCAAGCCCAGCCTCTGGTTCCAGGAGACAGGCATGCCTATCTTCCCATGTCTGGGACCTAGTTTGCCCTCAACACTCTTTCTCTGGACTTTTTTTTTGGTACCAGGAGTTGAACTCAAGGGTGTTTAGCCACTGAGTTACATCCCCCGCCCCCCCCCCCCTTTTTTGGTACTGGAGATTGAACTCAGGGGCACTTGACCACTGAGCCACATCCTCAGCCCTATTTTGTGTTTTATGTAGAGACAGGGTCTCACTGAGTTGCTTAGTGCCTCGCCCTTGCTGAGGCTGGCTTTGAACTTGCGATTCTCCTGTCTCAGCCTCCCTAAGTGCTGGGATTACAGGCTTGAGCCACCACACTCGGCTTCAGCCCTTTTAATTTTAATTTTTTTTTGTTTTAAATTTAGAGACAGGGTCCTGCTGAGTTGCTTAGGGCCTGGCTAATTGGCTAAGGCTGGCTTTGAACCTGTGATCCTCCTGCCTCAGCCTTCTGAGTTGCTGGGATTACAGGTGTGTGCCACTGTGCCTGGCTCTCTTGAGCACCTTCTGGAGCACCTTCTGGAGGAAATAAAAGAATCAGAAAAGTCAGGCATGGTGGCACACACCTGTAATCCCAGTGGCTTGGAGGCTATGGCAGGAGAAATTGCAAATTCAAAGCCAGCCTCAGCCGGGCGCCGTGGCTCAAGCCTGTAATCCCAGCACTTAGGGAGGCTGAGACAGGAGAATCACGAGTTCAAAGCCAGCCATGGCGAGGCGCTAAGCAACTCAGTGAGACCCTGTCTCTACATAAAACACAAAATAGGGCTGGGGATGTGGCTCAGTGGTCGAGCACCCTGAGTTCAATCCCCAGTACCAAAAAAAAACCAACAAAAAAACCCAAAACAAAAACAAAGCCAGCCTTAGCAACTTAGCAAAACCCTGTTTTTAAAAAAAAAAAAATCAGAAGGGAATAGCTGGCTCTAGAAAATAATAGGGAGTAAGAGGGGAACCTGGACAGCTGGACTAACCTAAGGCAGCCCAGTGATCTTCTGAACCCTCTTTCCCTGATCACAGGGTTTCTGGGGCAGGGCTGTGGGCTGGGTGGGATTAGGGCCATCTCTGCCTCCACCCTGGTCAGCAGATGTCTTTGCAGTCTCCTGCCAAGAGTTCACATGAGGAGGCAAGATGACGGGAGTTTCTCTGAGGCTCCTACTATCAGGAGATAAAGCCCGGGGGCCTAGAGGCATGAATATTGCCTCCTTGAACAGCCCTACCCCCCTTGGCCCCCTAGGCAGCCAGGGAGAGGCAGGACTGACTGGAATGCAGCTGAGGCTGATGCGGATTGGGTGATGGCTGAGACCTCTCATAAGAACAGACCAAGCCAGGCACAGTGGCACACGCTTGTAATCCCAGCACTTAGGGAGGCTGAGACAGGAGAATCGCGAGTTCAAAGCCAGCCTCAGCAACGGCGAGGCGCTAAGCAACTCAGTGAGACCCTGTCTCTACATAAAACACAAAATAGGGCTGGGGATGTTGCTCAGTGGTCAAGTGCCCCTGAGTTCAATCTTTGGTACCAAAAAAGAATAGACCAAATTAGGCGTGAAACCTTATCTTCCAGGTGGAAGGAATCAAGTAAGACAATTGCTGAGGAATTGGGGGTCCTTAGTTCCTCAGTTGAGTCCCTGCTAGTGCCCATGTTTCAGAATTCCCAGTGAGTTACTGGGAGAGAGGGATCATGAAACATAGGCAAAGGGGTTGGAATCTGGAAGCCCAGATGTCTTAACTTCTCTGCTTCCCCCCAAGAGTCTCACCGGCTGGTTGGGGTTAATATCAGGAAAGGGATTTTCAGCATCCCTTGTGAAATGGGCGGTAGCCTCACCTACTGTGCCTCATTTTGGCAATGGTGGACGCAGGAACCAGGACTGGATTCAGATAAGTGACAAGCATCAACCTCTTGACTGACCCTGGGCTGGAAGCAGCCCTTCTCAATGCTGTCTTTTCACCTCCCATCAGCTTCCTGGAAACCCCAGTTATGTTCAAGGAAAAGTCAAACAGGAGAGGGTGTGTGTGTGTGTGTGTGTGTGTGTGTGTGTGTGTGTTAGGCAGGCTGTGATCAATCTGTGCATGGGTGGAGTGTGAATGAGTGTCATGTACTGTGTGTACATCATTTGTGTATCAACAGTTCAGTGTTGAGGGCTTTGCTGATACTACGAATGGTCAGGTTGTGTAATCTTCAGCTGTGTATTTATCTGTGTAAATATATGATGTGTTTGGCAGAGAGAAAGACCAAACTGGAGACAGGCTTTAATCACAAAGGGGAGATGGATTGCTGCTCTGAGCTCCCAATCTCCAAGTCTAAGTCTTTCCTATTCAGAGACCCTTCCCCCCCACTCTGCCCCAGGGTTCTCCTAAACCCTGGGCTTCTTCACATGCTGGGTGGGGAATGGGAATTCAGCCCAGACAGAAACCCAATCTGGGCCAGGAAACCTAAGTCGGATGAAAACAGTAGGGAGAGAGGAATGGGATGCAGAGGGGAGGGCAGTCTCCTGGTTCTGTCTCTGCCCCACTCCATTGCCTCAACCTGTTCCCAGAAGGGGATGAGGACCCAGGACCCTGAGGATGAGATATGGACTGACTATCCAAACCTCCATCCCCTGAGAATCCTGGCCCCACCTGGGTCCCTCCTCCTGGTGAGAAAGTAACTCTTACATAGCCTCCTGTCCAGGTTAAAGTCCAGAAACACCAACTGGGGGAGAGGAAGGATAGTATTGGAGTCAGGCAGGCCTTTCCCACCTTCTCTTCCATGAACAGAGGAGACACCAGGTTGAAGGTGAGGGCTCCGGGGCCCAATCCTGGTGCAGGTGGAATGTGAGCCACTGAAGTGCTGCTCTGGGCCAAGGTCAGGAGGCCCTGGTGACCTAGATGAAGGCTCCCTGGGGAGAAATGGAGGCCAGCATCTCCCAGAGCCCACCTCACTCCACAGCCTCTTCTATGGGATGCTGGCCTACACACTGTCTGGACAAGTCCACCAAACAGTCCCCTCCCATGTGCCCTCCAACAGCAGATGTGAAGGGGAACAGCTCCCTGAAGCTGGGGCAAAATGAATCAGGAAAGGCAAAGGGGATAAAAAGGAGGAAACCAGATCATGACTGGGAAGCTATGATTATATACCTTTCCATTCCCCTTTTATGTGTTGGAATCTGCTGTCCCTTGTTTGACCACCCCACTCCCCTACCCCTCAAAATGAGGTGACAAGCCACAAGGGAAAGGGAGTGGAATCTCAAGGATGGGAACAGGAAGGACTGACACGGGGAAGATGAAAAGAGCAGGTGGAAGCTGATGGGGATGGGATGCTGGGCCAGGGCTGGTGAAGAAGGAGCTGAAAAGTGAGGTTATTTGAGGGTAGGTGTAGGACCTGACGGGAAGTCTGACTCCAAGGACCTGGGAAGCAGAGGTTAGGGTATCCAATATGGTGGCATAGTCTGGGGGCACCAGCTGGGATCCTGAGGCTGGTTAGGGCTGCGCCGGTGTGGGGGATGGGCCGGACAACCCGCGGACTGGGCGCAGGGAGAGGTGGCCAGCCCCGCAGGGGCGGGCGGGGATGGGGTGGGGGGGCGCTGCGGCAGCGCGGAGCCCGAGAGAGAGGAGGGGCCGGGTGGCTTACCCTGCGGGACCCTGGGGGCCGCGGCTCCATGGCCCGGGTGGCGGACCCGGGCGGGGGCCGAGCCTGGCCGGCCGGGCAGGCCGGGGACGCGGCGCTGGTTGCCCGGGCGGCTCTGGGCTGTGAGGCCCAGCGGGTCGGGAGACTAGGAGGCGGCGCCGGCCGGGTCCGGAGCCCGCCCCGGAGGCGGGACCGAGGGCGGTCCGAGGACGGGGGCGGGGACAGGGAACTGGAGAGGAGTGGAGGGGGGCTAGACTAGAGGGGATGTCTAAGTCCAGACGCTGCTTCCTGGAAAGACCTTCTCTGAGCAAGGGGCCACTTGGCCTGATGACCTAAGATGCCTCCACTGGGGTTCCTTCTTGGGTCCAATGTTCCCACAAATCCTATGGTCGACTCTGTCTAGCTCGGACATTTGTCCTTTCTTTCACCCCTTCTGCCCTGATCCTCGCTCCTCAGCTGACAGCTTTTCTTTCGAGCCCGCAGACGACCCATTCGCAGTTCCCTCTGCACACAGTCCCTGTGCTGCGCCTTTTACAAGTCTATTCCCCCGCAGAGGTGGGAAACCGAGCCCAAGTACCCAGATTTCGGGCACTGCTCTCTCAGCGATTCCTTCAAATGGTGGAGCTGGGGCCTCCCAGGATAAAAGCGACTTCAGGCTAGGGACATCATCCCTAACCTTTTTTTACCCCCTTCCCTAGCCCAACACCTGCCAGCGCACCAGGTTCTCAAAGCTTACACCACACTTCGTGCACTTACTGCCCTCTGGCGGTCGAGTGGAGACAGCACTGGGGCGTGAGCCGCAGGAAGGCAAAGCAGCCCACTCCCCAGGACATCTCATTCTCCGTGGACAGGGCCTGAGATCCTACTATCTTATCTCTGGTCTCATCTCCTCCCATCTCCCCTAAGGCAAAGAGATGACTGAAGCAGGGGACTGATCCAGAGAGAGGTTGCCTTTGGGAGATAGTGAGGGATGTACAAGGGCAGGGGGAAGGAGTAGAGTAAGTGGGAGGAGAATGAGGGGTCACAGCAATGCAGGAAGAGGTCTGGTGGGTAGGAACTGCTCAAGTAGGAAAGAGAGCTGGAGGTACCAGTCCACAGTCCGCCAGAAGTGCCATAAGTAATAATACCACCTCCAGCAGCACCTAATGTTGATTGAGCCCTTGGAATGTGTCTGCTCTGTACTGAATTCTGTATGGATTATCTAATTTAATCATCACAACCACTACCTATTATTATCTTCATTTTATAGGCGAAGGAACTGAGATTTAGAGAGGTTAAATAATTTGCCCAAGGTCATAAGCTAGTAAGTGGCTGAACTGGGATTTGAATTTAAACCTGCGCAGCTTGACTCCAAAGCCATGTACTTAACTGCTGCACAGTACTTCCAAAGGCCTGTCTGCAGCTTTTCTGCAGTCCTCGTTCCCCTGCAGAATTTGACACTACTCTCTCCCTTGGCTTCTCCAACTCTACAGGAACCTATTTCCTCCCCCGCCCCCTCCAGTGGCTCCTCTGTTTCCTTTACTGAGCCTCCTCTGGTTCCCACTGTCTAATTCTGCTTATTCCTCATGGCTGAGTTCCTGACCATCCTACCTTTCTCTTTCTGCTCTTCCTTTAAATCAAAATAATAGCAATAATGTAATAATGATATCAGCTATTATTGATTGAGCACTTACTTTGTGCTAGGCATTATGATTATGTAATACAATTGTTACAACCTCGTGAGCTAGTACTATTACTATTCCGTTCTACAAATGGTAAAATTGAGATTCAGAATGGTTAAATACCTTGCTTAAGGGCACACAGCCAGTCCAGTGGAACATTAGTTCACACCCTGACAGTCATATGCCAAAGTTGGTAATGTTCAACATCCTGCTGCACTCTCCAAGCCTATCTATGCTCATGCCTTTATTTATTTGTTTGTTTATTTATTTATTAGTGTGGTGATGGGAATTGAATCCAGGGCCTCATGCATGCTAGGCAAGTGCTCTCCATTGAGCTATACTCCCTTGCTGAGCTACACTTCTAGATTTCATGACTACTTCTTTTTCTTTCTTTCTTTTTGGCCTTTTTTGGTACTAGAGATTGAACCTGGGGTCCCCACTCCTTTTTATTTTTTAATTTTGAGACAAGCTCTCACTAAGTTACTGAGGATCTCATTAAGTTGCTGAGGCTGGCCTTGAACCTATCTCAGCCTCCAGAGTTGCTGGGATGACAGGGGTGCAGCACCACACCAGGCACTCAGGGCTTTAAGCAGCTCCACTAGAAGCAGTGGAGAGAGGAACCCTGTGGAACTCAGAAACCTAAATTATTTACATAAATCAATTAGATAGATTTGCAACCTTAGACAAGTCACTTAACCTCTCTGAGTCCATATTTTCTCACCTGTAAAACAGGGATAGGGAACTCCTATAATCCCAACTACCTGGGGCATTGAGGCAGAAAGATCTTGAATTTGAGCCCATCCTGGGCAGATCAGTGTGACCTTGGTCTCAAAACAACAACATTAAAAAGTAAATAAATTAGCCAGGCACGGTGGCGCACATCTGTAATCCCAGCACTTCGGAAGGCTGAGACAGGAGAATCGCGAGTTCAAAGCTAGCCTCAGCAATGGCGAGGTGCTAAGCAACTCAGTGAGACCCTGTCTCTACATAAAACACAAAATCGTGCTGGGGATGTGGCTCGGTGGTCGAGTACCCCTGAGTTCAATCCCTGGTACCAAAAAAAAAAGTAAATAAATTTAAAAATGGAGAAAATAATGGGGTGCTGAGACCTGAGGGTAAGTGTAAGTCAGGTATTCAAATAAGGGGGAAAGTATTCCCCACATCTTCGGTTCTAGTTATACTCAAACAATGTCACTTTCTCGAGTGCTCTTCTCTAGTCCTTGTTCATGCGATTTGCTTCAATCTGGAACATGGTCTAAGGCCACTTTTAAAATCCTACTAATAATTTTTCAAAACCTAAATCATTCCCATTCCATCTAAGTTAAGCCCTTTTCTCCTCTGCCCTCCTTTTTCCTGCTTAACTTTGGTTGTTCCCTTAGGTACTTCCAATCCAGCAAGTCTTGTTTGACACTGCCTTGGACTCCCATGAAAGCTAAATGGCTCTGACACAGCTCCTCAACACCACAGGGTAACTGTTAACTTGTTATTATTCCTACTAAACTGTGAGCTCCCTAAGGGTGAGGACTGAGTCCTGTGTCCCTGACACCAAGCACAGTGCCCAGCACATGATATATGTTCAAAAAATGTTTTTTTTTTTGGTTAAATCTAATTTCTTTCTTTCTTTTCTTTTCTCTTTTTTTTTTTTTTTTTGGTACTGGGGATTGAACTCAGGGGTACTCGACCACTGAGCCACATCCCCAGCCCTATTTTGTGTTTTTATGTAGAGTCAGGGTCTCACTGAGTTGCTTAGCGCCTTGCCATTGCTGAGGCTGGCTTTGAACTCGCGATTCTCCTGTCTCAGCTTCCTGAAGTGCTAAGATTATAGGCGTGCACCACTGCGCCTGGCTGGTTAAATAGTATTTTTGTTAGTGTTTCTGTCACAATATTCATAATCTTCTCTCTATTCTACTGTGTACATATCTTTCTCTCCTGAATATAAGATCCTTTAAAATAGGACTGTCTCATATTTACCCTTCCTGTCTGCACTGTATATAGAACTGCATATAGTCAATACTCAATTTTATCTTGTAAAATGAGAAAACAACAGCCACCCCAAAGGGTGCTATAAAGGTTAAAGGTTAAGATATGAAAAGCACTTTGTAGACATTAAAATGCAATGCAAATGTTGGTTTGGGTTTTTCTGGAGTATTTGGAGAGTGGCTATGGAATAAAGAGAATTCTATTTGGAGTTAGATGTTATGGTTCAAATTATACCTTGGACACATAGGAATATTGAAGCTTATATAAATTACTGAACCCTGGCTGAGTGCAGTGGTGCACTCCTGTAATCCCAGCAAGTTGGGAGGCTGAGGCAGGAGAATCCCAAGTTCAAAGCCAGCCTTAGCAACTTAGCAAGGCCCTAAGCAACTTAGCAAGACCCAGTCTCAAAATAAAAAACAAAAAGGCTGGGGATGTGGCTCAGTGACTACGTGCCGCTGGGTTCAATCCCCAATACTGGAAAAAAAATTTAATAAACCCTGCTTGAACCTCAATTTTTGTTGTCCCATTTGTCAAAAAGGAATATTAATGTCTACCTTGTGGGGTTTTTATGAAGATTAAAAGAAGTTGGATATAGAAACATCTGCTGCAGTGTCTCTGTATACTCCATTCAGTATGTGTTTGTGGCCAAATGTGCTTTGAGGGTGAATGATCTGAGTTTAGTAAGGTTAATTCCCCTCAATCTTTAGCTTCAGCTCTCTCCAGGCCTCAAGTTCTTTTTTTGAGGGGGAGCGGGGGTACCAGGGATTAAACTCAGGGGCACTCAACCACTAAGCCACATTCCCAGTCCTATTTTGTATTTTATTTAGGTCTCACTGAGTTGCTTAATGCTTCACTGTTGCTGAGGCTGGCTTTGAACTTGCAATCCTCCCGTCTCAGCCTCCCCAGCGGCAAGGATTACAGGTGTGTGCCACCATGCCCTGCTAGGCCTCAAGTTCTAGTTGACTGTCGAACTTTAAATTGTTAAGGCTGCAATTCAAACTTGCAATCCTCCTACCCCAGCCTCCTGAGTTGCTGAGATTACAGGTATGCACCACCACACAAAACTGTTGGACCTATTTGGTTCAATGTTCTCCTGTATACCTCTCATCATGTCCCAAAGAGTTCAGTACTCTCAGCCCAGATAGCTTCTTCCTCTAAATCCTGCCTGTGTCATGGTGACTTCTTCCTCCCAGTCACAAAGGCCTGAACCTTGAAGTCATCTTTGACTCATTCTTTCTCTTCTCCTCCAACCCCAAACACTAATTGGTCACCAGGCCTGTCAGTATGTCCTTGGAAACACCTCGCCCTTCCTCCTTTCTCTCCCTCACCCTGCTTCTGCCACTGGCCTAGTCTGACTTCCCTCCAGGCCCACATTGCTGGGGCAGCCTTCTGACTGGCCACTCTCCTCCAGTCTTTGCTCCCTTCCAGCCCCACTTCCGACTACTCCGTCACCTTCCTCAATGGCTGCTCTTAGCAAGTCATTCTCCTGCTCAAGAATGGACAGTGGCTCCCTATTTCATATTGTAGTAAACATAGACAATTTTGCCAGCCCTCCAAGCCCTACCTACTGATCCTATCTACCCACCCAGGGGCTCCAGAAAGCTAGAACTTAAAGGCAGGCATGCTTATCTTCCTGCTTATCCCCTGTCTTGGCTTCAGCATATACATCCCACCACCTCCCTCCTGTCACCACCACAGCTTAGGTCTCATCACTTCTCTGGATGGTCTGGTGATCACAGGAGGACTAAGTGAGATCATTCACACAAAACACTCCACATGGTGTTGGTAGATAGCAAGATTTCAGTAAATATGAACTATTATTATTGTGGCTAGTACTATACCAGATAGCTGACAATATTTGTAATTGACTAGAAGTGAGGAAGATTAAGTCATAAGAAGAGATAAAGAATTAAATATAGGAGGAAAAGAGAGCAGGGGCAGGCTGGGGAAGGAGTGTGGGGAAGGTGGTGGCTGTTACTCACGGTGCTATAGTTGAAGAGGCCCAGGGTGGGGGCGGGCTCCAGAGGGAAGGGCAGAATCTGCTTGAGGTCCAGCGGGGGCTGCATGATGGGGGGCTGCCGCAGCAGAGGGAGGGGCCCTGCCCGGCTCAGGCTGCCTGGAGGGCAGAGAAAACATTCTGTAGGGTAGGAAGATTGAAGCTTGGGAAACTCGCCCAAGTCTGGCAGTCCCACTCCCTAGCTAACTGGCCCCCCCAGAAGTGTGACCCCCAGTGCGTGCACACACGTGTGAGCAGTATGCACACACTTCCCCTGCTGGCTCCGGAGCACTAGAGCAGGTCCTCCACTGTGAGCCTTCCCTTCTGGGTGGTTTTTCACTTCCCCCTTCTCCAGCCTCCTTCCCCCAACGACCTTTAGGTACTTTACAGACCTAGGAAAGCCTAGACCTTCCTTGTAGGCTGTCTGCTGGACCAACAGGAACTCTGAGCCCCAAGTCCCTGGCCACTCCTTTCTTCCCTGGCATTGCTTGTCTCCTGGATATTCAGAGGTTTGTTATCATCCCAGGAAGGACAGAGTCAACTGGGTGATTCATGCCACTGCCCAAGGAGACCATGAAGCCAAGATCTGGGGGAGGGGCTGCAGAATCTTTCAGGTTCCCTGGAGTTATGATTTTGTTCCAATCATAATTCTTAATTAATTGCTGACCTCTGTGGGGGTAGGTAGCGAGTGGGTGGCATAATGCTCTGGGAGGTGGATGGCCTGGGCCATCCTCTGAGGTCCCTCTCCAACCCTCCTCAGTCCTCCCCAGATCCTTTGTCTCACCCGGAGTGCTCAGCTCCAGCTCTGCAGAAACAGCCACCACCCGGCCTCTGACCCCAAGGGGAAATGAAAGTGCAGGCCTGCTCACCAGCTACCCTCCCCTGAAACGTTCTTCTCCTCCCCCTAGAGTCATGGGAGGAACTCCGCTAGCTTCCAAAGGGAACCCTGAGTGCAGAAGCACCCAGGACCCTCTGCGTTTCCTCTGGCCCAACTGCCTTCTTCGACCCCACAGTCCCCCAGCTGCGGAGCTCTGGCTGCCCTCCACTACTCCAGCCACCCCCTGCCAGCAACAGGGGTTCCCAGGAACAAAGCAGCCTGTTTGCTTGGCCCTCCCTTGACCTTCCTAGGGCAGGGGATCCCCAGGATCTTCTCCTATTCCCTCCATAAAGACTACCCTCTTTCATACCTTCAGTTTCTGGTGCCCGCTGCCCCCAGGCAGTGGCCTGGCCCTGGCCCCCCAGGGGCCTGGGCCTGACAATGTCCCCTTCCCTTGGTTCTGCCCTCTGCCCCCTCCCTTGCCATCCCCCTCCCCCAGTCCAGTCAGTAGAATCAGCCAATCAGAGTCCTGGAAAAGTGGGGCAGAGGGGAGGGCGGGGGAGCAGGGATTAGGGGAATCTGAGGCGAGAGAGAGGGGGTGGGGAGGGCTCAGGCACAGCTGGGGGCAGGGAGCTGGTCCAGAAAGGTCTAGAGGGGTCTGTCTCTTCCACTCAATGCCAGGACTGGGTGGCCAGGGTGCCTCAGACAGAGAGGGGTCAAGGCTGCAGGGAGTTTGGGCTTATAAATTCTAAGGCCTGAGGGAGAGTATAGGATGCTTGGCTTTGACCCTTGAGCTCTTGGGGGTCTGTATGTCTTCTGTCCATTTCCTCCTCTGACACCTTCAGGGTTGGGATGGGGAGGGCAAGCATAGACAGCGAGCGGGTGAGAGAAAATGGTAGAGTGGCTGAAGCAGGAATAAGTAACTGAGAAAAAGGACGGAAACACTGAGAGAGAAGAGGGTAGAGAACCATGGAGAGATGGAAGAGAGTGAAATGAGATGTGAAAACAGCCACTGCAGAAAAGCAGGACACAGAGCTGGGGGCTAGGGGGGGAGGGCCACAAGGAGGAGAATGCAGAGAGCGAGAGAGAGGAAGAGAGTGAACAGACAGACAGACTGGCTATCTCCCCTTCCCGATCTGTCCCCTCATGGCCTCCCTCCTAGGCCCCACCCCTTCTCTCTGCCTGGCACCCAAGGCCAGGGCAGCCTTAACGAGCCTCAGGAATGGTGAGAGAAACCTGAGTGCTCCCAGAGTCCCCAGCATCCCGCCCCCACCCCAGCAGCTGGTTTGGGGCTGGCACTTGACCCGCTGGAGTACCAGGGACTGCAGGTTGGCTCCCAACTCTCTAACTTCCCTCTCCTCAAACCCATCTTAGAAGGGAGAGCTGAGTTCCAGAAAAAGCCACAGGAAAACAATTGAGAAGCCACTATGTGCCAGACAATGAATTCTGAGTATTATCACATTTAATCTTTGAGGTGACCCAGGCTATGAGGTGGCTAGGATTCTATGAAGTAGTTGATATTATTTTTTTCCATTTGACATGTGAGGAAACCAGGACTGAGAGTAGTTAAAAAACTTGGATGATGTCACACAGCCTGTAAGTACCAGGGCTGAGATTCAAATCGAGATCTGTCGCACTCTATAGCAAGTTCTTTCTCTGCTACATCACTCCCAAAGGGCTCTAATTTAACTCTGAAGCAGAGATGTGAGCACAGGCTTCCATCTGGTTGACGGATAGGATGGGGAGAGCAAGTTCCATGCATTTCCTGGGCTTGGAGTCCTCATTTCAACTCCAGAGGGGGATTTAAAAAAACAGGTACAGCCACTCAATTCCCTGTGGCCAGTAACTCATCTTTTCCACTGTTGTTAACCTTGGCATGGGGTGGGGGTGTATGTGAGAGAGGGGTGAAATAAGGGTGGCATAAAGGAAGGACCAGGGTAGGCAACTGGAGATTCATTTTCTCCTTTCCAGATTCCTATGTCCTCCACTGCACTCTGAAATCTGAGGTGGGGAGAGGGGCAGATGGCAGCTTATGGCTTCGGTGGGCAGAAACAGGCCTCTTGGTTTCATGTAGCTCAAGCCTCAGGCTCCCCTTGCTCCTTTTTTTTTTTTTTTTTGTACTAGGAATTGAACCCAGAGGTGCTTGACCACTGAGCCATATCCCCAGCCTGTTTCTCAATTTTTTTTTTTTTTAAATTTTGAGACGGGATCTTGCTAAGTTGCTTAGGGCCTTGCTAAAGTTGCTGAGGCTGGCTTTGAACCTGCAATTCTCCTTCCTCAGCCTCCTGAGTTGCTATAATTATAGGTGTACACCACCACACCTGGTTCCTTCCTTTCCATTTTCTGAGAATAACAATACTTGCCACTTTTTGAGGGCTTACTATATGCCAGGCACTTTACATACGTGGTCTCCCAGTGGATGGTCCCCTGTGAACTAGCTGGGTGGCTAGCTGGTTTGTCTGGCACTCTCAGTATCATTTCTCATCTGTGAAATGAGAAAAACAGTACCTGCCTCACAGAGCTGATGAGAGGATTGAACAAATCCATGTCAAGTGCTGGCGTGCCACAATGAGAGTTCAATAAATGTTTGCTGAATAAATGAATTCTCATCTTATAGATGATGACAGCTGGCTCAGAGAGGGAGTTACCTGACCAAGGTCACACAGCTAGTAGGGAATTTGAACACTCCTGGCTCCAGAGGCACTACACTTTTCTGGGGAAGCACAGGGGAAAAGGCAAGAATATAGGAAGGGCCAGGTGTCCAGGAACTGAGGTAAAAATCTGGGCTTTTGTCGTTTGGCTAGGTGAGGGTTTCAGGGAGGTTTGGAGGAGAGAAGGAGAATAAATTGGAGTGTGTGCAAGTAAAGCACCCATGTTAGGCAGGGCAGGCTCCTCCAGAGAGCAGCTCATTAGAGTAATTACCTCCAGCAGACAGAACCCCACCCAGCTCCATGGGGAATTGCTACATGCTTTATTAAAGACAGTTCCAAACTTACTTTAGAGGGATGAGCTCACAGCCCCTCAGATAGAGGACATCTGCCCATTTCCATACCCTGCTTAGCTGTGGGCACTTTGATCATGCTCTTGTTTCCCTGCCAAAGCTAACCCACCACCAAGCTGCATCTGGCTCCTCCATCCCACTAAGGCCTGGGTCTCTTCCTCCTTCTATTCCCCAGAGGTTCTGGCCAGGTTGGGAATCCTAGCTCCTTGGCTCTCAGGTGGAGCCCCAGCCTCAGGCCCTGGTGGTAAAGAATGGGAGCGCCTGGGTGTGGTAACGCCTGAGTAGGCACAGGAGCCAGGAGAGGTACTGGGCAGGGCTGAGAGTAGTGCTGGTCTGAAGGCTAGGCCAGGTGAGACTAAGCTCAGAGAGAGGCATTGGGGTTAAGGTTGCAAGTGGTTAGGGCTCAAGGTGGCGAAAATCACAGCAGCGCTGGGTTAGAATGGGAATTAGACTCTGTGGCCAAAGGGAGGAATTCAGATATCATCTCATCCATGTTTCCTTTTAGACCTTTTGGCTTCTCCTCCTTCCCCAGAAATGCCTAAATCAGGGTGGGGAGTGGATGGAAAGCCTTGAGCTCTTGGGTCTTATCTTCTTGACCAGGTCCAATGTATCTGTCCCCTTCTGCCCCATCCTGGCAGGAGGCAAGTTGAGAGCTGGAAAGGCTTTGAAGTCAAAGATGAAAGAGACAAGGGGATGATTATGAACAACTACTCAAAACATCATCCCTAATAACCCCAGGGTGGGTGTGGGCGGGAGCAGGGCTTAAAGGGAGGAGGAGATTGGGAAGGAAAGAGCGGGGAGGCAGACCTCTGGGAAATCTTTCCCAACCTGGCTGGAAGAGGCCTCCTCTTATGTCCCGCCCCTTGCCCCTCATGGCACCAGGGACTCCATTGGAAAGGATGTTGCAGCAAGGCTTGGAACTGAGCCCAGAACTACCACCTTAAGCCTGGGACTCTAACTTTAGATCTTGAAGAGGCTGGGCAGGGACATCTTAGGGCTCCTCCAGGGCCACTCGGCACACAGACTCAGTGGTCCATTCTAAGTGAGGCATTTAGAGCTGAATACCTTAGTATGGGCCCTGAGGGTGGGACCTGAGACTGGCAACTCCCCCCCCCCCTTCCTCAAAGAGGACTAAGGCACCCAAAAAAACCCAAAAAACAAAAAACAAAACTGAGGTTTTGAGGGCTCTAGGAGGCTTCCCACCCCCTCAGTAGCCTTGGCACAAGGAGGGAGTTAATCACAGAGTGAAGGCAGAGTGCAGAGATGGCACAGGGTGGAGGACAGTGGAGCCTGTGCAAAGGGGGTCTTGAGTCCAAAGTGTGTTGGGGGTGTCCCCCTAGAGGATGGGGGTGGTATTCAAAGAAGGCTGTGGAATATCTTCACCTACGAGAATACTCTTGGGAAAGAGGCAGGGAAGAAGTCATTCATGCCTTGGTTCTCTCATTCATTTAAGAGACAGGATGGAGTGCCAGGTGGAGGGGAGTGAGACATAAAGAGGTGAGAGAGACAGGCCACACAGGAAGAGGAGAGAAGGTAGGATGGGTCTCTGCTAGTGAAGTCAATAGGGTAAAGGGAGGTCAATTGAAAGAAGAAAGGCAGAAAACTAGCGGAGGGTCTCAGGCAGAAAAATAGCAAGGGTCTCCAGAGAAAGATGAGGGTAGGAGCCAGTCAAGCCCTCTGGGCATCAGCACTGATCCAGGTGTCCCCGGTGGGGGGAGGGAGATCACAGGTGTCTGGCCTTGGTGGGGGGCTCCCACCACAAACAGGGCACAGGAACCGGCCTAGCCAGGGTAGAGGGCAGAGGTCAGAGTAGGCCTATGCACTACTGTGGAGGCAGGGCCCAGGGCAGGGGCCTGGAGCTGGAGCTGATGCGGAGTCCAGAGCACTGCTAGGCCCTCTCCTCCCCCATCCCTGGGGCTCCCTTTCCGATGTAGGTCATGAGGATGGGGTGGCTGTGGCTGATGGGCTGTCAGAGCCCAGCGGGAGTTCCCCTCCCCCAGCCTTACTTTCCCCATCACCCTTCCCTCTCCTGGTGCCCCCAGCCCAAGGCAGAGGTGGAGGGGAAGAAGGAAGACGGGAAGGAAGGGCCCAGGCAGCCAGAGCAGGGAGAGAGAGGGGCAGGTCCCGGCGTGTTGGGGCAGGATGGCTGCAGAGACAGGATCTAAGCCGCAGGAGCCCTGGGATGGACAGTTTCCCACCCCCTCTTCTCCCCAGCCCCCTTATCTTCAGCCCTCAGGTTCCCACCTCCCACCACACTCACCTCGAAGCTACACCCACCATCTTCTCCCCCCGCCCCCCACTTCCTCCTTTCCCTCTTATCCTGGGCCCAGAAGGATGTCGGAGTGTCAAAGCAAAGGGTGGGGGAAGGCGCTGAAGGGGACAGGTCCAAACCTTTCCCCCAACTCCACCAGGCCAGGACCAGCCCCCTCCCCCAGCCTCTCGTAGACTGTCATATAATATTCATGAGCCTCATGAATACGCAATGTTCTCATTATGGGGCAGGGGTCTCACTCCGTTCTGCCTCCCCCCCTTGCCACTCCCTAGACCACCGGGAGAAGCGGCAGCTTAGCGAAGAGAAGAAGGGACCCCAGATGTGGAGCCAGAAGAAGGGGGAAGGGGAGCCGGTCGCTGACTGGCGGCCGCAGTCACCGCGGTGCCGGGAGGTGGAAGGGGGTGACCCACTGAGAGGGACCCAGGAGCCTGGAGCCTGGAGTCGCAGAGCCCACTCACCGAGGATCATGCTGGGGACCCAGGCGCCCGGGGTTCCGCGTCGCTCTGTCCCGGGGGCCGTTCTGGCCGGGCTGGGGGTACGGGGGGAGGAGTCGGGGGAGGAGCAGAGGCTGGCCGAGGCGGAGCGGGGGCGGGGCCCGCAGCAGGTGAAGACGGGAGGAGGGGGGACCCCGGCACCCCGGGCTCCGCGAGGGGGCGTCCTGGCCCCCTCCCGCTTCCTCCCGCTCTTCTACTTGCCGCCCCTGGATCTCTGTTCTTGACAGTGTCAACTGCAGCCGGGGTTGGGGGAACAAGACGTCTAGAAGACCTTGTGAGGTGATGGAGGAAGCTGAAAACTAAGAGGCCAGGGTCTGAGGGCGAGAAGTCCAGTTCTAGGCTGATATGGGGCGGGATGCTCAAGTACTCTGGGGAGGGATGGAGCCCCGGATTGAGTGGGACAACTGAGTCCCCTCCAGAGTGATGAGCTGGGAGCGGGTAGAAGGGGGGTACTTCAAGAATGTTTGGGTCCTAGTTTGCTTTTCTTTTTCTTTTTTCTTTATCCTTTTTCTTTATTTATTTTTAACTGGGGCTTGAGCCCAGGGACGCTCTATCACTAAACTAATTCCCCAGCCTTTTTAATTTTTGTGTTTTGAGATAGGGGCTCCCTAAGTTGCTTAGGGCCTAAGTTGTGTTAGGGCTGGCCTAGAACTTGTGAACCTTCTACTTTAGCCTCCCAGTCGCTGGGATTACAGGCCTGTGCCACTGCAGCCCGCTGGTTTGTTCTTCTATTTTAGGAGCAGAATGCCTGGGGGCTGGGAGAATTTGGGGGTTGAAGATAGATTTGAGTTGATCTCTGCCTGGAGTTGGAATGCCTGAGTCCTTTAAAAAAGGTCTGGGTGAAGAGACTGTAATCAATGGTCTTGAGTATATAGAAATAGGAGATTGTAACTGAGATCATTAGGGCAACTGGGAGATGATAGAAAATCCAGAACTGAGATGCAGATTTGTAGAGATGACCTGGATTGGGTTGGGAAAGGCTAAAATATACTATTCAGAGTCTAAATGCAGGGCATTCCCCACTAAGGAGAGCTTTGATGAAAAGCACTGGTGAGGTGGAGGGAGAATGGAAGGTAGAACAGATATTAAGAGCTGGGGAGAATGCCAGTGGGGAGAGGGCACACAGGACACTTGGATGTATTCTAAGGCCAACAGGGGACTGGGCAGAAGTCAGGCAACTGGGACTCCACCACAAGGCTGGAGTCTGGGAGTCTGCGGAGGTGTCTGGGGAAGATGCAGCTGCTACAGCCTGACCTGCCCATACCTGCCTGGAGAGGGAGGGTGGCAGGCAGATTTCCCAGAATGCCAAGCAGCCAGCTTCAGGCCAATGCCAGCCAGAGGGAAAGGGGGTGTGCTTGGGAAAAAGAACACTTGGGATTTAGAGAGGGTGGAGGCAGGGAGGAAGAGGTCAGTGGAAGGGGTGGTGGGATTAGAATCTCATACCAGTTTAGGAAGGGGAAGGAGGACTGGCATTCCTGGGTTCTGGAGGCAAATTAGGGCTGGATGACCAAATAAGGTGCAAGAAGTGTGGATTGCTAATTCTGGGCACCCGCAATCTCTTGGCCTCACCACATTGAATTGGTTTGAAGAAAAGATGTTTCTGCATTGTCAAGGTGCTCTAGCTCAAGGGCAATGGCATGCTGGGGGTGCTAAAGCCTTGGTATTGTTCTGATCTAGAGGTCCAAAGATCTTGGGACTATGACTTGGCTGTCCATGATTGGCCTTGGGGGAGGATATGAAGTCTCTGTGTCCATCAGAGGAGGTCCTCTTGTGGTGTGTGTGTATTACCAGAAATTGAACCCAGTGTCGCTCTACTATTGAGCTGTATCCCCAGCCCTTTTAAACTTTTAAAGACAGGATCCCACTAAGTTGACCAGGATAACCTTGAATTTGAGATCTTTTTGCTTCAGTCTTCTGAGTTGAATCGCTGCGATTATAGGTGCGTCCTCTTGCTCTGGGTCTGACCTGCCACCATAGGGTTCTATCCCAGTGTCATAAAGCCTGCTTTTCTTAGACCCTGCTTCTACTCTCCTGGGTGGACTCTAAAACTAAACAAGGGCCAGCACTAGGCATGGCTGACCAGTGATAGAGTCTCCTTTGCCCTGAGTCCTTGCTCACCCTTTCAGGGACTCTGAGCTAGGGAGGTCTCAGAGGAGGGTTTGCTTATATTACTATGGGGAGGCAGCTGGCTGGAGGGCGGGGTGACCTTGCAGGCAGCTGGGGGGGGGAGTGTGGGGTGAATTCATTATTGATGAGCCCTGCACCCCAGGCTACTAATGAGTCTAGGCCGGCTGCTCTAATTGATGTCAAGAAACTTGAGACCCCCAGATCATCTTCCCGCCTGCCAGCTGCCACTTCTGAGCCCCCTCCCCCTCCACATACCCCCAGCTGCTCTGTTCACTTCCTTCCACACTCTTTTCCATCTCCACCAACAGACAAGGATAGGGCTCAGGCCTTCTAGCCCCCCACTCTCACGTTCCTTTGGATCATTCAAGTCTTAAGGTGGGATGCACTTGCTCTGCAGGGCTGTAAGATTTGGGAGAAGAAACAGCCCAGAGGTAGAGTATTGTAGCTCTGGGATAGAGAAGCTGGTCCTAGATTATATCTGTGGCTTTTTTTTTTTT
>CM053403.1:56360796-56408471 GCA_028644305.1 Xerus rutilus | reverse complement strand
TTTTTTTTTTTTGGTACTGGAGATTGAACTCAAGGGCACTCGACCACTGAGCCACATCCCCAGCCCTATTTTGTGTTTTATGTAGAGACAGGGTCTCACTGAGTTGCTTAGTGCCTCGCTGTTGCTGAGGCTGACTTTGAACTCGCGATTCTCCTGTCTCAGCCTCCCTAAGTGCTGGGATTACAGGCTTGAGCCACCGCGCCTGGCTTATCTGTGGCATTTTTGAGCCCAAGGAATTCCTTCCTTGAATTGTGCATCCATGGGAGAGATCTTTCCACTCTCTCAAGAGCACAGGCACCACGCACTGACACACCCAGACCCCAGCCCAATGCTCACAGCGCGTGGAAGAAATTTCAGATCTGGCTCCTGGCATTTGGCGGCTATGACACCCCCCCTCCCCGCCCGGCCTTATCCCAAGAGGGGCAACTCTTCTCCATGTAGCAGTGTGGGATTTCCTTCCTCAAGCATTTATGGTGCCTTATACTATGGCTGACATCCTTTAAAATGCTGGGTGGTTCTTTGTCTAATCTTATCTCTTCCTCCCCATCAACGTCTCCTCATTTATGGATTCTGGGGAAGTCATTCCTGAGGTATGGAATTCTAAAATGTAACACACTGGAGTGTGGTCCAGGCATGGTGTACCAGAAATATTTTGAGATGATGCAGGCACTGCTAGGCAGGAGCCTGAGTTAATAAGAATAGCCCTGGTGATGGGGGAAGACAGAAGTGGACCTCATTCCCCTTTCCTCCCCAAATTCCCTTAAATCTGTGGCTATGCTGCCCTCTGGTGGCAGAATTATGCTCTAGCAAGACATGGACATCTGCCTCTCACAACCCCATTCCTTTCCCTCCTCCCACATCTCAGTCCTCTCCCTCCTTGGCTGCACATCAGAATAGATTTGATGAGAAAAGAGGACCCTGGGGGGCTCCCCGATTGTGCATGATTTCTCTTTAAGACCTGAACCCTATGGTGTATGTAGGGTAAGAATGTGAGTTGTCATATAGACAAGGCTGGGTTTGATTTTGTGCCGCCACATACTGTGTGACCTTGGGCAAGTTACATAAACTCTCTGGACTTCAGTTTCTTTTTGTGTAAGCGGGGTTAATAGTACCTAGTTCACAGGATTGATAGAAATTAAATGAGATCATGTATACACACTATTAAACAGCCTCCTCCGACCAGCACATGATAGCAATTGAAACAAAATAATACAAAAGCCTAACTAACTGGCTTTCTTCCAATTTAGTTCCATGGCTTTCCCCTCTCGTTTCATTACTGATTTAAGGGAAGCCCAGGTGATCCTTCTGCACTCCCTCCCTCCACCTTCTCCTCAGACCTGCCCCTTTGCATTCTTCCCTAATTCTCAAACCCAACTGATTCCTCCCTTCTTCCCTACCATTGTCTTTCTCACCCAAGAGAAGTTCCTGGGGGTCATACTCCCAGCTCTCTATGGACAGAGGTCATGAGACAGCGACCTCCTTCTTGCCAAGGTGTCTGGTTCCAGGATGGATTTGGAAAGAGGGAGGTAGGAGGTCACAGATTGCAGCTCTGGTAGTGGGGGCAGTGGGTTGGGTTTATTGCACTTGCAACAGAGTTTAAATAAGTCCTGGTGTCAGGAGCCCAGGGGATGGGAGGGTAGGGCTGGGTAGGGAGAGGAGGGGCAGAGTCAGTGCAGCTGGTGGGCAGAACCCAAGTCTTGCAGGAGCCCAGCTCCCCTTTCTCTGGGGACTGACAGGGCCTGCATCTGGCCAGGCTGAGGTTCCAGATCTGTTGCCATCATGGCCTCTTCAAGGTCCTGGGCAATTCCTGACTTCTCCCAAGTCAGGGGTGAACTGGGCCTCTAGGCCCAGGTCTGGAGCAGACCCAAATGCAGTTCTGGATCTGCCTGGATTAGGTTATCAATGTCTGTGTCTGGGCTCCAGATCAACCCCATGCCCCAGACTAGATCTGGCTCCACTTGAGTTCTGATTCCCCTTGGAGCTGGGTTCTGGGCCAGCATCGACCTTTGTTTGGGATCTGTCCTGAGCTGGTCCTAGTGCACCATCCACGGTTAGTGTTCCTTGTTGGCCCACCAGGGTGGGGGCTGTCACAGCTGCCAGTTCTTACTCCTCAGGTCCCAGGTTTTTAGCTGGGGCTTCTTTGTCATCTCTGGCAAGACCGATGACATACCTTTGCAGGCTGAAGCTGGACAGGAAGTCCTGATGGCACATCTGGCCCAGATAACCATGACTGGATTCCCTAGTTATGGTTCCAAGTTGTTTTCAGGAAACTCCAAAATGCAAAGGCTGTGGAGAGGCTGGGCCTCTGTCCCTGGATCTGAGTTCCCCCATCCATGAGAGGGCATGTGTAAACGAGGGTCCTTCACAGTGCATGGGGTGGGGAGGGATCCCCAGCTTCTCACCCCCCTCCCCCGGCTCTGGCCCTTCAAGTATGTCTCTGGGCTAAGGAGAGTAGCTTCTCCCTGGCCCTCAGCACCTTCAGGAAGTGCCCAGTCCCCTCCCTGTCAGCAGAATGAGGGTGGGGGACTGGATCTTCAGGATCAGGAGTCTGGGATCAGGAGGACTCAGGCATCAGAGGTGGCTGGAGGCTTGAGCTGAGCTTTTTCCATGGCCGTGCCATATGGGAGGGAGCGTTTGAAGAATCCAAGCTGATGAAGGGCAAAGGAGGGAGAATTTAAGTACTACCATTTCTCCCCAGCTCTTATCTCAAGAGGAAATGAGGTGGAATCTCCCATGCTATAAAAGGGGCCTCTGAATTCAGGCTAAGACTACTTCTCCCAGAGCTCCCATGGGCACAGAACAGTCAAAACTGGTGATAGTTTAATATGTGGGGAATCTTCTGCTAATTCCATAATAATGCCTCTAGTGAAGCCAGGCATGGTGGCACATGCCTATAATCCCAGCTACTTAGGAGGCTGAGGCAGGAGGATCACAAGTTCAAGGACAGTCTTGGTAAGTTAGTGAGACCCAGTCTCAAAATAAATAATAATAATAAAAGGGCTGGGGCTGAGGCTATGGCTCAGCGGTTGAGCGCTTGCCTCGCATACGTGAGGCACTGGGTTCGATCCTCAGCATCACATAAAATAAATAAAGATATTGTGTTCATCTACAACTAAACAAAATAAAAAAAAAAAAAAGGGCTGGGGATGAGTGGGATGCGGTGGCACAAGCCTGTAATCCCAGCACTTTCGGAGGCTGAGACAGGAGAATTGCCAGTTCAAAGCCAGCCTCAGCAACAGGGAGGTGCTAAGCAACTCAGTGAGACCCTGTCTCTACATAAAACACAAAATAGGACTGGGGATGTGGCTCAGTGGTTGAGTGCCCCTGTGTTCAATTCCTGGCACCAAAAAAAAAAAAAAAAAGGCAAAGAAAAAAAGGGCTGGGGATGTAACTCAGTGGTAGAGCACCCCTGGGTTCAGTCCCCAGTACTGGGAGGAAAATGCCCCCAGTTAAATTGGGGAGGGCCAACAGATTTGAACTCAAGTGCCACTAGCCTACTAGTGGCTGCCTCTTGAGGAGTCTAGGCCACAGCTAGGATGTGATTAATTAGTGATGGCTGCCATAGATTTGAGGAGGAGTAACAGCATGAAGGCCACATGTTTACCATCTGTGGCTTACACATATTTGCAAAATAATATGGGCAAACTAATCATCTTGAGATAAGAGAAGTCTTTCTAAGCTAGGGGCTGTAGAATGAAGGGAGGGATCCTATAGGAAGGGACAGGATGGAATGCAAATAGCCAGGGTAGAGGTGGAGGCATATGACTGGAAAATTGATCTGGAGGTGGATACTTGGGATTGTGCTGAGTCAAGGGCAGAGCCTGATGAGATGGTGGCCAAATCATGGGCAGGATGTGGCTGACCTTGTAGAGGACGTAGATGAGCAGACCTAGGAGCAGGAGGCCAAAAAGGATGGCCAGGATAATGATCCACAGTGGGACACCATTGCTGCCTTCTGCCTTGGTCCACTGCACGACTGTGGCCACCTGGGGAATAAGTACAGTGATGTCACTGAGATGCAGAAATTCTTCCTACCTTACACTTGGCCCTCACTGGGTGGCCCTCATTGGATGTGGACCCATCTCCCACCTCTCAGTGTTAACAACTTTCCGAACTTAAAAGATGTAAGTTCCTAAGATGTACAATATCGTATTTTACTTTAGGGCTTTCATATCTGCTCTTCCCTCACCCTAGAATCTTCCTTTTCTACATGGTCAGTCTGGTTAGTTCATTCAGGTTTCAGCTTGCATACCACTTCTTCCAGGAAGACCTCCCTGACCCTGCAAGACTAGGTTCAGGTGTTCATATGATGTGCTTTCATAAACCCCTGGCACTTGTTACACTCTACTGTCACTGCCTATAAGGCTGTGAATTCCAGGAGCAGAGATACCATGTGCGTCTTGCTTACTACTGTATCTGACACCTGTGCAGTTCTTAGCACACAATAGATGCTCAGTAAATAGCTGTTACAATAACAAGGCTGGCCCCTTGTCTCAGGTCCAGTTTCAGCACTCTGAGCCCTGTCTTTTTTTGGCCTAGACCTCTGGCCATGGACTCACCTGAAGTTTCTTTTGGGGTAGTTGCTGGGGTAGGATTCGGTAGGGCATTTTCAGGGCTTCATACACAGCTTCACACTGCAGGCTGAATGACTGGTGCTCTTTCTGTGGGTGGGGAAAGTGAACAGGGAAGCCTCTCTTGGGATCTATAGGACATAAGGCTTCCTTGTGGTCTTGCCCAGGCTGTGATCTTTTCCTATTTTGGACTCATTCTCTCCTGATGTTTCTTTTCTTTATTTTAATTTTTTTTTTGGTACTAGAGATTGAACTCAGGGGTACTGGACCACTAAGCCATGTCCCCAGCCCTACTTTGTGTTTTTATTTAGAGACAGGGTCTCACTGAGTTGCTTAAACGCCTCGCCGTTGCTGAGGCTGGCTTTGAACTTGCGATTCTCCTGTCTCAGCCTCCCAAAGTGCTGGGATTACAGGCGTGTGCCACCACGCCCGGCATCTCCTGATATTTCTTTCTTTCTTTTTTTTTTTGATACTAGGGATTGAACTCAGGGGTACTCGACCACTGAGCCACATCCTCAGCCCTATTTTGTGTTTTTTGTAGAGACAGAGTCTCACTGAGTTGCTTAGCGCCTCGCCATTGCTGAGGCTGGCTTTGAACTTGCGATTCTTCTGTCTCAGCCTCCCTAAGTGCTGGGATTATAGGCTTGAGCCACCGTGCCCGGCTGTGATATTTCTTATAAGAGGTAATAAATGTGAAATTGAGTAATTAGGACTAAATAATGTAAAATCAGATGACTACATGTTAAATAAAAATATATTTTTAAATCATTTATGTAGATTAACATCCAGGACAATATAGCTTATAATGTGTGCTCAAAAAATGTCTGTTCTTACTATTCCTACATCTTCTTGCCTGTCCACTCTGCACTCATCTCCACCTCTGTTTTTCTATATTTGTGCACACTGGTCTCCTTTCCAGCTCTCCTCTGAATGGGCCAGGAAAGGAGGGTGGTTGCTCCTGCTGTGGCCACAAGGTGGTGCCAAGGACACAGCCTGGTCTAGACAAGGGCTAGGGAGAGGAACTGGAGTGCCCGGTCCGTTTACCAAGAAGTGGCTGGTTAGTGCAATAGGAAAGGTTGGGGTAAATCTGGGTAGATCTAGGGTCAGGGGTCAGGGCCGAGGTAAGGCTCACTCACCTGCAGGAAGGTCTTGGCCCAGACTCGGAAATGCAGCTGCAGACTTCTGCTCTCTTGCCTGAGCAGTGGACCAAGCTCACAGCGCAGCCTGAAACATTCAGCTTCTGGGCATTTCTGAGAAGGAAGAGGAAATGTGGACCTGCAATTCTGCCCTTCTGGTGGTTTTGACAGGCCAACAGGTATTCAATGTTTGGGCTCGGACCTCATTCCCAGTATCACTTACCAGGACCTGAGGCCCGGAGGAGGCAGGGCTCCTACCTGGAGCCTCTCGTCTCTGCAAGTGGTGTGGGGAACCCTCAGGATCCAGCTGGAAGAGGAAAGGGACCCTTAGCTGCCTCTCTACCTCATCACATCACAGCATTTAAGTCAGTCTGTGCCTGGTGCCAGGTGCAGCTTCAACCTGCTCATCTTTTTACCCATCTACCCAGCCAACCATCTCCCATGTGCCAGGCACCAGGAAAGTGCAGCATTGAAAATGGATATAAATAAAAGTTGGTTTTTGAAAAAAAAATTTTTTTTTTGGTACCGGGGATTGAACTCAGGGGTACTCGACCCTGAGTCACATCCCCAGCCCTATTTTGTGTTTTATGTAGAGACAGGGTCTCACTGAGTTGCTTGCTTAGCGCCTCGCCATTGCTGAGGCTGGCTTTGAACTAGCAATTTCTCCTGTCTCAGCCTCCCTAAGTGCTGGGATTATAGGCGTGTGTTACCGAGCCCAGCTTGGTTTTCAGAATTTATATGGAAGAAATATATAAATCAGTCATCAGGTCCTTGTTCCTGCCTGTTCGGAATGCTCTTCCCTGTGTTCCTGGGGTAGGTTCATCCTTGTCTTTCAGGCCTCTGATTAACCATTACCTCTTGAAGAGCTTTTCCCAATTACTCAATTTAGACAGTCTTATCGCCCCACAGCATATTAGTTCTTTACTTTCATTGCTTTTAATACCTGTTAATTTCTCTGGTTTTTGTTTTGTTTTGTTTTTGTACTAGGAATTGAACCCAGGGCACTTAACCATTGAGCTACATCCCCAGCACTTTTTTAATATTTTATTTTGAGACAGGGTCTCACTAAGTAGCTGAGGCTGGCCTTGAACTTGGGATCCTTCTGCTTCAATCTGCCAAGTCGCTGGGATTATAGGCATGTGTCACCACATCTACCTACCTGATTTTTCTCTTTTTGCTTTTTTTTTTTTTTTTTGTGGCACTGGGGATTAAACCTAGAGGCATTCTACCACTGAGCTACATCTCAAGCACTTTTATTTTATTTTATTATTTTTTTGAGACAGGGTCCTGCTAAATTGCCCAGGCTAGTCTTGTACTTGGGATTCTCTGGCTTCAGCCTCCAGAGTAGCTGAATTACAGGTGTGTGGCACTGTGCCTGGCTTAACTTTTCATTGTTTATCAGAACATAAGTTCTGCTAGAACATAAGTTCCATAGAGACCTTGTCAGTTTTGTTTACTACAGTTTTTTCTGAGCCTAATAGCGCTCAGTTCAGATACTCATTCAATTAAATGTTGTTTGAGTAGATACACTATAAAACAGTCACCAGGGCTTGGAGAAACAGGTCTGAAGAAGGCTTTCTGGAGGAGATGGCACAAATCTGGCTCTTAGGAGTATGTCAGGAAATAGGAAAGGATAGTTCAGGAAGAAAGATCCCAGGCCTTTGAGGCATCTGTGTGTTCTGACCCTTTCCATTTGCCTCAGTCCCAGCTATAGGCACATTCTTGGTGCCTCTTCCAGGCCCCAACGACATTTCCTAGCCCCTTAGCCCTGGCCCTCTGAACCTGCCCCCAAGCCAGTGTCCAGGCCCCTTACCTCCAGGCCCTCAGGGTTAGGGGGGTATCTGCTGGTGCAGTTGCTAAGTCCGGTAACCCTGGTCACATAGAGGAATTGCTGACCTTCCCGGGCCTGGGGACAGCTGAGCTCCAGCACGCCCCGGCTGATGGTGCTGGGGCCCAGGTTGATGAGCTGAGGGGGGAGAGCACAGTTACCATGAGAGGGACAGCAAACCTTCTGCCTCACTGAGACTCTGGTCACCATGGCCCCAGTGCACCCTGTTGTAGGCTCCCATCTCAGGGGCCAAGAGGAGCCAAGGGGCAGAGATGAAATCCTCATCCTCCTCAGCCCACACTTGTGGAGCCCACACTCCTTTCCACTTAAGTCACTCAGCAGCTATCTATTCTCGGGCGGCCTCTCTCCTCCCCCCGCAGTCACTCACTGCACCCTCCTCTCCTCCTTACTCTGGTCACTCATGCTAGCTCCTCCTTCCTGTCATTCATCCTGGCCCACCTTCTGCTCCCTCTCCCCTGGCCAGCCTACCAGCTCTCCTCACCTCATAGACGTGGTGGACAGCAGGGCCCACATCTCCTTCCTTCTGAGGCTGGTCTCGGGGATGCCAGTCGCTTACTGGGAAGAACACAGCCTCAGGCTTGGAGACACTAAGGAGGAGGGTGGTTTAGAGGAGGGTGGAAGGGACCCCATGCGAATCCTTCCCCTTGAGCCTGTCACCCCCTCTCAGAAAGTCCGTATCTGCCTGGATACTGACCCATTAAGGGAGACCTGGGCCTGAGCCTCCACAGAGAGCTGGAAGGAGACCACATCGCTCTGTGAGTTGTTGAGATTCTTGCTGTGGATGGAGGCAAGACTGAGGTAGTGCTGGACTCCCAGCCAGCAGGGATACCCCCCAACAGCACCTCCCTCCCTCCACTGCCCAACCTATTCCCTACCTGAGGATCTGGAAGTCAAACTGGATTGTTTTCTTTGTGTCCTGCAGGTGAGGGACGGTGAACCGAAGGCCACCCCAGAGCTGTGGGACAGGGAGAAGAAAGGGGCGGTTCCACAGGGTGTTTGTGTTGCTCCAATTCCAATCCCCCTTCCCCGTGCCTTGGTTATGTTCTGAATAGGCCAGTCACCGTCCTATGGTCCCCTCTCCTTCCTGCCCCCTCCTCTTCTGTCTCAAACTTACACTGGCTCCTGCCTTCATGGGGTTGCCCAGGTCACACACCAGCAGGCGGCTCTGGTTCACAGTAGAATAGTCACAGCTCAGGCTGGAGAAGTTCTGGAAGTGGGTATGAGCAAAGGTCAGGTTTGGATGCCCCTCTGGTGTTCCCCCAACCCCCGCTTGAGAATGTCCTCTCACCCCTGGGTGTCTGACAAGTCCTGAGTACTCAGCCTCTGGAGGGGCTGTGACCCGAAGCTCAGCCTCATAGGCACCTCCCTCACCCACATTCTGGGCATGGAAAGTTAGGTTCAGGGCATTCTTGTCACCTAGATACACGTGGTTCTGCTCCCTGGAGAGGGAACACAGGGGAAGAGACACTGGAATTAATTCTCAAACCAAGACAATGGGTAATAATAACAATAACAACAATAATAAAGTAGTAATAGACAGTAATAGTAATTAACTGAGTTCCAACTCTACAGTAGGCACTAGGTTATATGCTTCATGTAGATGATTGCATTTTAATCCTTCAAAAACTCAGAGAGGGGCTGGAGGTATAATTCAGGGACAGAGTGCTTGCCTAACACTTGTGATGGCCTGGGTTTGATCCCCAGCAATGCACATGCACTCACACTCACACATACACACCCCAAAACCCCAAAGTCAGAGGAGTAAATGCTGCTGTTCTCATTACACAAATGAAGAAGTTGAAGCTCAGAGAAGTTTAGTATCTTCTTAAGATCACACAGCTAATAATTCCCTATTCTACTTTTTCCGGTGCCAAGTGCATCTGGAACTCCCTAGCTCAATGTCAGCCCCCACTTACCCAAATACTTCCAGCTGTAGGTCAGGCACACAGATGTTGTCTTCTCCACAGTCCAGCAAGATCTGAGCCTGGGGAGCAGGACACCCTTAAGATCTGGAGTTTCTACTGTTCCTGGGCTACAGGATCCCGGCTCCCCAGGACCCAGGCCTCTGTCCTCCTAGGCCCCCTCCCTTCCTGGTCCTCACCTTGTCCTCTATCCGGCTCTTGCTCTGGTAATGTAGGACGGGCCGGAGGCCATGGCTATCCATGGGGGCTTGAGGGTCCAAGGAGAAGTTGAGGGCGATGTGAATCGGGGAGAGTTTATCTCGGAATTCTGACTCATTCTGGGGCCAGGGAGAGAGTTTTCAGGGTCAGGGGGGTACTCTGGGGATTTGGCAGCCTTACTTCTCAGCCTCATATCTCCCTTTGTCCACTCAGGGGCCCAAGTCTGACTGTCCTCATTATTTCAGAGTCCCTGGCAGCCTGCTTCCCAGCTCCTCCAAAAGAAGGGCCTCCCTTCCTAGGCCAGACCCTCCTACCCCTGAGTTCCAAGCCCTTCAAGGGACTTTCCCAATCTGTCTTCCTCCAGAAGGGACTTCAATTCCATGTAGTATCCCTCCCTGACCAGTCCACACCCACCCTCAGGGCCATACCCTGAGGTAGATCTTCATCTCTCTGCAGTCCTCCCGAGCCCCATTCTGGATGAGCAGTATCTGGGTTAGGGTCGCCTGTCTGGAGGACAGGAAGAGCGCACGCCGTACCCCTCCCTTCTGCTTCTGCCAGTCCAGCTGGAGCTCCACTGCGAAGCCTGCATCCGGGGACTTATTAGTTATGGGGATCTACCTCTCCCTCCCAATCTATTCAGAGAGAAAGGAGGTGCCCAGGTCTCTATCCCCTATGTCCCATCCCAGGGCCTGAGAGATCCAGGCAGTCTTCCTCACCAATGGAGTTGGGGACATGTTTTCCAGAAGCATTGAGGCAGAAGCTAAGGTTGATGCTGGAGAAAGACCAAGGAGAGAGCTGGTGAACACACCTGGTACAGGCATCCTCTCAGCTACCCACCTCTAGACAGACCTAGACTAGAATATCCCCACTATCCCCTTCCTAAGTCAGACTTGGTCTCCTATCCCAGGTCCCAGCCACAGATCTCTGCAACCTTGTAGGCCCAGCTCACCAGGCTACAGGGTTCCCCTCCAAGCTGCAGCTGCGTTCTTCGGGGTTGAACATGGCGGGGAAGATGGTGAGGGAGGCACTGGCAGACACGATGGGGCGACCCCTGCAAGGGTGGATATGAGACAGATAGAATTAAGACTCCTCTAAAAACTGTGCCCAAGCCCCATAATGCCTGTTTCCTCTACAGTGATTTTCTTTTTCTATTTTGGTGATAATGGGGATTGAACTCGGGAGTCTCTACCACTGGGCTACATTTCCAGCCATTTTTTTGGTGGGGAAGTACTGAAGATTGAAACCAGGGGACACTGAACCACATCCCCAGCCCCTTTTTTATGTTTTTTCCCCCCGAATTTTGAGACAGGGTCTTACTAAGTTGCTTAGGGCTTCACTAAATTGCTGAGGTCAAGTTTGCATTTGTGATCCTCCTGCCTTAGCTTAATAAGTTGCTGGGATTACAGGCATGAGCCACCACACTGGGCTTCTCCAACCCTTTTAAAAAATTGTTTTAAGGTGCTCCAATTGAACCCAGGGGTTCTTTACCATTGAGCTACATTCCCCAGTCCTTTTTATTTTGAGACAGGGTCTCACGAAGTTGCTGAGGGTCTCACTGAATCACTAAGGCTGACCTTTAACTTGCAATCTTGAAGTCTTCCTGCCTCAGCTTCCCAAGTTGCTGGAATCAAAGGCACCAGCCCTTTTTATTTTTCATTATAAGACACGGTATCGCTGAGTTTCTGAGGCTGGCCTGGAACTTGTGATTCTCCTGCCTCAGCCTCTTGAGTCACTAGGATTACAGGCCTGCGCCACTGTGCCTGGTCTACACTGATTTTCACAATTTAGCTCTAAGGAGAAATTCCCAATTCCCACTTCCACAGGTTGCTTCAGTCTCCCCTTGGGAGTTCATACCTGTACACAACAGCCTTGTCCACACCAAAGGACCCCACAATCAGATCTGCAAAAAGTCAAAAAAGCACCCTTTATAGCAATCCTCAAATCAGGATCCTTTCTTCCTAACCACCTTCTAGTGTCATTGCTCAGAGGCTGAGTGAGGGAACAGCGCCATCTTGTGGCATCATCTCACAACTGCATCTGGAAGCTTAGGAAAAGTGAAGTTGGTAGGAGTTTGGGACCAGGGAATTCTAAGGTGGAAGAGACCTCAGGCAAAACTCACCAGGATATCCGTTGCCATCCAGGTCCCGGCCTCCTCGGAGGGCAGAGCCAAAGAAGTCTGGGGTGTGGCCAGTTGCCCACAGGGGCTGCAGAACCTGGGAAGGCTTAAAGCCCAGCCCCCCTGGACCCCCAGGGAATACAAACACTACCCCCTGCTGGGTCTCTCCACCAAAGGGAGCCCCAATGGCCACATCTGCAAGACATACAACACAAATCAGTCAGCAGGCTAGCCAAAATCCAGGGGCCCAAATCTCTACCAATAGACCCAGGACCCAGTATCCTATTTTCCCCCCATCTGTCAATCCCTGTATTCCATGCCCACTCTTTCCTCAAACCTCAAGATCCAGACATTGGAATTAAAGTTGACACTCTTCCTTGGAAAATCATAGGGTTTTGTGTGTCTTAGCTGAAGAACACCCTCCCACTTAATCCCTCCTAACCCAGGCCCCCAACTTGTCCCCAGCTCTCTGAGACCATGGTACTTACCATTGTAGCCATCCTGGTCCAGGTCCCCCAAGGGGGTCAAGGAGCTGCCAAATCTGCCAAACTCATCACGGCCAGTGAGGGTAAGGGTGGGCATGGGCTCTATGCCGGCCAGGTGCTGCAGGTAGACATAGACCCTGCCCACCTCCTGAGGCCGCCCATCAGCTGTCCGCTCCATGAGTAGGGGTGCCCCCACTAGCAGGTCATCCAGCCTGGGGGAAGAGAAGACCCAGGCATCCTGATACCCTGACTTGCCACTCCCCTCCCATCC
Organism: Xerus rutilus; assembly: GCA_028644305.1. Taxonomy (NCBI): domain Eukaryota; kingdom Metazoa; phylum Chordata; class Mammalia; order Rodentia; family Sciuridae; genus Xerus; species Xerus rutilus. The sequence continues at coordinate 56,395,923 of CM053403.1, read as the reverse complement.
TAATGCCAGAAATTCCAGATATCCTGGGTCCCCAGGCTCTTTCCCACCCATCAGGAGACCTAAGGTCTCCACTTAAGCTCTCAGCTCTGTCCCTGTCCCTGAGCAAGGGAAACACAAGCATGAGCGAGATTTCAGAGAAAAAGCCCTGGAGAAACACTCTGCTTGCAGTCCATCCCAGCCCTACTCTTCCCTCCAGGATCTAGTCAGGGCATCATGGTGCGCCCCTTCCCGCTGCTCACCCGTCTCCATTGACATCAGTGGCAGCCACTGCATAGCCGAAGTAGGAGGCCATCTGAGGGAGGGTCAGGGTAAAGGGGCAGCATAAGGTCAGAACATGGGGTCAATAACCAGGATCAAGGGGCAGTCCAGAGGATATAGGGAGGCGGGGAGTTTGATGTTACTGGGTCAGGGCTGAGGCTTGGCTGGCAGAGAGCCAAGCCAGCATGGGGGTGGGGAGTGTCCTTACCTGTTCCCCTGAGAAGTTGTAGAGGGATCGGATGTCTGAGCCATTAAGGATGGTGACCTGGGGGTGAGGAGATAGGCCCATTATTCCTGAATATCTCATGATTGAAGGACAGATGGGTACAGGATACCTGAAGGCAGGCATTCCTCAGAGACACACACCAGTGTTCCCTAACTCCCTTATGAGCTTCACCACCTCCTATTTCCACCTCTATGATGGGTGGCTCCACCCATGGGCTCTTCACTATTTTTCTCTGTATGAGTTACCAACTACTGACAGATTTCACATTTATTTGTTCGTGGTCCATCTCTACTCACTAAAATAGTGAGTAGAATGTCAGTGGGGACAGGAGCTTAGTTTTGTTCTTTGCTTTCTCCCCAGAGCCACAAATAGTGCTCGGTAAGTAGTGTACTGTCGTAATTATGACTGAACGCACACTGGGGCCTCAAACCCAAAATATCCGAAACATAAGCCATCCCTCACCCTCCAGTTCCCCCCAAACACACTCATGTCTCTCCTATATTTCCCTTAGCAACTGGCCCCACCAGTCTCTTGGATCCTGCTCTCCTCCCTACTCTTGCTGCAGTGACTCTAGTCACTGCAAAGTGCTAGACGGCCAGTCTCCTGGCCTCCTGCTCCCCCTTTTATCCCCAGTGCATTAGGATTGGCTGACTGCCCTACAGTGAGTTGAAGATGGTCACTGTATCTACTGCCCAGTCTCAGCTTCTTGCCTGAGAAGGCACTGGAGAATCTGGCCCCAACTTATCTGTTTTTTTTTTTTTTTCTCAACTTTCCTTATTTTCCTCATCCTCAATCAGTCTATAAGGCCGCTATACTATCTCGACATTTTGTTTTTTCTTTTTTCTTCTATCTCCTTTATGCTTCTTCCCAGGATGTCCTCTCACCTCACCTCTGCTAAACCTCCACCCCATCTCCAGAATGAGATTATTCTTTGCTCTTTACTGTTACATTACCTTGGCTGGTTTTCTGAAACTTATCGTAGTGCAGAAGGTATGCTAACTTTGGAAAAAGATAAGACCTGTTGTGTGTTGGGGGGTATTGGGGATTGAACCCTGGGGTGCTCTACCTCAGAGCCACATCTCCAGTCATTTTTATTTTTTTTTATTTTGAGACAGGTTCTTGCTAAGTTGCCAAGGCTGAACTCAAACTTTGAGTCCTCCTGCTTCAGCCTCCGGAGTAGATGGGATTACAGGTGTGCACCACCGTGCCCAGCTAGAACTGGTTTTAAATTTCTATCCAGCCACTTATTAGCTGGGTGATCTTAAGCAACTTACTTGATTTCTTAGGACCTCAGTTTTGTCATGTGTAAAGCATGAATGATAACATCTATAGCACAGACTTGTTGTGAAGAACAGCATCGAGAATGGACAGTGCCTGCTGCATTGCGGGGCTCATGATCAGCAGTTCAACCCCAGAAGAGAATGATGTGTGTCTTATCTCATGTACTTGATTAGAAGCACCTTATGAGATGGGGTATGATGTCTTCTTCATCCTCTTATCTCTTCTCTCCCCTCAATACAGGTTGTTAATTGAATGAAGGCCTATGGCACTCTTATCTGTACAGGCACTTGTCCTGGTCTAATAATAACAGCTGCCCGTTGTATCCTGCCTAACAATTCACTAAGTACTTTCACATGCGTTATCTCATTTCACCCATGTAAGAGCCTTGTGAGGTCAGAACTATTATTATCCCATTATACAGAGAAGAATGAGGCTCAGAGAGGTTAAGCAGGGAGCAGGATGTGAATTAAAAACAGAATAATTTATCCAGAGTAAGTGCCAGAACTTGAACCCAGGTCTGACTCTAAAGCCCGTGTTCTGGCCCACTTTTTTTTGGTACTAAGGATTGAACTCAGGGGCACTTGACCACTGAGCCACATCCCCAGCCCTATATTGTGTTTTATTTAGAGACAGGGTCTCACTGAGTTGCTTAGTGGCTCTCCATTGCTGAGGCTGGCTTTGAACTTGCGATTCTTCTGCTTCAGCCTCCCAAAGAGCCAGGATTAAAGGGGTGTGCCTTCGCGCCTGGATCTGGCCCACTTTTTGAGCCCTCACAAACTGCTATGCATGGTTCTTTGTGCTTAGCCAGGGCAGGGGAGAGAGTGGGAGGGAAGGCTGGGTCTTACATAGCCATAGGTGAGGTTCCCTTTTGGCACACCAGCAACAAAGTCTGTAAAGAGAAGACAGAGTTGTGGGCTGAGGCAGGGGAAGGGGAGGAGCAGATGGTGAATGTTAGAATTCTGGGACCCTTATTTCCCCCTTTATTGGCCCATCCTGGGGACACACTTACCTTCTGTGTCATCACCACTGAATTCACCCACAGCCACAGAGTACCCTGTGGGACAGGGTGGGTGAATGTTAGCATTTTTGCTTTGGGACTCCTCTACCTTGACTCGCCCTTAATCCCTTCCCCTCCCTACTGGGCCTAATGGTCAGCCTGCACATGACAAGTACAGCAGAGGGTCTGGGGGTGTCTGAGTGAGGGAAGGGAACAAGGATATAGGTGAGGACAGGGTCCTTGAGTTCTCCCCTTGCCCTCCCCTTCCCACCTGCTCACTCACCCAGGTAACTGTCATCATAGATGGAGCTGGCCTGTCGAGTCTGCAGCTGCCCCTGAACCAGGTTGATCAGGTACTCAGGGTAATAAGACTCTGCAATCTGCTGCTGAGTGGCAGACAGGATCTGGCCTGGGGAAGGGGGGTGCGGAGGGGATGGATGAAGGGGAGGTGGCTGAGGGGATTCTGGAGGCTGACCAGGTAGGATTTCATATATGTGGATCAAAGAAGGGAAGCATGTGGAGAGTGATGGAGCACCTCATATGAATTTTGAGGAGGAAGGAGAATTGGCAGGGATGAGGAGACACAGGCAGGGAGGACTGGCGATTCCAGGATGGGAACCAGTGTCAGGGGCCTAAAGGAGGCCAGAGGAAGGACTTACCTTGCCAGAAATAGCTCCCTGGTCCACCCAGGACCACACGGCCAGTCTGTGGGGGGAGGGAGGTGAGTCCAACATCTGATCTTGACCTCTGGGGTCCACTACCCACCACCCCTTCCTCCAGCTCACTCTCTCACCTTGGTGAACTCGGCACTGAAGCCCCCTTGGCAGTAACCCTGCCCGGCTGCCCAGCTGAAATCTGTGAGTGGAGAAGGTGATGAGAGCAAGCCCTGCACAGATGGGAAGGAGATGGGAGAGGGAGCTGGGAAAGGGCCGTAGGCTGGGTCAGGAGCACACAGGCTGAGGGAACGTGGCTGCAGGAGTCAGCCCTGAGTATGGGAGAGATCTCATGGAGAAGGCAGACTTGGCACACAAGTCTTCTCTAACCCCTACCTGAGCGGCAAGGTGCATACTCCAGAATTCGGGTGAAGTTGTCTGTGGAGAGGTAGCAGGTGCCCACAGGGTCACTCAGTGGCTCCTTCTCCGTGCGCCAGCTATATAGTGGAGCACATGCCTGCAAGGGCCAGGAGGAGGGAGCTTCAGGTCTAGTCCAATAAAGCCCTTCCTCTGTCCCTCCAGGCCTGGCCTCACTCCACCACCACCTATCCCCCAGCTGTCACTCTAGGGTCCTCTGGCCCCTCACCAAGATGGAGGAGCCATGGGCTCGAACAGTCGCTCCAAACCACTGCAAGGACTTATATTCCACAGGCTCCTCTCCTTCTGTACTGGACAGTGAGGACTCCAGGATCCGGGAACCTTGGGGAGGTGAGAAGGGGAAGTCATGCTGGGCCTTGAGCTATGGAGCTCTAGGGCAGCCCCTACCCTCAGCTGAGGATGCCCAGTACTTTCAAGCCCTGAGTTCCTGTGACTCACTGGGAGAAAGGAATGGAGAAGAATCTTTATTTTATGTTGTGTGCAGACTCAGCCCTCTTACACACACCCCACAGGGGTTTCTAGAGTTGCCTTTCCAAGCTCCCCTTGCTTCCTCACCCAGCTGAGATAGGATACTTGCAGTGGAGTAGAGCAGAAGAGTGATAAGGAAGATGGGCTTTCCCCACACCCAGGGGGTAACTATGGCTGCACTTCTGTCTGTACCTGGACCTGTGTCTCTAGCATCCTCCTCCTCACATCCTTTCTTTTCTTTTCTTTTTTTTTAATGATGTGCTATTATTTTTTTATATCTTTATTTACTTTATGTGGTGCTGAGGATCGAACCCAGTGCCTCATGTATGCAAGGCAAGCGCTCAACCGCTGAGCCATAACCCCAGCCCCCTCACGTCCTTTCTTGACTTTCCTCTAAGTCCAATCTCTGCCCTCTATATGACCACTTTTCATATTCTTCTGATTCTTAGACTTTTTTGGGATTGAACTCTGAGCTACATACCCAGCCTTTTTTATATTTTTTATTCTGAGACAAGGTTTTACTAAGTTGCCTAGGCTGTCCTCCAGCTTGAGATCCTCCTGCCTCAGCCTTCAGAGTAGCTGGGATTACAGGGGTGCAGCACCATGCTTGGTATCTTTTAGGCTTTTAAAAATAAGTCTGTTTAGGGACTGGTGGTGTAGCTTAGTGGCAGAACACATGCCTAGCATGCACAAGGCTCTGGGTTTCATACCAGCACTGTAAAAAACAAAACAACACAAACAGGAACAAAACCGCCCTGTTTCATGATTCTTATCTCTATGGTCTCCAGCTTTTTTTTTTTTTTTTGGTACTGGAGATTGAACTCAGGGGCATTCAACCACTGAGCCACATCCCCAGCCCTATTTTGTGTTTTATGTAGAGACAGGGTCTCACTGAGTTGCTTAGTGCCTTGCCGTCACTGAGGATGGCTTTGAACTTGTGATTTTCCTGTCTCAGTCTCCCTAAGTGCTGGGATTACAGGTGTGTGCCACTGTGCCTGGCTCCAACTTTTTTTTTTAATATTTTTTAGTTGTCTAAAAAATATTTTAAAAATATTTTTTAATATTTAATAAATATTTTATTTATAACATTTTAAATTTTTAATAAATAAATAAATACTTATTTATTTATTTATATGTGGTGCTGAGGATCGAACCCTGTGCCTCACACATGCTAGGCAAGTGCTCCACCACTGAACTACAACCCCAGCCCTGTCTCCAACTTTTGAAGTTTGCCTTTTATTTTTCTTTTTAAAATTTTTATTTATTTTTAGTGGCACTGGGGATTGCATCCAGGGGTACTTTACCACTGAGCTACATCCCCAGCTCTTTTTATTTTTTTTATTTTGAGACAGAGTTTCACTGGCACTTGGCCTCTTCCTCCTGTTTTTTTTCCCCCAGTGCCAGGGTTCACATTCAGGGCCTGACACATACAAGGCAAGTCCTTTACTGCTGCATGTTCTCTTCCTTTCCCCTCATCTCTGGAGATAGACGATTGCAGTTCATATCCTTGCTGCACCATTTACTAGCTGTGTGACCTTGGACAAGTGATTTAACCTGTTTCTTCACTAGTAAGATGGGGATAATAGTACTTTATACAGTTGTTGGTAGCATTAAGTGAGTTAATGTTATGTGAGTGGTCACAACAGTGTCTGGCACAGAGCAAGTGCTCTTTGAGTGTTAGCTGTCAGTCTGTGGCTGCCTTCCATCCATCTCTGTGTCTCAGGACTGAGCAACTTGAAGGCAGTGGTTGAATCATCTTCCAATCCTGCAGCAGGAGCAGTGCCTGGCATGCACTGTCACTTAGTCAATACTTAGTTAAAGGAACTGAATAGTCTGTGAGACTCTCCCTGTCTTTGTCTGTGTTATGGCCCTGGCTTCTCTGAGTTGTGGGTGATTCAGTGGAAATGAGAGCCACATGTTTCTGAATCATGCCCGCCCTCCCTGGGCTGGGCTGGGAACGAGGAGTGAGTGCCATGGGGAGCCACTGCTTGGAGCTGGAGCACCAGAGCTGTTGCTGGGAGGGTGTGGCCTCAAAGCTGGGCAGGCTGCGCCCCTGGCTCCAGGCCCCACCCAGGCCCCGCCCCCAGCTGCAGTCTCACTCCTTCAGTCTCTCCCTGAACTGCACCAGCCTACCTTTGCTGTCAAATTCAATGGGGGTGCACTGTGCAGGGCTGGCAGCCCAGGGACAGATGTAGACGGCACCACCCTGCAGTACTCCCGGCTGGCTGGTGTTGGCCTTGGGTGCTCCCACCAGCACACTGACCCTGGGGAGGGAAAAGGAAAGGCAGTTTAGGTTGGCTCCTAGGTCTTGATTTGTCTCTGAAGGCAGGAAGGACCGAGGCTTCTGGGCCAGGGAGGGCTGGGGGTGGGGTAGATGCCCCCTGGGTTGTATTTATATCTCAGAAGATGCCACAGATGCCAGAGGCACGGGCTGGAGTCAGGCGGTCCCCATGTGCTGCTGTCACTAACCCAACCCCTCCCCTCCTCCCCACTCTCTCTTCTACCTTCCCCTATTAATAAAGAGAGGAGGAGCCAGAGTCAGATCCAGGAAAGCGCAAGAGGGGCTGAAGGGCCTAGACCCCAGCTTCTATATCTCCTCCATTTACTTGCCAAGAGAAGATGCACAGCCCAGCTGAAGGAAAAGCTCCATGGTAGGGAGCATGCTCAGCATGGTCAAAGCCCTGGGTTGGATCCCCAACACCAGGGGAAAAAAAAAAGATACGCAATTATCAAATGCAACATGTGGCCTCTGATTGAAAATTGAATTAAAAAAAATTTTTTTTGAAAGGGACAAATCAGATGCACAGTCCCTGGATCCCAAGACTCCTCTGGAGCCTGAGTCTTCTCACCTACCCTGTACCCCTTGTCCCAAGCCAGGTTGCTTCTCTGAGCCAAGACCCAGGCGTCCAGCTGCCCAGCCTTGGGGCGTGTAGGAGGAAAATATGAGTCCTGGAAATCAGGCAGCAGAAGCGGAGAGAGGAGCTGGAGGATGGTGAGACAGACTGTTCCCCTGAGCCTGGATCTGCCCTCCCTCCCCAGAGGGGGGTCCTGCAGTGGACATCACCTTCCTGGCTAGGTTTCTATCTCAGCCCTTGAACCCCTTTCACATACTAGCCCCACAGGACTGAATTCAAATCCTGTTCTATTGTGATCCGTATTCTATACATAGTGGCTCAGTTCTCCCCAGAGAAGTTGGTCTCTAATGAGGGTCCTATGTCATAGCCTGGTCATAGTTAATGTCCGACAATCTTCCTGTCTTCAGCTCTACTTCTGCCACCCCCAGGTCCCTTCTTCCAAGTCTTCCACACAGCTCTGCTGGTTTTCTCCCCCAGGGTCTTCTGTGGGGACTTCATCCCATAGCCTGAGCAACTTGTTTGGGCCCCTGGCGTCCTGCTATCCTCTCATGTCTGCCCCTGGCAACTCTTCAATCTCTCCATCCCTTTGTCCCTAGTGCTGGCTCTCTTGGTTTAGGTTTTGGTCTCTCTCTCTCTCTGATCTTATGTTTCTCCATCACTATTGGTTTCTGTCCCCATTTTAACACTCCCAATAGCTATTCCTCCTTGGACTGGAGGATCTTCCTCAGCCTTTCTCAGTAGGAAAGCAGGCCCAAGAAGAGGATTGTGGTAGAGGTTGCAAAGGCTGGGGGTGTCTTCCAGAAGGACCAGCTAGCTGGGTGTGGTGGTACACACCTGTAATCCCAGCGCTTAGGGAGGCTGGGACAGGAGAATTGCGAGTTCAAAGCCAGCCTCAGCAATGGCGAGGTGCTAAGCAACTCAGTGAGACCCTGTCTCTACATAAAACACAAAATAGGGCTGGGGATGTGGCTCAGTGGTCGAGTACCCCTGAGTTCAATCCCCGGTACCAAAAAACAAACAAACAAAAAACCCAAAAGGACCAACTATATTGAATAGGGGAGGGCTGGGGTCCAAAAAGAATAGTAGCTGGGGACACAGGAATACAGGCCCAGGGAGACTAAAGTGTGTGTGGGAAGGGGTCTATGAGCGTTAGAAGATGAAAATGGAGGAGAGGGAAGGCAGGGTCCAGAGAACAGGAGAGAGTAGGCAGAAAAGAGGGAGTTCCTGAAGTTATGGGGAATGGAGAGGGGAGGTGCCAGCTTTGGTTACCCTGGGGACAGGAAATGTTTACTGCCTGTGGCTTCCTGTCCTCACTTCTCCGTTTGTCTCCCACCCGCTGGGCCCCACCCCTCTCACTCAGACATTACATTCAGTTGAGGGTGGGAGCTGGCCACTCCAAAGGCACAGTGACCTGGTCAGTTGGAAGGCAAGGCTGGTGATCCTGAGATTGTTTTGCCCCAGGGTTGGGAAAGGAGCTGCCCCAGAGAACTTGGTCACTGCCCTTAGGCTCCAGAAATCAGAAAGGGTCACTAACTAGAAACAGACCACTGGACCTAGGGCCAGGAGTCAAGGTCAGGCCCTAGCTCAGCATGGGCCTGTGCAACACCCTTTCCCTCTTTCTCTGGGTTACCTCAGAAGTCTCCTGGAGCATAGGGACCCTGTTCCCTTCCCAGTTTCTCCAATAGCCACTGCCCCTGGGGAAGAAATGAGCCTGAGTCTCCTGGAATAGCGTGAGGAGGAAGCTTGGAGTTTAACAGGATTGGAAGGTGACAGGCCCTATAAAGCTTGTGGAGGCCACAAGCCCATGGGGCCAGGGTTATCTATTCTGGCTATGTGAAGGTTCAGGACGCCTTTTTTTTTTTTTTAAATATTTATTTTTTAGTTGTATGTGGACAGAATATCTTTAATTTTATGTGGTGCTGAGGATCGAACCCAGTACCTCACGCATGCTAGGTGAGCAAGCACGCTACCACTGCGCTGTAACCCCAGCCCTCAGGATGCCTTTGTGCAGGCATGGGACACAGATCCAGACCTGCCGTGCTGCCCATGACTTATACTTAAGGACTTGGCTGCCCTGCAGTCTAGGGTCAATTCAATACCTCCCCATCACATCGGTGCTAAGTGAGGTAACTAGTGCCTGGGGTGGCATGTAAGTGAGCTTGTCCTTATTCTCCTCCTAGTTCCTGCTTCTTAAATCCTATATAAGCTGGGGTCCTCTTTTTTTTTTTTTTTGGTACTGGGGATTGAACTCAGGAGCACTCAACCACTGAGCCACATCCCCAGCCCTATTTTGTGTTTTATGTAGAGACAGGGTCTTCACTGAGTTGCTTAGCGCCTCCCTGTTGCTGAGGCTGGCTTTGAACTCGTGATTCTCCTATCTCAGCTTCCCAAAGTGGTGGGATTACAGGTGTGTGCCATTGTGCCCAGCCTCGGTCCTTTTAAGGGTCCAAGAAGGTAACAATGGAGAATCCTTGGATCATTTTCAGTATTGTAGAAAGCCTAATGGAAATCATGCATTTACCTGATAAAGGAGCCCAAGTTAATTAAAACTTCTAGTGTATTTGTTTTTGGCTAGAATTGTATCAACTCCTGTGGGGAGTTGATATCTCATGCAGGTCAGAAGTTCTGATTGGCAACTGTAGATGCTGGTTAATAAAAAGTAAGAAAACAGGGGCTGGGGCTGTAGCTCAGCGGTAGAGCGCTTGTCTAGCACGCGTGAGGCACTGGGTTCAATCCTCAGCACCACATATAAATATAAATGAATAAAATAAAGATCCATCAACAACTAAAAAAATATTTAAAAAAAAAAAGTAAGGAAACCAATTAATTACTCCTTACTGAATGCAGTTTGGCAGATAAACCTCCAAAATTGAGTCCAAGGGATGAAATAATTGATATAATTTATTTCAAAGCCCCAGAACCCTGAGATTGTAGATGTAATCCTTGGAGATACAGACTGTCACAACAGACACTGTGGAGAACATCCACTGGTTTTGACTAGTGTATGTGCCTACAAAGGTGCTGCAAAGGGAGGCCAGCTTGGTCCTGATGCTCCCTAAGTCCCAAAACTGCTGACCTAGGCCTATGTCCTCTTTGAAAGAGGGGGTAAACTAAGGCACAGAGAAGTTAAATATGTCCAGGTTCACTCAGAATTCCTCCTAGTATAAGAATCAGAAACCAAGAATCCTGGGGCTGGGATTGTGGCTCAGTGGTAAAGCGCCTGCCTTGCATTTATGAGGCACTGGGTTTGATCCTCAGCACCACATAAAAGTAAATAAATAAAATAAAGATAGTGTGTCCATCTACAACTAAAAAAATTAAAAAAAAAAAAAAAAGAAAGAAAAAAGAAACCAGGTATCTTGGTTCCTAGGCCAGAGTCCTGGTTTACACCAGAGACAATTTATCCCCTCCTCTTCTCTTCCTCCCTGCTATCTCCATAGCAGGCTTCTGATTAACCAGACCCTGTTCAATACTCAGTTACTGTTTCACTCTGATGGCCTGACAAGGTCGGGTGGTGAGCAGCAAGTGGACTAGGACCTAACTCCTACAGGTCCTGTGGGCCAGCACTGTCCAAGCTAGATGGAGACACCTACTTCTGAAATCTCAAGTATATGCCTGGGGTTCACAAGGGATTTGCCTGGTTGGCTGGGGAGGGCTGCCTCAGGCTGCTTAGCTCAATTTGCTGAGCTCAGACTGTCCACCTTTCAAGCTTTCAAGTGTCCTGGGCCAAGTATGTTCTTTCTTAAGCTTTAGATTCTCTTCTCATAAAATGATGGGTTGCCCTTGAATGGTCCCTAAACTAACTTCTAATTCTAAATTTCTATGACTCCTGACACCTCAGTTTTTATATATATATAAAATGCAACAATAAAGCTTTCTCTACTCAACACAAGGATTTTTGTAACAACCCAATGGAGAAATCGATATGAAAGTGCTACAGGAATGTGAGGGACTTTTATTACTATCATGGTTACAAGCAAGTACTAAAAGCAGGTAATGGAGGAAAACATAAACAAAGAATGAGCTGGTGACCAGGGAGAAGAAAACCATAACCAGAAAGCAGCTACCCAAAAAACTCATGCCTCCCATGATCACTCTGCAGACCAGGTGTCTCTTATACATTTTGTCTCTTTTAGTTCTTAGAATAAGTTAGGCATCTGATGTTTATGGGAAGATCAGGCTCCAAAGGTTTACAGAACTTGCTCTACATGACAGTCCCCCCTCCCTCCCCCGCTTTGGTACTGTGGATTGAACCCAAGGGGCACTACACCCACTGAGCTATATCTCCAGCCCTTTTTATTTTGTATTTTGAGGCAAGGTTTTGCTAAATTGCTGATGGTCTCACTTCGTGGGACCTCACTCAGGCTGGCCTCAAACTTGCCATCCTCCTGCTTCAACCTCTTCAGTCGCTGGCACTGTAAGTGGGCACCAGGATGCTTGGCTACACATGGCAATTCTTTAACTGGCAAGTGGTAGGGACTCACACCCAGGGCTGCCTGACTTCAGGTTTTGCTCCTTCCTGCCGTGTAACCTCTGTGATGCTCTCTCTGTCCTCTGACACTGTTTTATTATGCTGCATGAGAGGTGATGCAGGAGAGAGACCAAGAAGACTTAGGTCCTTCCTCTCTGGCTATGGCCCTAGATGAGGGGTTATGTCATCTCAAGGGAAGAGGATGAGGTCAAAGGCCCAGCTGTGGTGGGAGGGAGGTCACAGGGGAGGCAGAATGTTGCAAGTGCTACTCTAAAAGGGTCCTGCACAGAGAAAAAGAGAGGGGGAGGAGTGTAAGCTGGACACCTGGGTTCTCTTGGGAGGGGAGATGTGCAGAGGGGAGGAGAAGGGAGGAGAATGCTGGGCCCTGTTTTGGAAGAGGGCTTCAGGGACTGTAAGATCAGGGCCAGGGGCCAGATAGACAGCTAGGGGACCAGGAGTGTGTGAAAATCCAGATGTTTTGGAAGAATGTTTTAAAAGGAAAATGACACTCTTGCATTGAGGTGGGGAGGGCAAGGGACAGGGAAGGTTAAAAACCCTGATCAGGGAAGACCCCATCCCCTTCCTCCCACTCTCCTCTATTCCATTAGGTTTGTGTTAAGAAGTTTGAGGGGGCCTTGGGGAGGCAAGGCCTGGCAAAGGCTCCAGGCCAGGGTGATGCAATGGGGTTTGGGCAAGGGGCCAGGGAGGTGGGGTGGGGACCTTGAAAAGCCCAGATACAACAGCTGAGGCCTAACATCTTTCTTTTTTCCCACCCCAAGTCCCCCAGACAAAGGAGATGTTTGCTTCCTTCCCCAATTGAATTAGCTAGATTAGCTCCCTTTTCCCCCCAAATTAAAGAGAGTAGAACTCAGGTAACTATTATGTGCAAAAAGAGTTCACCTCTGATAGAGGTCCTATCACACACTAGATCCTGCAGAGTGAGGCAGGCAGTGAGCAGTGGGAAGCTCAGAGTTCAGAGATGGAGGAGAAACTGATTACTCTAGTCATAGTGGAGGATCAGGAGTCAGGCATCTGGGGGGCCCTGGCCCAGCCAGGAGCAGTCACTTTCCTCTCCCAGCAGACCCTCATTGAAAAAAAAAATCCTTGTTCTAACATGGCTTTGGCTGTAACTGCGGTTTCTCCAAGACTGTGGACACCCCATTTTTCAGGCATCCAGGATCCGGGTCTGCTTGTCACCCTGAGGAACTGGTAATAAGAATCCTTTTTTGAGACCTTTAGGGTCCTTGACTCCTTGGTTCTAACGCTCTTGGGCCGGCGCAAGCCGCGTCTACCCACCTTCCTACCCCAGCCCCAGCAGTTTTGGTCTCAGTTCAGCTCCAGCCGACAAGCTACAGGAAATCAGCTTTTCTCTTCCTCCCAAGAGCTAAAGGAAGAGGGAAACCGCCCACCCCCCTTCACACGCGCGCACACACCCCTCCCAACACATCCCTACACCCGCCGTTGGCTGGGCCCGCCCCCAGCCCCAGCACCCCCAGTGCCAGGGTCCTGGGACTCTCCCCAAGTTCTTGGATCCCCCCCGTCTAAATAGAAATTATGGGCAGAAGACTGAAGAGAAAGGGGAAGGAGCCGCCATCCCCTTCCCAGGTCTTTCCAAAGTCTGAGTTGAGGGAGGAGGGATGAAGCTGGCCCCCATTTAACCTTCCGACCCCTCCGCCTCTGTCTCCCCTCTTACTACACAGAGCTCATCCAGCTTCTACCGTTTTCTTTCTGCACAATGGCCCCATGGATCCCGAGATTTGCCAGTGTCCCCCAAAGCCCTTCCCCGCCTCCGCGCCCCCTTTTCGCTCCCACCCGCCTCAGGTCCCCGCGCAGCCCACATCTCTCAGTCGGAGACCCTCAGCCCTTCATTCACGCGCTCCCCTGGCCCCTGGCCCCGGGACTCCTGCTCAGACTTCTTCAGCTTCTAGCTTCGCGTCCTCTCCCCACCCGACACATGTCTCACCACTGATCTCTCCCACACTCCAGGCCCCCCTCCACGCCCGCCACGGTTCCCTCCCTACTCCAGCGCGGCCCCCAACTTCAGCCCAGGTCCTTCCAAACTCCGCCCTCAAACTCTAGCCCGGGTCCCCTCCAGACCCCAGCCGCGTCCCCAGTCTCCAGGCGGCCCCCAACCCCCATCCCGCCGCCCACCCTCGTCACTCACCCGTCTGTTCCCGGCCGGTAAAATTCTACAGAGAAGCCGAAGAAGGAGCCCGGGGGCCCAGAGAGCACTGCTGGGGCCTCTGTGTCTAAGTTGAAGCCCCCGACCCTGGGTGGCGGCGGCAGCAGCAGCAACAGCAGCAGCGGCGGCAGCAGCAGCGGCAGCTGGGCTCGGCGCCCTGGACCCCATTGCAGCCGCGCCGCGTGGAGAGGGGACCCTGGCGTCCGGCTCCCCATAGCGCCAGCTCTTCCCTGTCCTGGGGCCACCGACCCGGAGCCGCTTCCTAAACCTCCCAGAGGCGAATGACTCAACGCGGGGAGGAGTTTGCCAAACTCCCGGCTGAGCCCTCCCCCCGCCTGCCGAGGGGGCTGGCGGGGGGGCATTCCTGGGTCCTCGGGACGCCGGGCCCGCGCCCCCCACCCCAAAAGGGCGTGGGGGGGCCGCACCTCTCCACCCCCTCTCCCCAGCCCCAGCTGGAGGCCGGTTGTCTGGCCAGGGTCAGACTGGGCGGGCTTGGGCTCTTCCCCCTCCTCTCCGCTTCCCCTCCTTCCTCCCCCTCCTTTCCAGATGTACAACGTAAACGCTCGGAAAAGGAGTCGGAAAAAGGGAGCGGAGAATTTCCTAATGAGGAAAGGAATCACCTCTGGAGGGCGGAGGAGCCTGTGTATGGTGTGTGGGGTCTCCCTCGCTTCTTCAGGGAGGAGACTTTGGGGTCTAAAAAGATAGGAGACTCCTCTGGCGTCTGGCCAACTGGGATTCCCCCTTGCCTTCCGGGGCCACCGGGTGCCTGGGTTCGGGCCAGCTGGATTTGGGACTCGGCAGTCGAGGTACAGAGCGCTCCCAGTCAGCCTAAAAGTGGCTCCTCGAGTTCCGCTGCCACTCCCCTCCCCCTCCTGCTAGAATTGAAAACCCACGAGTCTGGGGTCATTCACCGGGAGGATTCTGCCCCAGGTCTCCTACCTGGTTGTAGGGTAGAGGAACCTCTGTTATGTCTCTTCCTTGGATCTGGCAGTTGACTAAGAGTTTGGAAGTGGTTGGCTCCTCAGTACCTTGATGGAACTGGCCTGATTCCTACAAGGCCTGGGGAATGATGAAGGGTGATGGTGGTGTCGTGGGGTATCTTGCAAAGGGGCCCAACCTTCAGTTTCTATTGACTCTAAACTCTGGGAGCTGGAACCCAGGACTCCATTTCCCCCAGGTCCCTTGTGGAAGTAGAGGAAGGGACTATAGTAAGGGAAGGCAGTGACCCCCTGCCCATCCCTTCCCCCAGCTCTGGCACTGTGTGATGAGATCACCTTTCAGGATTCTAGTCTTTATCTTAGTCTGGGGGAGGGGGACCAAAGAGCCTAGATTTTCTCCTAACCTCTTCTCCTTTTCAGTCCCTTTCCTGCCTTTTTCTCCTTCCAGAATAATACTCCCCCAAAGTCAAACCCTGATCCCACTCTTTACCTGTCTGCTGCCAGATTCTAGCCTGGGGGGCTCAGAATAAATGTGCCATAGTCAAAGGTTTTCTCCCTGCCACAACTCTTCCCTTCACTGTTCCTCTACTTCCTGCCCCAAATCACCCAACTAGTTTTTCAAAAGCCCTCTCCAGGGCTGCTGCAGCCCCAGGGAGGGGTCTTCTGATCCCACTGTGGGCTGCTGCTAGCCACCATCCAACCCTCACATTTGTGTCCTGACCCTTTCTCAGGTGCAGAACCCAAAGAATCTTTGGATCAGGATTTTAAGCATAACAGTGCCCAAAGGTAACCTCTAGTGAAAACTACTCTAGCTAAGGGGCTGGGAACCCGCTTTGGGAGGAGAAGAATAGGAAGCCTGATTGCTGTAAAACCCAAAAAAGCACATGTGTGTGGATTTTGCTCTCTCTTTTCTCAGTCCAAGCACTCTTGAGATTTTCCCAGGATTTGGGAGCTTGGAGTGGGAGTGGGATGGGTGCAGGGAGGGAGGTGTGTGACTCAGCTCCTCCCAGGAGTTTTGGTGGGGGACAGGGGACAGAGTGTCCTGCCCCCAGTCCTCCTCCCCACTCCACCCCATCCCCCAGTCTTGGCCAACTCAAACAGGCCCCCTCCCTGTCCATTCCCTGCTCCTGTTTACACCGGGAGCCCCTTAGTCATTCTCTGGCTGGCTTTTCTACTCTCCCCAATATCCCTCCTCTCTTGGCTCTCTCTGCCCTTATAAGTCCTCTCCCAGTGGCCCCAACACTGCCTGCTTTTCCTCTTGCCATGCCTGCTTTTGTCTGGCCTTCCTTTTCTCTGCTCCCAGTTGGGCCTGACTTTGGGATTCCCTCCTGGCTGGAGCTATTTCATTTCAGCGTAACTCTCTGGGCCCTTGAGGCCATCCATCCAGTCTTCTTCAGAAGAGAAAATGGGAGTGGAGAGATGAAGTGACTTGTCCAAGCTCACGTGGTTAGCCAGATAGGTTGAGTCTAAAATCTAAGTGTTGTGACTCTAAACCCAAAGCTCTCTCCTCTCAGCCCACTGTCCCTTTGTCCTCTTTCAGCTTAGTCCCTGTCTTGTGTATCTCTCAGTTTATCTCTGGCTCAGCATGAGTGCCTCCTAGGATCTGTTTTCTCTCTCAGACCTGGCCTCTCAGCTACCCTCTGTCCCTTCATTGCTCAGTGGGAGTGATTTTTTTTTTTTTGGTACTGGGGACTGAACTCAGGGGCACTCCACCGCTGAGCCACATCCCCAGCCCTATTTTGTGTTTATGTAGAGACAGGGTCTCACTAAGTTGCTTAGTGCCCCACCTTTGCTGAGGCTGGCTTTGAACTCGGGATTCTCCTGTCTCAGCCTCCCTAAGTGCTGAGATTACAGGCTTGCCAGGCTTGCGCCACTGCACCCACTACAATGGGAAGGATTTGATGTGATGACTGACCATGCCTAATCATGGTGTACTAGTCATGACGGAGGCCCCGGAGGATGAAGGACAAGGCCAGTACACTCACTGGGCTAGTACTGTCACCTATCAGCCTGCTCTGAAGACAGCAATTTTAGAACCAGAAAATGACAGAGGTTCAAGATGCGGGTGCAGGTTCTAAAGCCAAGAGTCATGCTGAATTTTGGTAGCATGAGAGAGAGATGGAAAGTATTAATAGTGGTTTATTTTTTTATTTTTATTTTTTTTGTGGTACTGGGGATTGAACTCAGGGGCACTCGACCACTGAGCCACATCCTCAGCCCAATTTTGTGTTTTTATGTAGAGACAGGGTCTCACTGAGTTGCTTAGCGCCTCGCCGTTGCTGAGGCTGGCTTTGAACTCGTGATTCTCCTGTCTCAGCCTCCCTAAGTGCTGGGATTACAGGCTTGAGCCACTGCGCCCGGCTAATAGTGGTTTATTTAATACATGCTATATGCCTGGTTCAGGGCTTGCCCTTTAAGTTCTCTCTATCCCATTTAATCTTCCCATCTATCCAGCACTGAAGGTATTGTTATCCTCATTTTACGGTCAGGAAACTGAGGTTTACAGGAGTGACTAACAACATCAACAGAGAAAAGGGCAGAGGGGGAATCCAAACCCAATCCCAGTGGATTCCAGAGTCTTTGTGTGTGTGTGTGTGGGGGGGTGGTACTGAGGATTGAACTCTGGGGCACTTGGCCACTCACTGAGCCACATCCCCAGCCCTATCTTGCATTTTATTTAGAGACTGGGTCTCACTGAGTTGTTTAGCACGTCATTTTTGCTGAGGCTGGCTTTCAACTCACAATCCTCCTGTCTCAGCCTCCAGAGCTGCTGGGATTATAGGCACGCGCCACTGCGCCTGGCCAGAGTCTTTCTTTTCCCATTATTAGCCCTCTAAACTGGGCTGGATTTCTACAGGGAATAGGGTTCTAGAGTAGGGCTTCTAACCCAGATCTGTTGTCCTTAGGGGCAGGGTAGGGGAAAGATTTTATGTACAGGCTATTAATCCTTCTGAAACTGGATAAAAGTTTTTTTTGTGTGTGTATATGTGATAAAACCCAGTGGCTGCTTCTTCCCTTTTTTTTCTTTTTTCTTTCCTTTCCTCCCTCCCTCCCTCCCTCCTTCCTTCCTTCCTTCCTTTTTTCTTTTTGATACCAGAGATCAAACCCAGGGGCGCTTAACCACTGAGCCACATCCCCAGCCCTTCTTATTTTGAGACAGAGTCTTGCTAAGTCACTTAGGGCCTTGCTAAATTGCTGAGGCTGGCTTTGAACTGGCAATCCTCCTATCTCAGCCTCCCAAGCCACTGGGATTACAGGCATGTGCCACTGTGCCAAGTCAGTGGCTTCTTTTAGATTCTCAAATGCCTGGAAATTCTGAGAGCACTGAGTCAAGGTGCTCTGATTTCAAGACATAATTTTGAGCCTTTTGAGGTCCATAAAAAGCCTAGATGAGTAAGCTGGGCGCAGTGGTGCACGCCTGTAATCCCAGCACTTTGGGAGGCTGAGACAGGTGAATCGCAAGTTCAAAGCCAGCCTCAGCAATGGCGAGGCGCAAAGCAACTCAGTGAGACTCTGTCTCTACAGAAACACAAAATAGGGCTGGGGATGTGGCTCATCCCCAACTCAGTGGTTTAGTACCCTGAGTTTAATTCCTGGTACCAAAAAAAAAAAAAAAAGCCAAGGTGGGTAGAGGTGGCTTCAGCTGAGGTTGTTATGAAGTAAAAGCTCCCAACTGGTGTATTGATGTCAACACAAACGGGTTATAGGTATGCTGAGACTGATAATGACCCACTCGATCTGTGAAGCCTAGAAAGATCTGGTTTTGCCAGAGACCCCCGTAGGCTAGTGGCTTCTGTCCAGAGCAAGCCTCTCTTGCTTACTTCAAGGAATTACACAAATATAACATTCTCAGTGTGAACAGTGCAAAAAAGACTAGTTTAGAGTTGGATGAAAGGGGGCCAGAGGAGCTTGTGGGTTTGTGGCTCCTAGACTTGGCCCTGGGTCCTGTTCCTCCTGCCCTGTGGTAGGGTGATAAGCAGGAGTTGGATCTCACAGAGGGAAGGAAGGAGGGACATTTGTGAAGGTTATGGAGCTGAAGGAAGTGGGGGATCCCCAGTAGTAGAGTAGGAGCCCAGTCATAGCAGGAGTTGAGTCCAGAGCCTGCTGAAGTTGGGGCAATGCTCTGTGCATGTCTAAGAGGGAAGTCGGAAAGTACAGGAGCAGACTATCTGAACCCACGGGCTCTGTCACTGGCCTGACTCAAGTCTCTGCTTAGGGGAACTGATAGCTCCATCATCTGTGAGTCACCACCACCACTCCTACCCCCTGTCTGACCTGGGAACCACCTCTCCCTCATGTCCCAGACTTAAAATAAACCCAAATTCCCCTCCCCTATCCTAACTTTGTTCAGAGAAGAGGAGGGGTGGATGAAAGATGTTTGTTAGGGTGACAGGAACAGTCCTGGGATGCTTAGATTCTCTTGGGGTTCTAGGACACTGAACCTAGTGATTGAGACTGTGACCAGATGTGTCTTCAGGCACTAAATTGGGATTTTTTTCTAGGCTGGAGAGGAGCAGAGGGACAGGGACTATTTCAAGGGCACTTACAATAGAGGGGCAGGGCTGAGGGCATATTGGTGTAAAAATATACAAACCCAGGAGTCCAGAATAAGGAGATCAATGGGAGGAATTTGCCAACTCCAGCTAGAGTCTTTTCTTCCAGATTCTCTTTGTTTTTAAATTTTTTTCTTTTTTTCAGCATTTTTGGAGGCTCCAGAATTCTACAGCAAAATATAATGACCCCAGATAGGGAGTTAAAAGGAAAATGAGATCCTCTGAGGTGTACTAACATTGACCTCATTGGTTTTGCTTGCTTGCCCCATCCCAATTACTTTTCTTCCTTGTTTTCATTTGCTGCCATGTACCTTACCTCTGGAGAGGAAAGAGGTGCCTGATGCTTCTCAGCTCAAGGAGCAGAGACCCATCCGGGGTGGGAGCTGTGGGCGAGAGTGTCAGCTTCCTGGGATGGTCTTCCCAGATGTAAGCACATCTGGAGCCCATCAGGGAGGGACCTGGAGCACCATGATTCCCAGTGCACATCTGATTGGGGCTACAGATGAGCCAGGCATTCCCTCCTACTCCCACAAGTCTGCCTGCCATTTCTAGCCCTCTCTCGGGAAGGATTACCAATCCAGACAGGAAGTTAGGGCATTGGAAGGGGCCAGGGAGGAGAACAAGGCCACGGATTACATCCCAAACTCAGACATGCTGTTTCAGTTTCACTAGTTTCAGCTCTTTGCTGAAGAGTTCTTCCTGACTCCACAGAGATGACAGCATCTCTGATTAGACAGAAATTGATGTGTGTGTAGCATAGTATACGCTTTGTCCTTAATGACATGAAGTTGGAGATGGGGTCCAGCATGATCTCCTCCTTGCTGTTCATGAACCTGCATAAGTCCTCCCCATGAGTTCACTGGACCTCTGACACTTCTTACCTCTCCCCTCCAAACATACACACACCCTCCTTCCTTGGCTACAAATTCCTCCCTGTCCATTGTCACTTCACAGTGAGCACATTTGTTTTTCAGGGATAATGTAAAAGGCTAACAATAGGTCCATCTCCTTGCCCTTTCCTTCGGGAAGAGCTTGCCTGCTGGAGTGCTGAACGATGGGGTAAATGGGGTTTACAGTGATCCCTGCAAGGGTCCCAAGTGTCCCTAGCAGCATTTCATAATGGTAAAATATAGTCACTGGCACCAACATTCATGAGTTCGGTGATGTGGGCACTCCTGGGGAGCAGAGTCCCCTCTCCTTCTTCCAGAACAATAGTATGAAGAGGAACCAAGCCTTAGGAGATTTTTTAAAATTAACTAAAAAATATTTAAATTGAACAACAACATTGCATGTTTTTATCATGTATGAAATGATACTTGAAGTAAATATATATTTATAGGAAATGGCTAAATGTAGCTAATTAACACATATATTACTCACATAGTTACCATTTTTCTTGTGAGAGCACATAACATTTACTTTTTTTTTTCACATTTTTCTTTTTTATGTTTTTTTTTTTTGGTACTGGAGATTGAACTCAGGGGCACTCGACCACTGAGCCACATCCCCAGCCCTATTTTGTGTTTTGTGTAGAGATGGAGTCTCACTGAGTTGCTTAGCACCTTGTCGTAGCTGAGGCTGGCTTTGAACTTGTGATTCTCCTGTCTCAGCCTCCCTGAGTGCCGGGATTACAGGCTTGCACCCGGCTTTTTTTTTTTTTTTTCCTTTCTTTTTTGTCCACACTGGCCTTGAACTTGTCAAGGCTGGCCTCAAACTTGTAATTTGCCTGTCTTAGCTTCCTGAGATACTGGGATTATAGGTGTGAGCCACGAACCCTGCACATTTTTTAAGAATACAATATACCATGATTAACTGTTGTCACCTTGCTATACAATAGATCTCTTGAAACATATTTCACCAATCTAACTGTAATTATATATCCTTTTTTTTTTTTTTTTGGTACCAGGAATTGAACTCAGGGGCACTCGACCACTGAGCCACATCCCCAGCCCTATTTTTTTGTGTTTTATGTAGAGACAGGGTCTCACTGAGTTGCTTAGCGCCTCGCCTCTTACTGAGGCCGGCTTTGAACTCGCGATTCTCCTCTCTCAGCCTCCCAAAGTGCTGAGATTACCGGTGCCCGGCTTAATTATGTATCCTTTGACAAACATCTTCCTATCCTCCCCTCTCCCCTAACTATCCTAGTTTTTGGTAACCACCATTCTACTCTCTACTTATATGAGATCAACTTTTTTAGATTTCCATATGTGAGTGAGATCATGTGGTATTTGTCTTTCTGCGCCTAGCTTATTTTATTTAACATATAGTCCTCTATGTTAATCCATGTTGTTGCAAATGGCAGTATTCCATTCTTTTTTATGGCTAGATAGTATTCCTTTGTGCATATGTACCACATTTTCTTTATCTATTTATCCATTAATCAACACTGAGGTTGATTCCATATCTTGGCTATTGTGAATCGTGCTACCATGCACATGGAGTCACATATGTGTATTCAACACACTGATTTTCTTTCCTTTGGATATATACCCTGTAGTGGGATTACTGGATAGCATAGTATTGTCTTAGAAGATTTTTTATGGGACTGGGGATTGAACCCAAGGCCTCAGGTATGCAAAGCACTCTTTCTGCCACTGAACTACATACCCAGCCATGCACAAACACACCTTCATATTTATGAGACAGGGGTCTCATATTTTGCCCCTCCTAACTTTAAATTCCTGGACTTAGGGATCCTTTTGTCTTGTGTTTGAGGCCAGCCTTGGCAACTTAACATGTCTCAAATATAAAGGGATAGATAGACAGATCGGTAGGTGGGCTGGAGATGTAGCTCAGTGGTAAATTGCCCTGGGTTCAGTCCCCAGTACCAAAAAGAAACAAAACATAAAAAAGTTACCCTCCTGCCTCAGCCTCCCATGTAGCTGGATCTATAGATGTGACTCTGAGTCTCTCAGAAGATTCTTAAACCACCGATGGATTCCAAGGTTGTGACTTACAAAGTTGAGATGGTAATAATATAAAGGAGGTAGTGTTGTATACAATTTACAAATTTACAATTTATAAGTGGTTTGTTGCTAGATGTCTTGTACCAAAGTCTATTTGGCTTCCTGCATCACCTGTAGCAAAGGCTGCTTGCTCTGTGCCCTTCAGCACCCATTCTTTCCCACTTCAGGCCTCAACCCTTGACTGGACTTCAGAGTCCCAGGGGAGAAGCCAAGAGGAGGAGGAGCTCCCTAACCCTTTAGCTTAGATTCTTTTCAACAGCTGTCCAGCAGCATAGAGGCTGGGCACGGGAAAACTCCCTGCCCTGTCTCTGATCAACATTTGGCTAGAGGGTTCTAGCTGACAGAACTCTGGGGTTAGAGAGTAGGGCCAGGTTCTCTTGGTTTCTAAGATAGAGAAGGAATGTGTGATAGAGACTAATCAGGGAAGAGGGGAGTTGGGGGGTTGGGTAGAGATAGGTGGTTGGGGGAGGGAAAGGTGGGATGAAGCTGGCAGCTTCCGCCTTAGGGAGACCAGCCCTTCCCTGAGTCCACACCCTTCCACCAGGGCTGCCATGGCTGTCCACACCCCCACAGCTGGCTGAGAAAAGATCTCAACCTACCCCCCTCTACAAGCAATTGCTTACAGATGTTCTAGGAAAGGGGGGAGTGTTCAGGGGAGGAAAAGCAGAATAGGGGGTGCAGGGAAGGATAATAGAAGGAAGAAGGGGGAGATTCATGGAAGGGAGAGAGGAAGTTATCCTTAGGTAGGGAAGCCTGTGAAGACAAAGAAGTCCAAGAGGAAGTGACAGTTGAAGAGGGAAAGTAGGAGATGGAAAAGAGGGTCTCTTTCCCCCTGCAATTCACCCTACTCACGGGGCAACTGAATCTCTCAAAACCAAGGCTCCGGTGACTTCTCAGTTAAAAGCCTTCCATGGCTTAAATCTTTGAACCAATAAAACTCGCAGACTGCTCTAAGTGCCCAGAACTGTGCCCTGTACGCACAAATTGCCTTTGATCTTGCTGTACACACACTGTTGAGTGCTTACTACTACAGACAAAAGTCTGAGGGCTTAGGTGAAGGATAAAAAGGAAGAAGGAGGGGGAATGGGCTAAGCTGGGGACACAAGAGCAGAGAGGGAGGAGAGAGGACTCAGGGAGAAAAGGCAGAGTGTCCAGTGAGGGTAGCCAGGAGTAATGAGTGACCGGTGAAAGAGAAGTGGATGGAGGAACCAGAAAGAAGAGTTCTAAAAGAGGGTGGGAAAGGGCAGGGGAAAGGAAAGGTGAAAGGAAGAAGAAGGAGGAGGAGGAGGAGGAGGAGGAGGAGGAGGAGGAGGAGGAGGAGGAGACCAATGTGGAGAGGTGGGGCAGGTGTGGAGTCCTGGAGACTGGGAGGTAGATAGACTAGAAAGAAGCCTGGATGAAAGAGCTAATCCTTTCCTGAGTCAAGAGCTCTCCACTGGCCAATGAGTGGGCAGAAAGTAGATCGCCTGGTCTGCTCTTTCCCTCTTTTTCCCATCCCAGCCTACTTTCATTTAGGACCCAGCTTTCTCTGTCCTCTGTCTATTTTTGGGAGGGGGCACTGGGGATTGAATTTAGAGGCACTCAACCACTGAACCACATCCCCAGCCCTTTCTTGTATTTTATGTAGAGACAGGGTCTCATTGAGTAACTTAGCACCTCGCTGTTGCTGAGGCTGGCTTTGAACTTGCGATCCTCCTGTCACAGCCTCCCTAGCCACTAGGATTACAGGCGTGTGCCACTGCACCCAGCTGTCCTTTGTCATTTTTGCATTCTTTTTTTTTTTTTTTGGTACTGAGGTTGAAGTCAGGGGTACTTGACCACTGAGCCACATCCCCAGCCCTATTTTGTGTTTTATGTAGAGACAGGGTCTCACTGAGTTGCTTAGCACCTCGCCATTGCTGAGGCTGGCTTTGAACTTGCCATTCTCCTGTCTCACCCTCCCTAAGTGCTGGGATTACAGGGGTGCGCCACTGTGCCCGGCTGTTTTTGCATTCTTGTGTTGACTCTATTCTTTTCTGGGTTCCTTGCCCTCTCCACCCTCACCTCTTAGATTCCTGTAAGTCAACCTCCTCCTCAGTCACCGTCCTACAGATTAGTCTCCTGGGTCTCTTCGGTCCCTGTCCCCTGGGCTTGTTTCCCAGGGATGAAGCAGACCGGAGGTGTATCCAGATCTGGTTTGCTCTTTGCTCAGCGCCCCTCCCCCTCCAAACCAGTCCAAGGCTGAGACGTTTGCGTCAGAAGTCCCCTTGGCCCCTTTCCTGCTCCTGAATCCCAGG
The DNA here is from genome assembly GCA_028644305.1 of Xerus rutilus. NCBI lineage: Eukaryota > Metazoa > Chordata > Mammalia > Rodentia > Sciuridae > Xerus > Xerus rutilus. The sequence goes on along the minus strand of CM053403.1, from coordinate 56,371,361 downwards.
GGTAGTATTTAGGGGTGGAGGGAGGGGTAAGGTCCGAGGTGGAAAGTCTGACGCTGAGTCCAGGCCCCCAGCCCCATTCAGACTAGCTGAGCTCATCTCTCCAAGCAACCACAGTTGGATGTTTTCCATGTGCTCACCTCAGGGAAGGGGCTGGGGGCCAGAATTCCAGACAGTGAGTTTCACCACAAGCAGGCTCAAGGCCGGAGCACCCTCAGGTGCCTTCTCTCTACCTTCTGCTTATGTTCTGCAAGGGACAGTCCTGGGGGAGGAGCAGGGAAAGAAGAAACAGGCCTTGAGAGGAGTCAAAGCTGGAATAGAGTTTAGACCCAAGTTAGCCCAGGTTTCTTCATCCCTCTATGGGAATGTTCACTTGTGCTGGCCAGGCAGGATGTGAATGTGTATGTGAGGTGAAAACCTGTGTGCATGTGTACATGCCTGTGTGTGTTGTCTGAACTCCTGAACGTGCTTGTGTTGGTATATGCTTTGGTGGGGTTCTGTGTCCTGGGTGGTCAGTGGCCAAAACTGTGTGTGTGTGTGTGTGTGTGTGTGCGCACGCGTATGCGCCTCTGCTCTCTTCCCAGTGCAGTGGAAGGTGAGAGAGGTTTGTTTGAGACAAGTTCTTTCCACCACCTCACTCCTTCCTTAACTCACAACCCTCTTTTTCAACCACAGCTAAATGGAGAGCTGGAGAAAGCAAGTCCTGAAACAAGAACGGGTCATTTTAGTAGAGTAAGTTGGGACAGTGGGACTTCTGGGGCTGGCTGATGTGGGGTGACATACAGGCTGCGGGAAGAGTTGCTCCTGGCCCTTGCCACTGAGACTGCAGAGCTGGAAAATTTAGAGGGTACCCTGTGAGGGTCTCTGCATCCCTTTCCTCCCTCTCCTGGAGGCTCTGAGTTGTTGGACTGGCTAGAGGAGGCTGGTGGGAGGCAGGGAGAGGGTGGTAGGAGGCACTTGGCTGTTTGTTCCTTCTCTTTCCTGACTCCTTTGTGGCAGCAGACTGGCTTCCTTCCTCTCTTCAGCACCTTGGCTCCCAGCTCATTTCCGCTCTTATGCCCTAGTGCAGCTCTCAGCCTTGCACAGCGCTTCTCTAAGCTGGTCATCTGGGGAAGGGGACCCCTATGTGGGTGCATAGGACTAAGGAATGCCAGTGAGATGCCAAGGTGCCCTTCCCTTAACCCATTCAAAGGCAGTCGACCTGGCTTGCATGGATTGGGGGAGAGGCTTATTTGCCAGGGGATGGGAAGCAGGGACCCAGGTGTGTGATTACCTGGGTCCTGCCTCTCCTTTAGCCTGAGATGTGGATAGAGCAGGGATGGAAAGATGCCCTGCCCCCACCCCAAGCTAACCTCCCTCTTTGTGTCCCTACTTGGCTGTCCTTGCCTCAGTCTGCCCCTGCCCCACCTCCCACCTCCATCCACTGCCCTACAAGTCAAGGAATGTAAGTTTCCTCTCTCACTCTCTCATTGATTAGTCATGGGCACCCCGATCCCCGTGGGAACCATTACTCACCCTTGGGCCCCCCACCCCCCTTGCCAGTCACCGCTGTCTCCCCAGAACTGGCTGAATTCCTGTAGGAGGAGCTCACAGCCAGCATTTGGATATGGGGGGGCAGTTAGTGGGGGTTGTGGGAGGTGGGTAATGTCCTAGAGACAGCTACTTTTGGAACAGCAGTTTGATCTTATTATGGCCCAGAAGCAGGAGTCGCTCCTTCTCCCCAACACATACACATATGCCCAGAAGGTTGTACTCTTGGTTCTAGCTACTTTGATAGTTATGGAGATTTAGTTAGAAGGGGTGGGGTTGGGGTAGGGGACTGTTTAGAGAAGGGTCCAAACCAGCTGAGCATCTAGTTAGTCCCTTCATCTCTGGCTTTGAGGCCAGGACTAGGGCTTGGGGCCTGCTCTTTGGACTTGGCTGAGTGCCTAGGCCTGGCCTCTGTCTCCCAGAATCAGACAGGGCCCTTTCCCAATAAGGAGCCTCCCAACTCTGGGTCCACTCCCCTGCTGCCCCCACCTCTCCTCTCCCCTCCAACAGCTCCTCTGCCCTAAAATGGCCACGTTTTCCCTTTCTTCTTCCTTCCCTCCCCCACTCTCAGGTTTGGGGCCCTGGGGAGGGAAGGGGGTTGGGTAAGGGTAAGATTGTACAGGGGCCAGATGGGCAGGTTTGGAGAAAGGTAATGAGAGCCCAGGAAGATAAAGGAATTGGGCCACATGGCCCAGGTATGTAGGGGGTAGGGATGGGAACATGGCTTCCTAGAGTTATTGTCTCTCCTATAATAATAATAGCTTGTGCTTATGGCAGGTACTAAGAGCTTTACATATATGTCAGCTTATTTGTCACTGCCCCTCTGTGAGGAGGGTACTATCTACCTATCTCATAAGACAAAGAAACTGAGGCAAATAGAGGCTAATTAACTTGTCCAAGAAAAGTGGGAAAGCTGGGATGCAAATTCAAGTAATCTAGTTTCACTTTAGGAGAGATCAGCCCACCCAGTTGGTGCTTGAGCCTCACGGACAGAGGTGTAAGAAATACCTCTTATGGGGCTTATGGGGAGGTGATGGTCACAGAATCTGACAGTCAAGTGTGCCCCACTTGGGACCCCCCACACCTTGGATGTTTCAATAGATTCAGATTATATTCTCCCAAAGAGCAATTGACCCACTTAAAAAAAAAATTTTTTTTTGGTACTTGGGATTGAACCCAGGGCGCTTAACCACTGAGCCACATTCCCAGCCCATTTTATGTTTTATTTAGAGATAGGGTCACACTGAGTTGGCTAGGGCCTCGCTGAGATGCTGAGGCTGGCTTTTTTTTTTTTAAATATTTTTTTAGTTGTTGATGGATCTTTATTTGTTTATTATTTATATGTGGTGCTGAGGATCCAACCCAGTGCCTCACGCATGCTAGGCAAGCGCTCTACTACTAAGCTACAGCCCCAGCCCCTGAGGCTGGCTTTGAACTTGCAATCCTCCTGCCTCAGCCTCCTGAGCTGCTGGGATTACAGGTGTATGCCATCGCATCCAGCAACAAATTCTTTTTTTTTTTTTTTTTTGGTACCAGGGATTGAACTCAGGGGTACTTGACCATTGAGCCATATCCCAGCCCTATTTTGTGTTTTATGTAGAGACAGGGTCTCACTGAGTTGCTTAGCGCCTTGCCTTTGCTGAGGCTGGCTTTGAACTTGTGATTCTCCTGTCTCAGCCTCCCAAAGTGCTGGGATTACAGGTGTGCGCCACCATGCCTGGCCAAATTCAATTAAAAAAAAAACAAATCTAAATTGGGTGCGGTGGCACAGGCCTGTGATCCCAGTGGCTCAGGAGGCTGGGGCAGGAGAATCATAAGTTCAAAGCCAGCCTCAGCAATTAAAAAAAAAAATCTATTGTTGGGTGAGATGCAGGTTAGCACAGGATCCAAATATGAGTGACTGGAGTGAAAGGTGGGAGGGGAGGAATGTTTAAAAAGGGGCAGAAATAAGGGTTAGGGAAGACCTGAGAGAATGAAAAAGAAACCAAGATTGTACGTGTGGAGGGACTTCCTGGAGCCCCTCTCCAGTTTTGTTTATGTTCCAGGAAGTTAAAAATAGTGATATATTCTATCCATGGAGAGGGACAAAGGAAGAAGGGGATGAGGATTCTTATAGCCTGAAAGCAGATGGAGACCCCCTGGGATGGATCCAGGTACTTGGTCTAGAAGTTCCAACTTGAACTCTGCCCTTTAGCTCTTAATTTTGTCTTTCCTAAACCAAAGAAATTGGTCTACATGATTCTTGAGGTTCCATCTTAGTCCAGCACATTCAGATTGTTATATAGAAACTCAGGGGAAAACCAGAGAGGGAGCTGGAGTCCTGGTGTGGGGGCCATGAATAAACAAATAATTGGTAACCAGGATGAGCTCAGGGCTCTGGGGGGAAAGGCTCTGCTGGGGGTAACGGGAAGGAAGCCAAGCCAGGCAAGGCAGACTCCAGAAAAAGTGAATGGAGGATGGACTCATTCATTGGATCCTGTACCTTCAGAAACTAAAACCTAGGAATCTGAGCCTCCCATCCAAGGAAGCTGTAATGAAAGCATGAACTCTGGACTTCTAGGAAGGGCAAATTCCTAGGTCCCTCCGTGATTTTAAGGTATTAATGAGGAAAAATGGCTATAGTTATCAAATACCAGCTACAGATCTAAGCATTTTACATATATTACTTCATTAACCTCAAAATAATCCTACGGAGCAGCATTTTATATCTTTCAAATTGATTTCTGCATTTAATCTTTCTAAAAACGCTCTAAAGTTAACGAGGCCGTGTGATGAGGAATCTTTATAAGCAGGAAAAGATGAAAATGAGTTTCCAGCAGGGCTTTCTAACTGGTAAAGGTGGAAGTCCCTGGGAGGAGTTAGGGGACTCTCACATCCTAGTAAGATCTTTACTGACTCTGGGCTTAGGGTTTGGAATGGGGTATACTTTCTAGCCCTTGACAAATGGAACCTAAAGATATGTATCTGCATCCCAGGTCTGAGAAAATAGCACCTTGATATCTTGTTTCTGAGAAGTCTTTAGAGATAGAAATAATCATAGGGTTGGGAATTACCTTAAATTTGCAAAGAAACCTTGAGAGACCAGAGGCAGAATTCAGAATTCTTTTTTTTTGTTCTTTTTTTTCCCGTACCGGAGATTGAACTCAGGGGCACTCGACCACTGAGCCACATCCCCAGCCCTATTTTGTGTTTTATGTAGAGACAGGGTCTCACTGAGTTGCTTAGCGCCTCGCCGTTGCTGAGGCTGGCTTTGAACTCGCGATTCTCCTGTCTCAGCCTCCCTAAGTGCTGGGATTACAGGCGTGTGCCACCGCGCCTGGCTCTCTTTTCTTTTTGGTACTGGGGATGAACTCAGGGCCTCTCTACTGCTGAGCTACATCTCTAGTCCTTTTTTTTTTTTTTTAATTTTTTTTAGTTGTAGATGGATATAAATATCTTTATTTATTTATTTTTATGTGGTGCTGAGGATCGAACCCAGTGCCTCACGCATGCTAGGCAAGCGCTTTACCACTGAGCTACAATCCCAGCCCCATCCCTAGTCCTTGAGACAGAATCCCACTAAGTTGCCCAGGCTGGTCTCCAACTTGTGATCTTCTTTTTTTTTTTTTTTTGTGGTACTGGGGATTGAACTCAGGGGCACTCGACCACTGAGCCACATCCCCAGCCCTATTTTGTGTTTTATGTAGAGACAGGGTCTTACTGAGTTGCTTAGCGCCTCGCCATTGCTGAGGCTGGCTTTGAACTCGTGATTCTCCTGTCTCAGCCTCCCTAAGTGCTGGGATTACAGGCTTGAGCCACCGTGCCCGGCTCAACTTGTGATCTTCTTGCCTCAGCCTCCTGAGTGAGATTACAGGTGTGTGCTACCCTTCATTTTTACCAACTACTGGTCCAATATCAGGAGAGAATGAAACTGAATATATACATATATAGAGGAATTTCCCAGTTGTTGGGGGCTGATAGGAGACTCCACCTCCTGTGGGTGATTGTAAAGTTAATGCATTTTTCCATCTCTTACTGGGCAGGAGGTGGAGGTGTGAATGGTAGTGTGATGGAGAGGGGTCTGGCAGTGAGGGTGAGATAGTTTGCCTGGATGACCTCTGACCAGCTAGAAGAGCCTGAGATTTTTGAGGAAGATGAAGTTTGCCAAAAGGGCATGTGGAGGAGGGTCAGTGTTTTTGGGTTTCAGCCTGGGGTGAAGTCAGAGGCATAAATCACACCTCCCAACTGCCCGTTTCCGTTTCGAGCTCAGTTCCCAGCCAAGAGCCCAGCTAGCCTGCCAGAGGAGTGAGCGTGCAGATGGGGGAGGGGCCAAGGAGCTGGAAGTGGGTGATTCTGAATGGGAATCAGCTGGGAGTGGGAAGATGGTCTCATCAGGGTCACAAAACAGGATCAAGGTCAGGGCTGGCAGGACAGAGGGCCCAGAATCTCAACAGAAGTAGTTTGTAGATTCCTTATCCCAGCCACACCCAGTCTGTTGACTTCTCCTCCCCCACACTTAAAACCAACAGGGATGTGCCTAGAGGCACAGACACCTACAAACAGACACCACTTCTCTACCACTCAGCTGTTGCTCACTTCTCCCAGAAAACTCCAGATCTTTTGGGTGAGCAAAACTAGGAGTGAGTGGGGTTGAGAGGGATAAGAGGATCCTGGATCTTTATTAAGATCCTGAAATATCCCCTCTAGTGATCTTTTTGTTGTTGTTGGGAGGGAGGATTGAACCTAGAGGCGCTTTACCACTGAGCCATCCCCAGTCTTTATTTTTAAGAGAGGGACTCCCTAAGTTCCTGAGGCTGGTCTCAAAATTGCGATCCTTCTCCTTCTGTCTCAGGCTTCCTGAGCCACTAGTATTACCACTGTACTTGACTCCTGTAGTGATTTTAAAGGCCTGCACTGTCATCTCTTTTGTCCTTCCTCAGTGTAGATGCGTCTGGATGATTTTCCTTCTCACCTTAGGAGAACCCTGAGGGCTAGTTGTCCACAGTGATGGGAGAGGCAGAGCCGAAGGGCCTGGTTGAGTGTGCATGTTGGGCGGGGTAAGTGCTTGAGGGCAGGAAATCCAGAAAGCAACTCAGACAATGGCCTTTTCCGCTGGCTTGGGTTCAGGCTACTGGATCCTGCCTGACCCCAAAGGCACCTCCATCTCTCCCTTTGGTTAGCTTCCCACTCACTGCTTATTTGGGGGCAGAGGCAGGAGGGGCAGGGGTTCTTTGGAGGAAAGGTAGTCCTTCTGTCAGCCCTTTCCCCGTGAGGATTCTGGGTCTCCCCGTGACGATTCCCTGTAGTCAGGGATTCAGGGGTATAAGAAACCTCATCCAGTCTGGGACTACCCTGCCTATACCTAGCATCCTCTTCCATGTAGTTTGCCATGGTCTCTTACATGATACAGCTAAGCACTCTGACATCTTACAAGACACATCATGTTTTTGGTTTAGGTACAGTTTGCTCCATTCTGTTCTCTGAATTGTCACTTTATCCCACTAAATTGGAAGCTTTAATGGAATAAGGATTGTGTGTCTGTCAGTAGTACTGGGAGACTAATATATGCCTCTTGACATACAAGGTAGCAATATGATTATACTGGAGAGAGGAGATCTTGGAGATGCTTGAATTTTTTTTTTTTTTTAATTCTAGAAAAGGAGGAAAAGTAAAGCCACAGCCATCAGGGCCACTTAAACAGGGGTAAAATGATACTGAGGCCTATACCTCTTCACTTTCCCCTGCTTGGTACCCAGGAGAACAGAAAGCTTCTTTCCAGTATCCCTTCTGCTGCAGTAATTTGTGTTTCACTGTTGTCTCATTAATGTGCTGAGTTTATCTTTGTCCTTGTTCCTGTGCTCCGAGCATCTAGAATGCACAGTCCTCTGTATGTTTTATCAAGGCTCACTTAAGCCCTGCGCAAGCCTCCCCAACTCATTCTGACTCTGCTGTGTCCCACTCTTCTGGAGTCCTGCACTTGTAGTCTATACTACACAGTCTAGCACTTAATTATCCTGGGTATTTATAAAGTTCTTATCCAATTTAGAAATTTAATACATTTGAGCTGGGTGTGGTGGCGCACGCTTGTAATCCCAGAACTTTGGGAGGCTGAGACAGGAGGATCGCAAGTTCACAGCCAGCCTCAGCAATGGCAAGGCACTAAGCAACTCAGTGAGACCCTGTCTCTACATAAAACACAAATAGGGCTGGGGATGTGGCTCAGTGACCAAGTACCCCTGAGTTCAATCCCCCGTACAAAAAAAAAAAAAAAAAAAGAAAGAAAAAAGAAATTGAATACATTTGGATGTACATGTGATGGAAGCAAATATAAATATTTCATGAGAGAATATTCCACAGAATTTTTATTTTTATTTTTTATTTTTTGGTACTGGAGATTGAACTCAGGGGCACTCAACCACTGAGCCATATCCCCAGCCCTATTTTGTGTTTTATGTAGAGACAGGGTCTCACTGAGTTGCTTAGCGCCTCGCCATTGCTGAGGCTGGCTTTGAACTCGCGATTCTCCTGTCTCAGCCTCCCAAAGTACTGGGATTACAGGTATGTGCCACCACGTCTGGCTAATGTGCTTTTATTTTGGACAGGAAACATGTCTGTTACACTAAAAAGAAGACTTGAGTTTGCTGCCTCTCTTGCTTGATATGTGACAGTGTCAAGTTACTTAGCCTCCCTGAGTTGCATTATATTCATCTGTAAAATAGAGATAATATCTTTTTCATAGATCTGTTGGGAGAATTTAACATACTGTCTGTACAATTGCAGCTCTTGGTGGTAAATATTAAAATCTCTGTCTGATGAATCTGAAATCTACTCAAAGTCTGATACACTCTCCACATGTAATGTGACATATTTCATAGGTCGGTTCTCAGCACAAGTATCACTTCCTTCAAAAAGCCTTCCTAGTTCCCTGCACTGAGTACTCCAGATTTCACCAATCATAGCATTGTTTCTTCTACTAGACTAAATTCTATAAGGTAAGGTTCTTGTTTATTTGTTTTTTCATGGCTTAGGATATTGCCTGGATTAGAAAATATTATTTGAATAAACTGAGCTTTTAAAAAAATGTAATAAAGGAGTTGGGGCTATAACTCAGTGACAGAACACTTATCATGTGCATGGTCTTAGGTTTGATCCTTGACCCCAAAAAAGAAAAGTAATAAAAACATAACACAGTGACATTATAAAATTTTGACAAATATATATTTTATGACATTTAATATGGGTAGTCTTCTAGCAATAACATAGCACTTCTCACTTATCATGCTTTGTTTTGGTACCAGAGCTTGAATTCGGGGGCACTCAACCACTGAGCTACATCCCCAGCCCTATTTTGTGTTTTATGTAGAGACAGGGTCTCACTGAGTTGCTTAGTGCCTCTCCATTGCTGAGGCTGGCTTTGAACCCGTGATTCTCCTGTCTTAGCCTCCCAGTCTGGGATTTCAGGCATGTGCCACTGTGCCTGGCTTCACTTATCATGCTTTTAATGTGCAGCCAGTTCTTGAAATGGATCTGGAGATGTGGTCCAATTACTTGTTAACCTTGGTCTTGACCTGTCCCCACAGAACTATATTTTCTAAGTGTGGCAGAGATCACTGACTCACGGCATCCAGTCTCTTCTTCCTTCTGGTAATATGACCCTTCTGCCCTGCTGCCCAGACACTGAGTTGTAAGTAGCAGAGTACTTGGCTGCCAGCTGGATACTATACTGTCTTGCTTCCAGTAGGTGGGGGCCCCATCACTAAGTTCTGGTCAATGGGACGTGAGTGAACCAATGTGTGTAACTTCTGGGTCATGGCCTTAGAAAGGAAAACTAATAGCTCTCTACTTCCTCTTTTTGACTTCTGCTTACCAGGATGTGATGACACATTAAGCAGCCATCCTGGACCCAGAGATGCAGTCTTCTCCACCAGTCAAGGACCATCTATCTATTCTTTTTACCTCTGAACTACTACTTCATTTGTGGGTCTCTTTGTTATAGCAGCATGGTCTACATTCTTTGCATAAAGAATACCATGGAATTCATGAAACGCCTTAGCCTACTCTGAAGAAGCATGTTTTAAAGTAGTTTAAAAAAATTTCAATGAAAAGAGAATCTGCTGGTCTATTTTACTAGATGGCATTTTGTAAAAAAAAAAACATTGAAATTTGCTCTATCATGAACATATTCAAATTTTTTGTAGGTTTATAAACATACTGGCTTAAAAAGTTTTTTTTTTGAGCCGGGCATGGTGGCTCATGACTGTAATCCCAGCACTTAGGGAGGCTGAGACAGGAAAATCATGAGTTCAAAGCCAGCCTCAGCAGCAGCGAGGGGCTAAGCAACTCAGTGAGACCCTGTCTCTACATAAAACATAAAATAGGGCTGGGGATGTGGCTCAGTGGTCGAGTACCCCTGAGTTCAATCCCTGGTACCAAAAAAAAGGTTTTTTTTTGTAGTATTGGGGTATAGTGCTTTACCACTGAGCTACACCCCCAACCCTTTTGATTTTGTATTTTGAGACAGGGTTTAAGTTGCTGAGATTGGCCTTGAACTTGTATTCTTCCTGCTTTATCCTCAGGAGTCACTAGGATTATAGGTGCGTGCTACCATGCTCAGCTACATACTAGCTCTTTTATTTAGATTTATCAACTATTTATGAGAACTCTGAAAACCCAGATGGACTATGTGATTGTCAGTCTCCAACATGGCCTCGGTGACCTGCAGCTCTTGGTATTTATGCTATGTTCCCTTCCTGTACTGAAAAATGGCTGGCCCCTGTGACCAACACAATACTGTGGAAATTACATGTTTAACTATCAAGGCTAAGTCATAAAAGACATTGCCGTTTCCAACTTGGCCTTTCTCTCTTTTTTTTTTTTTTTTTTGGTACTGGGGATTGAACTCAGGGGTACTCTACCACTGAGCCACATCCCCAGCCCTATTTTGTGTTTTATGTAGAGACAGGGTCTCACTGAGTTGCTTAGCGCCTCGCCATTGCTGAGGCTGGCTTTGAACTCGCGATTCTCCTGTCTCAGCCTCCCTAAGTGCTGGGATTACAGGC
>CM053403.1:56349521-56360696 GCA_028644305.1 Xerus rutilus | reverse complement strand
GCCTTTCTCTTAATTACTTTCTCTGATGGAAGCTAGCCGCCATGTCATGAAGATACTCAAGTAGCGCAATCAAGAGGTCAATGTGAAGTGGCTCTGAGACCTTCCACCAAGAGCCAGCACTAATTTGCCAACTATGTGAATGAGCTACCTTGCAGTGCAGGGTGGTAAAACCCAAACTTTCAGGTAACTGCAGCTCTAGTCGACATTTTGACTGCAACCTCACGAGAGAAAATTGAGTTAGAATTGCCTAGCTGAAGCTGGGCGCGGTGGCTCAGTGGTCAAGTACCCCTGAGTTCAATCCCCAGTACCCAAAAAAAAAAAAAAAGAATTGCCTAGCTGAGCTATTCTTGAATTTCTGATCCATTAAAAACTGACAGAATAAATGTTTGTTGTTTTAAGTAACCACACTTTAGGGGTAACATTATATATTAACAGAAAGTATAGACTATAAATTCCTTGAAGTAGGATTCATGTTTTATACTGGTTTCTACCTCAAGTTATTTCATCAATCACCCTCCCTACTTCCCACCTGGCAGACACAGCACAGGAACACATTTAATGGAAGATGAGAGGTGAAACGACAGAAATTCAGCACAATTAAATTGGATGAAAGACATTAATTAATCTGACTATTTGACCATTTTTTTTTTCTTCTCTGAGGGTTAAGATTTTCCAGGATGGTGAGGACAAGAGAACTCAGATGAGTAAATGTTATTTGTCATACTGGAATATCTCCAAACACTCTGTTCTCAATCCTTAAACAGAATATTTTTTTAAAGCCAGGGTTTTTAGAGAAGCTCCAGTAAATGGGATGCTTCTAGTATTTGATAGAAACTCACCTGGGCAAAGGAAGTGAAACACCGCCTAGAGGGCAAGTAAAGAGACACCTCTATTCACAGGATGAATTCAGGCACAGGCCCTTTCCCAGAGACCAGGTAAATACTACACAGCCACAACTGGCAGTCAACCCACTGTGACTGAATGGTCAGTAAGAGACTTAGGTGAGGAAGAGCAGCTCTGGGTGGCGGAAGGGTGGGGGTGGAGTGAGGATGGAGAAGAGATCAGACAGAGATTTCTCTTATATCCAAACACAATATATATTAATTTAATGGACATGACCCAGATGACATTACTTTGAAACAGTAGCTTTAGGTTCTATTAGTTACAAGGCTGACTTGAGCCTCTGGCCTTCTTAGTGTATGGATTAGAAGATCTGGATCTCTGATCTCTGAGTCTCTCCATTTTCCTGCAATGACATAATTTCATTTTTCTTTATGGTTTAATAAAACTCCATTATATATACTTACCACATTTTATTTATCCATTCATCCAGGTGATAGACACCTAGGCCAGTCCCATAGTGTGGTTATTGGGAATTGTATTGCTATAAACATGATATGCAAGTATGGTTACAGTATGCAGACTTTAATTCTTTAGGGTAAGTACCAAAGAGTGCTGCTATAGCTGGGTCATATGGTGTTTCCATTCCTACTCTTTTGAAAAACTTCCATACTGATTTCCACAGTGGTTGTGATAATTTACAATCCCACCAACAGTGTAAAAGTGTTCATTTTTCTTCACATTTTCAGCATTTATTATTTTTTTAAAGTATTTTTTAGTTATACATGGACACAGTGTCTTTATTTTATTTATTTTTATGTGGTGCTGAGGATCGAACCCAGTGCCTCACACATGTGAGGCAAGCGCTCTGCCACTGAACCACACCCTCAGCCCTATTGTTTTATTCTTGATGACTGCCATTCTAAATTGGTGTGAGGTGAAATCTCAGGGTACATTTGATTTGCATTTTCCTAATTGGTAAGGGTGTTTGAACATTTTTTTCATGTTTGTTGGTTCCTTGTATTTCTTATTTTGAGAAGTGTCTGTTTACTTCATTTGCCCATTTATTAACTTTTTTTTTTTTTAGTACTGGGGATTGAACTCGACTACTGAACCACATCCTCAACCCTATTTTGTGTTTGATTTAGAGATAGTGTCTCATTGAGTTGCTTAGCGCCTCATCATTGCTGAAGCTGGCTTTGAACTTGCAATTCTACCATCTTAGCCTCCCAAAGTGATGGGATTACAGGCGCATGCCACTGCGCTTGGCTGGTGTTAAGTTTTTTAAGTTCTTTATATATTCTAGATATTAATCCTCTATCAGAAGAGTAGCTAGCAAAGCTAGCAAAGCTTTTCTCCCATTCTGTAGGTTCTCTCTTCACATTTTTCTTTCTTTTGCTGTGCAGCAGCTTTTAAATTTAGTGCGATCCTATTTATTATTATTATTTTTGTATTGGAGATTGAACCCAGGGGTACATAAACTCTGAGCCACATCCCCACCTCTTTTTAAATATTTAGATACAGGACCTGAGTTGCTTAGGGCCTCACCAAATTGCTCAGGCTGACCTTGAACTTGCAATCCTCCTACCTCAGCCTCTGGAGCTACTGGGATTATAGGCATGCACCATTACACCTGGCTCTATTTATTAATTAAAAAAAATTTTTTTTAAAAGTTGTTGATGGGGGCTGGGATTGTGGCTCAGTGGTAGAGCGCTTGCCTCGCATGCGTGAGGCACCGGGTTCGATCCTCAGCACCACATAAAGATAAATAAAGATATTGTGTCCATCTACAACTAAAAAAATATTTTAAAAAAAAGTTGTTTATGGACCTTTATTTATTTATATGTGGTGGTGAGAATTGAACCCAGTGCCTCACACATCCTAGGCAAACGCTCTACCACTGAGCCACAACCCCAGCCCTTCTATTTATTAATTCTTGATATTATTTCCAGAGCTTTAGATACCCTATTGAGAAAGTTGTTGCCTATGCCTGTATGTTGGAGTTGACCCTATGTTTTCTTTTACAAGTTGCAAAATTTCTGGTCTAATTTCTAGGCATTTGATCCATTTTGAGTTGACTTTTGTTTAGGGTGACAACTCTATTCTCATTTTTCTACATATGGATAACCAGTTTCCCCAGCATCATATGTTAAAAAGGTTATCTTTTCTCTAATATCTGTTTATGGCACTTTTGTCCAAAGATCAGATGATTGTACCTGTGTGGTTTTATCTGTCTTCTATTCTGTTCCATTGGTCTATGTGTCTGTTTTTATGACCAATGGCCTAATCTTATAGTTAAGAAAAGTGAGGCCCAGAGAAAGGAAATTGTACAGCTAATGTGGGACAGAACAAGGTATCTTATTCCAAGCTCTTTTCACCATGCCACGTTTGCCTTCACTTTACTATTATATATTTCATTTTATACTACTGACTTCCAGCTTCCATCTTTCGGTTCCAGACGCCTCCTGCCCCACCCAATATAAGAGGCTTTGCTACTGTTTTTAGGTTGAGCATTGTTTCTTTCCTGGCCTCTATGTTATTTGTTGCTTTCAATGAGAAACTGTCTGTTTCTTTATAGGCAGGAGGGCTCTCAGAACTTCCAGCTCCACTCAGTTTGTGGCAGGGAAGCTGATGGGCACAATGCCATGGGATGCCATTTACCCTGGCAGGCTGATTGAACCCAACTGGTGGTCATGCCTTGTGCCCATTGGCAGGCAAGGTGTCCACACATGTACTAATTTGATGCCTGTCATCCATGGATACCTGATGGCTGGACACCTATATTGCACATGCCTGGTCTGTTGTTCCTAGCTTGTGTCACTTTTAGGTTTGTATATGTGTGTGAGGTTTAGGAAGGTGATTCCTCCATAAATTTAAGATACTAGCATTTTCAGATTGGCAGGAAGGAAGATGGCTCACTGCCCACCTAGAATCTAGGCTGGACAGTCCAAGACCTGGACTTCAGAAAAGTCCTTCAAATGTCTCTGATCCCCCTTTTCCCAATGTTTCCTGATTCCAAAGTTCTTGGTGTCATGCTTTCCTAGTTTGATACCAGAAACTAGGGAGTCATACATAGTATGTACCATCAGTCTCAGGCCAGTTCCTTTTTTCTTTCTTTTGTCTTTTTCCAGGCCAAAGTTTCTGTAAAAGTGAGGGAAGAGAAATGAGGTGTATGTGGGTTAGGATGAATTGATCAGAAAGCAGCAGAAGCACCCTGCTTGACTCCCATAGGCTTCAGAAGACTCTCGGAGCTAACTACTGCCCTGTCATTTCCATTGCAGTTTCAGGCAGCCTTAGATTCTAACTCCACCTGCTGGACGCCACGGAGATCAACAATGCGCAGTTTTGTCTTTACAAGCAGCATAGAGACTGAAACTTCAACACTCCACCTTTATCCCAGGCTAAATCCTTCCTCACAGAATCTATTGAAAATAGTTTTTTTCTCAAAGAAGCAGACTGAGGGCTCAGGTTGTGTAGCTCAGTGGTAAAGTGCTTGGCTAGCATTTGTGAGGCACTGGGTTCGATTCTCAGCACTACATATAAATAAAGTTCCATCAACAACTAAAAAAATTATATGTATATATATATATATTAAAAAAAAAAAGAAGCAGACTGACTGCTTTTCAAGACCAGGCACTAGGGATACTAGGTGCAATTTCCCTTATCTGCTGTCCTTTCTCTATCAAAAACACTCTCAGCGGCTGAATAAAGAGCCTCACTTCCTTCCTTCAGTTGCCCTGGAATAGTTGAACTCTGTTCTCTTCTGTATTTCAGGAAAACAAATTCAGACTCAAACTTAGTTTCTCCTACTATACTCTCAGAACACAGATCATTTCTGACATGAGATGTGAGGGGTTTTCCTCATGCTCCAAGCAAGCAATCACTTCTCTGCAGAGGATACCAGCTAGCTGTCCTTTAATTCTGACACTATACCTAGAGATAATGACAGATCCCACAGCTGATGGCTGAGTCCCGAAGATTTCCCCCTCTTCTGATGCCAAGTGTGTGCCTTGGTTTTTTACTTGGGCTTCTGACTGGCTATAAATCAAGTTTCTTACAACCCCCGCACCCTTGGGTTTGGGTTTGAATAACGTGCTTCAGCAGCTCACAGAACTGAGGGAAGCACGTCTATCGATTTAGTATAAAGAATATTATAAAGGGTACAAATGAATAGATGCATAAGGTGGGGTATGGTGAAAGGGGTGCAGACTTCTATGTCTTGTCCCAGTGCACTACCTTCCAGAAATCTTTTCCTGCTCAGCTATTTGGAAGCTTTCCAAATTCAGTCCCTTAGGGTTTTTTTTTTTTTTTTTTTTTTTTTTTTTGTACCAGGGATTGAACTCAGGGGCACTCAACCACTGAGCCACATCCCCAGCCCTATTTTGTGTTTTATGTAGAGACAGGGTCTCACTGAGTTGCTTAGCGCCTCGCCATTGCTGAGACTGGCTTTGAACTCGCCATTCTCCTGTCTCAGCCTCCCAAAGTGCTGGGATTACAAGCGTGAGCCACGCCTGGCTTCCCTTAGGGTTTTTATGGAGGAAAGACTCTATTGCATATCTAATGCTAATAGACTGCAATAGATTGGGTGAGGATTCCCCCTGCCCAAGGTCTGTCTGCTTCAGCATTCTTTTTGGCCCATTTGGGCAGGAGTCCTCACTCCCTTAGGGTACAGGGAAGACCTCTCTGGAATGAGGAACACTTTATGACAAGGGTAGGTCAGAGAATATTTTTATCATCAGCTCCAAGACAGAAAAGTGGGAAGATGAGAGATTCTGCACCCTGCCTTGGGGAGGAAGTTATGAGCCAGGAATGGTAGATGAAAACCAAAAATAAATATCATACCCTCCTATGCCCATAAAGTGGCAGGTAAGTGGAGTTAGATTATAGGATCCCTGTTAGCCTTAGGGCAGAGAGAAATAAATCCTAGACAAAGAATTACTTTATATTAAGCTGGATGTGGTGGTTTATTCCTGCAAACCCAGCTACTTAGAAGGCTGGGGCAGGAGGGTTTCAAACTTGAGGCTAGTCTGGGCAACTTAGTGAGACTGTCTCAAAATAAAAACATAAAAAAGGCTGGGGATGTAGCTCAGTGGTAGAGGACCCCTGAGTTCCATCCCCAGTACCCTTCCCCCTAAATTGCCTATATTTGTCTCTGTACTCTACCCAATTCAGATATGGGAAACTGGTAGTGTCCCTTACTGTTCTTTTCATATCTACTAGCAGTTTTCTTCTCTTGCTTATTATCAAATAAAATACCATTAGTATCCATTAACAAGCATTTCAATCCATGCTGACACCCTTGACTACATCTTCAGAAATGAAGGTCATTAGCCTGTGTGGTGGCGCAAGCCTGTAATCCCAGCACTTAAGGAGGCTGAGACAGGAGAATCGCCAAAGCCAGCCTCAGCAACCGCGAGGCGCTAAGCAACTCAGTGAGACCCTGTCTCTACATAAAACACAAAATAGGGCTGGGGATGTGGCTCAGTGGTCGAGTGCCCCTGAGTTCAATCTCCAGTACCAAAAAAAAGAAAAAAGAAAAAAAAAGAAATGAAGGTCATTCATAAGTAGTGACAGCTCTCAAATGAATTCTTTATTGGTGAAACAGGGGACAGTGTTAATCACACCCTCAAAACTGGTTGTAAAATAATATCAATCCATGGAGTTTTACAGGGCTAGGAAAACAGTTTACATCAGATCCAGACATTTATTCTCCCTCCCCAGCTCACATTATGATCTATCAGGGTCAAAAAGCAGTCATTTCTTGGAGTGGGCATAGGGGTTCATACCTATAAACCCAGTGACTCCAGAGGCTGAGGCAGCAGAACCCCAAGTTCAAGGCCAGCCTTGACAACTTAGTGAGGTCCTAAGCAACTTTGGAAGACCCTATCTCAAAGTTAAAAAGAAAATTAAGAAGGCTGGGATGTAGCTCAGTGGTAAAGTGCTCCTGTGTTCAACCTCCAGTCCAAAAAAGTAATGATTTCTTAGTTTTTGGAAGCCTGGTTTTGACTCAAAGTATGTCCTTTAAATGTTTTTGAATTTTGTATTGAAAGGAAGCAATCAAGAAGGAATTAAGACAATGTTGGAGCTAATCTTGTTAGATGCACTTTATGTCATTTCTGTATCAAGGACCTTCAGTTTACTCATTACAGCTAACTGTATTGAGTGTTCAGATAATACTTTTTAAAAAAAAACTTCAAAGTATTTTCCCAAACAATTGTATGTCATAGTTACTATACCTTTATTTTCCCAAACAATTGTATGTCATAGTTACTATACCTTTATCTTTAGGTTCTTAATTATTATGTTATATTCTACTCTGTGATTAGTGTGTGAATTTGTTAAGGATTTGGGTCCCTTTTTTTGGGGTACCGGAGATTGAACTCAGGAGCACTCGACCACTGAGCCACATCCCCAGCCCTATTTTGTACTTTATTTAGAGACAGGGTCTCACTGAGTTGCTTAGTGCCTCGCCATTGCTGAGGCTGGCTTTGAACTCGCTATTCTCCTGTCTCAGCCTCCCCAGCCGTGGGGATTACAGGCATGTGCCACCATGCCCTACAGGACTTGGGTCCTTAAAAGCTCAAATAATGTAATTATCTTCCTTGTAAATTCCTTAAAAGCCTTTATTCAAGTAATAGGTAGCTTCAGAAACTTTATTGTACATATGAATTAATCTAAGGTATATTATGAAAAATAGATTCCTGTGTGCTGCTTCCACATTTTCTGATTCAGGAAACCTGGCCTAGAACCCAGGAATCTGCATTTTAAAATAAGCATCTAAAGTAATTCTGATGTATGTGATAGTTAGTTGGACTATGCTTTGAGAAACACTGCCTTTGACTATAAATGGCCTGAGGGTAGGGCTGTAACTAAAACAAATCTCCATGTGTACAACCTATTTAATTTGGCTCCATGTAGCAATAGATATAACATTGGGGTTTGTATCCTCTTTGGCTGAAAACAGAACCGTCTCATTCATTTTTCCTGTACAGTAAGGACAGGCAGTTTTGGGACCTGCTAGAAGCCCTTCCTCCTTAGGGAAGAAACTATTGTGTTTAATGACTTTTTTTTTTTTCTTTTTGCTAACCTGGATCATCTCTACACAAAGGTTTGGTGAAGGTTGTGAGATCTGACATAAGGGTCCTGGTGATTATGCAGTCCTCACTGGAGAGGCCTCAGAAAAAGCTGTTATTTTCTCCACCTTTTGAAATGTACAATACAGGGGGCGGGGTAAAGGAAGGAGAGTCAAGGGACTAAGCTGGAGTTGGTAAACAAGCTTTGAAGAAAATAAGAAAGCATATCAGCAGGGGAGAAATGAAGGGCTGCACATAGCTCCTGAACACTACAGCATTCTCTGGAATCAGCACCAGTCGCTGCCGGGTGTCTCCTATTTTGAGGGAAATAACAAAAATCTAGTATTGGCAAACTGACCTTTGGCTAACATTTGAAGGTTTGTCTGGAAATGGTTTTCTGAAAAGCAGTTTACATCAGAGAAGCTAGAGAATGAAGGACAAGTCTTGAATTAAAAAAAAAAAAAAATTAGGCCAAAAAGCATAGCAAGCACCTCAAATAGCCCAAAGGAAGTTGCAGGGACCAAGCAGAAAGCTCCATTTAATCTCAGCCCTAGCTAACGTAGCCTGGAGGAAGCTTTCAGTGCACTTTTAAGTGAGACTGTGATGAGCTATTCCAGCTTCTAGAATCAGTGATGACTTTTTTTTTTTTAAATGTTTATTTTTTAGTTGTAGGTGACAGAATATCTTTATTTTATTTTTATGTGGTGCTGAGGATCGAACCCAGTGCCTTATGCGTGCTAGGCGAGCACGCTACCACTGCACCATAATCCCAGCCCCCAGTGATGACTCTTTGAAGAGTTTTTCCCCCTTAACTCCTGGGAAAAGATGAACTAAAACCCCAAATTGGGAAATTAGGGAACACTGTAGTTGCTGTTTTAAAAAGCTGTATTTGATTCAATAAGTGAGAGCAAAAGTCTCTTTACTTTCTAGGTTGCTTCCTCCCACTTCATCTGGATGGCTTCAGAGAATATTTTAAATTTGACAGAAAAATTTTATAGAATGATCAAAAGCCCCAGAAATGGTTGTGTAATTATCCTCTTTATTTCAAAAATACTTTTTTACAATTGAATAACAAAAACCATCAAAATTTTAGGGTGTGACTGAATTTTGGGGGGGTGTACTCAGGGGTACTGGACCACTGAGCCACATCCTCAGCCCTATTTTTTACCTTATTTAGAGAGAGGATCTCACTGAGTTGCTTGAGTTGCTTAGCACTTCACCATTGCTGAGGCTGGCTTAGAACTCTCAATTCTCCTGTCTCAGCCTCCCAAAGTGCTGGGATTATAGGCGTGCGCCACTGCGCCCAGCTGTGAATCTTAAAAGTCATCTAGTTCCATTTCCTTTCTACAGAGAAGAGAGGATTGAGGCACAGAAAGTTTGACATTTCCAACGTCAAAGGGCTGGACTTAGACGCGAAATAAGTCTGTACTGACTCCTAGTTCAACCTACCTATTAACTGCTTTCATAACTACTTTTTTTTTCCATGTAGTTTTTGCCTATTTAGTACTCAAATAATATGGCAACAAGGTTTTTTAAGAAAAGTTTTTATTGTTGCATTATAATTATACACAATAATGGGATTTGTTGTTATACAGTTGTATATATAGGCATATACAGGGCTTTATTTTGTGTGAATGAGATGGCATATGGTACCTGTTCCTCTGAGCTTTGAAAATAACTCATTTCCTTTAAAATAATTGGAAAACAAAACCAAAAAAAAAAAAAAACCAAAACCCCACCTGACCTCTATCTTGTTATAAAAGCAAACATTCAAAACCCAAGCTGAATGCCTATAATCCCAGCACTTGGGGAGGCGGAGACAGGAGAATCACGAGTTCAGGGACTGGGGCTGTAGCTCAGTGGTAGAGCGCTTGCCTAGCATGCATGAGGCACTGGGTTCGATCCTCAGCACCTCATAAATATAAACAAATAAAATAAAGGTATAAAAAATACAATAACATTATTAAAAAAGGGAAGGCTTTCCTTAATATCTCAATTCACTGTATTCCTCTGGAGACTTTGTATCACACTATCTTGTTAAAAAAAAAAAAAAGCCTCAGCAACTGTGAGGCACTAAGCAACTCAGTGAGATCCTGTCTCTAAATAAAACACAAAATAGGGCTGAGGATGTGGCTCAGTGGTTCAGTACCCCCGAGTTTAGAAAACAAACAAAAAAACCCAAAACAAAACCTCAACTTGCTTTAGAATAAATTCTTAATGCTCACGGTACTGATTATCCAGTTTTCTTTTTCCCTCTTCAGTTGACCTGCACTCAGATGTTTACATTAGTCAGCTGTTCTATAAAAAGTCTGATACTATGTACATTGTGGAATGGTAGCTAAGGTGCCATCTCCTCCAACAGCATTCCAATGGTCTTCAGAGGCTGTGGGCCCCTGTGAGTTAGTTCAATAGTTCTGGGAGTCATTCCTAGAAGCTTGGCCTATCATCAGCTCCTTCAGCTAGCTATTCAAATGATTTTGTAGCTACCCAATTCTTATTATTTTCTCCCTGCTTAAAATATCGAGTAGTTTCTGTTTCTTTCTAAACATGACTGATGCAAGCATTTAAAAGACACACAACTCAGTAAATGCTATTTAAAAAAGAATGATCAGAGAATAAGAGTATAGAACAGAGAGCTTGAAAAGGCTAGCTAAAGCCAGGGTGGTGGCGCATGCCTGTAATCCTAGCAGTTTGGGAAGCTGAGATAGGATTGTGAGTTCAAAGCCAGCCTCAGCAACAGCGAGGCGCTAAGCACCTCAGTGAGACCCTATCTCTAAATAAAACACAAAATAGGGCTGGGGATGTGGCTCAGTAGTCGAGTGCCCAAGTTCATCCCCAGTACCAAAAAAAAAAAAAAACCAAAAAACAAAAACCAGTCAGGAGTTTGCTGTAATAGTCCAGATGAGGCTGCTAATCTGAAATAGAGCAGTTACAGTGGGGATGCAAAGAATTGGGTTGGCTTCAGAAATCATCTCTGGTATTCAAATGCCAAGATTTGGTGACTGATTTAAAGCGAAGGAATTCATCTAGTCAATGAAGAGTGTCATCATTAACTTAAGAGTAGTTATGTAGGAGGAAAAGCATGTTTCATTTAGGTGATAGTTGAAATTCTAAGTGCCTTTAAATTCAAGACCTCTTTAAGGAAAGAACTTTAATTTTGTGTATAACATTGATATGGTTCCTACTACAAGAATCATAAGAAATAACTTGTTACTCTTTGAACGCCCAGGGAGCAGTACTGAAAAACCACTGGGGATCCAGT
>CM053403.1:56328717-56349421 GCA_028644305.1 Xerus rutilus | reverse complement strand
ACTGCACCCAGGACAGTGCACTTGCTAGGTAAGTGCTCTACTACTGAACTACATCCTTAGCCTCCAGTTGTTAGTTTAAATCATATCTCAAACTCTGTCAATCAGATGCATTAGTTTATCACTTGGATTCAGAAGCCAGCAGAGGTTAAGAAAGGGTGTAAGGCACGCATTTGGGAATACTGACAGTGGTGTGCTGCTTGAGCTGGCTTCCTCTTAATGTAGGGATGCAGTATCAGGTCCCTTAGCCACCTTTAGGAATAATTTCTAATAGTCCAGCATTTGTTTCTTCAGCTCTTCCAAAATTCTGTGGTCTACTTTAGCGCCCTATAACAAGTTCCTTACTGATTAAACTAGTTATAATGGGTTCTGTTCTCTGCAACCAAACCCTGATCAACTTTGGGGAAAGAAGTTTTGTTTTTTTGTACTGGGGATTGAACTCAGGGGCACTAGACCACTGAGCCACATCCCCAGCCCTATTTTGTGTTTTTATGTAGAGATAGGGTCTCATTGAGTTGCTTAGTGCCTCGCTTTTGCTGAGGCTGGCTTTGACTGCAGATCCTTCTGTCTTAGCCTCTTGAGCCGCTGGGATTACAGGCACATGCCCCCGCACCCGGCCTATATATATATATTTTTTTAAAGAATGGATGTGACTAGGGCTGAGATTGTAGCTCAGTGGTAGAGCGCTTGCCTTGCATGCGGGGGAGGCACTGGGTTCGATCCTCAGCACCACATAAAAATAAAGATATTTGTGTCCATCTACAACTAAAAAAAAAAAATTAAAAAAAAATGGATGTGACTAGAATTTTTGTAGTAGAATGAGTTAAAAGGAAAGATAAAGACAGGTGAGAGAATTACTTATAGAAGATTTTGGAGGATGGGGAACTGAGTGTGGAAGCCTGCTTTCAATATAATCCCAGTGATTCTTGTCTTTGGTATTCATGCTCCTATACGGTCCCCTCCCATAAGGAAAAGGGCTCATCACCAAAAGCATAATGTAGAAGTGAAGGAGTGTGACTTCCGAAGTGAAATCATGCATAGAAGAATTTATAGCTTCTATCTTTTTCATAAATTGTCCATTCTGGGGAATGTCAGTTGACATGTTGTGAGGACACTCAAATAGGCTACACAGAGTCCCACATGGGGAGGAGCTGAAGCCCTTTGCCAATAATCAACACTGACTTGCCAGACACATAAGTAAATTGTCAGCCCAGTCTTCAGAATGTTGCTGCCTTGGCTGAATCCTGACAGCAACCACAGAAAGACCCCAAGTCAAGATGACTCAGCTAAGCCACTCCTGAATTCCTTCTCCACAGAAATTGTGAGAGTAACAAGTATTTATTATTGTTTCAATACAGTGTGTTTGGGAGGAATTTGTTACACAGGAATAGATAACTAATACAATGGATACAGTACATGGCAAAGAGATGAAATTAGGAAATGTATCTGAGATAAAGAAAAATGCTGTATGAGTTAAAACATAAGGTAAATTTGATATCAGTATTTTCTCAAGAAAGATGCAAAGTCCTTGCTGAAAGTAGAGGGTGGGAAATAGGGACTACAAAATGGAGAACAGTAAAAGGATTGCAACAGTAACCAGATAAAGCCTAAAAAGCTTAATGGGAATCAATGCCTCAGTTTAGAAATCTCCTATCTGCTGTGAAGTTGGGTAGCATATTTGATATTTTCTCCATCTATGCTCAATAGCCTACAATTAAAAGGCGGTGGGTTTTACCTGACTTGGAAATTGGGGAAGAAGAGATAGAAGTACAAAGAGGTCTAACGAATTCAGGGTGCTGGTTTAGGCCACTGAAGAAACTGATCACAGATTTAAGTTGGCAGACATGGAAATAAGGACAGGAAGAATCTGTAGCCTGAGAGAGAATGAGGGGATGAGTACAGAATCAACATTTAGGGAAGTAGACTGGTACAGATGCCAAAACTGATAAATTAGGAATCAGAAATCTCAGGTTATGGTCATAGTTCATTATGACACACTGTGTATCCTTGGCAAAGATGAAATTTTCGGGTTCTGTTTTTTGTCTACCTCCACGTCCTGGGTTAAATTATATAATGCTAAGTAAGAACAGAAACTTATGTATAGTAAGCACTCTGCAACTATCTTTTTTTGGTACCAGGAATTGAACTCAGGGATACTTGACCACTGAGCCACATCCTCAGCCCTATTATTTTGTTTTATTTAAAGACAGTGACTCGCTGTTGCTGAGGCTGGCTTTGAAGTTGTGATTCTCCTGTCTCAGCCTCCCCAAGTGCTGGGATTACAGGCGTGCGCCACTGTGCCTAGCTTTCTGCAAATATTTTAACAATTCTTAAATGTTTTAAAATTATATATATATTTTTTAAATATTTTTTAGGAGTAGATAGACACAATATCTTTATTTTTTATTTATTTATTTTTATGTGGTGCTGAGGATCGAACCTGGTGCCTCACGCATGCAAGGCAAGCGCTCTACCACTGAGCCACAATCCCAGCCCCAAATTATATATTTCTTTCTAAAATTTTTTTAGTTATAGATGGACACAATGTCTTTATTTTATTGCTTTGTATGTGGTGCCGAGGATCGAACCCAGGGCCTCACGCATGCGAGGCAAGCGCTCTACCACTGAGCTACAATCCCAGCCCCCAAATTATATATTTCTTAATACACATATGTTAAGCATAATAAACATCAAGAAATTAACTTATTGAACATACTACTAATATCCTTTTGTTCCTGATCCCGCCACCTTGCCTCTTCCTTAGATAACCACTATTTTGAACTTTGTGTTTTTCATTCTCTTTCCTTTCAAAAAACTCATGTTTCACATTTGTACAGGATCTGTTTCTTCATATGTAAAATAAACCTTGGATTAAGTGCTTTCTAAGCTCTCTTTCAGCTCTACATGAGATATGATAGGTGAACAACAATTATATATCTAGTGGAATCACATCAATGCTTCTTTTTCAAGGTTTCATAAAGCTAAAACAGTGAATCATCTGACAAAATCTCCAATTCGACAAAAGGATACTTCAATGGAGCTTCTAATCTCAAGACTTTCCATCACTTTTAATTTGCACCTCTGCTATAAAGATTTACTCTAGAGAAAACCAAGGAGCTGTCCAATAAAAATCTCAGACTTAAATCTGAGGAAACAGAACTAGAACAGATAAACTTGAAAAGCATACATTATTTCAGTGACAAGTATTTTAATGAAAATTAAGAGGCATGGTTGGGTTTATAAGTAGCAGCTTTTCATACAACCTGGATTTACTTCCTTATAACACACAAAAAATTAAAATAATCTTCAGATTTCCTCAAAATCTCTTACACCATTTTTGTTTCATATAAAACAGTTTTAAAGGAAAACACAAATGCAAAACTGATGATCAAATAGCTGTTCTCTAGGGTTGCTGTCTGGCCTAGATGCTGTTCTTCCTAGCTATAAACAACCTTAGAATCCATATTTGTCTCAGCAGTCACCCAGTTTTAAGGGTTTAAGTGAGTGGGAGCAGGCAGCAGAAATTACCGTGTAAGTGGCAAATGTCCTGTTCACACCCAGGTTTGTGTTGATCATATCTCAATGTGGCTGGAACACAAAGTTATCAAAGACTGTTGGTATGAGGTAAGAGGTTAATGTGTCCTCAGTGGTTTCTGAAGAGGCCAAAATTGTAAAGTAGGATGTGAATCTGTTTAAGTCTGACTAGTATCAAGACGACAGCAATAAAAAGAATGAGCAAATACTATTGCTGTAGTATTTTTTCTCATGGAATTTAAATAGTTTTCCCTTTTTCTACCCATTGAATTGTCACATGAAAAATGTACTTTCTTAAAAGTCTTTTTTCCAAGGCCAGTCCAGCTTTGATCCTTTAAATATACACAAGACTCATCTCAAAAAAAAAAAAAATATATATGGTATATAGTTCTGAGGATGTAGCTCAGTGGTAGAGCTCTTGCCTAGCAAGCACAAAGCCTTGGGTTCAATTCCCAGCACCAAACAAAAACAACCAACCAATCAAAACCAAATACATAGTATGTAAATTGCCTTGATTTTTATACACTGCCTCTTTAAAAACGGTAAAAGTAAAATGTTATTGCCTGAGTTTTTGCCTACTCTGAAGCTTAACAGAATTGTGAAAAGGGTAACTAAAGGACTCCAAGAATGCCAGTAGAGTATATACTGTATATATTTTGTCTAAGTGACTAACACAAGCAGCTACTGTTCTGCCTCACCAATAAAAGGGCATTGCAGTGCATTATGTGAAATTAAATCCAAACATTCCCCTCTTTAGTTCAGTTATAACTACCAGGAGAGTTAAGCATCACTTATCATCAATATGTGCTTATTCCTGGTGAGAACATTTGCAAATTACAATGGCACTTGTAGAAACCTTACAGAGAAAGGCAATCTTCCAAAGAACAAATCCTTTCCTTGGGATAGAGTATGGAAGCCCTGGATAAGACCGAAATGTAAGACTCAAAGTTTAGTTTAGGCCAAGATTTTGAAACACTTCTGCTTTAACCTTTAACCATAACACCTGACTAACTGAAACTAAGGCAGAACATTCCAACTTTTTACCTTTTACTGTTCACACTTCAAATGAGGAGTATCTCAAAAAAGAAGGTTCCAAAGATAAGAGGGTCCCAAAGATAAGCAGCTTCTAATTTCTGAGATACAAACATTTCCAGCAAAATAAATCCAGACTAGTGAATCCTAGGTCCAATGAAAATCCCAAGCAGTCTCTAACCTTGTGAATCAGACATATTAGCATCTTTAATAATTAATTTACTAAGAAAACAATAGGACTATTTTTTGACCTATCAAAACTAACATTCTTCTATAATGAGTGCTATTCATGCTCTAGAAGGTTGGATGTTTTGTGATTAAGTTCTAGTAGTCATGAGCAAAGAGATGTCCTTCCAAAATAAAAAAAAACTAAGATTTTTTTCACGAATGGTAGATATTAGTTTATCTTAGCCCTTTAGATATTTAAAAGAACACAAAGTAACTATTTTCTATTCAATTCCTTTGTAGAGTTGTATTGCGATAAGACTCTTATCTCGTTTTTCTTAACTAGTTAGAAGCTCCTGGTTATGTTCTGTCATTACCAAAATAAAATCAAAGGGGTTTGTATCCACTAATATGACCACTTTAAAACAAAGTTACATTGTTCTAAGGTGTTGATTAATGCACAAATGTCCAAAATGAACACCTGGGAAGTTTCATTTCCTTAATATATTACCATCCTCATCAGAAGAAATAATCTAGTTATTCACTTAAGATCACACAGCTAGAAGAAGAAATAGTATTATACTGGGGGCTTATCCTGAACCTGCTTTTAGAGTTTGGAACAAAATAAGACAGCTCTGCTTTATTAGAAGAAAATCCTGTTTTGAGTCAAACTCTTAGAAGAACGCATTATATAAGGGCCCACTCCCCTTCTTATTTGTCACCTGCAAACAATGCTAGAAAGAACATTTTTGGACGTATTTGTCAGTATACTTCATCTAAGTCCCTATCTATACCAGCTCTCAAATCTCTCCCCAGGTCATACAGTTTTAAAACCAAACTAAACTTGAAAACAACCAAAAAATTGGTCTGGAATGTCTGGGACTGTAACCCAGTGATAGCATATGTGGTTAGCATGCATAAAGTCCTGGGTTTAATCCCTAGCACTGCGGGAGAGCGGGCGTGGGGTGGGGTGGGGACCAAAACAACAAACTCCTACAAAAACTGTTTTCAGGAGATTATGACATCCCTTTGTTAGGGCCCACGAAGTGCTAAGATAGCCAGAGTATTCATACATTCAAGTTCTGAAGCTTAAACAAATTTCACACACCAGTGGAAAGCCTATATCCTCTCCAACACAAATTTGTTTTCCCCTCCATTTCCATCTTCATTCCCAACCTAATCCACACCTGGTTTGACAGCTAGTAGTTTCTAGCTGGGTAAGGGATGAGAATAAAAGATATCTACCCTATGTTGGAAATACTCAGATAGCAAGATGTCCTAAAGATGCTAAAGAATGGGGTACTTTGCTATATAAATGCTACCAACATCTGAAAGAGTGTGGATTAACAGATCAGAAAAATCCCATTTCTATAAACATATAAAAGGATTTGGTCCACATGTGTCAAAAAAATATAAATATATACTTGTTTTCTCCAATCCAAGTTTCCTACCTACTTTAGCTGGATTTTTTTTTTTTTTTTTTTTGGTGTGTGTGTGTACTAAGGATTGAACCCAGGGACACTTTACCACTGGGAAACATCCCTAGTCCTTTTTATTTTTAGGCAAGGTCTTGTGAAGTTGCTAAGGATCCCCCTAAATTGCTGAGGCTGGCCTGGAAATTGGGATCCTCTTGCCTTAGCCTCCTGAATGGCTGGGATTGCAGGTGGGCACCACCATGTGTGGCTTTTGCAATACCTTTTGAGTTCACTTTGAATTATTATGTTTGGGATGTGATTTTTGAGGCTGCATGAACTTAACCAAACTATTAAGATATCTACCTTGATGGCTTATTAAGGAAACCATCTTTAGAAGAATTGATGGAAGTTGTTCTGAGTGTTCTTGCATCAAATAAATGAGAATTCAAAGGGGGGAAGAAAAAAAGGTACTTGTCAGTTTGAAAGTCACAGACAATTTATCATTCTATTATTAGATAAGGAGAAAAAAATGAAGAACCCTTGGGTAGCAGGAAGAAGCAAGAGTCTTCTAGGACCTGGCATCTGCAAGGAAATGAAAAAAACAAAAAGTTTTAGTTCTTTTCAAAGACAAAAGCACCAAATACATGGGACAACAGGCTACACTCTATAACCCAATTAAATTCTCTTAGTGAACTGGAGAAACCCAGCTGTTGTCAATGACAGAAAAAAAGATCTTCTGATCCTTAGCTCTTTAGTGCCACTGCGCACACAGAAACTTGCTAATTGAATTGAAAACATTCTATACAGACATTAATGTGCACTTTAAGGGAGGAATACTGGAAATTGAACCCAGGGGTGCTTAACCACTGAGCCACATTCCCAGCAGCAGCACTCCCCTGCCCCGCGCCTTTGGTACCGGGGATTGAACTCACGGGCTCATGGGTACTCGACCACTGAGCCATATCCCCAGCCCTATTTTGTTTTATTTAGAGACAGGGTCTCACTGAGTTGCTTAGCCCCTCATCATTACTGAGGCTGGTTTTGAATGATTCTCCTTTCTCAGCCTCCCAAAGTGCTGGGACTACAGGTGTGCGCCACCATGCCAGGCCCTAGCCCTGTTAAATATTTTATTTAGAAACAGTCTCGCTGAGTTGCTTAGGGCTGTGCTAAATTGCTGAGGCAGGCTTTGAACTTGCGATCCTCCTGCCTTAGCCTCCTGAGCTGCTAGGATTATAGGTGTGTGCCACTGCACCCAGCTCCTTCAGACAATTTGGACTAATTCCAATTAACTTATATTGATCTTATTCTCCTCTTATAGACTCTATTTACTCATCAATTCAACAATATTTTTTTGAGCTGTTACAATGTACATTAGGGGATAAAAATTATGGTATTACCTGCTTTTGAGGTACTTATCTAGTAAAAAGTGGAGTTACTAATAAAAACACAAATGGGATAAAGTGCTTTAAGTACTAAGTAAACAAAATATTCTTATGTACATATATCCAAAATACTCCACCCACACATAAATGCCTTAAGGGAATAAATCACAAATTCTATTTCCTTTGTATCCTCTAAAGCAGCTAGAGAATTCTGCAACAAAAGACATTCAAAATGATGCTTCATTTTTATTAAGAGGATAAGAATATCTGTGCCTGCTCAGGGATTCCTATTTAACCTGGGAAAAATTTTTTTTCGCAGAAAAAATAAATTTGCAGTGTGTAAGGAGTTTAACAGCCAAGAGTTAAGTTCTAAAGAAGTGTCTTGTCTTAAATTATAGAAAAGTTTCTCCTAGGTTGTCATCTTAGAGTTGCCATTTTTACTAGCAAGCTATCTGTACTGCATGATCATTAAACATCTTGTGTAGCACATCAGAGAGGAATTCAAAGTTCACCATTTTATCCAGGCCTGTTCCATGTATGCTTTCTGACACACTGCAGAGATATTCTCTCTCTTTCCCTTCTGAGGCTAAATCTTATTTTCTGGCTTTCAGATGTATTTGACAATTTTAAGTCAGACTCTACCAAGAAAAATGACCAGTATTTACTGATAACTGTCTTTAGCTAAGAGGTGTTTGCTTTTAGCATCTCTTTTCCACTTCTCAGCAGAAGAAACATTATTTTTGGTACAAAATGAACCCTAACACAGATTCATCCACTTCATAGTCCAGAGACAGTGAGACTGGCAAGCAACAGGCCAATTATTTATTCATTCAATAAGTATTCACCAAAGGCCTACTATCTGCAAGAGATTTGGGATTAATCCCACTTTCAGCCTTTATAATATTCCCTTTGCCAAGAGCAATGCTGGACAAACTCAGCTAAGGCAGTATATGAAGAATTGAACTTGGCCCTGCCATGGGCACATATGGTAATCTCAAAGAAACGCATCATCCTTGGAAAGTAAAAGATTTTGGTCTCTCTGTATAGGTTTTGTGAGATTCTGCTAAATCAAATAATCAGATAATACCAACAGTGTAAGACTCTCAGAGACCCAAAACTTTTAACTGCTCATTAAAAAGTATGAATTTTTTGATGAGGATTAAACTGTACTGCACAGGGAGAGAATTGCTGAGCAGTGAAGCACAGCTGTCTGATTAATCTCAGTTCATTAAAAGAGGCGTGATAGATCTCAAATGCAACTTTGGTAACAAAAAAAAAGGCAATGTGTACTAATGTTAGCAAAAACAACTTAGCATGTTAACAGAATTCTAATTTAACCAGTAAATGTCTATTCATTAGCGTGTAAAGCCATAACAGAGGCTATATACTTAAAAAACACGTGCATACACAAAGCTTTAATTTGGTACCATAATCTGAAAGAAAATTGGACCCAAATTGCTTTATGTCCAGTTAAATCTTGCTATCATCTGAACAGATACTGAAATAAAACTGAAACACTTACTTAAGATATTCAGTTACTGTGCATTTCCATCTGCAAGTAGAAATATTTCAAAATAAATACACCATGTCAATTGAAATTCACTCCATCCGCTATGCTTACTAAACAAATGACTTATTCCTGGAGTATACTGAATAATTATATAAAAGTAGAAGAATTTAAAGTTAGTGATCAAATTCCATTCAAGAGCATGGGAGAACAGTCCTTTATCTATCAAACCTTTTGGTGTACAATTTGATGAGTTTACTTTTTGAGAAATGCAAGTATCCAGTGGGATATGGTTTAAAGGGAATCCTCTAACCCCTCAAAAATTAGCTTAAATTGTAGTAAAGACTGAAATTAAGGGAATATGAATTTGGGAAGCATGTTAAAAGACACTTGTATTAAATTAAAAAATTACACTATCTTGGGTATTCTGAATGTGGGGATTTTGTTATCAGGGTAGTGTAATATGTATTTAGTTATCTGTTTACTGAGCATGTCCTTGGATGTCTAGGGAAGACATCTGAATTCTAATTCTCACGCTGGCTCTTATTCCTTTTTCTCTCTACTCATTTCTTTTTAGGACCTGCAATACAATTTCTGATCCTAATTTCTTGTTGATATTATGCCTTGAAAATCAGGGATGATTTTCTCTTAGCCAAAATCAATAGTCTTTTTATTGGGCCTCAAATTTACTAAGGGTACTCGATATCAATGGTTATCTCATCTCAAAATATTCTTTTGGTTTCTGTGGTCTTGTACTTCACTCTTTATAATTTCTGATTTCTAACCAGGGCCAGGAAAGTGAGTGAGGTGCTTGGAACACAAAGTTTAAGGAGACACTTACTTTCGGGTTCATGCAAGTGCAAGGTGTTTAGACTGAACACATCTGAATAATGAAGACTGTTTTTGGCATAACAGAGTAAAAGCATTTTGCTGCTAGTTCACTTACTGTTTT
This sequence comes from Xerus rutilus, assembly GCA_028644305.1. NCBI lineage: Eukaryota > Metazoa > Chordata > Mammalia > Rodentia > Sciuridae > Xerus > Xerus rutilus. The sequence continues at coordinate 56,339,437 of CM053403.1, read as the reverse complement.
TCCATGGCAGAACATACGGCAGAGACTTGGGAACCCGCATGCCCGAAGCCAGGTTACTCTTATGTTCCATGACTATGTTGCTTGCAGGACTGCAAAAATGAGGAGAAATTTGACCATGTCAGCATATAGGAATTCTCTAGGCAAGCACACAAGAGATAATCAAAATGTATGTTTTTGTAATTTGGGCAAATGCAACAGCCTACATTCATCTGAAATGTAAACACATTTCCATTGAAACATTCCTGCAATTAGGATGATTACCATTTCTCTGGAAAGCTCTCTGTTCTGCACAGGCATCAAGATGGGTCTAACCATTTTCACTTTCCAGAAATTAAGATAAACAGCAATGCCATCTACTGTTCAGTAGTATGACAGTCTCATCAACTCATTCAATAAACAGAAGAGATAAACTAAAGTGCCATTCAATTTAACCAAAGGCAGCAAATCTCATAGGCCTGATATAAAACTAAAGTTGCAACCAATGAAATTCATTTTTAAGTTTTTCTATCTTAGGGCATATAAAATAGTTTACATTTAAAATTATCAACTGACCTCAGTAACTAAGAAAAAAACTGATAAACATTCTATTTGGGAAATTAAAAAAATGAAGTCTAGAATTTTATTCCTTTATTTTCTAATCCAGAAAGCCTCGTTTGAATTTGAAACTTGATCTTCTAAGGACTGAGTATTGGTGGTAATGAGAACTCATATATACATATTTTAAATATATATATATTTTTTAGTTGTAGATGGACGCAATATCTTTATTTTTATGTGGTGCTGAGGATTGAACCCAGTGACTTACGCATGCAAGGCAAGCGCTCTGCTAATAAGCTATAGCCTCGGTCCTGAGAAATCTTATATTTTTAATTAGATATAAAAATTAGTGGGGAGATGTATGTTCTTTCCTAAAAATAGGTACTCTGGGTTTCCCAAGAACTTTTCAGTCTACTTTTTAGAAATTTTTTCAAAGTATTAAAAATAATGTAAACCTCACAACAAAACAAAAACAAAACAATTAAAACACAAGACTGGCACCAATATCTCCCTTGTTAGACTCTATAGTAGTATTTTTGTACTCTCAGTGATCAGCACAGAGCACATGAGCTTTTTATAAATCAAGGAATAAATAAGGGGAAAAAGCTCCACTAAAACAATGTCTATACTTAGTTACTACCAAAGAATAGCATGAAGGAAAGAGGGCAGATTTGAATTTATTTTTATTTTTTTTAGTAATGGGATATTCGGATTTGGGGAGGCAGTTCTGGGAATGAAACCATTTCATTTACCTGTTGTTGCCACAGAAGTTGGCTGTGCCCCAGACAAATGGGGTGCTAGTCTGTTCCCACAAATCTGCCAAAGAGAGCGAAATAGTTTGTAGTACTATGATAAGATACCAATTCATGCTATTCATATTTGTAAGATGGGAAATAATACACCTAAATTTGGAAATGCAAGTAGAAATTGATCAAGTACCCTGCCGAAGTGACACAGAAGCAGGAATTTACTGAAGGATATAAACACAAGCAACATAAATAATAATAAACGTGCCTAGTAACAATCAGACACAGATGGTACAACACAATTTATGGAAAAAAGCAGATGTAAAGGAGTGCTTTTTCCAATCAAGAGGGATAGGCTGTTCTATGTGTCTGCACAGGGATACAAATGTGCTCATTTTGAGGCCCAATAAAAATAATAAGGCATTCTGAACAACATGGTATGCTCATAAAAAGAGAAAATCTTCCTTCTGTCTTAAGCAAATGACTTGGGATTTAGACATGGTGAAGAGAAAGATGTAGAGGCACTTTACCTTTGTCCCAGTCTTCATCACAAGGAGGGCACTGCCATGTGCTCTCAGCCAGAGTCTCTTGTCCAAGGTTCCGAGTTTGGTTAACTGCAAGACAATAGAGATTAGACACAGGAAGGGGACAGTGCAAGTTATTGTGTTTAAAGGCTGCAAGGGAGCCTAATGGGTCTTTGTTTCTTAAAAATGGAGAGTATAAAAACTAAAGAGGGGGGCTGGGGCTCAGTGGCAGAGCGCTTGCCTTGCACGTCTGAGGCACTGGGTTCGATCCTCAGCACCACATAAAAATAAGTTAAATAAAGGAATTAAAAAAAAAAACAAACTAAAGAGGGGTCTTATCTCTTTGCTGACAGAAAACAAGAAAGAGAAGCAGAAACAAAGATATTTAGCATATTTATGGCAACAAAAGGATTTTATTTTTAGACGATTCATTAGTAAAGTGAATCAGGCTATTCAGAAGAGAAAGGAGTATGACATATCAGAAACTGACAATCTATTGCTACACTAAGATAAAAATTTCAAAGGCAGAAAAATATTGCTCTTTTGAAATGAAGAAAGAAAAAAATCAAGCTGACAATGTAGCATAACGCAGATATGAAGGGGCTAACCTCTAGCATTGAAATAATTTAGCTAGTCAGGCTTACCCACATCCTGCTCGATACAACTCTTATCATCACAGCTTGAGATATGATGACTGATTTCAGCCCGAGGAACCTGGTGGCGAGCATTGAAGGGACAAGTAGCCAATTTGTTTGCGACATCAGGATGATTCTATGGAACCAAAATTAAGGGATTTGTTAGTTCTTTGGAACTCTTAAAGTCTAAAGGGAGTAGCTTATCCTTATTCTATAAATGGTTCCCTTAAAATTCCTCAGTGAACTTACAGCTTAACTATAGTAGGCAAACTCATAGTAGAAAATTAAGAGGAAATTATTTATCACTCACAGACTGTACAGTCATTTCAAAAATCAAAAGATAAGCTTCTTTGTTATGATTGTAGACTGACAATACAGATACTGGAATTTAAGTGGCTTACAAAAAGCTAAATAGTAAATTAGAACCATATCTTTTTCTCTGCTTCTCAAAATTGCAAGATTCAGGTGGTACAGTTGGTATCACTCTCTGGATATTGCAAGCTGATATTCAGGATGAATAGTAACACTAAAACTCAGTCTGCATTGCAGTACTGCCCTGCTATTGCAATCCAATAAGTGCTAGAAAACAGCTGTTGTAAGAGAGCTGCAGAAGAGACAAACCAATGATTTTTCAGATTAACACAGGGACACTCATTTAAAGTAATGATGCCTGAAATGAGGTTCTGAACAGTTTGACCTTTATTTTGGCTATTTCACAAAGGAAAAGCCCAAATGATAGACTACCTTGCTGACCAAGTTCCTTGCCTTGAACCCAAATAAAAGGTTTAATGTCATTCAAATCCTATAGCATATATTCCAGCAATTAAGAAATTTATTAGGAAAAGGAAAAGATATGTCACTAAAAAAACCCAAAGTAAAAATAATTTCAAGCAGGGAAAAGATTGGAAAAACATATAGAACCAGGAAATTTTTTTTTTTTTTTTGGTACTGGAGATTGAACTTAGGGGCACTCGACCACTGAGCCACATCCCCAGCTCTATTTTGTGTTTTATGTAGACACAGGGTCTCATTGAATTGCTTAGCACCTTGCCATTGCTGAGGCTGGCTTTGAACTTGTGATTCTCCTGTCTAAGCCTCCCTAAGTGCTGGGATTACAGGCTTGCACCACTGCACCCGGCTTAGAACTAGGAAACTTTTGAGGACAGCAATCTCCATCAATTTCATTAGAAGTATCAGGCATTCAATGCAAAGGTTTGTGGCTAAAATTAAGGACATTAAAAGACAGAGATTATAACAGTATCATTATACCACTTGGCTCCCCTTCCCAATCTTTATCTTTGAGAAGTGTTTGAGATTCTGGGGGTGGGGTTGTAGGGTGGGGGGCGGGGTGTGGGTGGTGGTTGAATTGTAGTGGCAAATGCTGATCCATATTGTTTAGGTTTAACTTTGAAGGATCTTTGCTCTAGAGATTAAAAATATGCTAGAGAAATAATCAAAAAATGCATTTTATTTCCAGGATAATTAGAGAAACACTTTTTTTTTCTTTTTTGGTGGTAGGGATCAAATCCAGTGCTTTGAGCATACTAGGCACACACTATTACTGAGCTATACACCTCCAGCTAAGAGAAATATTTTTTAGAGTATATTAAGTCTGAACTGTATGCAGTTTGGATTAAATACTAAAATTTGTTCCCAAGCATAAATGCTTGCATAGTTTTGGTCTCTGTATCTGACATCTGCCTTCTAACAACCCTGTCGAAGTGTCTCTTAATTAATATAGCATTAAAGTAGTTTATATCAGCTAAGTCAATAAAAGAGTGATTAGAGAGAAAAATCCTAAATTTTCTTTTTAAAAAAGATGACAAAACTTGAAGAAATAGCTGTTTTTAGGAATAATATTTTCTTGGCCTAGTCTCTAGCTATTCAACTGCTCTAAAATTTCGAAACAAACAAAAATTGGAAATAAGTATATTATAGCATTTGACTCTTATCAAGACAATGAATACATCAAATTTATATGGTAAGAAGGATTTCTCATTGCTAGCAAAAATTAGTGTTTCTTTTGTTTTAAAAACGGTAAGAAGAAGCTGGGCATGGTGGCACACGCCCGTAATCCCAGCACTTTGGGAGGCTGAGACAGGAGAATCGCGAATTCAAAGCCAGCCTCAGCAACTCAACAAGACCCTGTCTCTACATAAAACATAAAATAGGGCTGGAGATGTGGCTAAGTGGTTGAGTACTTTTTTTTTTTTAAACATTTTTTTATTTTTTTATTTTTTAGTTGTAGGTGGACAGAATATCTTTATTTTATTTTTATGTGGTGCTGAGGATTGAACCCAGTGCCTCACGTGTGCTAGGCGAGCACGCTACCACTGCGCCATAACCCCAGCCCAGTTGAGTACTCTTGAGTGTTCAATCCCCGGTACCAAAAAAACCCAAAACAACAACAACAACAACAAAACCAAACCGGTAAGAAGATTCCAGAGATGCTGTTTATTAAAGGATGCTTTGTCACTAGTTAGGGGTAAGAAAACCAAAATAAAAAAAAAATGATGCACCCCAAGAAATAAACAGAAACAAACTCCTTTCTATAAATGCTGGTGTTTAACACAGAGGTAGATTCCCAAAACAATTCTGGCATTTCATTAAAACATTTATGCTAAAACTATTTGCTGTTTACAAAGTCTGGCCTTTCAAAATAATCAAGAGGGCATGAGAGGGCAAATTATGAAAATAATATCCTACCTTTCTGCACTTGATAAGATGATAAGGAAACCTGCAGGCCCTGATCTGGTGGTTTTTATCATAGGGGCACTGTAATAACTTTTCAGGGTCCAGGGAGTCGACTGAAAGAGAAAAATACAGTGAGTATAAAGCTTATAAAACTATAGCATTCCAGGAACATTGTATTTTTCAATGGACTATGTAATAACAGAATAAGATAGTCTAAAGAAAACTTATAGTTGGGTGCCTGCCTCTAATCCCAGCAATCTGGAAGACCAAGGCAGGAAGATTGCCAGTTGGAGGTCAGCCTGGGCAACTTAGAGAGACTCTGTCTCAAAAGAAGAGGGGGCAGGTAGGGATATGGCTCAGTGGTAGAATGCTACTAGGTTCAATCCCAAGTACTGTGAAAACAAAATAAAATGAACCTTAGATTAAAAAAAAAGGGTGGAACTGCAAATTGGTACAATCAATCTGGAAAGCAGTATGGAGATTCCTTAGAAAATTTGGAATGGAACCACATTTGAGCCTGCTACCCGACTCCTTGGTCTATACCCAGAAGACTTAAAAACAGCAAACTACAGTGCTGCAGCCACTTCAATGTTTATAGCAGCTCAATTCACAATAGCTAAACTGTGGAACCAACCTAGATGCCCTTCGATAGAGGACTGGATAAAGAAACTGTGGTATATATACACAATGGAATATTACTCAGCAATAAGAGAATAAATTTATGGCATTTGCAGGTAAATGGACGGAGTTGGAGAATATATATATATATATTTTTTGGTACTGGAGATTGAACTCAGGGGCACTCGACCGCTGAGCCACATCCCCAGCCCTATTTTGTGTTTTATGTAGAGACAGGGTCTGAGTTACTTAGTGCCTCCCGGTTGCGGAGGCTGGCTTTGAACTTGCAATTCTCTTGTCTCAGCCTCCCTAAGTGGTAGGATTACAGGCTTGCGCCACCGTGCCCGGCGGAGTTGGAGAATATTATGCTAAGCGAAGTAAGCCAATCTCAGAAAACCAAATGCCGAATGTACTCATTGATAAGTGGATGCTGATCCATAATGTGGGGAAGGTCATGGGAACAATGGTGGATCTCTGTTCACAGGGATGTAAGGGGGGAGGGGGCATAGGGACAGTAAAGGTGGTGGAATATGATAGTCATCATAGCCCTAACTTTATGTATGACTGCATATATGTTGTGATTCTATACAACTTACAACTAGAGAATTAATATGTTATCCTCTATCTATGTACAATGAATCAAATTGCACTCTGTTATCATGTAAGCCTAAATAGAATAAATTAAATATGGAAAAAAAAGGTGCCTAAACAAAGATGAAAATGTAACTTTGAGAAAATTGTGTTATCACTGAGTCTTTTTTGTTTCCTTTCTTTTCCTTCTCCTGTTCCCTGTCCATTTTCTCTCTCAAGGTAAATAACTTTCTAGAAGTGGTGTGACAGGGGACAGACTTTTCCATAATATATTCTCTACCTGACCCCTACAGAACTGAGGTTTGAGTCTCCTACTTATGGAAGTCAGACTTCCCAGGAAGTGATAAGAGTAGAAGCCCATCCACTGAAGCAGCCTCCCCATCACTGCCTCTCTTATCAGACTGGCTGAGTAAGACTATTAATAAAGAGCCTGCAGAAACAGTTTAACTCCATGACTTTGAAGTACACCAGAGTTGCCTGAGGGGACAGGGTTTCTCTAGTAGTCTCTTTTTCCTCATAGTATTGCTCTGGGACTCAGGCTTTCTCTGGGCTGGAAGTGGCTAAGAAGGAAGAATTTGGGCATCTTGGAAGGAGTGTGAGTAAGGAGGCAAAAAGAGAGATGGAGGGGAAGGAAAATTAAACTGACTTCAGCCAGCATAGGGAGTAAGGAAAAGGGGGCACAAGGAAAGCCCAGCCTTGATGTCTCTCTGTCCAGTCTAAAGAGGATGTATCAGATGGGTTTGCCTCTGATGAACCTGTAAAGGGGAGTCAAAGATGTGAGGGACCAGGGAAATGGGACGCTGTAGATACAGGAGGCTGACGGTGGAATCTTGAGTTGGAGGAGGATGTGGTGCGGGACCCAAGCCCTCCGCCATCACTGGATTAAGTCCAGTGAAACCAGCAATTGTGGGGTCTAAGGTCTCAGCTCATTATTTGATTGAATATTTGTTTTCAATGTTGGTTATATTTACTACAAAAAAAGTTAAGCTGGGTACAGCATTGCATGTGTGTGATTTTAACAACACGAAGGCTGAAGCAGGAGGACTGCAAGTTTGAGGCCAGATTTGGGAATTTAGGTACACCCTCGGCAACTTGGCAAGCCTCTGCTTCAAAATAAAAAGATAAAAAATAAATAAAAAGGGCTATGGATGTAGCTCAGTGGTAAAGTGCCCCTGGGTCCAATCCTTAATAGCCCCCCCACCCCCCAAAAAAGATTAAATCTTCTCCTCCTGTTCTTTTTCTTTCTTTCAGAACTGGGGACTGAACCCAGGGCCTCACGCATGCTAGGCAAGCACTGTACCACTGAGCTACATTACTAGCTCCTTTCTTTTTCTAAAAGTGCTAATTAAGAAGCATTTTTATTCTTTAGCTAGTTTAACTAGGATTTCCCAACCAGTGTGCTAAAGTTGGAATGGATTGCTCGTGTGCCAATATATCAATATGCAGCCCACTGCACTTGCAAATCTCACCCCTCACCAATCCAAATGGTCCTAGGGCAAGTTGAAGCTGGTTAATCCCCTACATTAGCACCCTAGTATCCCATGACATTAACAAAGTTAGTGAGCACTGCTCTATGTCAACTATATGTTCTATGTAAACTTGAAAAATATTAGTGGATAGGTTTTTTTTCCATCTGTCTGCTTTTTTTTTTGGTAGTATTGAGTATTGATCCTAAGGCCTTGTATATGCTAGGCAATCACTCTACTACTGAGCTACATCTGCAGATGCCCCTTTAAACTTTTTTTTTATATTGAGACATGGTCCCACTAAGATTCCCATGCTGGCCTTGAATTTGTAATCCTCCTGCCTTGGCCTCAGGGGTAGCTGGGATTACAGGCATGTACCACTGCATTGTCTTTTAATTATCTCCATAAGTAGTTCCTAACGTTAGTTACTTTAGTTGCCTCTCAAATGATAACATTACCTTTATTAGACTGGTGGTTTTACTTTTTATATTTGAAACATAGATGAGAAAGAATACAAAAAACCAAAAATAATCTAGTGACTACCCAAATGGCCAGCTAAAAAAACAGAACAATCTGCAAAAACAGAACCACCTGAGGCTAAGACAACCGTAAACATACAGAACTGCTTTGTGAAAGAAAGCTCTTAACCTGCTATTTTAAAACTGTCCTTAGCTAGGGGCAGTGGCGCATATTTATAATCCCAGTGACTTGGTGGGCTGAGATAGGATCCCAAGTCAGCCTTAGAAATTTAGCAAGACCCTCCACAGCTCAGTGAGAACCTATCTGAAAATTAAAAATAACTGGGGATACAGCTCAGTGTAAGTGCCCCTGGGTTCAATCTTCAGAATAAAACAAAACACCAAACATCAACAACCCCCCATCCTGTCCCTATGTTATATAAGATGCCCACGTTGAGCCCCAAATCTTAACAAGCATGGCTAAGGAAGGGAAACTAAATGGTTAAGCACTTTCTGAGGACAAGAGGCAATCCAATAAAATCCTCTTGCCACCCCTGAAGATAATGATAAAAGTAGAATAAGATAAACAATTCACATTTGATAAGAAGCTTATAAACCAGGAGACTGCAATGAAAATCAGGAGCCAGTGGGGAATTGAAACAGACAGTTTCACTGGAAGAATGGTAAACATGGAATAAATTGCTAACCATGATCGTGATGCAAATGAGCCAGAAAGGTGATTTGAAGGACAGAATGAATAGGAAGGAAAAGTCTTAGAGGACAGGCAAGCTTATTATGCCAACCAGGCTCTTCTTGACCAGCAATCTTCAAATTTCAATGAAGCTTTAGGACACCCAGGGAGCATTTACAGATGAAATTCTTATTAGTTTCCCTTCATTTAATCTGTTCCATCACTAGCAAATCTTAGGCCATGTCAGCAGCTGACAGACTGGACGCACCTTATGATTCATACACATCATACTGCTGATATAGTGGCATATGTCAGAATTGATAATGAGAGCTTCCTACCATAATGTCTTACTTCTTGATTTTGAGCAATTTCAGTCATTTCTAATCTGATTTTCTAGATTTAAATTTATTTTTAATTAAAAAATTAAAACTGTGATAAAATATAAAATTCAGCACTTTAATTTTTTTTTTTTGCAGTGATGGGGATCAAACTCAGGGCCTTGTGTATGCTAGGCAAGCACTCTACCATTGAGCCACATACCCCAGGCTCCATTTTAATAATTTTTACGTGTATACTTCAGCAGTGTTAAGTATATTACACTGTTGTGCAGCTAACCTCCAGAAATTTACCATCTGGCAAAACTGAAACTGCCCATTAAACAACTCCCTGTTTTCTACTCTCCCTAGCCATTAGAATCATTCTAATTTTTTAAAATGAGTCTATTTTAGATAGCGAAATCATACAGTGTTTGCCTTTTTTTGACTGGCTTATGTCATTTAGCATAATGCTCACAAGGTGCATGACTAATGCTATTTACTTGGGAGGCTGAGGCAGAAGGATGAAAGTTTGAGGCCATCCTGAGCAATTTAGTGAGATCCTGTCTCAAAATAAAAAGGGCGGGAGATGTAGCTTAGTGGTAAAGCTGCTTGCCTTGCATGAGCAAGGCCCTGGATTCAATCCCCAGTACTGCTAAATAAAGAAGTCCAATGGAGATTTTTATTATCAAAATATAGACACTACAAAGAAATAGTTTTTATTAAGCTGGGCATGGTGGCACATGCCGTACTCCCAGTGACTTAGGAGGCTGAGGTAAGAGGATGGCAAGTTCCAGGCCAGCTTTGGCAATTTAATGAGATTCTGTCTCAAAATTAACAAAATGGTTGAGGGTGTAGCTCAGTGGCAGAGCACCTCTGGGTTAAAACAAAACAATATAAAAACAAACAACAACAACAAAAAGAATCCTACCCAGAATTTATCTTAAAAACTCAATGCACGATCTTATTATGCATACTATATTACTTCTCAAAATAGAAAACAGGTTATTATCCCTGTGTCATAAATACAGAAGGAAACCCAAATTTTGAATTAATGAGCCCAATAAAAATACTGTTTATAATAGAATACATGGTTAGCCAGGACTTAGGTTCAACTCCTATCACTATAAAACAAAACAAAAAAAAATTAAACAGTTTAACACAGATTTGCAGTACTGAGGATTGACCAGGGGTGCTCTACCACTGAGCTACATTCCCAGCGCTTTTTACTTTTTATTCTGAGATAGGGTCTCCTTAAGTTGCTGGGGCTGGCCTTGAACTTTTGCTGCTCCTGCTTTAGCTTCCCAAGTCACTGGCATTACAGGCCTGCATCGCTGCACCTGGCAATACAGGTGTCTTAAGTGCTGCCTTTTCAAAGCTCTATGACTTCTCATACATCTTTAATTACTTAAGTTTCAAGTGCCTCATTTAAAATTTGGGCACCTC
>CM053403.1:56263579-56328217 GCA_028644305.1 Xerus rutilus | reverse complement strand
CCCTGGTGCATGTATGAAGACACAAATAGTGTGACTCTTTATGATTTGCAACCAGAGAAATGGAAAAACTGAGCTCTGTTTATGTACTATGACTTGAAATGCATTTAAATAAAATAAATAAATAAATAAATAAAAAATAAAAATAAAAATAAAATAAATTGCTTAGAGCCTCACTATATTGCTGAGGCTGGCCTTGAACTTGTGATCCTCCTGCCTCAGCCTCCTGAGTGCCACCATGGCCAACTGAATCTGTATTTTGATTGTGGGAGATCCAGATTTATTTTTCAATTAGGTTCTTTTTTTTTTTTTGCAGTGGTACAGATTGAATCCAGGGCTTTGTGCATGCTTGGCAAACACTTTACTACTGAGCTACATCTCCAGCTTCTTCAATTAGGTTTTTGCTTGGGTGAAGTAAAATAAAATTAGTTTGCATTCATTACATATACATTAGCTCAGAGGTGTCCCAGTTGTATATACAATGCCAAAAAGATGCAGTGTGATAATCACCCACGTGCACCCTTTCAGAAACTGCTGGTGGTTTCTAGGTCCTGGAACAGCAGGCCTGTAATAGTCTAGTTTCTTTCTCTCTGATACTTGCTTCACTGAGCATCCTTGTTCTCACAGCCCCTAGGTTGACCTAGAGGCCCAGCCTCAGTGAAAACTCTAACCAGGCTTGCCCTCAGTCTAGCCTTTTTGTGGCTGAAAGGTCTTTTCCCTTTCATCTGGGGAGCAGACCCTCCTGTCTCCCTACTATAAACATCAAACAAACAAACAAACAAAAACTCCCAACCATTTTGTGGCTTTAAGGAAAATCTGAGGAACTCATTTATACTGGAGTGCAAATGACTGACAAAGGTCTGGAGTGTGGTGTTCCTTCTTCTCCTGTGGTTTACCTTTTTACAAGGAAAAAGGCCTCAGTCATTTGCCTGAGTTCCTCTCAGGTAACTGGGGAAGGTATTTTGGAAGGTGCTGGGGGTCTGTAGGGAAGGGTTTGCTGTTGAGCACCCACAGTAGTGTAGTGTGGACAGTTATGATGGTGGCCACATGCCTGCCTTGTGTGCTCCATCCAGCCCTGGTATCCAGGATCAGTGGGGACTGCACTGTACTTCCAAGGATTTCTAAGCATGTGTTTCATTCCTGTCATTGGTTGGAACTAACTCTTTCTAAGTTAAGACAAATACTGGCATTGAGAACACAGGTGGTGTGAGCCTTTAGAGTTAGACGGAATTTGGAAGCTCAGATCTTCTACCAGCTGACCCGATTTCTCCAGAGGAGACCGAAGAGCATAATGGTTAGGGACCAAATATTACTGGATTCTACTCCCAGCTCTGCCATTTGCCAGTTGTGTGATCTTCAACAAGTGATTTATTCTGTCTCCATTTTGCTATTTGTAAAGCGGGGATAATTGTTTCTACCTTATTAGGTTGCTATGAGGTTTAAATGAGATATTGTGTGTAGTAAAACCAGAGCCCAGCACCTGGAGCATAGAACACACTCAATAAGTGTTATGGTGTTTATCATTATGATTGTTGTTATGTTTTTATCACTTAGAGCCATTGTGTGGCTGGCTGGCTACAATGCTGCAACCCAGGAGATCCTAAGGCCTTCTGAGCTATTGGCTGGAGTGAAAGCATACATTGGCTTCATACAGTCACTGGCCCAGTTTTTGGGTGCAGATGCTTCCAGAGTCATCCGTAATGCTCTCCTGCAGCAGACACAGCCCCTGGACTCATGTGGGGAACAGACCATCACCACTCTCTACACGAATTGGTCAGTGTTGTTTACCTTTCCCCAGTGTCGTACCTTCTTGTTAGCACTTTTTTCTTTGCATAGTAGGACCTCAGGGCCCAAGCATTTTAGCTTCCAGGGTCATGAACCCCCAAATGGAGGATTGTTTCTGCTTGAGGATCAGAGCAAGAGACTATCCCCCATGAAGTTTCCTTCTGAATTTCAAGATAATACCCATCAACCCACCTTGCACCCTTTTGACCCTTTTCTTATTGATCTCCACTTCCTAACCTTCCTTTTCTAGATTCTTACTGTTTTAATTTCTAATGACTTAACTTCCTTTTTCTGACATCCTCTTATGTCTTTTTGCCCCAGCTTCTCCCTCTGAGAACATTCTGTTGCCTTCTCTCTGGAACTTTGTCTCCTCATCCCCAGACATGGCTATATCAAGTCTAGTAGACTGTTCTTAATAGGAAAGGTGGCCTCCTCCCCCAAATTGGAGAAGGTATAATCAAGATTGTTTCCTTTGAGATTTTTTTTTTTTTTAATTTTTTCTTAGTTGTAGATGGACACAATGTCTTTATTTTATTGCTCTGTATGTGGTGCTGAGGATCGAACCCAGGGCCTCACGCATGCAAGGCAAGCGCTCTACCACTGAGCCACAATCCCAGCCCCTCCTTTGAGATTTTGAAGAGCTGGATTCCCTTCCCCAAGCCACTGGGTGGTGCTCTTAATCTAACATCAGTTTAGCGGGAGCCATCTGCAAAGAACCCCCTGAGTAAGGGGAGCAAAGTTTACAAATACTAAGGTCAACAGAGGTCAGGCAGGTAAGATAATGGATGTTATGAGCTAGGTGAGGACTTTGAGAGGGGAGAGAGGGGATGCCTCTCTAAAGGGTACCACTACCATTTAGCAACACCTGAATGCTGCCCATTAAACTCTTATTTTTTTTATGTAAAATCTCTACTTACAAAAGTTGATAACAAATTAAAATCGAAAGGGAAAAAATACCTTTGACAGCAGGATTGGCAAACTGGTGGTTAACTTGTGACATCTGTAAAATATAGACCCAGAGCTGGTGCCTGAGTGAGTGGCAGAGGTTGGGCAAGCCCTCCCCACCTGTACTGGCTCAGAAACTTGTTCAGAGGTCAGGAGGAAATATTGGAAGAGTGGATGACCAGTGTTCAAGGGGCTGTTCTCTGTCCAGGAAGTTTGACTTGAGGTTGACCTCCAGGATCCTAGGTTCTCAGTCCAGCCCTGTTGTTGGAGAGGTTGAGGCTGTCTATCTCAGAGGAGCCCAATTTAGTAGGAATTGAACCCTGGGTCTTGCACATGCTAAGCAGGTGTCAACCACTGAACTATACCCCAGGCTCCAGAATTTTTTAAAAAATAACTTTATTTTTATTTATTAATTTGTATGTGGTGCTGAGGATTGAACCCAGTGTGCCCCCTTCACTAGGTGAGCGCTGTACCGCTGAGCCACAACCTCAGCTGCAGAATTTCATTTTTTATGCCAGGTTGAGCCTGTCTTATCTGACAGCGGGTAAGATTGAGGGAATGCAATTGTTGGGAAAGAGCAGGACTGAGGGGGTAGAAGTACATGCCATTGCATTTTTTAGCATGAGTACCCTGCAGATTAGAGGCCAGAGCTTGCGGGTGTGGATTGTTGTATTGTCTTGTTTGAATATCTTTTCCCCACCTTGGTCGTTAGCAGAGTTTCTCTTCCCAAGCCCAGTGGTAGTGGTAGGCAGCAGTGGTTGGAAGAAGGGATTGGACACTAATTTATGCTTTCTTGGCCAACCTTGTAGGTACTTAGAAAGTCTGCTCAGACAGACAAGCAGTGGGACCATTGTCCTCTCCCCAGCCATGCAGGCCTTCATCAGCCTTCCCAGAGAGGAGGAGCAGAACTTCAGTGCAGAGGAATTCTCCGACATCTCTGGTAAGCCCAGGGCCTGGTCTTTCCCTCCCAACAATACCTTGGCCCACAGACTCCCTCTAAAATTTCCTACTTGCAGAGTGATCCTTCTACATTCTCTTCAGCATCTCTGCTAGGCCCTGCTAGGATTTTTGGAAAAATAGAGATTCTAACAAAGCCCAGAATTGAGGAGTGGCCTGGGGGGCTGAGAGTGGAGAAGAAAGAGAGTTTAGGAGCTAGGCAGGGATGCTGAAGTCACTGAAGGGGTTTATTTTTCTACAAAGAATGCAGGAGTAGCACATTAGTGACGCGTAAAGCGTAAGGAGGGCATTCTCATGCTTGAAATGATTCAACAGTGGTCTGATGCCGTGGCATTTTCTTCCTTGGGGATAAATTTAGAGCCTTGGCCCATGTGTAGATTGCTGATGTTTAATAATAATGATGATGATGGGACGATGAATGATATTTATTGTGAGCAGAGTTCTAAATGTTCATGCATAGTAACTCAGTTAATCCTCACAACGGTTTGAAGTAGACACGCTCATTATTCCCATTTTCCAGATGAACACACTGAGATACAGAGAGTATAAAGCTTGCCTAAGGTCATGCATTCATAAATGGTAGGAGTGGAATTTCAACTCAAGGCAAACACCAGAACAATGTAGGGCTGCTTCCCAGTGTATAGAAGGCTTGTGTGTGTGTGTGTGTGTGTGTGTGTGTGTGTGTGTGTTGGGGCAGAGGCAGGTAAGGGGTGTGTAGGGAAAGAGTTGGGAAGCTGGTCTCTATGCTTCTATGTAATTTTTGAGGTACTAGAGAATTTAACCCAGGGGTGTCTTACTACTGAACTGTACTGAACTGTATCCCTAGTGTCTACCACCAAAAGATTTTTGTTTTGAGACAGGGTCACATTAAGTTGCATAGACTGGCCTTGAACTTGCCATCCTTCTGCCTCAATTTTCCCAGTAGCTATAATTATAGACATGTGCCACCATGCCCAGCAGCTGGTCCTTTTTAAAAGAGGGCTTGAAACCATACAGATCCCTCTTTTCCTTTGTACTGGGGATTGAACCCAGGGCCTTGCACATGCTAGGCAAGTGCTCTGTCACTGAGCTCTATCCCCACTCTTTTTATTTTGAGATAGGGTCTTGCTGAGGTGCCCAGACTGGCCTTGAACTTGTGATTCTTCTGCCTCAGCCTCCTGAGTAGGTGGGATTACAGGCTGTGTGCCATAGACCTGACCAGATCCTTTTTAATGTTATTTTATGGACTCAGGCATTTATGAACTATCCTACTACTTCTTCCTCTCACGTCTATATAAATCATGGGTTGTGCTGGTGACTGGGACAGGCAGAAAATGTTCTAGGGATCCTGCCCTCTACTTTTTTCTCTCCTCCTTGAGGATGTTAAGAAAGCTAGAGTATACAGTTGTGTTTTTTTCTTAATTTTTTTTTTAGTTGTAGATGGACACAGTATATTTATTCATTTATTTTTATGTGGTGCTGAGGATCGTACCCAGTGCCTCAGATGTATGAGGCAAGTGCTCTACCACTGAGCTTCAGCCCCAGCCTGTGTAAAAACAGTTGTGTTTTTACACAGTTGTATTTTCCAATTCTGCCTCCTTACTGTCATCAGACCTTACTCTTTACCTGCTGGGGGGTTTTAGATGTCCCTTTCCCAACAGTTCTACCTCCCAAGCTGAAGGCAGCCTCTAAGATCTGCTTTAGGTCTTGCTGACAACTGACAAGCAGCAGGAGGTAATGCTCATTCCCCCTTCTACCACCCCCACCCCAATTTCCCCAGGTTACCATGGCAATGGGGCAATGCTACTGCAAAAATAGACAGATAGAAAGAGAAAGATGTCCTGGGGTTACTAGCTGTGTGTAGAGAAAGCTGGAATAAGGAAGTTCGGCAGATCAGTGTGTCTCTTCTCTCTCAGCTCCAGAGAAGGTGATTGTGGTCCGCTTCCCTTCTCTCAGCCATGTTAGCATTATCTAAGTTAACCAGTTAGGAAATCCTTTCATAATTCTCAGCTCAGTTCTCCCTATTGTAAATGGGTGACTCTGAAACTGTCCAGTGTCTACCCTGGACAAGGTTCTGTGTCATCTGGTGTGATCAAGTTTGCTTCCTTCCTCTGTCATTGGTAGAGGTGGAGATCAACTGGTTCTGCCTTCAAAGACTCAGTGAGTGCAGGGCCTTGACTCTTTTCTCTCTAAACTCTGCTTAATGATAGTCAACCTGCCTTTCTTCTACAGCTCTCTACGTGTTGTTATTTCTGGTCTTTTATGGTTTTTCCTGCTGGGATGGCTCATAGCCAAAGATCACAGCTAGAGTTCCTCCCTAGCAGAGTTTGTCCCTAGTGTTTCCAACACAGAATTTCCCCAGGCAGGTTTTATTTAATTTACAAAGGGCAAAAGCATTCTGGGTGGGGAGGAAGAAGGCATTAGGAAAGACCAGATTTAGGAAAAAAAGAATGGAAAGAAAAAAAGAATGAAGACTCTGGGGATATGTATTGAAAAAAAGAAAAAAGAAAAGGTGACTTGTGAAGGGGAAAACTTGGACAGTGACATATTAAATAAGGAGACTAAAAAGGGCAGGAAGGTATTGTGTTGTATTTCTGGATCTGCCCCCAGTGTGATTAAGAGACCTTGGACAAGCTCCTAACCCCTCTTGTCTGTAAAGCTAGGATGAAGCCTGTGGCCCGTACCTCAGAGGGCTGTTCAGAGGGCTGTTAATAACTGTCATAATAAGAATCCCTTATTCATATGTATCTTTATACTTTTTTAAGTTTTTATAATGTAGCATCTTATTCTCACATCAACCCTGTGAGGAATTCATATCATGAAGATATGAATTTCTTCATTTTACAGAGAAGTAAATAGGCTCAGAGAGACTCACTCAATGGCTTGTTTGAGGTCTGACAACTCATGAGGCAAGAGCCAAACCAGGCATCAAGTAAAGGACTTGGGAAAGTACGGATTCTTACAAGAAAGTGAAGTACATAGTTATCATTTATGATAGATCTTGGTGTGAGTTGCAGTGAGAAGAGGGTAAATTGTCCCATGGGCAGTCTAGACCCGTCACCTGAAAGCAGGATTTTAGGCCATCTTTGCTCTTTAGCTTCCCACTTCTTTTCCTTGCTAGATATTTGGAAGTTCAAATTATCCTATTCTGTTGTATAAATGCTCCAGCATCCCCTGAGACCTGGGACCTCTAAAACTGTATTCTAGAGATGAGAGCCTTGGCTGAACTTCTGGGCACCTATGGCATGAAGTTCCTGAGTGAAAACCTGATGTGGCATGTGACCTCGCAGATTGTGGAGCTAAAGGTACTGTGGAAACCGGTCCCTTGGAAAAAGGTCCCACCTTGGGAGAGGGAGGGTAGGTGAAGGAGGCTGAGGGAAAGATGTAACACTGGTGTCTCTCTTTTTTTCCTACGTAATGTCTCTCTGTTCCTGGGCTGCAGAAGCTGGTGGTAGAAAACATGGATATACTTGTTCAGATCAGATCCAACTTTAGCAAGCCGGACTTGATGGCGTCTCTGCTGCCCCAGCTGATGGGTATACACACCCCCTTGCAGTGAGAGGGAACTATGGAAATGGCATTGTCAATGACAGGGGTTTTCAGAGACCTGGGGGTTAGGCTGGGTCTGAAGAAGCAAAACTATCACTCTCCTCCTAAGTTCTCTTCTCTAACCTCCCTCTTTCTCAGGAGCAGAGAATGTGCTGAAGCGCATGACTATCATTGGAGTTATCCTCAGTTTTAGGGCCATGGCCCAAGAGGGACTTCAGGAGGTGAGTGTGTGTGTGTGTGGGAGGTGGGTTGTTGTCAGAGAATCCCGGATGCTCTATGAGTAGGGTTTGCATGAGAAGTTGTAGAAGAGGTTGGCAAGCACTGAAGAGAAGCAGAGGTCCTAGGAGATCCCTGTGGATAGATGAGCTGAGGAAACCTGGAGGCATGAGGGGAGGGATAGCTTGGACAGCTGGTGAGTTCTTATCTAAGTTGAGGCCCCTTTTTCGCTTGTTCCCCCTTATTTTGGAAGGTGCTGGCTGCTGTCCTCAGGGCTCATTCATCTTTTCTTCCTCCAGGTTTTCTCTTCCCATTGCCCATTTCTCATGGGTCCTATCGAGTGCCTGAAGGAGTTCGTCACTCCAGACACAGACATCAAGGTAGGCAGGAGCCCAGTGGAATCCAGTTAGGAGACCTTCACTGGGGGAGAAGGATGTAGCTAAGGACTGTGAGGGAGAGGGCTCTGAAGAATACTGCAGGGATCAGAGCCAGGATTCCAATAGGAAAACTGGGCAGATAGATAATCTTGGAGAGAGAAAGTGAAGCTGGGGAGACATGAGGGGCAGGGAGAGAAGAGGGAGTCTGTGGGAGTTGAGGAAACATTCCTGGAGGGGGAGGCATGTAATCTAGGAGAGTGTCTGTAGGTTTTCACCTGAGGTAAGCAATGTGCAAATCAGATGCCAAGCTATATGCAAGCAGGTCCCCTCTTTAGACAGGAGCTTGAGTACTTTTTTTAAGATTTATTTCTTTCATTCTCACCCACCCTGCCTCTCCTCAGAGTTTGCTTTCTTTTCCTGGCCTTTTCTTCTTTCTGGTTCTTAAACTTTCTGGCCCTGTGTCACCTGCCTCAGGGCCCCTTTGCAAAAGAGGAAGAAGTGTTTCTGCAGGCCTAACCTGAGTTAGACGTCCACAGCCCTTGCATATCTTTTAGTCAGCTTGTCTTTTGAATCATCTGGAACAAACAAGTGTGTTACATTGGAAATATAGCCAAAGCCTGGGGACAAGGTCCTTCCAGTGCAAAAGTAGGCAGCTACTTTTATGATTACTTTAGAGGAGAGAGGTCTGGTAAGAAGGAAGAATTTAAGCTGGAGCTGGTGGTACATGCTTGTAATCCCAGCTACTTTGTAGACTGAGGCAGGAGAATTGCAAGCTTAAGGTCAGCCTGGGTAATTTAGCAAGACCCTGTCTAAAAATCAAAAGGGCATCATACAATTGATAAACAAATATATGAAGAAATGTTCAACATTTCTAGCAAATCAAAACTACTCTAAGATTTCATTTCACCCCAGTCAGAATGGCAGTTATCCAAACACAAGCAACAATAAGTGCTGGCGATGATGTGGTGAAAAAGGTACACTCAAACATTGCTGGTGGGACTGTAAATTGGTGCAACCAATCTGGAAAGCAGTATGGAGATTCCTTAAAAAACTTGGAATGGAACCACCATTTGACCCAGCTATCCCACTCCTTGGCCTATACCCTAAAGACTTAAAAACAGCACAGTACAGCAATGAAGCCACTTCAATGTTTATAGCAGTACAATTCACAATTGCTTAACTGTGGAAGCAACCTAGATGCCCTTCAACAGATGAATGGATAAAGAAACTGTGGTATATATACACAATGGAATATTACTCAGCAATAAAAGAGAATAAAATTATGGCATTTGCAGGTAAATGGATGGAATTGGAGAACATCATGCTAAGTGAAGTAAGCCAACCCCCCAAAACCAAAGGCTGAATGTTCTGATTAGTGGATGTTGATACATAATGGGGGTGGGGGTGGGAAGCATGGGAGAAATGGAGGAACTTTGAATGGGGCGAGGGGAGGCAGGAGAGGGGAGAGGGAATGGGAGTAGCAAAAATGGTGGAATGAGATGGACATCACTACCCTAGTTACATGTATGAAGACACGAATGGTTTGACTATATCTTGTTTGCAACCAGAGAGATGGAAGATTGTGCTCCATATATGTACTATGACTTGAAATGCATTCTTCTGTTTTAAAAATAAATTAAAAAAAAATCAAAAGTGCTGGGAATGTAGCTCAGTGGTAGAGTGCTTGCCTACCATAGCCAGACCCTGGGTTCAATCCCCAGTATTGGGAGAAAAAAAATTAAGTTGGATATTAAGAAAAACTTCCTTACTTTGAGAACAAAAGAGTGAATGAAGTTTCCCCTCTACCTGCCTGAAATCACCTGAGGGTTGGGTGGTCACAGGGGCAGCAGGAGCGAAGCATCACTGGGTTGGCTGCCCTCCTGAATGTTCTGATTTGGGACTGAGCCTGGGTTTTTGGCAGCTGCTACTGTTGGGGCTGAACGCTCTAGCCTGTCAGGAGCTTGTCTGGATGATATCTCCTGGGCAGCTGCGAGCTTCAGGCTTGGTTTGCCTGTGAAAATAAGCAGGTGTGGGCAGCGAAGGGGGATGGCCTGTCCATCAGAGATCTGTTACTTGCTCAGAGGGATACAAAGATTAGGAGGACAGAAAGCAGGACCCTTTCAATCATTTCTTTTTTCCTTTAGGAAGTTATTACAGGTCATAGACCAGGTTCCTGATCTGCTTGGCCATGGTTGCCACAAACAGGGTCATCTGGGGCCTAGGGGATTTAAATAAAGGGCAGAACAGAAGGTGGCTAAGGTTTGCCTTCTGGGTTAGTACCATGAACAAAAGTATGTGCATGGTGTAATGTCTAGATAAAGATGTGCTACTTAGAAGCAATTGTTCTTGTTTTCTTGGAATAATTCAAAGTTTTATTTATTTTTCATTTTTTAAACTTAAAAGGGGTCTGAGTTCTTGGTGTGGGAGTGGGGTTTGGGAACCTATGTCCTGGCAACCTTATTGTAAGTACAATGAGGGATTCAAGTATCAATCAATCAACCTTTATTGAACATCTTCTGTGTTCTTAGCATTGTGTTAAATGCTGGAGAGGATAAAGAAAAATCAGTTCCTGGTTTTAAGATCAAGAGGGAAAGGAAAAGGCAGAGCAACATTTGCTCTCTAGTCACCAGGGTAGATAGGAGCTTTGCACTTGAGATCTAATTGAATTTTCACAACTGTGTGAACCAAGTATGATTATCCCAGTTTTACAGATGAGAAAATTGAGGCCCAGAGAGGTTAAGTAACTTTTAGCCAAAATCACATTTTAATGAGTTGCTGATGCTAGGATTTGAGCCCAGATCTGTTTTGTTCCAAAGCCCCCTTCTCCCTGCCTTCTCCCTTCACTCTGTTGTAGGGTTTAAAAAGTTATGATGAGATGGGCCATATGTCTCATATGTCTTCCTTTCTGAAAAGATAAGCAATGCCAGGTGCTGTGTGTGACCAATGCTAGTGGGACCAATTTAAGGGGTGGGGGGGAGGTGGGTTGGGGTTGAAGTAATCAGGGAGGCCTTCACAGAGCAGATGAGATTCGAGTTGAACCTAAGAGATGGGCGTGACTTAGATGTAAGTAGAGGAAAGAACAAGCAGAGTGGCAAGGAAGTGAACCAAAGTGTAAAAGAAAGAAAGGAAATTGTGGTTTGGGGACAGTGAATAAAGTACCCTCGCTTCATTGAATGAAGCATTTCGGGAAATAAGATTGAAAAGTAAATTTGTACAGTGGAGTGTCCTGAATACCAAGTTAAGCCATTTGGGCTCCCCCCCGGAGGCTAGGAAAAGCTTTGAGAGGAATATCTAGAAAAAATGATAGAGTACACCAAAATCTTAAAATCTGTGATCCAGGAATTCTGGCTGCTTGTAGCTTCTACCAAGTACCTTTCTCCTGGATTTCTACCCAAAATGTTGTTTTCTTCTCTACCAGGTGACCCTGAGTATCTTTGAGCTGGCATCTGCTGCAGGGGTGGGCTGTGACATTGACCCAGCCCTAGTGGCTGCCATTGCTAACCTGAAAGCTGGTAAGATAGGGGACAGCTGGGATGAGGGAGGGCTTGTGCCCTACTTTTGGGTGAGAAAATGTCAATGTCAAAGAAGACTTTATTTGGGATTGTGAATTCAGAGAATATAAACTGGCAGGTAAGGAAAGACCTAGTGTTGCCCCTAACCTGCAGAAAATTAAAAAAAATTTAAGTTGTAGATGGACACAATATCTTTATTTTATTTGCTTTTTTAAATGTGGTGCTCAGGCTCAAACCCACTGCCTCACATGTGCTAGGCAAGTGCTCTACCACTGAGCTACAGCTCCAGCCCCAGAGAATATTTATGTAGGTGATTTAGGGTCCTCCGTAGGTTCCAACCAGTTGATCTACCAATTAGCTAGATGTGATGCTCTAAATGAGAGTCTGTTTGGTGCTCAGCAAGTGCTCATAGGAACTCACACACTGGTTGGGGAAGCAAAACTTATGCAAATGAATCAAAGAACAAGCCAAAATAGTATATAATTTCCAGACAAGTTGTGTGGTTTAGCATCTGAGTTCCCCACACTGATCCTGTGTTCTTCCTGCCCATGTAATCACTTTGACACTATCCACTCCTTACCCAGTCTCACACTCATCTTTTGTGCTTTTCATTACACATTTCCTCTGAATACACATACTCAGAAGAGGATGGAATCCTGTGACTGGTATTAAGCCCTTTCAAAATTGCCAGACTAACCCCCATTCTCTGATGGTCCACGAGAATCCTCTCTCTCCTTCCAGCCTCTCCTTCCCTCCAGGCAGCTGATAGGTGTTCTGTTAGCTTTCAGTTGTCAGCAGAGCCCTGGGCTAGGAGTTCTGCCCTGTCATCAGAGGAGGTCTCCAGGACTTGAGCCACTAGCTTTAAATGAATACTAGTCCTGTCTATGTTAGTCATTCTAATGTCCTACAGTGATTAACAAAGTGTGTTCATAGATATTTTCTCAGGTGATCACAATTCTGTGAAGTAGGACTGCTGCCCAGAAGAGAACTCCCATTTGCTGACTTACTCACTTTTCCCCTTTTCCTTCTTCCCTCTCACCAGATAGCTCATCCCCTGAAGAAGAATATAAAGTGGCTTGCCTGCTCTTGATCTTTCTTGCTGTCTCCCTCCCACTCCTTGCCACGGATCCTTCTTCCTTCTATAGCATTGAGAAGGATGGTAAGTAAGGAGTAGGTGTGAGAGGCCAAGGGTATTCAGGTTAGTGTCCTGGAGGTCACTTACCCGGAACATATAGATTTCTTTTTTGATACCAGGGATTGAGTGCTTAACCATTGAGCCACATCCTCATCCCCTTTTATTTTTTGTTTTGAAAAGAGTCTCACTAAGTTGCTTAGGGCCTTGCTAAGTTACTGAGGGTCTTGTGATCCTCTTGCCTCAGCCTTCCCAACCCCTGGGATTATAGATTTGCACCACCATGCTCGGCTGGAACATGTGGATTTCTGATTTCAGGTGTAAATTTCTGTTTGAAAAAACACTTTAGAATGAACTATGCATAAAATTCTATTCTAGTCAAATGTCATAGGAATATCCTTCCTCTAATCCCTAAATGTCTTCTATCCCTTTTGGTGTCAAATAGGGGTAGCCCAGCTTGAAAGAAATGAGAAATTACCTGTCGGAATCAGCCTGAGGTGGCTCACTTTGTCATTTCCTTTTGTTTCTTTCCCCCATATCCATAATTACCTAGGTTACAACAATAACATCCACTGCTTGACTAAGGCCATCATCCAGGTGTCTGCTGCCCTCTTCACGCTCTACAACAAGAACATTGAAACTCATCTCAAAGAGTTTCTAGTGGTGAGTGGGTCTAGATGATAAGGAATGGGAGCCAGCCAAGGGCTGGAATCGGCCAGACTCAAATCCATAGTTCTTGCTGAATAGGCCTTCGAGGTTCACCTCCCACTGGAGTCATTCAGTAAATAGTGAGAGGCTACTCTGTGAAAGGCAGGAGTTTGTTCTAAACTCCCTGACAGCTGGTGTTTCAGCTTCTGCCCGAATACTTGAAAAATCTCTGAGCGAAGAGAATTCTGCCACTACAAAAAGTTGTGTAACCTCTGAAGAGCCGAACTTTTAGGCCTGTCAGTTTTCTCATTTGTAAACTAGAGAGATAAAACCGAATCCATCATTCATCACCTTGGTGTGCATCCGAATATCCTGGGGAACTTGTTAAAATAGATTCTTGATCTTTACCCTAGACCTACTGAATTAGAATTTGCCAGGGGAGGCTGGGTTTCTGTGCTTCTAATTTGGTCTCCAGGAGATCAGATGCACGTTAAAGTTGTCAAGACACTGCATTTTATAACCTGCCAGGCCCCTTCCAACTCTATACTGACATTCAATGACTAGTTTTCAGACATTACTGGAAATCACAATCACCTGGATAGTTTGCGTTTATTTGCATTTTCAATAAGTTCCTAGTTAAAGTTGATGGTGTTTGTCTTGGACTCTTTGAGAACTACTGATGTAGATTTCTAGGGACTGGAGTTCACAACCAGACAGCTGATTCCTCTATAAGTTATGTTCAAGTTATTATTATTATTTTTTTTTGGTACTGGAGATTGAACTCAGGGCCACTCGACCACTGAGCCACATCCCCAGCCCTATTTTGTGTTTTATGTAGAGACAGGGTCTCACTGAGTTGCTTAGCGCCTCGCCATTGCTGAGGCTGGCTTTGAACTCGCGATTCTCCTGTCTCAGCCTCCCTAAGTGCTGGGTATGTTCAAGTTGTTTGAAAATTGTTTCAAAAATGTTTTCAGCCAAAGTTTGACTTCCTGAAACTATCACCATTGATCTTAGTTTTGCCTCCAGAAAGACACAGAATAAATAATCTAGTTCCGTAGTTGAAAGAGGCCCTGGAGTTTTCTGTTCTAAATCCTCCACAGAGGAATCCTGTCCATACACTTTGGCTACATGGTCCATTATCCACTGCTGGCTTGAGCATTCTCAGTAATAGGAAGCTTCTTCCTTTGCAAAGCTTGGTCCTGATTTAAGAACTGAGGTCTCATTTTTATTTTTCTTCCAGGAGGAAACAGTAGATAATATTGTTCTTTCAGGAATTATATCCTTGTCCTGAGATGTACATGTCAGGGACTATAGGTTGGTTAGAGGGGCTCTAAGCTGGGACGCCCAACCAGACAGAATGGGCTCTGAACATCTGCAATATAAAAAGAATTCACACCAGATCTCTAAGATGGGGTGAGCATGGATTTCCCCCCCTTTTCCTTTTTATCCTATTTGTTTGCTAAGTGCAGGTAACCTGAGTGTGGGATGTGAATCACATTTTTCTCTCCTGCTTTGATCTGTTGGGGGCCTGGAGGTGAATGGAGATGACAGCCACTGGGGAGTTGACAGGAGGAGAATACCAAGAGCTCTAGTCTGAATCAGAGTTCTGGCTCTGGCTCCAGTCGTGAGGGGAGTCAGCTGTAAACAGCCTGATGACAGAGGTGTCTGGAGGCTGCCTGGGAAAAGAGAGATTAATCTCCTGGCACCCAGCATCACTGGCCTTTTTTCTAGGTTCTTCCTTTGCCCCGTGCAGCCTCTCCTCAGGCACCCCCTAGCAACCTCCTGTTGTTAGCACTGGTAGGCCAATGGGAGTTGGGCTCATTTATAGGCACTGTGTGTCTCTGAAACCTAGGGGACTTGCCGCCTTTCCACCTGGAGTCCTTGGGAACCATCCTAGCTCTTAACTCTCCTCCTTGATCTTTTCTTCACTTCCCGTAGCCTGAGGCTGTCCTACTCTGACCTCCATAAAAATCTGCTTCTTTATAAATTTTTCCCTTACAGGTGGCCTCTGTCAGCCTTTTGCAGCTGGGCCAGGAGACCGACAAGCTTAAAACTAGAAATCGGGAATCCATTTCTCTACTCATGCGCTTGGTATGTATCTTGTTTAAACTGGTCTCAGAAAAGAGAAGAAGACTCCTTTTTAGGGTCTTTGGGTCCCTGCCATTGTCATCACCCAAAAATATTAACGAACAACTTAATTCTGTTTGGCCTTGTGGGTGTAATGCTCACATTCTGGCCAACATTCTAGACTCGTCCTGTAATCCCAGAGCAGAGTATTCAAGGACTCCGCAGGACAGGTCTTCCTGGTCCCTAGCTGACTGGGCTTCTTTTCCTGCATTGTTTCTGAGTCTGACCTGGTGGCATAGCTGTGTCCCTTATCAGTAACTACCTGTTCAGCATGTGTTTGGTTTTACCTGATAGCTTCCTACCATTGTACTTCTTGTCCTTCAGGATACTGTGAAGAGAGTCCTAACTAGCACAGAGTGGAACAGAAGAGGTTTAGGGAAAGGGCTCGCAGGAAGCAAGGGATTTTAGCTGCAAGCCAGGACCCAGTGGGCCATTAATCAGCCAGCTCTTGCTGTCACTTTTTCAAGCTGTGAGTTTGCCTCTACTCTGGCAGAAAGTTCTGGAAACTCTGATTTAGTTGACTTAATCTTTTTCCCCCTTTCATGACTCTCTTCAACATGCTTATTCACTCTTTTGTTCTAAAAGTGTGATTCTCCAGGTTGGTATCACACTTAAATAAGGACAGGAGTGGCTCTTGCCACGGGCCTATGTTCTAGAGGCCCTCCTGTGGGCTATGGGGAAAGGATATGCTCACCTGGAGCCTGTGCCCCACCTCAAAGCCCACATTAAACCTATGTGGGTATGGAACTTCTTCCCCAAGTCCATCCTACTGAGGCAGACTATGGCGGTACCTCTAGGGCCTAAGGCACGCGTGACCAGAGTTCGGCGAGTCTACATGTATACGTGTATACAAAATCCTTCAAGCTGGGAGTGAGAAAAGTATGGGGATGGGGTTAGAACCTGGTCCCCTCCCTTCACCCTGTTCTGGCAGAATTCTGAGGATTTTAAGGTTTTTTTTTTTTTTTTAATACTGGGGATTGAACCTGGGGCGTTACCACTGACATACATTTCAGCTCTTTTCATTTTTTTTTTAAAACGAATGGTGAGATCTTTATTTATTTATTTATTTTTATGTGGTGCTGAGGATCGAACCCAGTGTCTCACGTGTGCTAGGCAAGCGCTCTACCACTGAGCCCCAGCCCCTGTTTTCATTTTTTATTTTGAGACAAGTTCTTGTTAAATCGCCCAGGCTGGCCTCAAACTTGTGATCCTCTTGTCTCAGCCTCCCAAGTCACTGGGATTATGGGTGTGTGCCACCATGCCTGGAAAAAAGCTTTATTGTTATTCATTTATGTTTATTTATTTGTAGTAGAGGGAATCAAACCCAGGGCTTAACACATGCTAGGCAAGTGCTCTGCCACTGAGCTACATTGCCAGCAGAGTTTAAAAATTCTTAATTCAAGCTCAGACATCCATGAAATTACAAAGGTATATTATAAAGGCTAAAAGATAGAAGATAATAGTTTGCTAGTTTTATTTAGTCATTTGTTGGGTGGGCTTCTATTTGTACTATTGGCCTGGGTCCAGAAATGTTGGAAGCAGACATTCCTGGGACACACTCTTTCTTTAGAGTGGTATCTGTGTTTCAGTTTCTCCAGCTGGGAAGAAGCCTAGGCTGATTGGGGATATGATGGAGGAGAGAAGGACATGGTGGTGTGTATGTGTGTAAGGTGTATGTGGTGAGGGGCAAGAAGGCTGAGGGGGCAGATGAGGGCAGAGGAAGGGCAAAGGCCAGAAGTGAGCTAGGTGGAACACAGTCTTTGGAGCAGCATTATTCCTTATCTATATAAGTGGGTAATAAAGCCAGGTGTGATAGTGCATGCCTATAATCCCAGTGACTCAGGAGGCTGAGGCAGGAAGATTGCAAGTTCAAGGCCAGTCTCAGCAATTTAGTGAGACTGTGTTTCAAAAAAATTAATAAAAAGGGCTGGGTGTATAGCTCAGTGGTAAAGTGCCCCTGGGTTCAACCCCCAGTACCACCAAAACAAACAAACAAACAAACAAACAGACAAAACCAGTGGGTGATAGTCCTTATGATAGAGTGGTTAGAATTCATGAGATAATGCAAAAGTGCCTAGTACATAGTAGGTGCTCAGCAAATGCAGTTCCCCCTCTGTTTGCTGCTCATTATAGTTTCGAGATGATTTAGGTATTCCTCTTGTGGTTTTCTGCTCTATAAGGCTAGAGGTGGTTCTGAATTGCCATTCAGCCCACCTCCTCTGCTTTGCCCCTGCTCTCCACTGCACCAACCTCTGCCCCTAAACGTGGGAAAATGTCTGTCCCTTGTTGCCTCCCAGGAGGTCAGCAGAATGGCAGGAGCAGAGTTATGACCTGGCACTTTTTGTTGGAGGTGGAGATTGGAGGGACTCGCTACTGCAAAGCAATTTAAATGCAAATGTTTCTACAGATAAATTGGAAATGACTCGAGAGGAAGGAGCTATGTTCTGAGTTAAGAGAGGGTAGCCCCAAATTCTGGCCAACATTTCTCTCCCTGGGCTTTTCTGTCTTCGCTGCCAGGTCTGGGCAGTGTCCACCCCAGCGTTGCCAGCCTGTTCCTGGCATGGTTTTTGGGGGGCAAGAAATGATTCTTAGAAAATTATGGAATCTATGTTGTCAGACCAGACCAGATCCTGACAATAGTCCAGGACTAATAGGAGGAGAAACTGAGGGAGGGGGAGGGAAAGATGAAGTCGAGGTCTCCCCTGTAATATGTGGGCAGATTTGACACTAGAACCTAAGTTATTTGGGCCTCTACCGTAGGGCTGCTTGCAGTATCATAAACTTCTGCCAGTTAGGAGCTCTGTTATTCTCTTGTGCTTCTCCGGGAACAAGAAGTCATGGGCCAGTGGATCCTTCTGGAAGTCATCACTCATTTCCCTGTACCTAAGAGTGATATTCTGGAGAGGGGAGCTCATCTCTCTCCTGGCTTATGGTTTGAAAGTCTTATGAGCAAGGAACTCTTTCTGTTATGAGACCTGGGATCTGGGCTCAAGTTTGCCCAGTAGCTTTCCTTTCCTTCAGCCTGCAGTGTCTGCTTTTCTGAGGCCATTCTGTGTATTAACATGTGCATGTGTTTGAGAATAGCAAAATCTTATAACTTGTAAAACTTGAAAGTACTTCATATACAGAGAGAAACATGTAAGAGTAGCTGTAGCAGATTCTTTTTCCTTGGTGGATTTTCAGAACTGGAAATTCCAGACATGTTGGGAAGAGGCCTATCCATGTGAATTTTGCCAGGGGATAGGGGACACATCTCTCCATTGCTTTCTCTTTCTGTACTGGGGATTGAATTTAGGGCCTCATGCATACTAGGCAAGCACTCTGCCACTGAGGCACACCCCCGGCCCTTAGTATTTTATTTTGAGAAAGGTCTCACTCAGTTGCCCAGGCTGACCTTGAACTCATGATCCTGCTGCTTTAGCTTCCCAAGTGACTGGGATTACAGGCATGAACCACCACACCAGGCCAGAGCACGTTTTTAGTTCTTTAACCTCTTGGACACACTGAGTTAACCTCACTGCAACACGGGGCTGTGCTGCTTTCAGGGAACTTGCTCCCTCTGCCCATCCCCATCCCTCACCCCTACCCTCACCCTAACTCTTATCTCGGCATTTGATCTATCTTCCTGCTTGGCTGTTGGAGCTGCTGGGATTACCGCAACACACAGGCTTCTAATTAAACTAATTAATCATGCCTGCTGCTTTATGCAGCATCCTTAGTGTTCCTTAAACAGTACTGAGTGAGGGAGACAGGCCCAGCACAAGAGGCCCCGTGTGGATTCCAGACCCCTCTGCCTTGGCCTGCAGTGGCAATTGTTCCTCTTGCTGCAGAGCTTTGTAATTGGCACTTTTATCCATCTTTATCTGCATCTGTGCTGCCCTCCCACATGTAATTTAATATCCAGGAGAGAATTTTTTTTTTTTTTTGCCACCAGGAAAATGTCGTGTGTCTCCCCCTTCCCCACCTTCTGCTTCCGTTCTTTTTACAATAGCCCTGATGAAGGGGACGAGGGCCATTATAATGGATCTGAGGAGTCCACAGTGCCCTCTTGGAGTCAAACCAGGTGAGGGAGGAAGAGGGGAGTGTGATTTGGAATCCTGTCTTGGCTCTCTTAAGAGCCTCAGAGAGCTCAGAAGCTGCATGAAGAGGAACAGTGTCACAGACATACATGCTCATCTCTTGGCCCTGTCTGTTCCAGGTGGTGGAAGAGTCATCCTTCCTGACCCTGGACATGCTGGAGTCCTGTTTCCCTTACGTCCTGCTTCGAAATGCCTATCGGGAGGTATCCCGGGCCTTCCACCTGAACCGGGTGCCTGGCAACACCCACTGAAGGGCCCTTTGGACTCCCCAAAACCCATGCCATGGTGGAAGCTGTGATCATTTTCTCAAGGGTGGGAGTGGGGGTGGGGTCACTAGGGAGAGGGTCAGGCGCCACTGTTGATGAACAGGTATGCCGAGGAACAGTACAGGACAGAGAACTCAGAGGTGGGGCAGGCTGGGGGTGTGGAGGACAGTTTATGGACAAAATTAAGGGATTGCAGCCAAATGTATGAATTTTTTACCAGAAAAAAAAATGAGTGACATACAAGTATATTTCCTATGTTCTGGTGACTAGAGCGTGAGCTCTGATAGGCATGGGTCTCGCCGACCTTCATCACTATTCTAGGATAATGCTGGCGGGCAGAGATGATCAATCATCATATTAAACCATAATGAGCTTATAATCCTCCCACTGGAGTTGCTATTGTCTCCTGCACATTCATTAGGACGATTATCTCCTCTCTTCCTCTTCCAAATGCATTCAGCAAACATTCAGCCTGTTCCCACTGCAGAGGGGCAGCAGAGGGACCCCTGTTCTCCTTTGTGGGGTTCTTCTGCCTCTGCTTGACTGCCTTTCCCACTGGGGCAGGGAGGAAGTACCCTCCAGAGGGTTTTGCTACCCACCTGCTGTCCTGCTCATTGTGGATAATGAGTAAGTTCTCTGCTGTCACCCTGCCTGCTTTTTCTTTGGTATCTCCCCATCCAGAGCAGAGAGTGGTCTGGGTCAATCCTTGGTCACATGGCAGTGAAGATAATCAGACTCGTATGGATTTTCCCTCTCACATCATTTAGGGGCACACTTCTTCCTATCTGGAGGGACTCATTTAACCCCAAATTCTCTTGTCAGCCTGGGTACAGCTGTTGCTCCAGGCAGGGATTTCTCTTCTAGATCTTAAATTTCACAGACCTCATTAGGTTGTAGGGCCCTGAGAGTGGGTATCCTTGAGGGACTACAAGCTGTTTCAACTTAGCCCCTTTCTGCACTAATTAGAATTTCAAGTGTCACAGAGCCTGGGGCGTTTAGGATTGCACTAAACTAGGTTTAGTTAACTCCATGGCAGCAAACAGTGGCCCTATCCATCACTGCAGTGCACCCACTGCCGGGGAGGACAAGAGCAACAGATCACGTATGTCAGAGGTCCAGAGCAGTTGGAGTGAGCAAATATAATTAGCTAGTTGATTAATTAGGGTCATGTCCATACTTCCACAATGAAAGGGAAGCAATTGTTGGCTTTCGGCAAAACCATCCGGCCTTCATTAAACCTATTTGATATCTGTTGTTGGAATTTGTATGTGTGCTTGCTTTTTATTTCTCCAGATCCATGCTTAGTTAATACTTTCTTGACACCCAAAATCAACACACAAGTTTTTCTTAGCAACGACTGTCTGTTCTTTAGGATAGAAGCAACACAGAATCCTGCTTCATGTATCAGCCAATTGTCCTTCCTTGCTATGAGAAGGACATTGCGTCGTAAAGAGTAATTTGGTGTTAGGCCTACTGTGACAGTGAACACAGCTGAGGAGGAAAAGAAGACTCAGAAAGATCTGATCAACGACCCTCATCCTTATATCTCTGCTCCATTCTTCTGCTTGAGAAGATGGAGACCCCTTCTCTATCTGCATGGAGAACTGCTCATGAAGACCCTCCCAGAAGATAGCAAGATAAATTGCTACAGGAGGATGGAGAGTAGACAAGATATCTTTCTTTTTAATTGAAAAATTTATTGAGATAGTTAAATTCACATGCGCTTGAAAGAAGTCATTCAGAATGATCCCATGTACCTTTGCACAGTTTCCCTCAATGGTAACATCTCACAAAACTATAGTACACCATCACAACCAGGATATTGACATTGATCCAATCCACTGATCTTATTCAGACGTCCCAGTTTTACTTATACTCATTTCTCTCTGTGTGTGTATTTAGTTCTAGGCAGGTCCCTGTATCTGCCAGCTCAGTCAAGACGTGGAGCAGTTCCTTCACCCAGGATCCCTCACGTTGCTCTTTTATAACATGCTCACTTCTCTCTCGCACTCTCTTCCCCACCCCTCATCCCTGCTGACATGCATTTGTTCGTTTCTGAAATGTTGTGGTTTGACATAATGTCTTTTCATAAACGTGTAATTATATGCATTTATCTACCATCTATACCTTTTCAAAGTGCTTTTGCATCCTCATAGAAGTTCTGCATGGTAGCAGGGAAAGGCTTCCCTATTTCAGGTCAGGAAACAGACTCAGCAGTGTTAAGTGACTTTTTGAAGATCATGTGTCCAGTATCAGTGGAAGCAGAACTGGGACCTAAGTCTGATGTTCATTTGTAGACTTCTCTACCTGACCAGACCACCTCTTCATAAGGCAGGTCTTAGAAGTCAGAGACCCTAGAAAATAAAAGAAAATAGGAGAAAGTGAGGACATGGATGACCTTAACACCTGAAACATTGATTGCCCGAGCTGGGCTCAGTGGTGTATGCCTGTAATCCCAGCGGCTTGAGAGGCCGAGACAAGAGGATCGCGTGTTCAAAGCCACCTCGGCAGCGGCGAGGTGGTAAGCAACTCAGTGAGACCCTGTCTCTAAATAAAACACAAAACAGGGCTGGGGATGTGGCTCAGTGGTCCAGTGCCCCTGAGTTCAATCCCTGGTACCCCTGCCCCCCAAAGTGACTATCCAGAGGTGAAGAGACAGATGGGGGTAACAGGACCCATCAGCATTTCAGGCAGTTTGCTTCCTTGACTAGAATGGTCTCCAACTTCTTACAACCTAGATAGACACAGTTGACTCTGAAGTGTTTTTTGCTCCCAAGTCCCCAGCTTGCTTTACTCAGGCCACAGAAGAACTGAGAAATGATGATCAGGAGCATCTCTGACCCCAGTTGTTTTGTCTTGCAGGCAGAGAGTAGGTTCTAGCCTCCGCATTTTCATTAGTGCGCTTTTTCATTAAAGTCTCCATTAACTTGTTTGCAGCAGTGAGATGGAATTACTCCTCCAGTAGGCCTTGGCGGAGAGGCTTGCCAAGCCACTCTCTTTCCTTTGGGCAACAGACACTGACTCTTCCGTTCTGGGTTCAATCCTATGGGCAGGCTGGAAGGGCCAACTCAAGGTGCAGAAGGTGTGAGGCCTGGCCAAGGGGGATCTTGCCCTCTGGCACTTTGCCCTGCAGGAAGGGAACAACTGTGTTTTGAGCACCAGGAACCAGGAAGGAGGGAGGTCCCAGGTAGAGATAGAGCTTCCTTTGCTTTAGGTCCTCATGCCTGCATCAGTTCTTCTGCAACAAAGTTTGACTTTGAGAAGAAGCTGGCTCATGGTTGAAATGCACTCACGTTGCTGGGGGAAGAACATTCTTCAATCCTCCTCCCCACAGGGCCTCCTGCTTTCCCCAAGTACCTGTCATCAAAGGAGATGAAGATGAGTCCCTCCTCAGCCCCCACACCTCAATGAGTTGTCAAGTATTCGCCCTCCCACCTGAACAGGAAGCAGGAACAGCAGGCCAGGTTGCAGGTTGAGGAAGTCAGAAGTTAACTTGAGCTGAGTTTGCAGCACTGGAGAGATTGAGGAGCAGGCCTTTCTCTTGTCACTTTGGAAAGAGAGGATTGTGGGGATGCCCCTTTAAATAGCATTCCTGTAGGAGGCAGATCACATCCATCCGTCACCTGCTGCCAAAGCATCATTTTTGGTCTCTATCAAACTCTGAGCTTGTTGGAAGGGACTATGGGGTTAGGCAAGTGAGGAGGCAGGGTTTCCAAGAGGGTAGGGGCAATTCAGAAGGAGAAAAATGAGAAGGAGAGGAATGAAATCAAGAGGAGAGGAAGAATGAGGTTGGGTAGAAGGAACCTGGGAAAGGCGGGGGTGGGGGCCAAGAGAAGAAGGCAGGGAGAGAAGACTAGCTGTCTTTTGCGTCTCTGAATGGAACAAGTATACACTATTCTTTCTTTAGAGGTTTGGTAAAGCAAAAGTGGGATTGGATTAAAACAAGAGGAACGAGGTTGAGGCTAAACACCAGGACTGATAACTAAAAGTGAAAGAGCCACGGAGTGGGAAAAGGCATTAGAAGAGTAAAAGACCTGGCTCTGGCTTTGTCATGGACTCTGTGGGACTATACAATTTTTCTGATCTTAGCTTTCCATTTATTAAGTGGAGAAAACTAGACTGGATGGACTCTGAAGTCTCTTTTACAAATGACCTGTTTCTTTTTTTTTTTAAGTTGTGGATGGACACAATGTCTTTATTTTATTGCTTTGTATGTGGTGCCGAGGATCGAACCCAGGGCCTCACGCATGCGAGGCAAGCGCTCTACCGCTGAGCCATAGCCCCAGTCCCAAATGACCTGTTTCTTAAAATGGGTTAGGAGTTGGGGTCCTGGGAGATTAAGAAGTGCCACTGTGTTGACAAGGAATATTGAGAGATCTCTCTGGAAGTATGTTTCTGTCTTCAACCATGTCTTTTAGTTTAAATACCTACCTAAATTGGGAACTCCTTAGTTCTGATCCCAATTTCCTAATTAGAACCCTTTAGCTCTAATCTCAATTTACAATCCTTTTGTATTTTTCAGCCCATTCCTTTTTCAGTTGATTAGGAAAGAGGTTGCTCCCCAAATTTGAGAACTGGATTGTGTAGGAGTGTGACTAGGGTCTTAGATGTAGCTGTTTCTTGGCTGCAACTGTTAACTCTGGCAGGAGAGGCAGGGGATATGTGCTCAAGTTAGATGGACAGAGGGAAAGTCCCAGCATTCTTTCCACATTTTTCTCCATCTCTGACTTTTTCCCTTCTGCCTCTGTTCTTCCTGGGAGCTGCTTCTGCCAGATCTGAAGACCTGACCTAAGTTGGCAGTTCTTTTATGTTGACAGTCTCAGCTGGGACAGTCCATCCTTTTCTTCAGCCACCACTTCACCTTTGTTCTTTTCTCTTCCTTTGCTTGAGAAAGGGGGAGGGAGTCTCCACCTGATATTATTATAAATACTTTCTCCTGATCACCCCTCCTTCCAACTTCCAGAGTTCTTGTAATTAAAATTCACATTCTGGGATTCTGGATTAGGGGCCACTGACAAGAAATATTGAGAGAGCCTTCTGGAATATGGGCCTATTTTGAATTCAGCAGGTAGTGAATAGTCTCCACTTTCTTTTTAAGTGGAGTTTCTATGCAGATGGTCATTAGGGGAGAACAATATTAAGAAAGAGAGATGAGGGTGTCGAGTTCAAATTCCATTCCCTCAGTCCACAAAAAACTTATTAAGCAGCTAGGCTGATTTGTGTGGGGCCTTTAGCCCTTAGATTTCTTTCTGAAGACAGAATAAGAGGAAATGAGCTGGAACGCTACAGCCTGGGTTGAGGCAAGCTCTCAGGAGTGATTTCCCGGCAGTGTGCAGTTATTATGTACTCAGGCAAGATGTGGGGCTGCCTGCTCTGGAGAGCTTTAAACTTGGAGAAATTCCCACCGGTCAGGCAGGATGGCTAAAGACACCTTGGGGGTAGGCCATAGCAATGGAGAGACAGGTCAGGAAGACCAAACTGAGAGAGGCCAGTGGAGGTGTGGGATGCCATTACAGCTCAGAGCGGACCTTGAATTTTTCCCTTTCAAGACAGGAGCAGGGATGGGGTCTGGTCTGCCTGGGTTCTGATGGTAGGTGGCTTGCTCATCCCCTGTCCCGGTACACCAGAGGGGAGATATGGGCTTCTCCCCTACTAGTCTCTCACACATGGGACACACAGGCAGTTAGGCACTCGTGGATGCATGAAACCACGTATGCACATACACAGAAACTCCAGACAAACAGAGGGAAACCACACAATCACCCACACGGTCCTGCCCGCCGCCTGCGCTGCACTCTGTAAACACGCACTCACATCCACCCGCGCAGGGCACACGCTGCAGCCACTCGTGCCGGGTGCCTGTGTGAGCGCGCTCGCCCTTGGGCACTTCTGTGTGTGCCCCCGGTTTCCAATCGTTCCCTTGGGAGGGGGAGGAGTGGCTGCGCGGAGTGAGAGACGGGCGCGCTGGCAGGCCGAGAAGGGAGGGGAGCAGAGGGAGGGGGCACCCGGCGGGCGGAGGAGGAGAGAGGACAGGAGGCGGCTCTGGCAGCGCGCGGCGGCGGCGGCGGCGGCGGCGGAGGTAGCGGCAGCGGCAGCGGCGGCGCGGAGAGCTCGGACTGGGAGCCCAGAGCTCCGCAGGGCAGCGGGAGAGCAGCAGCCGCAGAAACTGCAGCTCTGCCAGGTTGGGCCGAGCCTAGAGACACCGGCCTGGCTGGTCCACGCCAGCCGCAGGTGGGAAGGGCCTGGGATGGGGAGCGAGGGTCTCTTGGCTAGGGACTGAAGCTGAGCCGAGGTGCTGTCTCCTCCCTCTGTTCCTTAGACAGTGGCTGAGCATGGAGCTGTCCCCCCGCAGCCCTCCAGAGATGCTGGAGTCGGATTGCCCGTCACCCCTGGAGCTGAAGTCAGCCCCGAGCAAGAAGATGTGGATTAAGCTTCGATCTCTGTAAGTCCCGGGTCGGGAAATAGGGGGAAGGGGCCGTAGGAGCTTGGAATGTGTGTGCGGGGGGCGGGGCGGGGAACCTGGAGCCGGCAGGTGCGAGGAAACACGGCCCTGACACGCGTGTCCAGGCCACATGTGCCAGGCATGTGCGGAGCAAGTCGGTTGGTTGGAGCGGGTTTGGGAGTTACAAAGCTAATGATGTACCAGTGCCTGTGGACCCCCCGGGTGACACACGCAGCGCGAAGAGGCGGCACAGTATGTGCGGTGTGGCAGGGCTGCAGACGGGCAGCATTCAGGAGGTGCCAGGCTGACTCACACGTATCCATGTGCAGGGTTGTGCAGATGTGAGACACATCACATGCGTGTGCACGAGTGTCTGTGGGTCACAGAAGTGTGTTGTAGTGATTGCACACAGCTGCAGATGTAGTGCATTGGGATACTTGTGCCAACCTGTGGGTCATATATAGGTTGATTAGGATTAATATTTTCTGCCCTCTGCATTCCACGGGGAGTGGGGGTGGAAGTGCCCCATACTTGGGTTGCTTATCTTTCTTGGGGCCTGGAAACTCACTCTGCATATTAATAACCCACCTGGAATCTGGAGGAGGGAGTGGAGCCCCCACCTGGGAGCTGAAGGAGGGGGTGGCAGTGAAGAAAGGATGATTGACAGGAGTCAGGTAATTGGCTTAATCAAAGCCTTTTTGTTTATAGAGGATCTTCCAGGATCTCCAAGCACATTTTGGCATCATTTCTTATTGTTGCAGGATCAGGGCTTGTGGGGAAGAACAAATGGGGAAAGGAAGGACTCAGGTGTCCCATACACCAGTCTCAGGGAAGAAAGGAACTTTTCTTCTTATCCCTCAGAGGAGGAGAGGATTGGGTCAGAGACAAGCCGTGTACCTTATTTACCTCTCAGTCAGCTGCTATCGGGTAATAATCTCTGCAGTCTGTTGATTCTTTATCAGAGAACAAGGGAAGATGCCCCTCTCTCTGAGATGACTCCCTAGAGCCCCAAGAAAGAGGCTGGATAGGAGAGGATGGATACTTGGTGAGGAAACAGTAAACATAGCCTCTGAACCCGGGTTTCTCCTCAGTCACCTCAGTAGTGAACACTGAAGCTTCCTATTTCTGGGTTCTGATAATGGGAGAGATGGAGGTAGGGGACAGATGGATGCATATGGTTGTGTTCTTCAGATACTTCGCCTGTGGTGATAAGATGACGCCTTTATATTGGGCAGGTGGGTCTGACTTATACTCTCACTGCTTTGAGAGGCCTTAGGGAGAACTGAGGCACAGTGGGCAACAAAGCTTGGACTCTAAATGTGCTCCTCAGTCCCCCTCCTTTGCTGCCTCTGGCCAATGCAATTTTCCGGACTCTATGAAGCGCAGCCTTGGAATGAGTTCTGGGATGAAGAAATGGAAAACTGGATTGAATTGATTTTTTGTTGGGAGGAGCACTAGGTGATTTTTGATAGAAAATAATGTTTTGCTAATAGTAACTAAGTTGAAGAGAGGGGCAGGTAAGAAAGTGTTTGAAGGGCAAAGAAGGGGCCTTAGGGTCTATAAATGGGAAAACTCAATGTCCCAGGATGACTTCTCCATAGCACAAGTGGCTCATCATATACTCACCTTGCCTACATCCTGGTAATGGGGCCCTGTAGGAGAGAGGGTTTTACTATTTCTCATACCTTTCTAACTAAAAATCTTTCCTGAAAACAAACTGCTGTGTCTCTCTTGATTGTGAGAAATGCTCAGTGGAGAGAGAACAAGATTGAAGAAGAGAGAGAAGAAGGCATTGAAACCTGGGGAGAGAAGAGAGTGGAGGCAGCTGACCCTTCAGAGTGTCTCAGCCGAGATGGCCTTACATGAGGAAAAGGATCATTAACCTTAGTGATTAGATTACTCTGGTCTTCACTCACTTTGACAGTCTGGTTCTTAGGTCTCTCAGGATGGCCTCCCCACAGCATAAATAGCTCATCATATACACACCTTGCCTTCATTCTAGCTAGCTACATGTACTTAATTTAGCCAGAAAAGTACCATATCCCCATGATTAATGACCAGGAGTAACTTCTCAGCCTCCTTTTCCCAAAACAGAAGGATCTTGATATCAAGGTAGATTCCCAAGTCGATGGCTTTCTGGATTTGGCATTGTTTGAATATTGGGGAGGTTTTAAAAATCAGATGAAAGGAAATAAAAGGATTTAGGGATTTTGCTGGCTAAGAGAAGTTCCCTAACTTTCTGGGTCAGGTGGTTCCTGGAGGAATACTCTTAAATGGAAATACAGTTCTCCCTCCCCTTCATGTGTGGGAGGAAAAGGTTGTTTGGTCTGGAAACAGGGGGTAGACATGATTATCTCAGGACTGGGTACTAAATGGAAATGAAGACAGATGGAATATCTAAATATCTACCTCTCTTTCCCTCTCTATATATCTGTCTTGATTCCACTACTCAACACATCCTACCCCCCACCCTTTAATTTCTAATTTAGGACATCTAGATTCCCTTTAGAGGGTTTTTAGTGCCTGGTGTTTCTGCTTCTGGTTAAAAAGCCCCTCTAATATAATTGTGGAGGACAATTTCTTGTGGGGAAGAATATCCAGGAATTCTGTTTCCAACACTAGAACCCTATCAAAGAATAAATTCTGAATCTGGAGCATATGAGCTACAAAAAATCTCCAACTATGGGATTTTACCTCTGGCTACTGGAAATTTTTCCTAACTAAGCAGACTCATAAACTGAGGCATGAGAGAGGCTGGAGAGAAAGTCTGGAAATGATGGGTTGGGCAGGATGATTTTCAGCATCTCTAACCCTAAGATGAAGGATTTGACTGGGCTGTCCATCAGTCCCTGAGACCAGAGGGCTTTGGAGAGTGTGTTGGGAGAGATCAGTAGAGGTAGAAGGCGTTTTCTGTGTCTTTTGTGAATCAAGGAAAACTATAAGCAGAGACTGGTTTGCTGCCTCAGTTCCTTCATATATCTAACAACTGTTTGGGAACCTCCTGTGGGTATGCTTGATGCTGGGGACACAGTGGTGGACCAAATGGACATGGACTTTGTTCCCATGGAGCTTAGAATCTGGTTCAGCCCCATTCAGTGGTTTGGAGAGTGGGATAGGCACCTCATTTTGCTATACCTGCCCAAGTGGTAAAATTCTATCACTCTGGGTTTCTGCCTAATTTTTTCTTTGGTGGTGGTGGGGGGGTTTACATACACGTAGGAAAAGCACAGATATGAGTTCCCTCTCCCAGGTTAATATAAGGGTCACTCTCATCCCTCTGCTCCAGTTTCTTTTGGATTTTTACATTTTACAGATAGAACTTCCTCCTTCCTGTTGAACAGTATAGACATAATCCCTTTTTCTTCTTTCCCTGCTTGATTCACACACAGATGAGGTCTAGGTTCAGGGGCCTATGCTGTGGTTCAAGGTCATTATAGGTGAGATTGGAGCAAGGACCCAGTTGGGGATTATTTTTGTTCATCTTTGTTTCAGAGTCTTCTCTGGTACCTTAAGCATAATAAGCACTCAATAAATAATCTTAAAGAACGGAATGAACAAGTGAATTAATGATTATACATCTATACGCCATGGAGCCCAGTTCTGCCTCTGATTCTGTGATGTGTGTGTACCTCCATGCAGGAGGTAGGAAATGGAATGGAGGAAAGGGAGATGTTTTTTTATTTTTTGAGAGACAGTGATGCTTAGAAGGCGTGGGGTTTGGGGACCTCAGGATACAGCCTGGAACCAAAGGAGTTACAGATAGGACACAAAAGCTATGGTATTTGGACTGTGTGAATGATATATGTCAGGATGAAATTGTGAACATCTGACATGAGTCCATATGTGTTTGGGTAAAGGTTGATGCTCATGCCGGAAGCAGAGCTCCGTGATGATGTCTCTTTGTTTCTGTGTTTATAAACGGCATGTGTGATAATAAATGTGTTTGGAAGGTACGCACTTACCCGAATACGCGAAATTGATTGCCCTAGGTATGAATGGGATGATTTATGTGTGTGTGTATGTAGGTAATGGGATAATATATATGTGTAATCCTGTGTATGTGTTTGTGGCACACTTACCAATTTAAAAAAAAAAGATTTTTTTTTTTTAAATCCCGGGGTGATCCAAAAGGCAGGACAAGGAAGCTGAGGGCCTGGACTGGGGGTTTCATTGATTTACCCTGCCTTTTGTCTTCATTTTGTATATGCTCTGTGAAGTGATCTTGTGTGGCTCTTACCAGTTTTGAAAATCATGTTGCTCTCCTCCATGCTCTGTGTATAACTGTGGAGCTGCGGTGAAGATTGCAGGATAAATTGTGGTTCCCTGGCCCTCTCGAAGAAAAAAGTGCATCATTCTCTCAGGTCTTGGTGGGATGATTTTTTTGTGTGTGGCATCTTCCCTGAATTAGCTCTACCTTCTTCACTTCTAGTCATGGCACAGGGAATCTATCCTCCCTGGTTTTTATACCTCCTCGCCCATCAGATGTTTCCGGTCTTGATTCCCTCCATCTGCTTTGTTTGAATGAGGACTGTGTGGCATCTCTGGAATGGTGGAGAGTGGAAAATTCCTGCAGTAAGGTGAAGGAGAGGTGCAGGTACAGAGGAAACCAAACTCAGACCATAGGAAGAATTTCACACACCTCCGGTCAGAATAGGTGGGAATTAGGGAGGCAGGGTGGTGATAGGGGAAAAGCAGAGAAAATACTGGGAGCCTGGAGTTTGAGTTCACATTCCCACTCTGGTAATCACTAGCCATGTGATCTTGAGGTCCTATAGGCTCTCGGAGTCTCAGTACTTCATCTGATATCATCCCTATGAAAGTGAATTTTAAATGACAAAGGCTTTCAGCATAGGCTCGCACTGTGAAGAGGCAGGGGGAATAGGAATGAATAGGTGACTGTTGACTAGGATAAGGGAAAAAGAGACAGAAATATGAATTATCTAATAAGTTCAAGTTCCAGTGTTCAGGACATGATTTGTAAGATTTTTGTTGACAAATACTTACCTGGAAGGGGCGAGGGCAGGTGTCTGAGGTTAGAGAATAGAAGATTGGGTGGTGTTGGAGGAGGGCGTGGGCCACTGAGGTCCAAAGAAAAGAGAGGGACTCCTTGTCATCTTGCCACAGTGGTCAAACTACAAGTGGATGGAGAAATTGCAGTTCTGAGACATGGGGAGCATGGGGAGCCCTATCTGGGTGGGTTCTGTGAGCATGGGGACTTCCCTTGTGGCTTTCACCCTAAGTCCTAGGCTGAGGTAATGCCTTCAGGTATGCCACATCCTATCTTTTTTTTTTTTTTTTTTTTAATATTTATTTTTTAGTTGTAGGTGGACACAATAGCTTTATTTTATTTCTATGTGGTGCTGAGGATCGAACCCAGTGCCTCCCGCGTGCTAGGCGAGCACGCTACCACTGCGCCATAACCCCAGCCCCGCCACATCCTATCTTAAAGAAACTTTAAGAGTCCTTTAGAACTCAAATATCACTCTGCTTGTTCAGGAGCCCCAGGAGGCAGGTTAGAAAAAGACAGAAAGGAGAGTCCACATCTGGGGTTGCATTTGTCTCACTTTTGCCCAGAGGTGGGTGAAGGAGGTTGGGGATACAGTGAAACTGAAGGCCAGGTGACTCAGTTGGAGAGAGGCCTGGACTCTTCAGATCCTTCTCTAGATCCTTCTGTACCTGCCCCTGCCCAGGGCATTACTAAAACCCCTGAACTGAGTGGTTGTCTCCAGCTTTCCTTCTTTTTTTTTTTGTCAACCCTCCTGCCTCCCAGCTAGGATGAAGGAAAACAAAACCTGGAAAGATGTCTCGCCTGTCTTTTGAGTCTATAAAGAAATCATGGAGGATTTGTCTTCAACTCCTCTGCTCTCTCCTTTCTTCTTTGATTCTTCCTGCATCCTCTCCTCTGTCCCTTCCCTCCTTTGCCCCCATATTTCTTTCCTGGGTTCCATTTTACTCTTCTTCTTGTCTCACTTCCTCTCCCTGTTCTCTTTATTTACCTCTCCTTATTGCCTTCACTCTCCTACTTCTCCCCAGCTTGGTTAGGAACCAGAAAATCCCTGGGGCACCCTCCCCTCACCCAGATATTGCGGTGGTCATGTTTGCTGTGGGATAAGCTTGTTGTGGGCACTCTTTGGGAATCCAGCCTTAACTCCTGTGTCTGTAGGCCTTTCTCCTGCCTTCTCAGTGACCTCATCCTCCCAGCTCCTTGGGGAGGAAGCCAAGTAATTGCCTTTGAATCTCAAGGGGCTGATTTTCTCAGGTACGGAAGTTGAGTAGCTATTTTCCAACTCTCTTCAGGACAGCGGCAGAGAAAGAGGGACACAACCAGGGCAGCAGGTGAGGTAGAGGCGAGATAACTGGGAGACTGGATTTTGTTAGATAATGAGATTTTCCCCTATGGGAGGAAGGCTAGATGGTCCAAGAGAACTGGGAGAGAATCCCAGGAAGGGGCATAGATGGGAATTGCAGGACAAAGGCTCCTGAGCAGGGAAAAGGAGAAAACCATGTTATCCACTCAATGCAGGGCTATATCCCTAGGGCCAGTGCTCTTGCCCCTCTGTCCTCATATCCCCAATGCTGCAGATGCTCCTGTCTCCTCAAATCCTGCTGCATCTGGAGCTTACCCCTGTCTGAGAAGAAAATATCAGGTTAGGATTTTATTTCAGCATCCCAGACCTGGCAGAGGTGTGCGGAGGGAGCTGTGTTGGGGTTTTGGTAGAGAGGCAGGCTTAGTGGGAAAAAGGCCAGGGTGTATCCGGGGAGAGGCCTGGGGCTGGGGGGATGGCAGAAGAGTTAGGTAGCAGGTGATTCAGGGGTTGTTGTTGGCTAGAGCCTGGCTTTTAGGGAGGTTGATTCCATAGTTGGAATGAGAAGTCAGATTTGCAAATAATGATAGAGGCACTGCAGTTGGGTGACTGGGCTGCCAGCTGATATTGGCACATTTTAGGTTGAGAAGGGAGCTTGGCTTGCTGGGGCGGGGGTGCTTGGTGATTCTTTGGCAGCATGACCTGGAGACTAGGGCAGTTTCTCCCTTCATTTTTATTCTTTGGCTTCCTGCTCCCCTGTTTATCAATGCTTGCACATCTAGCTTGGCACCTTCTCCCTAGTTCTCTCCTCTATGCTCACCTTGTTTGGGAACTTCCTGGGGCCTGGGCTGAATAAGCACACATGCCAGCCCTGTTGCCAAGCTCCCTAAACCCTGACCATCTCTCTACCAAGCAGGAGCTTTAGATACTCCAATGTGAAAGGTAGAAGATAAATCCAGTTGCACTAGCCTCACCCCAAAGAAGTCTTTGTCGTACCCATTTTTTCCCCTTTTGCTCTTTGAAATGCCAACACAGTTGGCTGTTGTTTTGATTGCAGCAAAATATATTGGAGGTAGATATGCAGGAGAACTTCCTGAGAAATTTATGGAGGTCAGAACGTGACCTTTTTCTGACAAAGAAGAAAGTGCTCTCCTCCTTTAATGCTTAAAGCTGATTTCGGAGAAGCAGTGAGCCAGTCAGAAAAACCTGGGAACCAAGGTCCAGGTTTCCTATTTTCCTAGTGTCTCCACTCCAGGTCTGAATCGAGAGTCATAAAGGGTTACAGAGAAGAAAACTGTGCCAGAGATAGATGGGGGCAGGGCTGGGACCAGACTGAAATCCTGCTGGTGCACAATCTAGTGTCCCATCACACCTGCAGCCATTCCCTGCCAAGCTTCCAATTCACTTTTCCTTCCCAGGACACCTTCAGCATCTGTTAGGCTCCCTGGAAGCAAGGCATCTGCTGGAAACATCTGTTGGGATGTGGTTTGGAGGGCTAGTGGGGTGGTCCATGTGGAAGTGGTTAATGAGCAGAATTAAATAGCATAGGGAGGGAGAGAGAGGTGGACGAGTGAGCCACAGGAAGGTTCTTCTGGACTGGGTCCTGGGAGCTTCCTCTCCCAGCTGCTTTCCTCTGACATTCTTGCCCACTCCTCCCAATGCCTCTTTCTCTCAAGAGCTGACGCCTGAAGGAGAGGTGACTCCTTTGTGTGCTGGGCTGGGAGCTAGGACACCTGGGTTATTATTAGTCTGGGCTAAGGCTCCATCTGTTTAGATTATTTCCTTCCTCAT
Organism: Xerus rutilus; assembly: GCA_028644305.1. Classification (NCBI taxonomy): domain Eukaryota; kingdom Metazoa; phylum Chordata; class Mammalia; order Rodentia; family Sciuridae; genus Xerus; species Xerus rutilus. Next base: position 56,294,110 of record CM053403.1, on the reverse strand, counting down.
GTGATCTGAGTTGTGCTGGGCTGTTGCTAGGAACACCTGTTAGAAACAGCTTCTGGGTAGAAGGCAGAGGGGGAGCTGCCTTCAGACACAGGGAGGGTGGAGCAGACTTCCCCCTCTTACCTCTTTCTTCCATGTTTTCCTGTACTCTCTCCTGAAGCACCTTCAAATCTTTCCTTCCCTCCCTGTCTTCTTAGTACTTCTTGCCTCTCTACCTTACTCCCTCCGTTCTCTGGTTTCTGTACTTCCCCAACTATCTTCCAGTCTTCCCCCGGCTCTGTCCCATCACTCCGCGGTCCCCTCCCACTCCTGTGCCTAGAGATCTCTCACCACTGCTGCCATGTCAACCTGAGGCCTGCTGCTTCCCAGGATGGCACCCCAGCTCTGCCACCAGGGGGGCTATTTTTATCTCTGGAGCCACCCCCGCCACTCTGCCCAGCCAGCTGCCAGAATTGGGGCTGCTCCTATAGCAGTGGGAAGCCAGGAGAGCGACAGGAATGCTTGAGTGAGGTAGAGGGCTTGCTCCTAGCTCTGGAGCTCCATGCTCAGCGAATCCCTGGCTTGCCTGGCCTCTGTGGAATAAGAAGCCAGAGAGAAGCCCTGGGTGTCTGGAGTGGCTGTGGCAGGGAGACAAGAACTTTTCCACCAATAACCCAGAGACCATTTGGGACCTGGATGGAAAATTGGGTCCTGGGTACAAGAGTGGGCACGTGGGACTTTGTTTATGGAAGACTCTTGATAAATTTTTGCTGGACTAAAAAAAGTATTGTATTAAATAATGATCCTTTGCATTCATATATCATTTTATAGTTCCCAAAGTATCTCATAGGGTCTTTGTGAGAATTCTGTGAAGTTCATTTTGTTTACCTGCTGTAGGCAAGAAAGCTAGAACTCATAGTGACTTGCCCAAGGTCACAAATAGTGAGAAAGTCCAGGCAAAAGACTTTAACTCATGTCCTCTTCTTATTGAATTTAGATGATTTCTTTTGTTCTTTCAATTTCCAAGATTTCAAGCCTCTTGAGATGAGCAAGTTAATACCTTCACCAGAACCCCCCTTCCCCATCCCAGCCCCTGACCCCCTCTCTTCTGTGACGATGGGGACACTTTCCCATTCTTTGTTCCCACTCCCAACTCCTGCTCCTTGGCACAGGGTGGGGAAGCTGGGTGTGGGCAGAGGAGAGAGGCATTATGGTTGGGCTCCTTTTTGTTTTTAACCTAAATTTATGGGCTAAAGGAAAATGGATACTAGACTCTTTGCTGGTGTCCTCACATCTTTGTATTGCCTCCCAGCTGGGTGACAGTCTCCTTAGCTCCGACAGAGGTAGAGTATGGGGTGTGGATATATGTGGGCATGTGGAATTGTTTTCCTAAGGAAGAGATGGTGGTTGATCAATATCCCTTCTTATTAAGAGCAATAAATAATAATAGGCTAGAATGAGTGATGCAGCATGTGTGGTGTGTGTGTGTGATGGTAAGCAGTCATTTGTCCAACCAACTTTGGTATTATTGGGCAAAACAGCAGAAGAATGGGCAGGATATACTTGCCAAGGCCATTTTCTTTTCTTTTTCTTTTTTTTTAATACCAGGGATTGAAGCCAGAGGGACTTAACCACAGAACCACAATCCCAGCACTTTTTAAAATATTTTATTTAGAAACAAGGTCTTGCTAAGTTGCTGCCTAGTCTAAGAAATCCCTCCTTTTGATAGGAGGGTTGAAGTTAGTATATAGCAGGGCCTGGAGTGAGGTCACCAGGGGAGTGAGGTCACCAGGGAGGGAGAGGAGCTGGCTTGATTTGGAGGTTGTTGGTGTTTCAGGCAGAGTGTAACTGGCTTCCACCTGCCCCCATTCCCACCGCCATCCCTTCAAGCAAGCATGTCCAGAGAACAGGCCAAATGACTTGTCCCTCATAACCTGAGTGACAGTTCTGTGTTTCTGACACTGAGGCTAGTCCTTTTTCTCTGGAAACCAGTCAGCTTGTGGTGGTTGTGGGGAGGGTGGAGGTGGTGGGAGAACAAGATGGAGAGTGGGTTTCCTTTCCCCTACAGTCTGTAGCATCCCTGCTTCATGGCCATCAGGAGTTCACTAAGAAAACCACTCGGAGGTCTTTAAACTCTACGGCTCTTGCTGCTGTTGAAGCCCGCTTCCACTCGTGGCAGCGCTCAGTAGGGCTGAGAAACAGCAGGTTCCCAAACTTCATGTGTTTATAATCCTTCAAGACTTTGGCATAGTGACAAGGTATTTTAATTTCTTTCTGCTTTTAGTAGGAATGAGGGAGAAGACTTCCTGTCATAAAATCCAAGCTCTTGGCCTGTTTCTTCCCTTTTCCCCTTCTCCCGCCTGCTCATCTGCACGAGCCCTCTTGCTCGGTTCCATATCACCCCCCAGCCCCAGACCCCAGATAAGGGGGACTGTAGGTGTCCGGAACTCTTCACTGCAAGCGTTCCTCTTCACCCACTCCCTCTCCTTCTTAGCCCCGCCCAACCCCTCAGCTGACCAATCGCGGCTCCAATGTACTTGTATTGGTGATGTCATCTCACAGCCAATGGGAGGTGGTTGGGGCTGTGTGCGCACTTCACTTCGCGCTGCAGAGGCCGGGTTCTTTCCTTCCCTGCACGAGAGCAAAGTGGGGAGGTGGAAGACGAGGGTTTTGGTCTCCAGGCTCTTTCTGAGTGCCTCTTTTGGTCCCTCCTGGGCCATCCATTACTTCTCTACTAGTTGAGCTGGGTTGATCTCTCTCTAAATTCACCACTCTCTCATTATCTCCATTTTACAGATGAGACAACTGAGGTTGGAAGTGTTCAAGTAATTTGCTCAGCCTCTTGGTTGTTATGAACAGGACCTCCTGACTTTCATTCATTGCTTAGGGCTGAGTACCCTTCCCTCCCTATAAAACTTTCTCTCAGGGTCACCTGGTTCTAAGTTTCAGTAAGCCTCACCCCTAGAGTATCTAATTCTCTCTGTGAAGTTCATTCTCCTGTCTTGCTTCCATTCTTTCAGGTGAGTTAAAACTCATTTTGAAGAATGGTCCCAGAAAAAGATCCTGAGAGGGCACTGAATCAGCTTAGTCCCTCTAGGGGGCTATTCCCCTAGAATAGGGAATAGGGCTCCTTCCCCTTCACCACAGACTTCTTCCTGACAGATTCAGGATAGTTCTTTGCCCTTGTATCCTAAAGCCTCCTGCTAACCCCTTCTTCTCAAACAGGAGCCCCACCTCCTCAGAACAAGGGGCTGGACTATGCTATTTCTGTCCTTTCTGGGATTCTTCTGACAACAGATTCTTGTTTTCAGTCTGATTCAGATTGAAACTTTTCCCGCGGCCTCTCACCCAGTTCCTGTAGGCTGAGTGTCTGCTTCATTACTAGTTCTTCCTCTGGGTGGGCCCCCCTACTCCCATTCCCCAAAGTGCTTCCTGGTCAGTCGTTCGGTTCTGTTGGGACCTGAAGGAGGAACTTGGGGGCTCAAGAGAGAGTTGATCCCTCGTGGGGGCCCTTGGTCCCAGGAGTCAGCATTTTGATACACTAAAGTAGAACATTTTGATTCCCATGGCGAACCCTGTGCCTGTTCAGAGGAGCCATCTCCAGGGTCCCATTCTCAGGTAGGTACCAGGGATGAGAGGGGAGGGTAGGGAAGGAGGAAAGAATAGGTTGCTTGTGGGTCCACCAGTTGTAGTTTGGTGGAGGGGAGGGATCAAGACCTGAGAGTGCCCATATGAGTTGTGTGTTCATGTGCACCAACTTCTCCACCTTTTACTCTATCTACCTCTCTTTGCCTCATTCGCCTCTCATGTCCATCTTTTTCCTTTTTTATTACTTCCTCCTAACTATGACAGGTGACTTAGCAGGATTTCCCCCTCTCTCTCTCCTTCCTGATCCTCAGTGTCCTTAGGACCTCTCATCTCTTTGAAGTATGTTCATGTTGTCTTAAGAACCCAAACTGGATACAGAATTCTTCCTCTGACTCCTAACCCTCTGGCTTGAGGTTGACTTATCCTAAGCTCCCTACTCTCAGTGGTGATCTTTTCATAATGGTGGGTGCTGGAAGTAGTGGCAGAGGGCACCGGAAATCCCCAGAACGTCAGCTATGTGGTAAGCCAAAGAAATGAGCTGGTGGGGGGCTGGGGAAGCTGGGCTTTTCTGAGGTGTTGGGGTTTTTACTGCCAGGAGTCTTCTCTTCCAGCTGGCTGCCTAGAGCTGGGAGAGACTGGGGTATCCAGGGGTGAGGATCTGAGGCTTTTCGCATCATGCAGGGACTAAAGGTAAAGGAAAAAAAAGTGCTGGTGGGGAAACAGGGGTAGATGGAGGTGGGAGGACTATTGGGGAAGCTTCCCATTTTCCTTGTGGCTGAATGAGAGCTGGACAGTGTTGAGTATCTTGTTCTACAGGGAAGGGGGCCATTCCCTGCCAGATTCTCTGAGGCCTGAACCAGAGAGTTGAATTAAAACTGATGTCGGTGGGAAGAAGGACTTCCTGCAGGATAGTGAGGCTTTGGGTGGTTCTAGGAAGATCCTAACTCTGAAGGATTTTGGATTAAGAGAAGACCTACTGACTGGAAACTCTGGTGTGTGTGTGTGTGTGTGTGTGTGTGTGTGTGTGTGTGTGTGTGTATAACTTCAGGAGGGTACAGTCAGCACCTGGATCTTTTCAGCTGCCTGAGTCCAGATCCTCTTCTTGGACTCCTTTGTCAAATTTATTCTTTAAATTTTCCTTCCCTCCCTACACCCCTCCTTCTGGTGTCTGGATCATGTTTGGTTCAGATTTCAACAGAAGCTGTACAAGAGCTCCTGCATGAGATCTAGAGGTGAGGGAAAGAGGAACTTGGAGAGCTGCATGTTGAAAGTCAACCTGCAGTTTCACTCTTCTCCCCAGGCTTACTATTAGAGTTTCAGAAACGGTGGCTCAGAAATTTCCATGGTGAGCTCTGGGAGACAGCCTCACATCTAATTAATCTGTCCCCTTCCCCTGATATTTATTTGCGGAACTGTCACTGAGTACACACTATGTGCTTTGAGTATGGCAGCCAAGAGAAACCCGTCACTATCAGTGTCATCCAGACACTCACCTCCCATTGTTGTACGTATAGGAGCACTTAAGGTCGACTGGCTGAGGCTGGAGAGACTATGGTGAAATGCTGTCCACATTTCTTCAAGCTAAGTCCATGATTGGACTAGTTTTGCCCTAACACCTTCATTGTGTGGGGACAGGGGCAGGTCCATAAGTGTGAGCTGGAGGCCTTGCCAACCTGAGATCGACAAGTTGTATGACCTTGGACAAGTCACTTGCCTCCTTCATGAGGTGCTTGAGAGAATCGAATGAGCCTTTTAATCATAAAGTAGAGATCACAGTCAGTATCATTCTTCTGTGTCTTCTGCTAGGGGGTTTCCTAATCTTCTACCTCCATCCAAACTCGATTCTGTCTTCTCTGTTGGACTTGGGGGAGAGCAGGCAAGCTCTTCCTGGGTTTGAAGGGAGTGTGGGGGGAGCCTCACAGGGCTAGTGTGATGCTGGTCACTTAATTCCTATTCAAACCAGATGTATGGAGACCTTTTTCATGTGTGAGGTCTTTTGCATATATCATTTTGTTTAATCCTCTTAATAGCCTTATGAGGCTGCTTCATTGTCATCCTGACCATTTTACAGATGAGGAAATTGATGCCATAAAGAAAGTTCTTGAACTCTAGAGTATATTGGAATGATCTGGGGTATTAGTTAAAAATGCATTTCCCTGGATGATCCCCTCAGAAATCCCGGTTCAGCAGGTGCGCAGTGAGCTCTGGAATCTAAGTTTTAGCACATTCCCAAGGTGATTCTGATGGGAAGTCTCTAGGCCACATTTTAATAAATACTGATTAAGAGTTAGAGACTTGCCCAGGGGCTCACAGCAGGAGGTGACAGCTTTGAACCTAGTGTTCCAGCCTCCAGCTTGCTGTTCCAGTGCCCTGGGCCAAAGCTGCCTTCTGAGCCCAGGATTTTGCATTGAAAATAGGGCTAGCAATTCCTTCCCTCCTCCCTCCCTCATAAGCCCATTGTGAGGATAAAATGAGATAATGTAGGAGAAAGAAAGTGTTTTTTTTTTAAAAGTGTAGAGCTGGCAGCATTGTTAGTGATTATGCAAATACAGGCAAATGAGCACCCGTGGGTGTGGCTGTTCACTTGGGAGCCTGTGCTGGGATGTGTGTTTCCAGAGGTGGACCGAGAAAGAAACGGGGAGAACTTTGGTGCTAGGCCTTGGCCTCTGGGGACAGGGTTTTGGTTGTTGAAGGCTGAGTGATCTGCAAGGTTCAGGTAGAAGTAATCTGGGGGACAGATGGGACCATAGCCTGGAGAAAAGGGCTTTTTTTCTTTTTGGGTTGTATGTCCCTAGATTCCCGGGGCCCTGGCCACTGGGACTGACCAGGAGAGGGAAGCCTCAGCTTATGCCTGGGTCCTCAAGGTACCTCTTTGTTCTGTAATCTCTGGTGTGTTCTGGAAGACACAAGGGTCTGTGGCCCCTTTCTGGCTCATTTGGCTGGGAAAGCCCTGGTGAGGTCTATCTAGCTTTCTCCATTACTCCTGACAAAGCCAAGCGAGGACTGAGCTTTCCTGAAGCTGCCCTCCCTCTGGAAATAGATATTTCCATGTTCCTACATGGAAATAGTCAGCAGGAGGGCTGCCACCAAGGAGGCCGCTGCACCACCCTCTCAGTTTTGCTGCCTTCCCTCCTGCCTGCTTTGCTCTTAGACACACTGGCCAGGACGGCCAGGATTGCTGGGCCCTGAGGTGAGAGCTGGCCTGTGATACTGGTGACGGTTATTTTGGGTGCCCCTATTCCAGAGCTGCGGAGACCCCAGGATCCTAGAGCTGCTTCTGTTCAGGAATGCCATTGTTCAGCCCTCCCCCGGCATCCCTGGGAATTGATGCTAATTTCAGCCTTTGGTCCCTGACTCATTCTCTTTCTCTGACTCATGGGTGACCTTGGGTTTCTGAAGCCCCCTCTCAGTGGGGGATTGTAAAGGCTACTACCTCGCTCTGGTGTGAGCTTTCGGTGGGGTGGGGTGAGGTTAGCATAAGGGGGAGGAAAGAATGTTTAGTCACTTTTTAAAAATCACCATCTAGAGTCAGAGAGCTTCATTTGCTTTGTGACAGCCTGGGCTGGACTTGCCAGACTTAAGCTCCCCAGTTAATCACCGACCCCCAGAATTCCTAAGTGCAAAATGTCTCTTTAGGGAAAGCATCCAGGAAGTGAGATCCCTGGCCTCACCTTGCCACTTTTGCCCTGAATGAAGCTTAGGCTGTCATAGGCAGGAGATGGGGACAGTAACTGCCAGAGCTGGTACAAGACCAGGGAGGCAGGGGTTAACCCAGCTTTGTCCTGGTTGATGGATTCTGGAATCATAATCCATTAGCTCTGCCTGCGTGGAGTGAGGCCAGGCGAAAGCATTCAGATTGGTCTTTGTTCTGTGCCTTTTGCCATCCCTGCCAGGGACAGAGGGGCTGTGGACATATTTCCCCCTTCCTGCCTTGACCAAGAGACAATGAAAGAATCCCGGGGGCTGTTTTGGTTGCCGTGGGTTCTCAGACCTCTCTCCTGGGTGAAATAGCTCTAGATTATTCAGATGATGAGACAAATCATCCCCAAAACGTCACTCTCGAGGCTTATACCTGGCTAATTCTGCTGGGCCCAGGCAGTTTTAAGTAGAGTTTGCAGGAAACAGAGGTCAGATGGTAGGTGGGAATGGTAGAGTCTGGAGAGCCTGGAATGAAGCTTTGGACATAGATCAACTTCCTACAGGCAGCAGCCATAACACCAGAAGAAAAAATTAGCTGCTATTAGCATTGATGTTAGAATTATTAACAAGTTATAGAAGACTGAAGCTGTTTCAATAAAAGTGCCCTATTAGGGAGTTTCATGACAAGGTAGCAGTGTCTGAGCAGGATAATTGTCCCCACACCCTCTTGCAGGCTACGCTACATGGTGAAGCAGTTGGAGAATGGGGAAGTAAACATTGAGGAGCTGAAGAAGAACCTGGAGTACACAGCTTCTCTGCTGGAGGCCGTCTATATTGATGAGACGCGGTGAGAGAGACCTAACTAGACACACGTGTTTCAGAGACAGGGAGTAAGAGAATAAGAGAGAGGCTGAGCGGTGGCGCACGCCTGTAATCTCGGTGGCTGGAGAGGCTGAGGCAGGAGGATTGCGAGTTTAAAGCCAGCCTCAGCACCTTAGTGAGACCCTGTCTCTAAATAACATGTAAGGTCTGGGGGTGTTGCTCAGTGGTTAAGCACCCCTAGGTTCAATCTTTGGTACCAAAACAAACAAATAAACAAAAAAAGGCAGAGAAAAGGGTAACAGGGGCTGAGCCCAAGAGAGAGAGGAGGCAGATAGAAAGAGCTCTTGAGAGAGATGAAGAGGCAGAGGAAGAGACAGATGCAGAGATAGAAGTAAAAGATAACAAAGAGGGGGCTGGGGGTGGACCTCAGTGGTAGAGCGCTTGCCTGGCATTTATGGAGCGGAGAGGGAAAGAGGGAGAGAGGGCTCCAGAGTTGGAAGGGACCTTCAAGTTCATCAGACCCTAACCTTCCCAGTGCAGAATACTTCTCTAGACCCGTGCTGTTCACAGTGGGAGCCGCTGGTTCTATGTGACTCTTGAGCTCTTGAAATGCTGCAAGGATGACCGAAATACACATGGAAGTTACATGCTAGTTTTTTTTTTTTTTTTTTTTTTTTTTTAAAACTTTTATTTATTTATTTATGTATTTTGTATGTGGTGCTGAGGATCGAACCCAGTGCCTCACGCATGCGAGGCAAGCGCTCTACCGCTGAGCCACAATCCCAGCCCCACATGCTAGTTTTGAAAGACTTGGAAGAAAGATCGTAAAACACAGCCTTCATATATTTTATTTATTTTTTATTTTTTTATTTTTTAAAATTTTTTTTTTTAGTTGTAGATGGACACAAGGTCTTTATTTTTATTGCTTTGTATGTGGTGCTGAGGATCGAACCCAGGGCCTCACGCATGCGAGGCAAGCGCTCTACCGCTGAGCTACAATCCCAGCCCCCTTCATATATTTTATATGAATTCACATTGAAATGATATTCTTTTGGAGGTATTAGCCTAAATCAAAATTTTCATCAAAACAAATTTCATCGTTTTCTTTTTACCCTTTTAATGTAGGTCCCAGAAAATTAAAAACTTCATAGACGCAGCTTGCAGTTTGTTTCTTTGGGCTGTGCTGCTCTGTAGCATCCCTGGCAGATGGCATTCCACGGCCTGCTCGAGCGCTCCCATGGTCCCCGTGCTTACTACCTCACATAGTGAGCTGTTTCCCTACTGGAGATGCCAGACAGTGATACAGAAATAAAAAGATGTAGCAAAAGAAAGGAAAGGGTGGGCAGAGACAGAGTGAGCTGGCATGTTACTAAGTGTGGGGTGTGGCTGGGTGCAGGGTCTCTAGCTGTGGCAGCACCTGCTGTCTCTCCTGTGGGACTCCCCTCTGGGCTGCAGGCAAATCTTGGACACTGAGGATGAGCTGCAGGAGCTGCGGTCGGATGCTGTGCCTTCGGAGGTGCGAGACTGGCTGGCTTCCACTTTCACCCAGCAGACCCGAGCCAAAGGTCGCCGGGCAGAGGAGAAGCCCAAGTTCCGAAGCATCGTGCATGCTGTGCAGGCTGGAATCTTTGTGGAGCGGTGAGGTTTGCCCACACCCAGCCTCCCTTTTCCTCTAGCTCTGCTCCTCTTTCCCAGCTATCCTGGTCTTTTATGACCCCACCAGCCATATGACCCCACATGCTCATGGCTCATCCTCATGGCTGCACCTGGCCAGGTCCCTTCTCCCCAGACTTTACAGCTGGGCTTCTTTTCACTGTTCTCTCTTAGGATGTTCCGGAGAACATACACCTCCGTGGGTCCCACCTATTCCACTGCAGTCCACAACTGTCTCAAGGTGATTTCTGGGTTTTGGGGAGAGAGAAGGTTAGAGGTTGGAACCGCCATTAGGACTTCTAGACTCTGTTTATGATGTGATTTTTACCATCCCTTTTATTGTTCCCATGTTCCTTAAGACAACTTTTGCCTACTCCAGAGGCAAACCCTTACTTTTTTTCCTCTTCCATACTGAGAGATATCTGGGAAGAAAGAGGTTCATTTTACCACCTCTTTGTTTTCCTGCTTCCTAATTCTTTGTAACCTTGGGGAAGTCCCCCTTGGAGTCTAACTTCAAGCCTTATTACTGCAGCCTTGTTACTAGTTCATTGTTTCTCCACAGAACCTGGACCTCTGGTGCTTCGATGTCTTTTCCTTGAACCGGGCAGCAGATGACCATGCCCTGAGGACCATCGTTTTTGAGTTGCTGACTCGACATAACCTCATCAGTCGCTTCAAGGTTGGGCAGCATTCTGCCTGTCTCCAGGCAGGCTTCTCCACTCTTGTTCCTGTGCTGAAAGATTCTCAGGAGTAGATTCCACAGGCTCCCTCATTCAGTCTCAGTGCTAGGGCAGCCTCCTATGCCTGCCCCAGGCTAGCCTTTCTGGCCTTTGCTGTAGTCCCAGCCTCTGACCTCTCTGATTGCTGCCTGGGGGAGGATTCTAGGTCTGCACCTATCTGGCCTGGGATTCTGCTCCCCTCCCCACAAATCTGGATGATGCTCACCTCCCTTTCAGCTTCTGTCTGTGACTCTGGGGGCCTAGAGTGCAGATGCTGTCGGTGGGTGTCCTTTGGGACTAGAATCTCCTGTTTCCTGGGCAGGAAGAGGGGACACATTTGGCTACCCTTCCCTTGCCCCCTAGCTCTTGCCTCTGCACAAGAGATTTTGTGGAGAGGACCAGCTCTTGGTAAGGCTGGCGTGGGGCCGTGTGGGCAGAGGGTGTGAGTTCCATTTACTCTTCCCCTTGACTGGCCAGGAAGAATGATTTGGGATTCAAGGCTTCTCCAGATACTGCACTAGGAGGGAATAAAGACCAGGAAAAAGCACTTCCACATGGAAAAATCACATTGGAAGTGAGGGTGAGGGTTGAAGAGTTGCTGCGGGCTTCCTGACCGGTGCTTGGGTACGGCAGTGGAGGTTAGACATGGAGGGAGATGCCTGTATTCCTAGCCGGTGCCATCGAGAGGCGCAGTCCAAGGAGTCCACGCAGAGGGTTCCCCTCCCAGCCGGGCTCTGGAAGGCCACTGCAGCCATTCTCATCCCCCTCACTGTAACAGACCACAGTCCTCGTGGTCCCTGTGAGCCTTTCCTTGACTCTCCAGTCATCCCCTCCCAACAATTCCCAAGACAGTTTCCAAAACTTTCCTGTGATGCTCAGTTGAGATGTTCTTCAGTACTCTCCTGCAGCCTGTCCTGCTGTCCCCTCCCTGTGACAGAGAACAGCAGGGTCCTTTTCCCAGCTGGTTCAAAGAGGGCATACGTCAGGCACCAGCTTTCCCCAACGCCGCGTCCTTACCTGGAAAGGGCACGGGGCTGGGTTTGGCCAGCCCCATCTGCCCGCTCTGAGGCAGTCTGTGTGTGTGTGTGTGTGTGTGTGTGTGTTGCACACACACTTATTGTTTGCCCAGCAGTCTCCGTCTTGAGCTCCACGTTCTTTTCCTGGGCACCCAGCCCCTCCTTGCATCTCTCTTTCCCTTCCCTTCCCTTCCCTCCAGGGATGTCATGGCAACGCAAAAGCAAGGGCAGTTGTCATGGCAACAGTCCTTTAAAATTCCCTGAATTTGGGGCACAGCCCTCCAGGGGTAGGGGAGGGGGATGCAGGGTCTGACTAGTGGCGTGTCTTCTGTCTCACTCTGCACTTTATAACTCATCTCTATAGAAGCTTCCCAAAGTGGGCACTTGGTCTCTTCCCAGCCTAGGAGATCCAGGGACAGGTGAAGACAACAGCTCTGCCCTCTGGGAGCCTTGAGCTTTTTGAAGGAGGCAGAGACACCCCAGAGCATATAGAGAGACAGGGCCAGAAATGTGTGTCTGTGTGTGTGTTGTGGGACTGTTGGGTGGATGTCAGTGAGTGTGGTGGGGAGGGCATCAGGAAAGGCTTCTCAGAGTAGAGGGTGATCCACATCTGCTGGATGGGTGGGTCCTCTCTCAGTCATCTTCTTTCCCCTGCTTCTGAGCCTTTTCCTATGGTACTGGATTTGGGGATGGGGCTATGTGGTTGGAAGGTAGGAGGGAAGCTTTCTTTCTTTTTCTTAAAAATCTCCAGGGAAATAACAATAATTATAGCTATTCTTTAGAGAGCACTTACTAAGTGCCTTGTACTTATCTCATTAAATTCCAGGTAGGTGGTATTATCTTCGTTCTGCAATTAAGTATCCAAGGCACAGGGAGGCACGTGATTTGCCCAAGGTCATACAGCCAGCAGGTGATAGAGCCCGGATGCGAGCCCAGGTTCAGCTGGCTGTCACCTCTGCTCTCTCCCTATGCCACGCTGTCTTCTAAAGGACAGTGGGCTTGCTTGTTGCTGCCATTCTTGTAGATCATTGATATTTCTCCATGTCTTCCCTCCTACCGCAGATTCCCACTGTGTTTTTGATGAGTTTCCTGGAAGCCTTGGAGACAGGCTATGGGAAATACAAGAACCCTTACCACAACCAGATCCACGCGGCCGATGTCACCCAGACAGTGCACTGCTTCCTGCTCCGCACAGGGATGGTGGTAGGTGCCTGGAGAGCGCGTTCCCATGGCTTCTGGTCATAGCATCAGCAGTGGGAGTCTAGGTTATCCCTCAATTCCATTTTCCCCTCTCTGCTTTTTCCTCTTTGGAATCCCAAAGCCTTTATAGAGTCAAATTAGATTAGCTCACTCTAGAGAATTCCCAAGGATACCAAAACTTCAGTTTTGGTATCAGTGCTGGGGACAGTGTGCCAGGATGCCATAGGACTGTCGCAGGTTGGGATGGAGGAGGGTTGTTGGCCATCCCAGGGGCTAAGGTTTTTTAGCCTAAGAACTGGCTGCATTTGCCTAAGAACTGGCTGTGAAGACTGGAAGACGGACTGAGTGGTCTAGCCTGTGTGGGGAGCACTTTGGGCAGTGACTGGCGGGGCTACCTTCCCTCATGTTGTGTCTTTCCCCAGCACTGCCTGTCCGAGATTGAGGTCTTGGCCATCGTCTTTGCTGCAGCCATTCATGACTACGAGCACACAGGCACTACCAACAGCTTCCACATCCAGACCAAGTGAGGGGTGGGGACGTGGCAGGGCAGGAGGGGCCGAGTCGGGGAGAGGAGGCCGCCAGGGTTCCCCTCACAGAGAGCTGGACAGGACAATCTTGGCTCTGCAGGTCGGAATGTGCCATCCTGTACAATGATCGCTCCGTGCTGGAGAATCACCACATCAGCTCCGTCTTCCGCCTGATGCAGGACGACGAGATGAACATTTTCATCAACCTCACCAAGGATGAGTTTGTGTGAGCAGAAGCCAGCCCTTGGCCTCCTCAGAGACCCCTCAGCCCAGCCCTCTTCTCCCACTTCCGGGCCCTCCTGCTCAGCAGGGCTGTGAGGGCTTATTACTTCTTTTTCTTTCCGTGCAGAGAGCTGCGGGCCCTGGTCATCGAGATGGTGTTGGCCACAGACATGTCCTGCCATTTCCAGCAAGTGAAGTCCATGAAGACAGCCTTGCAGCAGCTGGAGAGGTGGAGCATGGTGGGGTGTGGCTGATGCCAGGCCAGAGGGAGGGGTGTGTGAATTGGGGTATGCACTGGGCGGTTGGTGTGCTCATTCTTTACCTGGGTGTGGAGACTCTCCTGGCTCCAGACGTCTACCTGAGTGTATCCCTATGTGAGAGTGCGTGTGGCATGTGTGAACATGGCCTCAGGTTTGTGTGCCGCTGGTCACCTCTCCTGCTGGAAGGCACTTGGCCCCAGAGTCCAAGATGGGTCTTCCCCTTGTAGCCTTAGGACGGGCTTAGTCTGCATGTTGGGAAACTCATTCAACTCTTCTGGACTCCAGTGTCCTTATCTGTGAAATGGCGAAAATGATAATGTTTCTCTCCATAACCTCTTGCCACTAGCTCCTGCTCTAATAGGGCCATTGGGAGAGCCACGTGAGGTTACAAAAAAAAACCCAAAACCAAAAACCAAAAAACCCCAAACAGGAAAAACCAAATGCTATAATTACATCTAGTGCTGCTTAGAAATGGAGAGTATCTAAATGTAAAAGAGAACAGAATATGTTTGTGTGTGCCCTGAACGTGTGCGCTTCTCTCTGTGTATGGTCTGTGTGGGAGAGTGTACAGTGTCACAGCAGGTCATTGTTGGGGGTACTATAATAATAATGATTATCACCATAAATAACATCAACTGAGCATTTATTATGTGCCAGACGCACTTCTAAATACTTATTTGTTGTGTGTCATTTAATTCTTAGAACAACTCAACATGTGGTAGAGTTATTTTCATTTTAGAATTGAAGAAAATGAAATATGGAAATTTTAAGTAACTGGCTCAGTGGCACACAGCTAGTGTGCTTAGATTCCAACCCATGCTCTTAGATTCTAGGAGCCTGGCTTCCTACTCCTAACCTGTGCTGCTACCTATACACATATAGGTGTGTTTGTGTGTAGCTCAGAAGGTGTTTGGAGTTATGCAAAAGAATATGCTTGAATGGGTCTGAGAGATGGCATGGGATTGGGAATGGCCCAGGTTTCCTTTCCCTAAAAGATCAGTTTCTTTTTCCTTGACACCTGCCCCAACCAGGATCGACAAGTCCAAGGCCCTGTCTCTTCTGCTCCATGCTGCTGACATCAGCCATCCAACCAAGCAGTGGTCAGTTCACAGCCGCTGGACCAAGGCCCTCATGGAGGAATTCTTCCGCCAGGTAGAGTGGCATCTTTGGCCACCCTGTGCCCATGCCCAGGAGGGTCTTCTCATGGCTTTTGCTTCGCAAGTTCCCTACTCCTGCTCCAGATCCTTCTGCTGCTGACCATATCCTGAACCTATAATATAAACTCCTCGATCCTCACAGCTTAATGGTGGTTGCTACAGTTATATATTCCCTTGCGTATCAGTCACTCCCAGGTCCAAGGCACAGAAACTCCCCCGCTCCCACAATAGCCCCTTCCATCCCAGCTGCACAGCAGTCTGGTGGGTCTGAGGCACCCCTCCAAGCTTCCCCGCCATCCTCTCCCTGCAGGGAGACAAGGAGGCCGAGCTGGGCCTGCCCTTTTCACCACTCTGCGATCGCACGTCCACGCTGGTGGCCCAGTCTCAGATCGGTGAGTGTCTTGCTACAGGGAAGGGGAGCAATGGCAAGGGTAAAGGGTGCTGAATGGGCCTGGGCTGAGTTTTCTCCAAGCCCCTGACACCCTGAACCACTCTTCCTGCAGAGGCAAGGCTGCTTCTGTGCTACGGTACAGGGCTCTGCAGTGGGAGGCCAGGGCCTGCAATGGCGGGAGTAGTTCTCTGGGCTCACGAAGACATCATCCCAAAATCTATCCCCACTGGGAAGGTCCCAGCCACAGGTTACCTCTCCACTCTGTTCCACCCACGGCTGAGGGTCACAGCCATGTCAGCTATGTCCTCTGCCCCACCTTCCAGGTAAGACACCTCTACTGCTGTGCCCCTTTCCCTGCAGGTTTCATTGACTTTATCGTGGAGCCCACGTTCTCTGTGCTGACTGATGTGGCGGAGAAGAGTGTCCAGCCCCTGGTGGATGAGGACTCCAAGTCTAAAAACCAGCCCAGGTGAGGGGGGCTGGAGCAATCAGGTCCTGGTTCTGGGGGAGGGACATTGGATGCACAGAGGACCAATTCCTGGGGAGGAGGTCCAGCTATGGCAGGGCTGTGGAGAGGCAGCCTACTTCAAGCTTGGGAGCCCCTCTGCTGCTTATCACAGCAAGGGTGGAAGGATGGGACCAGGGGCCTTGGACTGCACCTCTGTGCCTCACTACATTTTTATTTTTTTCCTTTTGTGGTCTTTATTGCTTTTCTAATAATCTTTGTTTCCAAAGAGAAGGTGTAGAGGGGGAGGGGTGAAGCTGGGGGCAAGGGACAGGGACTTGCAAGGTGCCTAGTAGAGGGAAAGAGGACCTGGCTTCCTAGGCCTCCTCCAGGCTGTCTGTCTCCTCTGCTCCAAGGGTTGTGAAGGTGGTGCTGGAGTGGGTTTGCTGTAACTTCTGGAACTAGGGGTGGGGTCCTATTCCTAGCTTCCAGTGGCGCCAGCCTTCTCTAGATGTGGATGTGGGAGACCCCAACCCTGATGTGGTCAGCTTCCGTGCCACCTGGACCAAGTACATTCAGGAGAACAAACAGAAGTGGAAGGAACGGGCAGCCAGTGGTAGGTGGAGTTGCGTGTGGGGTGAACTTGTCTGGGAGGCTAAGGGAGCAGCAGCAGGCCTGGGCTTTCTTAAGCCCTGGGGTAACTCTGACCCCCTAGAGTTGGGAAAGGAGCCAGTTAGACTAAAGTTAGGTCACAGGAAAGGTTGACTAGCTGAATGACCTAGGTTGTTCTAGAATGGATGTGTGCCTCTGTAGATTTGGGTAACTTGGTGGCTCTGGCTCTTCCTTGGGGTGTCGGGGTTGAGTTTTGGCAGGGCTAGAGAGGGTCTTCCAGGGATGATGGGTAGAATGGAGCTCGGCTGGGAAGCAGGGCAGTGGATGAGACTTCCCTATTTTTTTTTTTTTTAATTTTCTCCTTCATACTCTTTTTTCCCTCTGGGGGGAAAATACTTCTTGGTCTAAGCTCAGCTTCCTTTGCACTCCTCTGCAGGCATCACCAACCAGATGTCCATTGATGAGCTGTCCCCCTGTGAAGAAGAGGCCCCGTCCTCTCCTGCAGAAGATGAACACAACCAGAATGGGAATCTGGACTAGCCCGGGCTGGCCCAGGTGAGCCGGCGGGGGAGGCAGGGAGAGTCACATCAACATGGCTTCTTGGATGGGTCATTTCTGGGTGCCAGGGGATGTGAGGTTCTCCTGTCCTCATTTCAGGCAGTATAAGTGGAGGAGGTGAAGGCACAGGGCAAGGATGGGGGACCGTAAACCTTTCCACCTTCTTTGGTCCCATAGTCCTTGCAGGAAGGAAGGAGAGAACAGCACAGGGTGGCACCTGCACCAGGCTTTGTGAGGGTTAGGGACAGGGCACCTGCCAGGGTACAGGCTTGGTGAGGTCAGGTGAATGCCACTTCCATCAGCCCAGCTCACGCCCTTCGCTGGCTGGCTTCTGAAGGGCATTTTTGCACAGCTGTACTTGGGATTGGTGGGGATCTAGCCAGACCTGGAGAAGCAGGTTGGGCTGGAGATGAAGGCAAAGACCAAGACTGAAGCTTCTCGCTCTTTCTCTAGGTCCTCACTGAGTCTGAAGTGTTTGATGTCATTAGCACCATCCATCGGGACTGGCTCCCCATCTGCTCCCAGGGAGCACGGAGGTCGTGGAAGAGACAACCCACCCGAAGGCCAACCGCCAGAGATTGTGGGGTTGGGGGAAGGGCCCCTCCCCACCTGACACCCACTGGGGTGCACTTTAATTTACCGGCAGCGAGACTGGGGAACTTCAGGCTCCCAGTGGTCACTGTGCCCATCCCCCTGCCTCTGGGCTCCCCTCATGGCCAGATGGTTACCTGGAATGGGGGAGCTTCCTGGAGGCTTCCCAGGGCCTAGAGTGGAGGGTCAGAGATGCCAGCCCCTTGGGCCCTCCCTCATCCTTTTTGCCTCCAAGTTTCTAAGCAATACATTTCGGGGGTTCCCTCAGCCCCCACCCCAGATCTTAGCTGGCAGGTCTGGGTCCCCCTTCTCCTCCCTTGGGAAGGGCTGGAATAGGATAAAAAGCTGGGGTTTTCAAAGCCCTATTTGCAGGAAGGGGAGGGGGTTCCCTCAGGGCCTGGTCCCTTTTATGGACAGGGGTAGGTGGGCCTCCTCTTTACCCCACAGTTGCACTGCTTCGGCCCCATCTCTTGCCCGACTCCCTGCGATCCTCTCTCTCTCCCATGCCCAGAAGGTGACTGGGAGAAGAGAGGAACCATGGGGGCCAGGGTCTGAAGGGAGGCCTATCCTGAGGGTCTTGAGAGCTGGGGGCTGGTCTAGGCCTCTGGGGCTTATTACCTGCCCTGGCCAAGTCTTGAGCCCTTTGCCTCCTTCCTGTCCCCTGGGGCTAGGAGGCTCCCATCCGACCAATGTCTGTAAAGTGCTTTGAGGTCTCCACAGCAAAGCACCTTCAGGGTGTATTTTATGAGCACAGGCAGGGGAGTCCAGCTGGGTCGGGGTCCAAGGTGTGTGGGGAGGGTGAGCTATAATCCAATAATCCTGTGTTACTGACAGAGGGTCACTCTCCTCCCTCCATCTCCCAGAACTGGCTCAGCTACAGGCACCAAAAGACCCCTTCCCTGGGACTTTGGTGGGTAGAAGGCAGATGGTGGAGGTGGGGTGGCATCAGGGCCACTGCTGTCATAACCTCTGGGGAAAGCCCAGCCAGGCCCGGTGCCCCTTCCTCTCCTCAGGCTCCTCTCACCCCTACCTGGCCCCAGGAAAGGCCAAAGTCCAGGTAACTGCCTCCTCCTTTCTTGTAAATACCAATCATGCATTTGTACAGTGGACCCTGTTCTTGTGAAGTCCCTATTCATGGTCTCTCAGAATTGCCACCCTGAAACTTGCCCTTCCCACCCCACCCTGAGTGGGGCAGAGATGCATGTGACTCACCCCTGCCCGTGATCTCCCCGGCCCCTACTATAGCCAGAGATCAATAAAGAAGGGAGACTGGGCCTGGTTGTGTCTGTGTTCACTGAGTGGAAGTTGGTTGAGCTTCGTCACATGCCCGGTCTGTTTGAAGCTGGATGGGATGCTGGTGGGGTGTGCCCCCTGTGTGTGAGCTGAGGCCCAGAGCTGAGGCCCAGAGCTGAGGCCCAGAGCTGAGGTCTGGCCAGAGGCACAGGAGGGGCCTGCAGGGGTGGAGCTTACACCTCCCAAACTGTGTCCTTTTTTCCTTTGCACAACACTGCTGCTTTAGCAAGGTGGGCGAAAGAATTATCATCTCCCCGCTTCCTCTTTCTCTTTCCTACCTGGGAAATTCAAAGTCAGCGGCAGGAGAGGCCTGGCTGTGGGATCAGAAGACATTTCTTCACCTATGCTTGGTTTTTGTCTAAGTATGGTCCCTCAGTACCTAGCAAAAGGGAGAGATGATTCTTCAGTTCCCTGTAAGGGCCTCTTTATCCATATTTGTTAACGGATTGCAACAAGGGCTAGTGGTCTCACTGCTGGAGGAGGGACACATCAATTAATACCTGTTTGACCATGAACTAAGAGCCAGAGTGCATTTCCCTCTTTGGCCAGCAGATGGCGCCCGCAACATAGTCATAGCTAGGCAAGGGCACAGGCTTTAGAAAGCTCCATGCCTTCCAGCTGCAGGGCACCCCTGCCAGTTGGGGTAATTTTTCCTCACTGAGAAAGAAGAACCTGGGCCTACTTGGGTATGCCCTGGAAGGTATATCTTGTACCTAACATCCTTTTCTTTTCCTACATCAAGTCAAGGGGAAGGATTCCCTTCTCAAGGCTTCTGTCCAGTTTCTGTGTTTCCTTCACCCAGAAACAGCTGGTGAAGTGGTGGGGGATGTAGGAGGGCAGATAGGAGAGGAGGGAGAAGGATTCTCCAAGCCTGGAAAGAAGGAAAGTGCCAAGGGCCTAACACCAAATTTATCACTTTTTAAAAACAAGAGATTTTCCCCAAAAGTGAAGAAATAAGAAACAGATCCAGTGTCCATGCATTGTCAAACTGCAGCTGTGGGTCCAGGATACCTCCTCCTCTCAGACCTGTTGTGGGGGAAGGGGCAGAAAGGGAAGGTGACTTAGGGGCCTGAGGGTCATCTTGTCCCCTCTGGTCCATCCAACCATCCACTTCTCAGGAAGCTAGCTCTGGTGTCACAAGTTTCTGTCCCTTGTCAGACTACAGGGGCAGTGAGGACTGTAAAATCAGCACCCGGAGGGTTATTTCAGCCATGCCTCCACCTTCAGGCAGGGCTGCTGTCCACTCAGAGTGGGCAGGTGACAGTCTCCCTTTGGGTTCCAAATGTCCTTTATGAAAAAAATCCATGACCTACTTTTATTACCTGTTCCAGGAACCAAAAGTCCTACACAAAGTCTAACTTCAATCCCTCCTGTTGCAGCTTAATCCCATTTCTCTTTATTTGTCTGTCACAGGAGATGCAAGTCCTCTTGCCCTAAAGGATAACTCTCCAGTGACAGAAGCTGGTTCTTTGCTTCCCCTTTCTCTGATTCCTGATATTAGCCCCTTGCCCTTATGCACACAGCCTGCTCTCCTGTAGGCCTGGTGGCCCAGCCCTGGGCTCTTACCGAGTTGGCTCCTTTGGAATCCAATGGTGGTATATGGGTAGAGGGTTCCTCCGTGGTAGATTCCTCACTGCAACGCTCCTGAGTTTTAGGGATGGATTCTGCAGGCTCTACAGGGGGAGAATGGGAGGTGGGAGGATGAGGTAGTATTTTTGAAGGCCTTGGAGAGAAGGGACTGCTTCTGCTCACTGCATCCTCTGGCCCAGTGATCCCTGAGAGGGGACCAAGACCAAGTTGCAAGCAAATTGGAAAGACCTAAACAGTGGTTTAACAATTCCTACTATAGGTTCACTAATGGGTTTTTTTTTTTTTTTGAGATAGGGTCTTGCTAAGTTGCTTAGGGTCTCACTAGGTTGCTGAGCCTGGCTTTGAACTTGCTATCCTCTTGTCTCAGCCACCCAAGTCGCTGGAATTACAGGTGTGCATCAGTGCACCCCGCTCTGTACCCAACATATTAAAAACTTTTTTTAGAGTTTGTTTTTTCAATTTCTGAGGGTAGATTAAAAAAAAAAGGGCAAAACAAAAAGAACAGTGAACCTGATGTGGTGGTACTTATCTGTGATCCCCAGCAACTGGGGAGGCTGAGGCAGGAGGATCACAAATTTAAGGGAAGCCTCACAATTTAGGGAGGCCCAAGCAACTTAGCAGGAACCTAGCTCAAAATAAAAAATAAAAAAGGCTGGGGATGTAGCTTAGTGGTAAAGTGCCCCTTGGATAAATCCCAGTAAAAAAAAAAAGTTGGGATACAAGCTTAAGATGTAGCTAAAGCTGACCTGAACTGATATGAGGCTATTTTTAGTCTTCACTTATCCCACTTAGTGAGACCATACTTTGGATTATAGACTATTGATGTGTTTGATTACAGTGTATTATATAACATACAGTAAATACAAATACACTGGATCACTTTCATAAAATTGGGAAAATTCTGAATTCTGGAATTCACATGGGATAAGGGACTGTGGATTAACACCACTGCCACCAGATGCCATTTCTGCAGGCTTTGTATGTGTCAGGTGCTAAGCTAAGAATCAGACTCATTTCAATATTCACAAACAACCCAACGAAATAGGCACCGTCATTATCATATTATCATTTTATAGACTGAGGTTGAATTGCTCAAGGTCTCTCAGCTGGTAAGGTGGCAAGTGGTGGCAGAGCCAGGATTCCAGCCTGTGAGTACTGTTCCTGTCATGTGGGTTCTCCCATACGGCCACAGTAGGGAACTCTGGGGTCCAAGTTGGAAGAGATCAGTGTCATATGGTAAGAAAAGGTGAGAATTTAAATGCATGCAATGCGTGGACAGATATCCATGGCCCTGGGATCGCTTTTGGCTACTGTGAGAGCCCTCCCAGGCACCCACATTTTCCCTTTCCCAGTGGGAAGGTGTGCCTTCTGCTGGGCTGGGGAACAGGATGCCTGGGGCCCTCCCTGGCCTGCACGTACTTTGTGCTGTCCCAGAGGTGCCCAGCCGTGGCTCTGCTCCTGTGTCTGTGATCCCAGGTGGGCAGGACTCCTGGGTCCCTGTGCTCTCAGCAGCTCCCTCAGGCTCTTCTCCTTGCTTCTGTTGCCCCAGGTGATGTTCAACCATTGTCTGGAGCTCTGGGGGCACAGAGGAAGGGAGGGAGCATTATACATGACTGCCCAGGAACTCCCCTGTGACCCCCAATCCATCGCATGGGTTGGTGACACATTGCTAAGTGTTTGACTTTTCCATTCCCTGAGATCAGAACAAGGAGGGAACATTAGCTGGGCAATAGGGAGGAATGCAAGCTAGAACACAGAAAGTACTTCTTCTGAAGATAAGGGAGGTGCAGGGAAAGAGCCTTCAAGGATACCAAACAGATATTCCTAGCTTGCTGGGCTGTGTGGCCTCCCCTGGGGCAGGAGAAAAGACTCAATTTGGATTCAGGAAATAATTTGAGTACCTTCTTTGTGCTGTGCACTATGCTGATGAGTTCACATATATTATTCATCTGCCATACTGAGGTGGCATTCAGAGATGGGTAGGTTAAGCAGTTTCTAAGGTCACCTGCTAGATGGTGGGAGAGCGAGGGTCCAGGCCCAGGACACCTAGCAACAGCTCCACTCTAATTAAAGTAGATTCAGTGACCTCTCAAGGGCTCCTTCCAAAGGGTCATTGAGTCTGCTCCTGAGTTTCAGGCATAGAGGGGCAAAGAGGGATGGAAGGGTCTGCCGAACCTTTCATTGTGGGTGTGGTCCTTGTCATCTTCTTCCGTTGCCGTGGAGACATTGACAAAGTGGACTATGAAGGACACAGAGCACAGACGGGGGTCAGCCCTTCCCACCCTCGTCCTCTGCCTTGCCGTACTTTTGGACTGCAGAGCAGGCTAGGTTTGGGCTTCAGAAAGGGTGAGGGGAAGAAAATTCCTGCTTCCCAGCCACTTCTACCATGGTGAGCAAGACACTGTGTGTGTGTGTGTGTGTGTGTGTGTGCAGGGCATGCGTGCAGGTCCATGTGTGCACTTTCATGGGAGTACACAGAAGAGGGAGTCAAAAGAGCCTACAGGGTGTGTGTGTGTGTGTTTAGGTGCTGAGGACTGAGTTCAGGGTCTTGCACATGCTAGGTAAGCACTCCACCACTGAGCTCCATGCCAAGCAAGATCTAGAGTATTAGGGTTTTAAGGAATAATCCCCTCATGGCTCTGTGGGTCCTTTGGGCTGGGCTTAGTGGGCAGGGCCAGCTCACCTTGAGAAGTGGGTTGGGGATCCGGTCTTCATCTATTTCTGAGAGGAATAAGGGGAAGGAAAAGATGATATGGACAGGAAATCCAGGGGACCCTCAAAGATCTGACATCTAAGGGGAGGGGACTCTGCAGTCACCTCCTTCCTGATCTGCCCCCAGGAAGCTGGTCTGCTCCCTCTAGCTCCCTTCCTGCCCTGCTGGCGGGCTGTGTCCTGTGCATATAGTGGTATCCTTGATGCTCTGGTCCATCTGTGCTTACATCCTTGCCTCAGCCTTGAGGTTCCCAAAGGCAGAATTTGTGATCTTTTTGCTTTTTCCCCTCTCTTAAGTATCCACGTCTCTTTCTCTTTCCAACTGTTCCCCACCCTAAGGCTAGAACTGAGCCCTGCATGGGAGGACACGCCCATACAGAACAGTGACTTTGTTCTGTGTAGGGTCCAGAAAAGTGCAACCATTTCGGCAGGTGGAGGGAAACTGGAGACCCCCGGAATCCTGAATTCTAGGCTGGCTCATTAGCCTGGCCTAGAATTTCGCCACTTCTTTGTCAAGCTCCCTTGACATTCTTTGAGACCTTGTTCTCTCCCCAGATCTTGACGGGGACACTGGTGACCAGAATTCCAGCTGCTCCCTGAGCTGTTTCTAACCTTCCCGTTCCCCTCTGGGGGCCGTGAAGATAGCTGATGGAGGCAGGCCCTCCCCCTCACAGCTGTCACTGCCTCTAGGGGTGGGGGCAGCAGCATCTCAGTTACTGGAGAAACCTGGAAGGCTGTTGCCGCAGCAACCAGTACTCGGTTGACCATCCCAATTCCTGGGGGGTTTAGGAACCAGGTGGTCCCCCTCTCCTTCCTAGCACTGCTCCATCTTTCCCAAAGCAAAAGACATCCTGCTTGGCCAGCCACCACTTCCCTGCTGTAGGATGGGGAGATTCCTGACTCCTCACATCTGTCTGTTGCCTAGCACCCATCTGCTCTCACTGGGACCCTACTGTCTGAAGTGGTCCCTACTTCCTTTAGTGACCCATCTTTTGATTTACCTGGGGATGACTGGTCACTGGTCAGCACAAGGGTGGCTGGGGTGGGGCGGCGCCTCCGAATCTGGGGGAAAGTGGGAGAGAAGGAAGAGGTCAAATACACATGGAAGTATTAAAGCCCCATCCAATGCCACTCAGCCACAGAGTGCAGGCCAGTTCACTTAACATACCTCAAAAAGTGCCGTGTTCTACTGACCCGCTATCCTAGGGTGGACATCCTTGGACCCATCCCCCTCCTCTGGGGAGAGCTACTCCTGACAACCCAAAAGACCACCTCTGCTCCCTACAAGCCCCCCCGACCCTTGGTCTGTCTCACTGACTCCTCCTGGTCCTGCCCAAGCTCTTTAGCTCAGCAGCTTTATCTGCTCTAACACATCGATCTCTGGCCTGCTGTCCTTCCGTCCATCCTGGATCAATGGTCAGAAATAACCTGAGAGGGCACAGGGCTTTCCCTTGGCCTCCCAGCTTACCCTGCAAGCAGACATTAACCATTTGGGGGCCAGCACCTGCAGGGAACATGCCTCAAGCCAGCAGAGTCTGGGAGATCAGTTCAAGGAGGGACAGTGTGAATGTGCAGGTCCCCTGGCTGTGGAATCCAACATAGGACCCTATGAAGGCCTACAGGTTAGCTGAGAAATCTTGTCCTGGGCTTCAGGTCCCACTCTAAGATATAAACATATAAAGCTGATTGATTGCTGGGGCTCCGAGTTTTCCTCTACCCGCAACCGAGCCACTCGCTGCTGTACTTTTGTCTTGATGCCAGTAAAGTTGATTGTTGTTGAAGTCAGTCCAAAGTCTCCTGGGATGTGTAGTTTTTCCCCTTCTTGGGATGCTTTAGAGGGTTGGAAGAGAGTGGAGGAAACAATGGAGATTGAAGACCTCGCAGCTCCCTGCCAGGTTAGCAGTGGGCAGGAAAGGCCAATGGGGTTGGGAAAGAGGCTAAAATTATCCAGGGCTCAGAGGAGTGGGGTAAGGATGCTGAATGACCAAGCCCCTATCTTTGAGTGTCCATTATTCAATATTGTCACCTCTGGCAGTGAAAGCTCGGGAGTGGACCACTGCCGTTCTCTATGTCTAGAAAGTGAGTACCAGCTACAGTAAGAGGGGCTGTTTAGCCTGAGAGACTCTCCCAGAGAAAAGGCAGCAAGCACAGAATGGGGGTTTGTGGGGTAAAGGCATCCTTCCACGAGAACATAGTGGCATCTGTTCTTAGTGACATTTCAAGGTCCCTGGCAGCATGAGACCTGTGTGTGTGTGTGTGTGTGTGTACACATGCATGTCCCACACAAACATTAACTGTGTGCTGTCTCTGGTTATTCCTGGTGTGATGGGTGGAAGACAGGCTGCCTGACAGCCATGCTTGACGTGTGCTTCATGGATGCAGTGGGTGGGGACTATCCCTTTACTAGTAGAGGACTCCTCAACTAGTCCTAGGGTGCGGGAGTGGTGGAACAGACAGGGAGAAGTTGGAGTGGGAATGTGTGGGTTTGGATAACATATGAATTGGGAGCCCAAGGTGACTTCAAGTATGATAAAAATGGCCTTGAAAGGGCAGCAGGGCTTTGTGATCTTGGATGAGTCCCTTACTTAACCTATTTCCTTGCCTTGGACAAGATTTTGAGGGACTCAGAGCCCTTGAGAACTTTGATATCCTACAGCAGGAGGGAGAAAAGTCAGACTTTTGGAGGCACCTACCCCTCAGGCACCTGAACTATTAGGAAATGAGTAGATGGTCACTTTTCTTTTTTTGTACCTATCTCAAATCCTAGCTCTCAACAGTCCGTGGTGACTTCCCCTCATTTATTATCAAACCAGTCATGCCAAGGTTCTGGTAGTTTAGGGCACTCTTCCACCCCTACCCCCTGGACCTTCATCTTCCTTAACTCAGAACTTTTAACTCCTTTCACCCTCCCCGTAGGTCTGGGATAGGCTCTCCTGCCTTCTTTGGATCTTTTTTTTTTTAAATATTTTTTTTGCTTGTAGATGGACACAATCTCTTTATTTATTTTTATGTGGTGCTGAGGATCGAACCCAGTGCCTCACACATGGGAGGCGAGCACTCTACTACAGAGCTACAATCCCAGCCCCTTCTTTGGATCTTTTTGCCTCCACACTTGGTAACACAGCGGGAGGGGCTGAGCTGAGTCTGCAGGTAGAATTTCAAGCTGAGGAAACACAGATTTCTGAAGAGAGAAGCAGCCCCAAGTGTCAGCTCTCCTTTTCCTTCTAGCTCCTTCGGATTGCCTGGTGTTCCTCTTTTGCCCTTACCGGGTCCCAGAACCAGCTGGCCTGCCCCCTCTTGCTCCCAACACACACCTACTCCACCTGCCTCCTCCAGCACCAAACAGGAGCAGGTGTCAGGCCTGTCTGTGCCCGTGGGAGTTGGTGCTGCATATCCTGCACACACAAACCCCCCTCAGGCAATCTTGGGCCATTTTTCCTGGATTAGAAGTTATTTTAGCAAGTCCCCTGTCTCTGGGCAGAACAGCCTATTCCCTGACCACAAGGGAATGCTCCCCTGCTGGTGGTTCTTCATTCCCCACATCCTCAGGTCTACAGGGTCTCATCACAGTCCCTCATGCGGTCCCACTTTAGAGGTCTGCAGATGGGCTCACCCTGCTCAGGGAGGAGGGTGCCTATTCCACCCCAGCTTTGGGAGGCTAGTTATAGAGAGGTACCTGCCTTTCCCTTCATCTGGACCTTATTCTACCCAACAGCTGGGACAGCAACAAAATCTACTCTCTCCTGCCAGTCCCAAGGGGTCCCCAAGTTTTTCAGTAGGGGGCCTAGCCAGAGCCTGGCAGCTGACTGGGGCAGAGCATTGACCTTGTGGGAACTGGATATTCTTAGGAATGGGAAGGTCTGAACGCATGCACAGAGAACACAAAAGGAGATGAAGCCAGGGGCAAATACGCAAATATCTGGCCAACCCACGGCAGGTAGTAGCCCTCTCCACACACGCTCACTCTCACTGAGACACCACTCACACACCGCCGCCTCTGCCAGGCTGCGTGAGCTAAAAATAGGCCAGGCCAGGAGGCTGGGCCAGGGCCCTGGACTCCCACCCTGGAGCCAAGGCCCTCACAGTTTCTTGCAGATTGCTCAGCTTGGACCCGGGTCCCTAGGCAGCACCACCTTTGGCTCGCAGTGTCACTCCCTCTACACCCTCCCGGCTCCCAAGGGCAGGAGTTGGGAATCAGGACCCACGTGTCAAGCCTGGCAGAACGGAGCCTCAAGTCTGCGGACCTCGACAACCCTCTCCCCCAAGCCCCCCGCCCTCGGGTTGGCCTCAGCCCATCCAGTTAGCACTCTCCGGAGCCCGGCAAGGTGCGCCTCCAGTTCAGAGGAGGCAGGGAGAGCGGCTCCTCCTTCCCCAACTCCCACAGTGCCAGGCTCCCTCCATTACCGACCCCCGCCCTGCCCTCCCTCCCGCGCTGCTGCCAGCACCCTTCAGCGCCGCCACCCAGCTCAGAAACTCTGGTGGGGGTTGACTGGGTGGGGAAGGCAAGCTTGCTAAAGGGGGGAGGGGTCGTGTCCTCAGGCAGGCCCCCTCCCCCAGGACTGGGAGGAAGGGAGTAACACTCGCGGACAGACGTCGCGTGGACGCGCTGGTCCTTCGGTCCTTCTCAAAGAAGCCCTGATGCGAGATGTGCCTCCGACGGTGGGGGAGGGGACAGAAGACCCCCAAACTGAGCGCCTTCACCCTTCTAAGGGCGCACAGCCGAGCGAGGACGAGGCAGGGACCTTGGGTCCCACCAGTCCAGGGGGTCCTTGTCCTTGGCTGGGCGAGTCCCCTGCAGCCCCGCCCTGCTCCGCACCTGCTCCGCTGCCTCGGGGTCAAGGTGCGGCTCCAGCAGCGGGACCGTGAACTGGATCTTCCGGGGGCTGTTGTCTTGCTCCATGGCTGGGGCGGCGGCCGCTGGGCCCGCGCTGCGGGAGGAGGGAAGGCGGCGGGACTCGGGGCTGGGGCGGGCAGGCTCCCTCTCCGCTCCGCTCCGGCCCCGGCCCCAGCCCGGCGCGCTCAGCTCCTGGCTCCCGGCTCCCGGCTCAGCGCTCCCCGCTCGCCGCTCCGGGGACTCTGTGGCCTCCGATTGGCTCGGCCCCCGCCCCTCCCGGCCCCCTCCCCTCCCCCAGCCCGGAACCTTAACCCCGTCGTGGCTGCGCCAGCGGCGGCGAGGGTCACCGCCTCCGGGCGAGCGAGCCACAACGGGGCTCGGTCACTGTCCTAGTGGACAGCCAGGGCAGATACCCAGGTATCTTCGGAGTTCAGATTAGGCAGTGGGTGTAGGGAGCCGTTACCAGGAACTTTTTCAAGCTGGAGCAGGTTTTAGGGGCTGGGAAAGTGGAGGGGCGCTGCTGGGAGGGGAGACTGCAAACGCGAGAAGATTTCATTTATAATCTAAAGGCGATGGTCACATAGAGAAGAGATGGAAAGGGAATTTAGGCATGCAGCAGGAGGAATTAGGGTTAGACTTAGAGAGGAACTTTCCTCTGAGAGGAAAACACTAGAGCAGAGGTGAATGAACACTTGGAGGGGAAGTGGGGGGTTTAGACCCCTGTCCAGTGTTCACTCAGCGGCAGGGAGAGGGAACTTAAGGCCCCAGAGGGTCTTCAGAGGGAGCGCCTCTCTTCAAGTGCCAAAGGGAGTGGGTGGAGGGCTTGAGGAGAGAGGACCATCTGGGGCTCGGCAGAAGGAGTAATGGGGGTGGGGAGCCGCTAATGCTTGTGAAATAGATTTCACTTTCGGCTTGCTAAATTATGGGGATCTTAAGTGGGTGAAAGGCTTGCAAAGGGAGAATGCTGAGGGATGGAAAGGAAAACTCCTTTGGTGGGGTGGCTTGTTTACAGACTGGGTTGGTTTCCAGTTTCATTATTGGCAGAATAATGAAAATGATCTGCTGTAACTGAAGGCATGGAAGTTAGACTATGTGAAGAACTTACTGGTTTGGTGTAGGACCAAGATGCCAGTCAACACTAGCCAGTGAGGGCGATAGTATATTCATAGGAGCTGGTGTGCCCTGTGCTAGGGACTGGGGGATCATTGGACAGCAGGAGGGGAGGTGCTGGGGTTTCGGGAAGGAGCGAGAATGAAGAGAGGGAATTGGGACGACGGGGAGGTGAGGGATTGCTGTAGGAGGGGCAGGGGACCCCTGCCAGGAGATCTGTTTCTTTTTAAACTTAAGCTAAGCAACTGGCAAGTTCCTTACAGATTTACAGCTGGTTCTCCTGGGGCGGGCTGGATGATCACCGGTCCTCTAAGGGTTCAACTTCAGCTTTCAATGGCGTTCTCTCCTGGTCTGGATTTCACGTGGCCCCTTCCCCTCTCACCTCCCAAAATAACCTCTCCTGCCTCCTGCCCTAGCCATATCTCTTTACACATGCTGGGCTCAGTTTTCTCACCGCAAGGCTAGGGGTGTGGGGACCCAGTGGGCCCTGAAGGCTTTGGCCAGCCAGATTGACCTGCACTTGCATGTTAAGTGACCCCTGTTTTGCTGTTACTGGCCCTCCAGGAGCGCCTTCCTCTACCTAGTGGGCACCTGCAGGGCCCCCTTTGCTCTGTCAAGGTAGGAGGGCCTGCTCGGAAACAGCTGGTTGGGCTTCCCAGTTCTCCAGTGTCTTGTGCACCCCACCCCCAAGGACATGGAGGAGGGGTTGGGAAGGCTTGGGGAAGCAGAGGGTGGTGGTGCTGCCCAGCAAGGGACCTGTTGACCTCCTCTCCTGCCACATACAGAGCAGGACCATAGGACCTGAAGTCAGGATCCCCACACACCTATCTTTGGGGACTCAGTCTCCTCTCACTGAGCTTGTATCTCTCTTGTAAAAAAAAAAAAAAACACAAAAACGGTAGAATAGTGCCTACCTCACAGGGGGAGCATCATGTGAGGTGAATACCTGGCACCTGGAAAGTCCACGCTTACTGATACCTGCTGGTTCTGTCCTCTAGTTCTCTCCTGGCAGGATGTCACCTTCCCAGGTTTTCAAGAAGATCCCCTACCCTGTCATCCAGTGTGCCTAGGTCTCTTCCACATCCCTTCCTTCCCTCAAATTTTGGTCTGGTTATGGAGAGTCCTCCTAAAGTCTTTCACTCTTCTTTCCCATTACTATCTCAAACCCCAGACCCTCAGAGCCCCTCGTCCTGAAAGCTACAGGTTGGGAGAGGGGCCGTGAGAGCTCAGGCTTTGGAGAGATGGCTGGCAAGGGGTTTCCTGGGAAGAGGGTTTTGGGAGCAGCTGGTGCAGGGTGGAGCAGAGGAGGAGAGAGTAGAGAGAGGGAAAAGGAGCTCTTGGGAGGAGGAGATCGGGCAGAGAGAGCAGCATCTGTGGGTGGCGGGTGGTGGAATGTGCCTTTGGTGCCGAGTAGGCATGTCTGTGAAGGTGTGTGTGTATGTCGCTTTGACCTTTATTTATGCCCAGAGCCCGGTGAGTAATTGAGAGTGCCTGTCGGGTGTGTGGGTGTCGGCAGGCAGGCGTGGGCTGCTCACACCGGCCCAGGAGTGGCAGAGGGCCTGTCACTGTGCTTGTTACCCATCCTAGCGTGAGTAAGAGTTAGAGGCCACCCTTTT
>CM053403.1:56246676-56263079 GCA_028644305.1 Xerus rutilus | reverse complement strand
GGGGGATGTTTGGGAACCAGACTATACAGGGGCTTGTAGGGCCTGGTGGAGTTTGGATTTTATTTGAAGTGAAACTGGAGACCAGCTAAGGGTTTTTGGGTAGAACACCGATTGAAATGATCTGTAACATACTTTGAAAAGATCACTTGTCTAAAATAAAATAAAAAAGACCCCTTGTCTAAATGCTGAATGGAGAATGCATCAGAAGAGGAAGAGTGGAAGCATAGAGATGGGGCTGGAAGTCACTGGATAAGTCCAGGTGGTAAATAATGGTGGTGGAACTAGGAGATGGGAAGAGAGAGGGAGGAAGTCAAGATATATTTTGGAGATGGAGTCTACAGTCTCATTCATGTATTGATTGGCAGGATTGAGGGAAAGGCAGGAATCAAGATTGGCTCCTAAATTTTGGCTTGGGAAATGGAACATAGGTGGTGATATTTAATCAGATAGGAAGATGAGGTGGGCAAGGATATTCAGGCATTTGTTCAGGTGCAGCACCAAGGCTATAATGCCCAGGCATGAAAAGAACGGAAGTTAAACGCGGTGATGTGGTGGCTGCACAACACCCGGGGCTTCCTACCCTGCTGCTCTGTCTTTTTCACTATGTGGCTTCTTGTTAGTGGCTGCCCCAGCTTGCACCTCTTCATCTCATTCCAGTCAGTGATAAGGGTTTAGAAAGGAGACAAGGAAGACAGGCTCCTCTTCTGTTAAGGGTACCAGTCATAATTTGCCCTAATAGTCGCTCATATTGCACTGGCCAATACCCGGTCACGTGGCTGCATTGAGCTTCAGGGAAGCTGGGGGTATGTAGTCATCAGGTACATGGCCAAAATGGCAGAGTCACTGAACTGGAGGTCAGGATCAGGTCAGGATCTGTAACAGCCAGACTTTTGGAGAAATGGAGGTGGATGGACAGGAGGTTGTGGCGAGAGGCTGGGTCCTTGAAGTCAGAAGTTTGGAGGTCCCTGTAGCACTGTGTGAGCTGAGGTGCAAAGGTCAAGGACTGAGAAGCTGTGTTGGTGAAATCATTTCCATGAATGCTGAATGTCCTCAAGAATGTGGTCAACAGCGAGTGGAAGGGCAAGACCAGGCGCTGAGGTCACTGGTGGAGAGTGAGAGGGGCTGGAAGGCAGGGCAGCCTGGTCCTGAGCTTCCAAGGAGGGAGCTTTTTTAGGGAGGAAAGGAGATATGATATGGTTTAGAGGCAGGAATGCAGAATAAGGAGGACACCCCTTTACATCTTCTGGTTCTGAGGTGATTAGCAGCTAAGGGAGTAGGCAGGTTCCACCTGAGAGGACTGTAGAGGCTGCGGGATTCTCAGGAAGTCTTAAAGTATTATTTAAGATTAGTTGATAGAAGTCAGGAACAGTGACGGACACCTGTAATCCCAGCGATTTAGGAGGCTGAGGCAGAAGAATTGCAAATTTGAGGGCCTCAGCAACTTAGAGAGACCTTGTCTCAAAATAAAAAATAAAAAGGGCTGAAGGTATAGTTCAGTGATAGAGTACCTCTGGGTTTAATTCTTAATACTGGGAGAAAAAACAGATTAGGTGTTATTCAAAATAAGACATTGGGAATATCAAAGAATTTGCTGATTACAGGTAAGGAGTTCTAGAATGCCCAATGAAAGGGTATGGGAGGGAGAGATGGGGCAGAGATTGGGTTGGATCAGGGGCTGGCAGGGCCAAGTGGAGTTGGGGGTCTGGATAAGAAAGATCCTTAGAGGCTTTGACTTGGGTCCTGGAGGTCAACATCAAAGGTGTGACATTAGGAACTGTTTACCAGCCCTCCTTTCTCTAAGAGCAACCAGGAAAAAGTATAGGTCTCAGTACTGCCTAGATGATTTGGGGTATCTTCAGGGACTGACTCCTGTGACTAAAGGTGATGACCAATCCTGTAGGAGCAGGAAATGTGTGGAAGCAGAATAAATTTCCCAAATGCTGTCCATATCCTAATCCCCAGTTAGGTGGTGTTGCCAATGGGGAAATTTGCAGATGGAATTGAGGTGGCTAATCAACTGGCCTTAAAAGAGGGAGGTTATCTAGATTATCTAGATGGACCCAAGGTAATCCCTAGGATCCTGAAATGTGGACAAAGGAGGATTGATGGCGGGTGAGAAGGCTTGACCACATGTTGCTGGAACGGAGGAAAGGGGCCATGGGCCGAGGAATGTGGGCGGCCTCTCGAAGTTGGGAAGAGCTAGGAAGCAGATTCTCCCCTACAGCTTCCAGGGAAGGAATGTAGCCTTGTTGACACTCCTTGATTTTAGCCTAGTGAGACCCATCTGGGACTTCTGAACTACACAACTGCAAGATAATAAACTTGTGTTGTTTTAAACCAGCAAGATATATCGTGGTAATTTGTTAGTAGAAAACCGATACAAGATGAAAGGTTCTCCTCTCCTAGTGACTGCTCCCTCCTGCAGGGTGGGATGCTATGACAGCTGGTGAGACAGAACATTAGGCCATGTTTCACAAAAGGGTGGAGTTAAAGCATTGACAGGAATGTTCCTGAATAACTTGCCTTTCTCTCCTGCCCTCTCTCACAAGGGCAGGCTTGGACAGAGCTTCCCTTCCCCACCTCTTTCTCCCCTGAGGGAGGTCTGCTGTTTCCTTCTCAGTTTGGTGGCTCAGGCAGAAGGAAGGCAAAGTTACCCCTTGGGCTTGTGTCTCAATGACAGTCTCCAGTCCAGCTTTGCCAGTGAGGTCAATGTGCTGTGGGTTGTATGGCATTTGTCTGGCCATTGATAAAATGGACACTTTGGTCTCCTTTTTGTTCCTGTTCTTTCCCCCTTCTCCATTGACTGGCCTCAGAGGGATGGAGGGATGACATGGATGTGGAGATTCCTGGGGCCTTGTGCGTTAGCTTAAAAGGGGACTCTGTACAGTGGATTTTAATAGGCAAAGGCTCTGAAGGTAACTGTGACCTGTAGCTTTGTAAATGCAGCTGAGGCTGGAATGAAGTTACCTCAATTCCATGGGCGTGTAGACAATCAGATTGTGAAATTTTGGCTTCAGATTATGTGTGGCAATCTTTAGTAGGCGATGCTAGGTTGACTGTCCCAGTTCCTGACTGTCATTTTGGGATTGTATTCAGGGCCACAGCAGGAATCATGGAGGGATTTAATTTATGATCTGATCACAGGCTTCTGGAATTATTTCCTGCCACATAATCTCCAGTTGGCTTGGGGTTGTACGTTTATTAAGCTTAATAAACTGGGGTTGGGGATTTCAGAGGCCCCCTGTGGGACTAACCACAGATATAAAGGAACAGTATTCCTGAACAGAATGTCATTGTGGGCAAAAGTGGAGAAAAACTCAGTGGAACTGATTACCAACCCAAAGGAACAATGAATAAGTCCTGTACCTGGAACGCTCTGTCCTTAGAAAACAGATTTATTCAGGGAATCAGGGGACTTTGGGTTCATGTAAGATCATGTAAGATAAAAGTTTTGGCCTTTTTTTTTTCTTTTGATACAAGGGAGTGGAGCCAGTTTAACCACTGATCCACATCCCCAGCCCTTTTCTTATATTTAATTAGAGATAGGATCTCGCTGAGTTGCTAAGAGCCTCATTAAATTGCTGAGATTGGCTTTGAACTTGCGATCTTCCTGCTTCAGCCTCCTGAGCTTCTGGGATTATAGGCCCGCACCACTGCACCCGGCTCAAGTGCTGATCTTCCAGTGATAAAAGAGAGTAAGGGAGAGAAGGTGTTTCTGTTGAGTGAGCTGGAGGAAAGAATGAGATTTTGCTGGGAGAAACGTTGAATTCTTAGTGCCCATGCTGGAGACATATTAAAAGGAAAAGGAAGTGTTTACATGTTTAAATACTTTTAAGGATGAAACTAGAGAAGAGTAGAAGATTCATTCTTTACAAGATCAGGTGGATGCAAGGGGCCCTGAGAAATTTAACACGGATGCAAAACGGAAGGAGGCCACTAGAGGGAGCATGGACCCAGGAAACCATTGTGTACAGTCACTTGCTCAGTGTGTGAAGACCAAGAGGTTTAGTGTAGAGACTGCAAACACTACTAGGTAAGTTTTGGAGAGGCATAGTTATTCATTTTTTTCTCTTTTGGGGGGATTTTGCGCAGGACTTGAAGAAACATGTCCAGGAGCCATGCCACACAGTTACTGAGAAAATGAAACTCATGCACGAGAGAAATAGGTCTAGCTACATCTGAATTAAATTGGGACTAATGGGAACAACACTTTATAACAAGATAACTGAAGAGATAGTACGCATGCGCCACCATCCAGTGGTAAATTTCATGCCAAAATTAACCCTCCTTGGGAGAGTTTTCCCATTTGAGATTCAAGTTTTTGTGCTGAGACCTCTAAAGACCTGATGCAGACCAAGAGCATCCTGGCAGGGTGACAATAAGTCTTTCTCAGAAGTCTCCAGGCTTCTGCCACCATGTATTGCTGGCATTACAAGGCAATTCCTGCTGAGATCAAAGCTTCTGCCTGCCCTTTGGAATTTGAGGAGGAGGGAGAGACTGTCATTGAGATGGCTTCGCATCCTCTCTTCCATTCCAGCTGCATTCTGTCAGGATCAAAAGGACACATTCCTGCCCCTTGTGCCACCATAAGCTGCCTGCTGATGACCCTTAGGAGGAACCCAGTGAGATGAAGCATGCAAGCAGCAGCAGATACATGGCTGGAGACCTCCTTAGAGCCACACACACAGGAAGTGCTGTGGCCGACTCTGGCCCTCCACCTCTTCCTCATGCCCCTTGAACCTGCATTAAAGGCTTCTCCCTACTCCCTGAGTCCCACCAAAAACCATGCATTGGGTTCTGGACACATAATTTCTCTGGGACATGAGAATATGCCTGTGTTTTTACATTTTGTAGGTGTGAAGTTGGTGCCATGGAATCCCATGTGTTACACTGATTTTGAAAAAAGATGGATCCATGAGCTACTTGGGAATGGAGTAAATCAACTTTGAAGAAGCTAGAGGAAGTACTACCACTTCAGGGGGGAAAATACCAAGATGCAGCCAATGGTCAGATCTAGATTCCTTTGCAGTGAGTGCCCCTGGCTAATAAGGAGCAAAATAAGAAATGGGTGCTGGGGTGGGGATGGGGGTTGAACTTTTATTTCCTTTCATTTTAATTTAAAAGAGGGTTTATTTTCAATTTTGTTCTTTGCTACTTTTGAAATTAGGAGAGCATTTATGTTCAAATTTAGGGCATTTTGTTGGTTGCTGGTGTTGAATTGTTTGATATTTGATGCTGACATGCAGTGCTTATTTTGTAAGCCTCAAGGGAGTTGTATTGAGTAATGTGACTGGGCTGACTGTAGACAGGAAGTAGAGTCTAGGGCACGGTACAGTTTTGGAGTTCATTCCTGTTCTTTTTGGACCCAGTTCAGAGGCCTTGGGTGCCAACAGCAGCTTGGCCACCTCACTAATTCCAGGAGGGTACAAAGAAGAGCGGTGAGAACCTATACCTCACTTTCTTCACCTGTAAGTGGGGATAACAAGTTTTAAAGTCTTTTTTTGCAAGGATTGGATGAGAAAATATGTGTAAAGCATTTGGAAATTGGGCCTGCCACATAGTGAGAGCTTTATAAATCATTGGGCCACATGGTCACATGTTTCATCACAAATGGCCAAATGTCTGCAAAGTGGGAGACCACCCTAGTGCGCTGCTGGTCTCCTTCGAGCTCCCATTCTCACCTGTGACTGATCACAGGCCCACCAGTTAAGCCTTCAGCATTGAGAAAAGAGCAGGTACTCCATGTTGGTACTCCATTGAGAAAGCAGGCTATCTCCCTTCTATGTTCCCTTCAGATAAGAGGAACTGGTTGCAGGGAATATTTTCCAGCCTTTCCTTTCCTTCCTTTTCCTCTTGAGGGAGAGGAGATGGCCTTAGGAGTGAGGATCTGGCAGTGGCTCCTCCAACTGTCTCTGATTAGTGAGTGAGCTGGGCTGAGGGAGAGTACTGGAGAGAGAAGAAGGCCCCTTTACTCTTTGGTTTCTTATCTAGGTTTAATAGGAAGCCCTGCATTTCGAGTTTATTGGCACGGCTGTCCAGTCATTAGTAAGGTGGACACTTTGATTGTCACTAGGCAATGGGCCTCATGTCATTTTCTGTATTGGTCTGAACTGGAGGGTCAGAAGGATGAGTCTGGGGGTGTCTTATCTTCTAAGATGCTTCAATTTTCCTAATCTAATCTCAGGAAATCTTCCCTCCAATTTCTTCCTGAACTCCATAATCTTTGTTATTTTGGCAAGAATTTTTGCAGTGTCTCAAGCAACTGCTTGACAAAATGTCTTAATAGGTGGAATTTTGTAACCTTATACCAGGGAAGGGATACTAGGCAGGGGAAAGTGGACAGGTGGCTACTTTGTATACAGGAGAAAGCAAAGGAGGGAAGGAGATTTTTGTATCTGTCTTTAGCTCTGAACATACTTCTTCCAGATTTTCCCG
Organism: Xerus rutilus; assembly: GCA_028644305.1. Lineage (NCBI taxonomy): Eukaryota > Metazoa > Chordata > Mammalia > Rodentia > Sciuridae > Xerus > Xerus rutilus. The sequence continues at coordinate 56,256,644 of CM053403.1, read as the reverse complement.
GGCTAGGATAGTGCCATCCCTGCACTGTAGTAGGTCAGCTGCTCCGTTGGTTTCCTCAGTGCCTTTCCTATGTCCTTGGAATAGGACACTAGAGTCCAGAGATGTCTTTCTTCCTGCCATCTTACCTGCCTTTGAGTAGGCAGCCTTCTTGTCCTTTGGAAGACAGAAAGAGACTTTCATTCTCCCGTGTTCTTTTTTACCCAATGAGTCCCACATGCCCAGAGTCACAGAGAGATCGGCACATTCTAGGTAGATGGGTCTGGCACATGGTGAATACTTGGTGGATGTTAGTGGGATGGGTAAATCAGAGTGATCCACCCTGAGAAGTCCTGGAAGATGAAGGTTAGAGGCAGAAGGGTGGAGAGCAGACAAGAATGTACAGGACTGGACTCTGGAAGCACTCTTGAGTCTAAATTATACTAGGAAGTGAACAGGGAGTCTGGAGAACCAGCAGAGTGCAGTGTCCTGGAATGTCACCAAGGGGAAGTTTCTAGAAGTGGTTCAGTCCTATATTGCCAATGCAGAGTCGGGACTGAGAGACAGCCATGAGACTTGTTGTCAGTGACTTTTGGGGAAATAGATGCAGTGGGCCGTGGGTGTGAAAGGGCAGGCTGCAGGAAGGTGCCACTCTGATGACGTGGAGGGGCAGGCTGAGCAGTGTCAAGGATGTTCTGGGATGCAGAAACTTCAACAGATCTGTGAGTAGAGGAGAATGAGAGGCTTGAACTCCAGAGGATAAGGGAGTTGAGGAAAAATACTAGCAGAGTGAGGGCCTCCTGCTTCCTTTTCCCACAAAGTCACCACAGAGCTGGGTTTGGGTTGCAATGCTTTAATGCAGGGATTTGAGGGCTGTGAGATGGTGGTTGGGATGAGTGTAGTGCGGGTGATGGAGGCACCTCCCGTGGCCCAGCCTGGTATGTAGGTGCCCCTGTCATCAGGGCCTCATGACATCATTGGCATTAGGTATTAGGCCTTTCATGTAGTCCAAGATTCCTTTTATTACTTTCTTCAAATCCGTCTCCATTTTATAGCCAAACTCGTTCAGTTTTCCCTCTGAGGTGACTGCTGGGAAATATTGGGAGGAAAATGTCAAGTTCAGGCTGGTTCTCTCCCCACCCTTCCCAGCATTCTGGCAACAACCTTTCACAGTACTGAGAATCAGTGGGTCTTTTGATGACACTTATATTTTATTCCCGTTCCCCCTCTTTCTAACCCGATGTTATTCCCCTCCAAGTAGCTCCCCCACTCCTGCCCTTCTCTGCTCAACACCTTCCCAGTCATTCCCTCTCTTCCCTGGCTCTTACCAGCAGCGGGAGTGAATTCTGGAGTCTCTTCTATGGCACTTTTGGAACTGTCCCCTTGGAAAATGGGGCGAAGCATTTCAGGTTTTTGACTCTTTGGTCTGGTGGATGTTATCACCACATTTTTTTTGGAAATCAGGTCTTCTCTGAAGTTGAAAGGCTCTGCAGCGAGGTCCTCACTGGAGACAGATGCCTTCCTGAGATGGCTGGTAGGAGCAAACTGGGCAGCTGGGACCAAGGAGAAGGAGGGAGTGTGGGGCAGGGAAAAACCTCTTGGTGAGAAGCAGTCAGTCATTGACATACTCATCTCTTAATGTGTCGAGGGCATCAGAGTTAAGCCATTGCCTAATCAACATACAAGTGGGATAGATTCCTGTACCAGAATGTAATTCTATGGGCACCGCCAAGGTACATACATGAGTTTGAATAACACTGATTACAAATTCCACTCTTATCAGCAAATCCACCTCACCAGTTAAAAGAAATTAACTTGAGCCGGGCGCAGTGGTGCACGCCTGTAATCCCAGCACTTAGGGAGGCTGAGACAGGAGAATTGCGCATTCAAAGCCAGCCTCAGCAACGGCGAGGCGCTAAGCAACTCAGTGAGACCCTGTCTCTACATAACACACAAAATAGGGCTGGGGATGTGGCTCAGGGGTCGAATGCCCCTGAATTCAATCTCTGGTACCAAAAAAAAAAAATCCCACAAAATAGGGCTGGGGATGTGGCTCAGTCAGTGGTCGAGTACCCCTGAGTTCAATCCCCAGTGCCAAAAAAAAAAAAAAAAGAAAGAAAGAAAAGAAAAATTAACTTGACTAACACTTGTCTCTTTTTTCTGGTTCATAGGATGTGTTCATAAATATTGGTTCTTTTCCTGTGAATTCTGGATATTATTGCCTGAGATTAAACCATGTCTACATATAACCTACAAAGCAAACCTTGCCATGTTCATGGTTTTGAGACTGTGGGGGTGAGGAGCCTGAAACCGGTGAGCCCTCCAGCATCCTGGTCCCAGGTGAACTGAAGCCCTTTGCCCGCTAGCATTTGGGTGTGAGGTGTAGTCCCCATTCCAGCCTCTGATGACTACTCATCATGAGTGCTGTTCAAATGGTTCCTGGTACCCAGATCTTGGCCAATTTATTGCAGCAGGAAAGATTAAGACCAACACGAAAAGGGACTGTCTTTGCTCCACTTCTTCAGATGGGGAATTTGTCATTTATTGGACAAATTTTACCACCACCATCTTACTCTAAAGGACACTAGTATGTGACTTACCATTATCTGTGGCCTGAGTCTCCAAGGGAACTTCATCTTCTGACTCTGAAAAAGAAGAGATTAAAGCCTCCAGAGATCTCAAGACAGTTAACACATGAGTAATTCCTCCAGAATTTCCCGCAATATTCCCAATTTCCCTTACTCTTCTAATGTTTTCTTCTCATTTCTAACACACTAGGTAATTTATAATATGTTTATTATTTTTCTTTCTCCTAGAATGTAATCTTATTGATGACTGAGGATTGTCTAGTCTGTTAGATACAGTCCTTAGAACTGTGTCTGACACAGAGTAAGTGCTTAATAAATAGCTATCGAATATGGTGTGTGTGTGTGTGTGTGTGTGTGTGTGTGTATGTGTGTCTGGCTCTCATCATACAGAGAGAGAAGGTAGTCCAAGGAAGGGTAATGACTCTGCCTGGGTAGTCCACCATTGCCAGAGGCTGGGATCCAATCTGAATCTCTGCTGACTCATATTCCACCCTGACTTGGGCCCAGTTTATCTCCTTTGGCCCCAGTCTCAAGCTTTCTGGGTTGCAGGATTCCTAGGGTAATATGCCTTGGTCCTCCACCTCCATTCCTCAGTCATCCTAGGTGTGGACTTTGTATTCTGCATCTCCCCGTCTCTCTGCACAGCACATTATAAGGGTTGAGGAAAGGACTTCCTTGTGCTGATGTTTCTCAGACGACAGCTCCATGACCTCTAGGGGACCAAGGGGAGTGAGAAAAAGGCCACACTCACCATGAAGGATGGCAAGAGAGGTGGAGGCCAGGCTGGTCAGCAGCAGGACGGTGAAGAGTTTCATTGTAGAGCTGAGCAGGGTCTGTTTTTCCTGGGGGAGGCTGCTTAGAGGTGCCCAGGAGGCAGTCTGGAAGGGGTTTTATTTATTTTGGGGTAAGAATGGACTGTGGAGAAAGTGGCTTGGGATTGGAGCATACCAGGTTTCCCCTTCTAAGTTCCCCATTCTGAATATGTTTATTTTGGGGAACTGGAGATTCTGGGAAACCAGTTAACAGGAAGGCAAGGCCCCCAGGGCCATGCCACAGGTGTGCCAGCCCCAGGTGTGCCAGCCCCAGGCTCCATCAGTGTATGCCTATGGAATAATTTCCTGGGTCCCAGCTCCCCTCTTTCATGGTACTCATTACTGGTATCATTTTACTTTTATTCATGCAATCATTTAATTAATATCCACCTCCCACAGAAGGATGGATCTTCCATGATGGCTGGAATTATACCCATTTTGCTATCATTATTTTTCTAGTACTTTTCAAGTAGTTGGTATAAAGTAGGGGTCTGGAAAATATTAATTGGGTGAATGAATCAAGGGGAGGCCAGGCTACCTTCTAGGGTGCAGAGAAATCTCCCCAACAGTTCAGGAATGAGGTTGTTACAGGAATTCCCACAAACTGTCCAGAGTTTCTTCACATGGGATATCCCATTTAATTCACGACAGTTAGGAGGTTACTTTACTGAGCAAAGAAATTCACATTCGCAGAGGTGAGGTGATTTGCATAAAGTCACATATTTGGGTGCATTTGGACCAGGTAGGACTAGCTCCACATCCAGAGTCCAGTGGGCAAGATGGACCAGTGGGTTTCCTGAGGAGGCATCTGGAGAGGAGGTGGAAGATGGGCCTAGGACTTGGGTTCTGGTCTTGAGCCTAGGGACTGAATTAGTTGATCTCCTGTGCCCTCTTCTAGCTGAAAGTTTTGATGATCTCTCTGAAACCTCTGTTTGTGGATCATCTCCTTGCAAGGGAGGGCTGCCAACTGTGAGACTGAGCCTCCTGCCCTCAGCAGTGAGCATGCTTGCTGGGTATGTGAGGTTCTACAGAGGGTAGCATCTGGCCTGTAGGCCACAGTAAGTGCTGGGCTGTGCCAATTCATTCGAGTCCTTCCTTTCCTGGAGGGGAAAGCCCCAGGAGCTGGCAGTTGTCCTTCAATCACTGCAAGATAGCCCTCTCCTTAGGCAAGATGATGAGACGAAGGAAGTTTGTCTTGGCCTGCCTCTCCTCTCTCCTTCCGCCCTGATTCCTTCTCTTACCAGCAATCTTCCCTTCCATAGCCCAGGGGACTTAGGAGCAGGACACAGACAGATAAGGGCAGTCACAGCGAATCCATGAGGACAGGATTTCAGTTCTGTAGGCTAATTTCCTGATATACATAAAAATCCACCAGTTGAGGCCCCTATCACCGCTCTTCTGGATTCCAGTCTGTCTCCACCACAGTCCATCGTCCACACTAATGCTGGGGGAATGTCCTGAAGTTTATGCTTCTTCCTACTTGAAGATCTTTTTTTTTTTTTTTTTTTTTTTTTTTTAAATTTTATTTATTTTTTTTAGTTGTAGGTGGACAGAATATCTTTATTTTATTTTTATGTGGTGCTGAGGATTGAACCCAGTGCCTCACGCGTGCTAGGCGAGCACGCTACCACTGCACCACAATCCCAGCCCCCTACTTGAAGATCTTTAATGACTAGCCATTATCCAGAAGATAAAGTCCAGATTTCTCAGCCCTACCCCTTTCCAACCTCACCTCTTATTTCTGTGAGTGTTCCCCCAGTCAGTGAAGTGTTAGCCCTGGGTTCATGCTACTTCTCTTTCAGAAATGCTCCCTCCTCTCCTTCTTCTTGCTCTGTTCCTACATCAAGACTGAGACCAGACCTCCTTACTGGAGTGAAGACAAACACCTTGGTCAGTCTTCCCACCTCTGTGGCTCCACCATGCATTGTTTATATTGTCATCTTTTTATTATTACATTCCAGCACTATTTATTGAGTACCTGACATTTGCAAGTTTTGGAGGTGTAATGGCAAACAAAACCATCTGGTCCCTGGCCTTATGAAATTTATTGTCTAGCACTTATTCTATTGTGATTTGAAATCTATTGGTTTTACTGGTCAATTGCCATCTCAAGGACAAGAGCCATAGTCTGCTTATCTCTGCATCTCGATTTATTTAGCATAGATCTTTTGTTATTTCAATTTTTTTAAGTTGTTGATTGACCTTTATGTATTCATTTATTTATATGCCGTGCTAAGGATCGATCCCAGTGCCTCCCACAGGTAAGCAAGGAAGTGCTCTACCACTGAGCCACAATCCCAGCCCTAGCACAGGTCTTAACACTTGCTGCGTGCTCCAGTCTGGTTGTATTGAATGAGTCAATTTGCTTATTCAAAGATGGCCCCCGGGGACATGTTTGCCCAATGAAGTGTCTCCTGAGTGTGTTTGAGATCTTTCAGAGGCTTTCATCAACAAATAAATATTTCAAAAAGAATTCAGTGAATGCCTGCTATATACCAGGCATGATGTGGCTGCTGGAGCTCCAACAAAAACAGACCTTGTCCCTGTTCTCCCCATTCAAGGTACCAGATAAAATATAAGTCACCTAGCCAAATGTCAATTTGATATAAGGACTGAAAAAGAATTCAGTATGTCTCAAATATTGCACTAGCCATAATAAATATGTCTGAAAATATATTTAATGTGTTCTGTATTTATTTGCTAAATCTGGCTCTTAAGACTCCAGGCCAGCCTCAGACTAGCAGGGGAAGCACGTAAGACTTCCCACATGTACTCTTTTTTGACCTGTCCCTCTAAGATCTTGGCCTTACCCCATGTTTGGTTCAGGTGTAGGGAAGTTGCCTGTCATACCTGTAACTTCCTTTTGAGAAAAAAGGTCACAGGGATTCTTGCATATAAGATGTCAGAATGACCTTATTATCCTGCCCATTCCTGTTTTGTGAGGAATCTGGGCTTTATTCAGAGGCAACTCTCAATAAACTGGACATAAGGAAGACCAGTGGCTTCTGAGGAAGCCTGGGTGAGAGAGCTGTCCTTTTCTGGTGCTCCCTATTAGATGGTGTCTAACCAAGTCAACAAGGTACTCCTCAGTGAATTTTGAAACAGAGATACAAAAAGAAAGAGATGTAAACACAGTAGAGGAGGAAAGGAGGAAGCAGAGAGATCGTAAAAGGGAGACAGGGAGCTGGGCATGATGGTGCATGCCTGTAATCCCAGTGACTTGGGAGGTCAAGGCAGGAGGATCTCAAGTTCAAGGCCAGCCAGGGCAACTTAGTGGCACCCTGTCTCAAAATGAAAAAAGGGCTGGGGATGTAACTCAGTCGCAGAGTGCCCCCAGATACACAATCCCCAGTACCATGAAAAAAAAATATGGAGACAGAGGTGAAAACCCATGCCTAGAGGAGCTCTGTACCTGGTGTCAGATTTGCAGAGCAGCTGGAGGGGCTTCTGGCTCAGTTATACTTATACTTTGTACTCTGTGAGGCCTCCTGAAATGGTTCCTGTTCTTCCTTCCTTCGGTCACTGAATGTAACCTGAGTGCATCGTTTTTTTTTAAAATATTTTTTTTAGTTGTTGATGGATCTTTATTTTATTCATTTATTATTTATATGTGGTGATGAGGATCGAACCCAGTGCCTCATGCATGCTAGGCAAGCGCTCTACCACTGAGTGCAGCCCCAGCCCCTGAGTGCATCTTATAAACTGAAAGAAAGCCCATTTCATTTGAAGATATTAACTCTTATAACACGTGCATCTAAGGTTCAGCTCTCCCACCCCCTCACTGTGTGGCCTCCATCCAGCCATGCCTTTTCTCTGGGCCTCACTCTCCTCCTCAGCAAGGAGTAGGAGGATCCAGATGGCTTTCCAAGGCTCTCTAGGATTCTTGTTCCAGTATCCTACAGCCCCTTGGGTCCAGGGTAGACAACCTCTTGAGAGATTTTCATTTACAAAGGAGAACAGAATCAGGCTGGTTATACTCAAACTTCAGTCCACATCAGAAACAGCTGGGGAGTTTCTTTGAATTTCTTTCTTCTTCATTTAGTAGGTCTGGGATGCAGCCCAAGAATCTTCATTGAAAGCCAGAGTCCAGGGAAGTTCTGAAGTGGAGGCGTTGGGGACAACACTACCTTAGGTTGGTAGCATGGCTTCTAGGCAAAAGCTCAAACTTCTTCTCTGGCAAAGATTTTGGGAGTCAGAGTGTTACTGTGTGTGTGTGTGTGTGTGTGTGTGTGTGTGGAGGGGGCAGATAGCTGCTGGCCTGGGCAATGAGGGCTGGAGTCAGATACAGGATGATTAAACTCATAAAAGCCCTGCAGGGCTGTATTGATGAACTCTGACAGACTGGGAAAATTGCAGCTCAGAGAAGTAAAATCAAAGTTACAATCGGCATGGCTGGTTCTGATTCCCATGCTCTTCCCATGATGCTCCACCCCATCCTCCATCAAGCATCACCAGTGTTGACTTGGCAGCATAGTGACCATAAATCCTTGCTTTCCTGTGGAACCCTATTGCACATATTCTGGGCTGTTTCCTACCTATCATTGGCTGTCCTGGAAAATTAGCATTTCTGTCTTCAAACACTCTCCAGACTCCATCTCATCTGCAAGAGTAGTTGGGAAATCTTCCTACAACAAGAAGGAAAATAGGCCATTGACAGGGGAGCTCAGAGGGTAACAGAGCCCGAGAAAACAAGCACGCATTGGAGATGGGGAGTTCAAAGTGCTCAGGAGACTCAGCAAGGAAGACTCCACTTCCACAGACCACGGGAGCAGGTGGGGAGAGAGCAGCTTCTGCCTTATTTCTTGTCAGGTTCTAATGGTTCTTCCTGAGTGAGCCTCCAGTTCCTCCTTCAGGTTCCATTGCTGATGTGTCTGTTCCAGCCATATCCAGTTTCTCTGCAGGAAGATCTGAGCCAGATGTGGCTCAGCCTGGGCAGTCTGTGAAAATACTCTCTACATGGAAGAGAATGGGTTCTGAATAATGTCGTCCACGTGGGCTGGCCACTCAGTGTCCCCCATGGAGCTCAGTGAGCTGGATTGGGAGTGTGTGAGTGGCCCTGGGTGTGAGAACTGGGCAGGCCAGCTGCACTGGAAGCTGCAGTTATATATATGTCTCTCAATCACTCCCTGACCTGTGAAGGTCTGGGCAGTCATCTTTCTATCCTGTAGTCCTTAGGAATGACTCCTCAAGCTAGATAAGCAATTCCCAAATTGGAGGCTCTGTGTCCAGAACTCTGGTCTGTGGGGTTATCTCCTAGTGTGAGGATTGTGGGCTTTGAGAAGGGCTATAACACATCAGCATAGTTGGAGGTTAAGCACCCTCGAGGCAGGGGCCCTGTCTTTCATGATAAAAATGGCCAAGTGCACAGTGGGAGGAGTGGAGGTTGCTTTTGGGGAGAACTGAAGACTTTAATTGAGGAAAAACCTAAAACAGATGTGGTTGTGACCCATTAGGGTCACATCAATGTGTCAGGGATGCTCATATTTCTATTAATTTATTCAGGGGATGTGTGTGTAAGTTACTACTGGGGCCCTTGTTTAAGGATGTCTGGCTTTAAAACATAGGTATGTATGTATGTATGTATTTTGCAGTGCTGGGGATTAAACCCAGGGCCTTGAGTATGCTAATAACATAGATGTTGAATGAAACTCAGAACACTCCATTTCCTGGATAACCTCAGCTAGGATACTCTTACCTGTGAATAATGGACATCCTAATTTGGCTGACTCAAACAATAAAAAAGGTGCTATTTCATGGAACGAGAATGCTAAAGCGAGGCTTGGTTAATTCAGCAGTTCTCCTCTGTTCATGAGCCTGTCTTTTGTCTTGAGTAGCAAGCTGGCTGTTCCACTCCTTGCAATATTCAGAGGCAGAAAAAGACTCTTCTGTTGTAATTATTTTTTTTTTGTCAGCAGAACCTGCACATTTTTTCTTTGGCTTATTAAGAACTGTTATGATTGAAAAGGTCAAGTGGAAGTAGAAGTCTCTCAAACTGTTTGAGCCCATTGTTTGGATAACACAGTCCATCAGAAGTAATCACGCACCAGATGGAATGGTAGAGAACAGTACTCTGTTCAATTTTCTGGTATAACCTTTGCAAAAAGCTGATTAGATCATAGCAGATGACTGTGGATTGTCCTAATTTAACCTAGTGATAGCCTTAATTGCAGCTGCTGTACCAGATGGAACATCTTTACTATGATAGAACACTTGGTAGGATGCTTTTGATCTTGCAAATGCAGTCTTTTCAATGGCTATCAGGAAAGAGGCTCAAAACAGACAATGTTCATCTGTGATGGACAGCAGATGATGTTTATAGTCCTACCCCAGGGATAATTCTCCTGCTTTCTATCTCAATATAGTCCTTAAGCCAGGAATGGTGGCACATGCCTGCAGTTCCAGCTATTTGGGAGGCTGAGGCAAGAGGATTGCTTGAGCCCAGGAGTTTGAGACCAGTCTGGGCTATGAAGTGAGACTCCATCTCAAAGGAGAAAAAAGAAGAAAAAGAAAAAGAAAAAGAAAAGCAACAATCAACAACAACAACAATATAGTCCTCAAGAACCTTGATCACGGCTGGGGATACAGCTCAGTG
>CM053403.1:56163076-56246176 GCA_028644305.1 Xerus rutilus | reverse complement strand
CAGCCTATACCTTTCCCTTCAACTCTGGCAGAGAAAGAGAGTGGAGAGAATTGCTGAAATATTGGTGGGAAGAAACGGAATGACAGATATCTATATTTCTTCTCTAACAGGAAAGGTAATTTATACTTCTTTGTCCCTTTAGTCTGTTCCCCCACATCCTGCCATGTTGGTATTTTCTAGAAGTTTAGTTTTATATTGTAGATTTACTTCTATGATATTTTCTTTTTTTACTTCTGTATTTCTTTAGATAATTATTTAATTTTTCTCATTTTCCATGTCTCTCAAAGCTTCTATCTAGATTGATTTATTTGAATATGTCTTCCATGATGGTTTTCCAAGTGGACCTATCTGTGGCAAACCTTCTGAGTGTAGTTTTTGATTTCCACTATCATTTAAATGATAATATCACCTTAAAAATATGAATGTTGAAGTATCGAATTACTTTGCAGCACTTTTGGAATATAAACAATACTTTTTCTTTGTTGATCTTTGATGTATGTGATATTCACACATTTAAAAATTCTTTCATTGCTGGTATGGATCCACTTGCAGCTGGATTCTGCTGCTCATACCTCATTTAGAATTTTGCCTCAATGTTTATAAGTGAGAAAGACTGATCTACTCTTAATGACTTGGTGGGCATTCTTTTGGGGTTTTAAAACAATGGTCTGCTGGCTTTGCTTAAGTGTTTGGAATGTTTCCTCCTCACTCTGTGTTCTGGAGAAGTTTAAATGGAATTGAGTTGCATTAAGAAATGGTAGGATTCACTTGTGAAATTCTCTGAGTCTGGAGCGAGCTTTTTTATGTGATAGTTCTTGATATTTTCTATTTCTCCTATATGTTTAGGCTGTTTATCTCTACTGGGCAAGTTTTCTTGGATACTTTCCTAGGAAATAATCTATTTCACCCATGTTTAAAAAACTGATTTGTACAGATTTAAGCAACATAATATTTTAATTGTTCAAGTTTCCTTTTTACTCTTATTATGTTCTCATTTCATATATATATTTTTCATGCTCATGCTCTTGCTCTCCTTTTTTGTTAGGTTAGATAATAGTTCATCTCTTTTTTTCCCTAACTAATTAGCTCTTGGATATTTTAAACTTAGGTCATACATTTTTCTCTTTAATTTCTTTAATTTTACTAATTTCTGTTTTTATTAAATTTAATTTGTTCTTTAGGCTTTTTTTGGTGCTTAATTTTTAAAAACTTTTTATTTGTTCTTTTTAGTTATACATGACAGTAGAATGTATTTTGAAGTATTATACATGCACAGAGGGTGCTCATTTAATTTTAAAAACCTCTTCTTTTTTCATATTTTAATTTATTTATTTGTTCTATTTAGGTTTACATAATATCAGAGTGCAATTTGATTCATTGTACACAGATGGAGGATAACATTTCATTTCTCTGGTTGTAAGTGATATAGAATCACAACATACATGCAGTCATACATAAAGCTAGGGCTATGATGACCATCATATTCCACCACCTTTACTGTCCCCATGCCCGCTCCCCCCTTACACCCCTGTGAACAGAGTTCCTCCATTGTTCCCGTGTCCTTCCCCCCATTATGGATCAGCATCCACTTATCAACGAGTACATTAGGCATTTGGTTAAAAACCTCTTCTTTAATTAATAAAAATATTTAAGATTTTGAAATTGTCTGTAGACACTATTTTAGCTGTATCTCATTGATTTTGATATTCAATATTTTTATTATTACTATGTTCTAGTTCTTCATTAATTTTGGTTTTGTTTTCCTCTTTGAATCAAGAGTTGTTTAAGAGGGTTATAAATTCTCATTTGAATAAGATTTTTGATTATCTAGTTCTGTTTTTAATTTCTAGTTTTATGGCATTATGATCAGAGAAGTCCATTTGCACTATTTCTACATTTTAGAGTTTATTAAAGTATTGGTCAGCAGTGTAGACTTGGATCCAGACTGCCTAGGTACACTTACCTTGAAATAAATATTGGCTGATATTAAGATCAATATTCTGTTTTTCAAAATTTGTGTAAAGGGCTTTTGCTGATCTTCCAACTTTCAATCAAAAGTTAAAATATTTTGAGCTACTTAAACCTATTTCTATTGAATTTTGTGTGTAATTTCTACAAACAAGGATATCCTCATTGTCACCTCAATGCAACCATTAATATCAGGAGACTAATATTTAATACACTATTGATACCATATTACCACTAATATCAGGAGAAATATAATAATATCATATTACCATTAATATCAGGAGACTAATATTTAATACACTATTGATACCAAAATTACCATATTACCATCTAAACTACAGATTTCATTTAAAAGTTGCCTGTTGGGCTGGAGAGAAGAGATGAAATTGTCATCTCAAAGAGTGAGACAATAAATCTACTGAGGACGTGTGGTAAGACTGCTTATCAGTGTTGCAATCACATTTGGTATTTATGTCGTCACAGTGGAGCTGGACAGGTCAGAACAGTTCTGTTACTTTTCCCAACCATCTGCAGCTGCTTTGGTGCAAATGGGTGTAGTGTATCCCCATGGTTTGCTGTAACCAGTATTGGGACTGACCAGGAAAAAGACAAGGAAGTTCCAGTGCTTTGCAAGGGAATGATGAAATGTGGGGCCATCAAATCCAAGTTTATCAAGGAAGGAACCAAGGAGGGAGGCATGATAGAATGGCAAGGTGGGCATGTGTAGACTAGAGGCCTTCAGGAAAGGATTACTGAGTGGGAATATTTGAGTCCATGATTCAGAAGTGGGGCTCAGAGACCAATGCTGCAGTCAAGAAGTGACACCGCTAATGGGGATGACTCAAGAGTGATGCCAGATGCCAGGTGTGGTGGGGCACCTGTGGCCCCAGACCCGGGAAGCTGGGTCGGGAGGATCCCTTGATCCTAGGAGTTTGAGACCAGCTTGGGCCCAAAGTGAAAAAAGAGTGATGCTTAAGATGGCAGAAAAAGAGATTTGGGGGCAGATATTTGTGGATCTTTGATGGTTCATCCAGGTGGATATGGCATTCGATGAGAATTTCAGGGATGTTGTTAGGGCCCAAAATGGTTGTAAGAAATGTATTTTGGGGAATGTCAAAAATTTTCATTGAGATAACGTTTTTATTGCCAAATCCTCTCTTCACTCCTCACCTTCCCATACCCTTTCTTTTTCTTCTTCTCTAGCTAAAAATTTGCTCTGTGGGTAGGCAGTGTAGCTCAGTGGTAGAGCACTTGCCCAGCAGGAGCAAGGCCCTGGGTTTGATCCCCAGTGCCACAAAAAGAAATTTGATTTGTTAACCATTAAAAAAAACTTACCAATTGTTCCAATAATGTCTCTATGACAAAAATATCCAGTTTGCCATTATGCATAGCATTTAGTCACCACAGTTCCTCAGTCTTTCTTTGACTTTCATGACATTGCCACTTTTGAAGATTATAGGCCATTTATTCTATAGAACATCTCCCAATTTGGGTTCACCTGAGGTTCCTCACAATTAGACTCAGGTTCTACGCTTTTGGCAGAAATACCAAGGGGTCATACTACATTCCTCACATTGAGTTAGGTAATACATGATTTCAATTTATCCCAGTATTGTGATGTTAACTTTGATCATTGATTAAGGTGATGCCTGCCAGGTTTCTCCACTGTAAGGTTACTTTTTCCCCCTTGTAATTAATAAAATTATTTGTGGGAAGTCACTTCGAGACTTATGTAAGTATTCTTTTCTTATCAAAATCTCATCAATTAGTTTAAGCACTCATTGATGCTTCTTGGCTTAATTATTACTGTGATGGTTGTCAAATAGTGATTTCTAGTCCAATCACTCCTTCTATATTCATTAGCTGCCATTTTGCTATAAGGAAAACCTTCTTTACATCTCCATTTATTCATTTATTCATTCACTTATATGAGTATGGACTCATGGCTTCCTATTCATTCAATAAATTACAATATTTTTCTTTTACTATTTATTGCTGTAACCTTTTAGGATTTTTCTTTTTTCCATTGAACTTATTTTGCCTGGGACAATTCATTCACATTGGGATTAAGCTAACCTTCTTGTTAACTTCTGTATTCTTTGGATCTATCTCTATCGTTCTCTAAGCACTTTCTTGCTTTCTGATCCTAGAGGGATTCTGGGCTCATCATGTGCCTTTCTCTGCTCTATCCCTGGCATTGGCCACTTCTCCAAGGATCTCTGTTCTCTTAATAGTATTTGAAAGGGAGGGTATAGGCTGTGTGGGTTTTCATTGTTCTCAGATGTCAATGCTTCCAGGCCTTCCCTGTGGCCAAGCTAAGAAAAGTGTATACATATTTTTGTATTTGTGTGTATTTATGTATATATGTGCATTCCTACAAATAATAATACATATTTATATCTAAATGCCTATATCTAGTGTTCGCATATTTATGTATATCAAAGACCATAAGTTCTCATGGTTATCACCAATTCTAGTCCAACCTAACAGGGTTCAGGCTTGGGCATCCTGCACCATGTAGACCCTCTAACCTGTGTGAGCTCCAACACCCCACATCAGGCTGCATGTGTGCTCTCCTCACCCTCCTTGGGCTCACACCCCATGCCTGGTCACCCTGGCAGATACTATCCTCATCTTTAGTTCCAATACCCTGCTCTAGCTTTCCAGAAATCCCCCACACCCCTCCCAAGCAGAGGCCTACCTTCCTTGGCTTTACCTGCTGGCTTCTGCACTGAATTATCCAGGGAGGCAGGCAGGAACACAAGCAGGCAGTAGGGGAGACAGCAGAGAGCACTGACTTTGTTCTTAATGAATCTTTTAATCCATTTTTTATAGTTGAGTTTTGTGTTATTGTCCAATATGAGGATCATTTGCTTTTAAGGCATGAGTATGTGCTATTTTTATTTGTCATAGGAAAGATGTGTTTGGAATTAGCTTTATCTTCTTAATACTCTCCTTTCATTTTAACAGTTTTAAAACTATTTATATTTTGTTATGTGATCTGTTTCTTTTTTCTTTGTGTGTGTGTAATTTTGATAATATAAAATAATCATTTTTATAGCCCTATTGATTATCTTTATATTCACAACTTCAAATGATGTACTCAATTCCTTATTTATTTAGTGTTAATTCCCTCTACTAATAATGATTAAAAGAATGTACTTTCATTTTCCCCTTTCCCCATTCCTCTTCTCCAGCTCATTTTCATGGATTATATTATTATTGTTACTTCTTCTAGTGATTTACTTTATACCTTTGTTAATTGATTTAGCAGGTTAAAAATATTTTTTGATCCTATAACTGTAAAAGTTGCATAAGTCTGCCTACTTACACCAACTCTCTTTCTCTTCTATCCCCGTTCTGATCTTTTGTTACATTCTTCTGGTTTATAACATTTGCTGTCTGCTCTGTAATCATAATTTCAATAGCAAGTTTAGCTTTGTCTTGCACTCAAGTGGATTTATCACCCACAACTAATCTTTTCACTTTATTTTCTCCATTTATCTCTTAACTGGCTGAAGTTTATCTTCTTAGTTTTTTATTTTTGAGAAAGATGTTCACAGAAATGAAATGCCTTGAGAATATTTGTCTGTTGCTTTAATCTAGTGAAATAGTTTAAGTACAAAATACTTGTCTATCACTTTTCTTCTCCCAGAGGACTTGTAGGGATTTCTCTACTGTCTTTTTTTTTAAGATTTAAAACAACCTTTTATTTTATTTATTTATGTATTTTGAATGTGGTGCTGAAGATCAAACCCAGTGCCTCACGCGTGCGAGGCAAGCACTCTACCACTGAGCCACAATCCCAGCCCCTCTCTTTTGATGTAGAAATTTGGCCCCCCACCCCTCAGTATATGTGATGATATTTTGCCTATATACCCAAGAGGTTATTTTTTCCTGTTTGTTTTAAAATAATTTATTTTTAATTGACATAATAATTATACTTATTTACTGGGTACAATGTGATGGTTTAAGTACACGTATACAATGTGTAATGATTAGATTAGGGTAATGGTGTATTCATGGCACTTTAAACATTTATCATTTTTTGTGTTGAGAATAGTCAAATCCTTTCTAATAAGCTATTTTGAAATATACAATTAACTGTTGTCAATCAAAGTCACCCCTCTGTGATACAGAACATTAGAAGTGATTCCTCTGTCTGACTCCACCCCTGTGCCCATTGCCAATTTCTCTTCATCCTCCCTCTTCCCTACCATGCTACAAAGGATTCTTTCTTTATCTTTGAAATAAGGAACTTTGTTAGGCCAGTTCTCAAAATTGGTCTTTTGGAATCAGTTTTTCCTCTCAATCTGTAGATTCAGTGTTTTTTTTCCTAAGTTAAAAATTTTACTTTTGGTAAAATATGCATAAAATCTACCATTGTAATTGCTTTTGAATTCAGAGTTCAATGGTGTGTCCAGTATACTCAGTGTTGTACAACCAAATTCCAGAACTTTTTCATCTTGCAAAGCTGAAACTTTACACCCATTAAACAGCTCCTTGACTCCCTCCTCTATCCAGATTCAAAGTTTCTCAAAGTTTAAAGAACATTTCCTTCAGTTGTGTTTTCCTCTTCCATGTATTCTTTTCCAGGAGTGTTATTCTACATGTGATGGGTTTGGTTACAAACAAGGAGTCCTTGTTCTTGCCCTCTGGATGTACCTATTGTGTTGCAGGTGCTGAGGTCACAGAAGTAGAGAAGTCTGTGCTTGCTGGCTCTGCCCATGATCTGTCCAGATGGGACACTGCTTCAGCATTCTGCCATTTCTGCTGGACCTGGCAGAACTTTTCATAGAAAGTGTACCTTGGGATTATAAATGCTTTTGATTTTTCCAAGATGATATTTATATATCTGTCTTTATTTTTCTTATTGTAATCATTTCAATTGGCTTTAGATTTAAAAAGTTGGTTGATATGTCTTTACTCTTTTTCCTTTCACTTGGAATTATGTTGTTGGGTGCTTTCCCCATGAATCTGTATCATTTGCATCCGAGCTTCCATAATCCCAGGAAGCAGGAAAACAACCGCAAACCCAGAAATAAGGCTGTTTTTCCATAAAGAAATGTTTTTGGTCATTTTGTGAGATCTGGTACAGATTGTTTGCTCCTACCTTGAGTAATTCCTTCAACACAGTCCACCCTCCCTCCCAACAAAGGCACACATTAAGAGTCTGCAGACCCACCTTGCAAGAGGGACCTGACTGTCTCCTGTTTCTTACCAGTCCTGTGGGCTATTGCTGTTGCTGCCCTAGGCTGAATGAGATTCATCAGGGTTGAGATTCGATCTGAAACTATCTGGAGAAGCTGTTTTCTCTCCATCAGGTTTTATTGTCATCACTGTGTATACAAAGTCACCAATTTTGGGGTGAGAAATGGTTGAAGTTTTCTCTCTTTTGAAGGGAGCAGATCTGGAGTATGTTGGGGTCCTGCAGGCAGATAACTCCAGAACCTGGGTGGGGAGGGCAGAAGTGTTGTGTGCTGCTGTGGCCTCCGTGGACTGTGCTCTCATGATTTTCTTTTGGTACAACTTGCTCATCACCTGTCATCTGATGAGCATTCACCATCCTAACTGCATTCCACACAGACATTGCTTCTAAAGAGTTGCCTTTGGTGAAGAGCTAGCAGATATGCAAAAACCTATTCTGAGAATAGAGAGAACAGACACATTAATTTCACAGAAAGGAATGGGGAGGTGGGTGGAAAGGAGAATTCACTTAGCACCCAGTTTCTGCTTTTTGAGTACCTGCTATGTTCCAGGTGCTGAGGTCATAGAAATAAAAAGAGAGATACCCTTACCTTTCTGTGCTTATTTTCTAGTGAAAAAACAGACAATGAATAAGTACATTATGTGGTATATAGGTGGTGAGGAATGCTAAGGACAAAAATAAAGCAGGGAATATGTGGGGGAGCATTGTAATTCTTATAAAGGCTGACCAGGAAAGGACTTGTTGAGTGGGGAGCTGAAGGAAATGGAGGAATGAGTCACACAGTTACCTGAGGGGAGAGTGTTCTAGGAAGAAGAAAACAAAGTCCTTGAGGCAGGAACATGATTAGTGTTTGAGGAACAACAGGGAAGGCAGGTACAGATGGAACAGAACGACAGGGAGTCCATATTGGAGATGAGGCCAGAGAAGAAATGGCAGCTAGGCCTTGGAGGCCCTTGCTGGGCATTGGGAAGACTCTTTTGCTCTGAATGACATGGAAAGTTTTGGAGATTCACAGCAGTAAGGTGGCATGAAGTAGTACAAACTGCCATTTAGAATGGCTGCTGTGTTGAGAACAGCCTAGGGGATGGCCAAGGATGGAATCAAGGAGACTGGTTAAGAGAATTACAGCAATTCAGGCAAAAGATGATGGCATCTTGGATGTGTTGGTAACAGTAAAAAGAATAGGAGGGGAGGTGCACTTCAGAGAGGAAGAAAGTAAAGGAGGTGGAAAGGTTATTCTGGGGCAGGAAAGATGTGGGCAATAACCAGGAGAAGGAACATTGGTAGAGAGGAAGAATTTCAGAGTAACTCACAGAGAGGGTGCATGAAGAGGAATAGAAGAAGCAAGTTCAAAAAGAAGATGGGAGCCAAGTCATAGGCCACTTTGGCTAGTAGGACTACTGTGGATAGTCTGAATCATAGCCTATGAGGTCTTTTTTTTTTTGGTACTGGAGATTGAACTCAGGGCACTCGACCACTGAGCCACATCCCCAGCCCTATTTTGTGTTTTATGTAGAGACAGGGTCTCACTGAGTTGCTTAGCGCCTCGCCATTGCTGAGGCTGGCTTTGAACTCGCGATTCTCCTGTCTCAGCCTCCCTAAGTGATGGGATTACAGGCGTGCGCCACTGCACTTGGCTACCTATGAGGTCTTAATGTGCATGAGATATGATGAGAACTTCCTGACTTTACCATAAGGTCAGGTAACGATGACCAAAAAGAGGCCAGTTAACACCGCTGAGCAAGGCTTTATAGATATATGCTCCCGCCCAAGACTCCCCCATCCAACAGAGTGGGTCTGGGAGAACCGTGCAGGCTCAGCTGGTTTGAAAGCTTAATGGTCTTAGGGTAGGAAGGGGAGGGCTTGGGACAGGAAAGGGAAGCTTTGGGCAGGAAAGGGGGGGCTTGGGAAAGGAAAGGGAGGTTTTTGGGAGTCCCGCGTCCTCCTGGGGTTGGTCGGGGGATCGGCTGATGGATGGTGGTTATGAGTCTCCGTCATTGCCTACCTGCTGGAGTCTGATTGATTTGCTCTCTCGTGTGTGCGGGCTGCCTGGTGTTTTGTTTCCCTTAGCCGCCTTAAACCCACCTAACATTTACTTCCCTGTTCGTTGTATTCATTATGAACCTTCTCATCTTACTGCTTCTTCCCTTGTAGTCTTGCCATTTATTCTTGGTAAAATTCTTTATTCCCTTGTCTGGTGCTGCCCCTTCCACTTCTTACTCCCTATTTTGGAATATCCCCTTTCCTATGTGAGTTGTCTTTTTATTCCCTTCCTCTATTCCACCTCAGCAGCTAAATTCTTCCCTCGTGTGTTCAGGCTGGAGTGCATGAAGGGATGCATAGTCCATAGCCTCTTTGGTGGGAGCAGCCTCATGGGATCACAGAAACTATTTTCTGCAAAGGAGAAAACAGACCGTGAGTCATCAGGTGGGAGCAGAGATGAACCAGGTCATTCAGGACTCCTCAGAAGATGTCCCAATTCAACACCTCAGCTCTGCCAATCAGAGCTGCAGGTGGCAGTGTCCCCCAACTGGCCTCCAGGCCTTCACTGCTTCACATCCCTACCTGGTCCCAGGATTGTCCATTCTGTCTAACTTAAAGATGGTTCTGACGTGAGGTAGAGTGAGAATACCTTAGTCTTTAGATGGCTTTCCTTTTTTTTTTTTTTTTTTATTCATGAACACATCATTTATTCACAACAACTTTCAAAAACAGGCATGAAATTGCTCCAGTATTTAGATGGCTTTCTTGAGCTGCATGGATTTCAGTTCCCAAAGTTAACTTGTTAACTTGTCCATCTTTTTGTCTAGGAGCAAGTCCTATCTCAGCTGGATTGATTCGAGGGTATTTGCCCAGAGTGACCTGAGCCCACCACAGGCAACTGTTCTCATGAGACATGAAGGGTTCTTATTCTTTGCAAATGGAGTTACTCTCTTAGAAACGTTTGGTCCAGGTTAGGGTTCAAGGGAGTTGACGTTCTTGAACCTGTGTGAACTGAAAATTAGGAGGAACTAGAAGTTTGCCAAAAGGATGAGTTTGGGAGTGAGAACAGTTACTGATTTCCTGAGGCTACCCTAGCTATGTGCCACCAACTGAGTGGCTTAAAAGAACATTAATTTATTATCTCATAGTTCTGGAAATAGATGTCCAAAATCCAGGCATCAGTAGGGCCATGCTCTCTCTGGAATCTGCAGAGGAGAATCCTTCCTTGCTTCTTCTAGCTTCTGGGGTTTTCTGGAAAACCTTGGCATCTCCTGCCCTGCGGATGTGTCATTCCAGTCTGCTGCCATTGTCCCATGATAATCTACTTTTGTGTGTCTTCACATTGGTGCCTCTCTGTGTCCAAATTTCCCTCTTCTCATAATGATATAATTCCTATTCAATGAGGGGTCCACCCTACTTCAGTATGATCTCCATTATTTACACCTGTAATGACCTTGTTCCCAACTAAGGTCACATTCCAAGTACTGAGTGCTAGGACTTCAACACGTCTCTTGGGGGGGATAAAATTCAATGAATAACAGGGCACAATCCACTCAAGCCTGAATGCTATGTGTGCTCAGTGATGACTATGATCTATGCTTAGAGGGCTTCTTCCCCAGGGACTTCCTCCCTTTGTTTCTTTGGCATTGCTTTCAGAGATGGAGAATGTGTGTGGAGGTGAATAGGGAGATACATTTCTTCATTTATTTAAAATGGAGTCTAGGCTGGAAGCTCCCTGCACCCAGCACAGAAGGAGGGGGGGATAGAATCAAGGGTAGAGGGAGGGGCTGTAGAATCAAGGATTCTAGGGATGTTAAGGGGCAAGGAGGCCACGCATCTGCCCTGGAGAGGGGGCTGGCAGGAGATCTGATTGTTCTTCCCTGGTTCATCTGTGCGCAAGGTGAAGTCCTGAACTATGGTGGAGGGGAAAAAAAAGAATTCAGGGGGAGGAGGTGACCAAAGCCCCTTTGAGAGATTTTAGGGGAAAATAATTCACATGTCTAAAATACAGTCATAAGCAGATTCTACACACTACCTGACAAGGATGATTTTAATAGATTCAGTTGGTCTTTTTTTTTATTAAGTACCAATCACCTCTACCTCCTATCTGACCCAATTAGCCATTACCATTCACTTTGGCCCAGTGTAGACAGTAGGAAAAGAAGGCAGGATGGAAGAGTTTCTAATAAAAGTACTAGAAAGCAGCTTTCATAGAAATGGTCCAGGCTTTGACTATTTTCAGGAGGATGAATTCTGGTTCTTTGGAAGTTGCTTTAATTTTTGGAAGTGCTCAAATGTCACCTAGAGCCACATGTGAGGAATAGGAGGCGGATGAGAACTCAAGTGGCATTTGGACTAGGAGACTCAGTGTGTGGACATCTGCCTTGTGGGCAGCCTAGGTCTGGCTGAGGGTTTGGACAGGGACACTGTGGGTCTCATGGGCTCCAGGCACAGCTCTTCTCCCTACTTCTCCTCACAGCCCACTCCACAGAGCACAGGCACACAGTGAGTTGGATGCTCTCAGTTTAATGGCATTAGGGCACAAGGGTGTTAGGCTTTGAATCCAGTGTCCCCATTCTTTTCATCTTTTAGACGAAAATTTTCCTTCAGTTCTTTTACAAATTCACCTACATCTGAAAGGAAAGTGGAGATGAGAATGAGACTTCAAGGGCCCTGGGCACTACCTCCACCTCTTCCATTTCTTCTTGACTCCATCTCTGCCCCCCAAACTCACTGAGTCCCTGGAGGGGCCACATAGAAGCTGAGGGGATGGAGGTTCAATTCACCAGGGGTTGGAGAATCTTGGGAGGTTTAAGAGGAATAGGAAAAGGCAGACTCTTGAGCAGGAAGGCTGGGATTAGATCTCAGGGAGAATCAGTAGCAGAGGACAGTAGATGAGAAGTTGGAGACATCTGAAAACGCAAAGGGAAGGAGGCATCCGTGGTAGGGGCTGTGGCTGTCCTGGGTTTCACGTGCCGGGTGGAGTTTGGGGGAATGTTCTCTCCCACTTCCCACCTCTTGATGGTGGGTGGTAAGTATTCTCTTTTCCACAAAGCCTTGCCTTGGGATGCACTCACCTGTAAAGGCTTGTTTTCCACCTTTAACCCCAGTTTGCACTCGTGTTTTTGCTTTACCAGTGCCAGTTTTTGCCGCTGATAGACTTTTCTCTAGGAGGAATTCTAATTTGGGGGCAGAAGAATAACATCATTTAAAGACGGCTGTCCTCCAGACATCATCGTTATACAAATTCCTAACATAGAGATGTTTTGCTAAGGGGCCATGTATGGTGCAGGCAGCAAAATCCACTGTTGCAGAAACCCCATGTGTGGGTGCAGCCTGCGCCCCCTCGCGTGCTTTTTGTTCAGGTGTGTGAGTCTGTCTGCCTCTCCCTGGCTTGTCTCTGTGGGTGGAGATGTCATGTGGGCCTGCTGTGAGAGACTTCTCTAGCTTGTTGATCTGGCACAGGGACGGAGACTTACTGAAGTAGTTTTGTTTTAGTAGCTCTGGGAATACTCCTGAGGGCTGCTCGGGTAAAGCAGGTTCTGCAGGAACTGTGGTCTCCCCACTAGTAGCTACAAACAAAAAATTTATTGATTTTAACAAAGTCAAAGTGTCTTCTTTTCCCTTTGGAATGGGTGGTAGGGCCCTCAGATACCTAATGTGTGCTGGGTGGCAAATTTAGCAGTGATATGGCATAAACCCTGCACGCTCAAGGAGATAGGATTTCTATATACCATGTGCCTCCTGGGATGTGCTGGGTGGGATTGGGCATTTACAGTGGTAGGGTTGGGAAAGGACTTGGTTGGGCTATGGTGAAAATTAGGGAGTTCATGAGAGAGAAACTGGGTCTTGGAAGCAGGACTTTGTTGGAAAGGGGCTCCCCATAGGGGCAGAACATGAGTCAGAAAGAGCTCAAGGGGAGGCAGGTATGGGCCAGGTGTGGGGGATGGAAATAAGTTCAGCTGAAGGGATGCAGTGGTGCATGAAGGAGGGTCATGGAAAATAGGGCTGGAAAATGAACCTCATGCAAGAGATCATGGGTACTATGGTAGAGAGCTGGGAGCCATGGAAGGTGCTTCCTGGTTAAAGTATTAATACCATGTGGGATCGTTTGCCCATCTGGTCATCATTTAACCCAATGGTTCTCTCCCTTTTATTCAGAACATACCTTTCCCACCTGTTCCCCCCTGGCCTTGTACCCCTCTTCTGTCCTTAGCCTTTCCCACTCTAACCCTTGCACCCCTCTCTACTGCATTACCTGCTCCTCTGGTTATCACCAAGAGCAGAGACCCAACCCCCTCCCGCTGGTTTCTTCTTCCATCCTCCACTCACATCTCCAGCTGTTAAACCCTCCCACCAAGGGCAGGATTGGGAGGGAGAGGACTCACAGGGCACAGAGTCAGGATCAGGGTCAGAGGTGGCAACTTCTGCAACGGAGGAAACATATGTGAGATTAAAGATGGACCCAGACCTACCTGGGTCACCTTCTTCTTCTCATTCCCTGCAAAAAGCTCTCAGAAATGTTTGTGGATAGAGAAGAATCAAGTTCACTTTTGGTTGAATGTGCTCTTCTGCCGCATTAGTATGCCTACCAGGCATCTCTCTGAGGTTTACAGTTTAATTCCTTCTACAGTTTTTGTTTTTTTTTTTGAGTCCTCTGCTGGGAAGTGTGGTATCTCTGAGAATACTGCCCTCTTTTGACTTGCTCTAGATCATGAGCAAGTCAAAAGGTTCCTTGAGATTGTGGACAAGGGGCCACAATGGTCAGAGGGGCTCAAGCTCCTCCAAGGTGGGAGAGTATGGTGTGGGGACCAAGGGACATGCCCAGTAATTTCTGGGATTCGGACCCAGCTCTTATTCCCTCCATTTTTTAACATAGTATTTATGCAAAGCTCTCTGCCAATGGTTGAAGATACAGTGCTGCAGAAGACAGACAAGACTCCTGCTCTGATGGAGCTCATGTTCTATTACAAAATTATTTAATTACAGGTGTGATGGCTCCAGAGGAAAATACACAGCATGGTGTGATGAGGGCAAACAGAATCCAATTTGTTCTGCATGTTCACAGAGGGATTTTCCCAGCAATCATATATAAACTGAGATTGGATAGATGAAAAATCATTGGCCAGGTGACATTAAGCATTCGTTCGGTTTTGGACAGGGAGAGGAGAAATATTCCAAGCTGAGGGAATGGCAAGAAGGAAGGTCCTTATGTTCAAGAAACAACAGAGTAGTGTTGGCTCAAATGGTGCTTTTGTATGATTAGTAAAGATGTCCCTTCCTCATGAGAGATAGCCCTGGCAGGGCATACTATGTGGCAAAGGGAATGTGGGCTAGATTTAACTCCAGCCATCCCTCACCTTGACACTCTCACGCAAGGGGCAATCTGCCCAACTATTTGCAGTGTCCCAGAGGCATTGGAAGAAGGTTGGTGTGGTTGGAGCATCACAGGCAAAGGATGGTGTGTGGGGAGATCTGTGAGAGAGGCTAGGGCCAGAGTACCCCTGGTTCCCCGCCCAGGGTGGTAGAGAGGCCAGGTGTGGAGAACCGGGAGAGAAGTCACTCGCAGAAGCAGGGACTCCACAATAGCACGGGAGGGGATGAAGGCAGGAGCTAAGGCCTCCCTGAACTGTGAGGTCTCTGGTGGGGAGCAAGGGAAGGGCCATACTTACGGATATAGTCCAGGGCCCCTGCCAGGACTGCCATGAAGAGCAGAGTAGTGAATTTCATGCTTTGTGATAAGGAGTGAGTATAATCTCAGAATCTTCCGAAGGTCTAGGGAGTGGGTACTGAACTATTGGCCCTTTTAAGGATATCAAGGGCCAATGGGAATCAAGCTTGGAGGGGTGTGACTTCTGCATCCTCCTCTCTTTCCCAGAATGTCACCTGTTCAGTCAATAAGGGCTAGCGGGTGTTCTTCAGGCAGGTCTTAGATAAGAGCCCTTCCCTACTAACTTCCAGCCATCCCTTTCTTTTTCACCCCACCTGTCGTCTGGGTTCACACTCCTGGGATCTCTAGGACTGGAAGAAGCTCATTTCATTTGAGGAGATTTCTGAACTTGTCTGTTCAGAGTGCTGGTGGGGGGAAGTTATCTTTCTAGTCTCAGTTATCTTTCTAGGAGCAGGTCAAGGGCTCAGGAGATCACGCTGTGCATGTCCTGCCTCAGTCTCCACAGGACTCAGTGCAGGCATGAGATTTCCCCAGACTGAATGAGTCTTTTTCCCCAAGAGGCAGCATCCGGGACTTTTTTTTTTTTTTGTGGTACTGAGGATTGAACCCAGGGTCTTGTGCATGCAAGGCAAACACTCTACCAGCTGAGCTATATCCCCAGCCCTTGCATCCAGGACGTTTGAGGATGGAATATATGGCTATTTTTTCCTTCGTTCTGGAAGTTGCCCAATCCCCAGGAAGGACTCCTCAGCTCCACATAGGTCCCTGTCAGTCTCTGTCTTCAGGCCTAATCCATGGGAACCCACATGGTGTGAATAATCCAGAGAGGCAGATGATTCTCAAAGAAGTTTTCTGTGACTTAGGATTTCTTCTTTCACTGATCTGGGATTCATGAGGCCTAAAAAAATTTGCATTCTGGCTTTGTCATGTACATATGACAATATACTGCCATATCTTAAAATATGTTGGGATTTTCATTTGTCATCTAGGATTTATGGCTCCTATGTACACGAAGGTCATGGCGATGAAGTGAGATAATCTATACAGGAAGCATTTGTGGGGACAGAAAGCTGATTCCTGGCAAGGGGGCCTCGGCTGGGACAGTAAGGGGTGTGGTGTTTCCAGAGTTCAAAAATTGAGTTCAAAAATTGCTGGTGGGACCCAGAGGAACATGTACTTCCCCTTCCATTCTTACGCAGCTGTGGGTGGGTGAGCCTCAGGGGATCTTGGAACCAGGGTTCTGGACTTGACATAAATCTACACTTACTCTCTGACCTCTGAGAAAAAATTCTTTTTTTCTTTTCAGTCTTAAATTTTCTCTCTCTGGGGAATAGGAATTTTCTTCCTGCCACCCCAATCTCCCAGAGCAGCTGTTAAACAGACTGAGATGCACTCAACAGGTAATTCTTGAGTGCTTACTCTGTTTCTACTGGCCTTGACTCAGGAAACTCAAAGAAATATTGTCTTGGCCCTTAAGGAGTTTCCAGTGTGACAAAAGCTTGGACAAACAAAGAAAAAAAAATCAAGAGACAGGTTTATAATCCCTTATTTGGAAGTTTTGGAGTCAGATGTGTTTTAGAATATTACATTTTTCTAATTTTAGAAAGTATTAGGGAGGACAGATTGTATATTCTAAGGTCATCTCACTGCCAAACTCATTACTATTTCAGTGACAGAATCTATGACTATTCATATAAAATGAGCTGAAGATGGACTATAAATAACATGTCAGTTTGAGTCAATCTCCCCCCTCCACCTTTTTTTCTTTTTTTACCAAATGAACAAAGCATTGGTCACAATTTTCCACCAAATGATTTGTGAAAAAGCTTTTGGTTTTCAGAGCTTCTTGGATCTCAGAATTGTGCATGAACTTTGGCTTTATACAGTGGGGTAGTATTTAAAGAATGGAGGGAACAGGCACTCTCAAGTCCAAAGACCTGAAGATGAACTTTTGTGTTATTGTTTGGGGTAGGTGGAGTGATTTTGGGAAACGTCAATCATTTATCTCAGTTCTTGCATTGAAAATATGTGAATGGTAATTCAGAGCTATTATAAAAATTGAATGAGCAAACATGCGTCAATGTACCTCTTCAGCTCTCTCAGCCTGATTGGCATCTTTCCTTTCAAAGGAAGCTGGGTCTTATTTTTTGTTTTGGCGTGTGTGTGTGTGTGTGTGTGTGTGTGTGTGTGTGTGTGTATGTATATGTATATATATACATATATATATATATATGTATATATATATACTTTTTTTTTTTCTTCAGACATTGGGAGCAGAGAGATGTTCATGGCCCGTCCTTATCCTTAAGGAACTCAAAGTTTACTTTGAGATTAAAATTGTGTTATAGGGGGGCTGGGATTGTAGCTCAGTGGTAGAGCACTTGCCTTGCATGCGTGAGGACACTGGGTTCGATCCTCAGCATCACATAAAAATAAACAAATAAAGATAAAAAAATTGTGTTATAGGATTTGATATTTGAGATTTATTGGACATTTAATGGTGGTCAGTGGGAGAGGAGTTGGGTACTGAATAAAGGGCTTGGCAATCACTGGCTGCCTGAGGGTCTGGACCTGGGAGCCTCGAAGGTGGTCTCACATGGGAGAGGGAAGACTAAGGGACAGGAAAGAGTGCCCTGGGTGTGTGAGCATGTGTGAGTGCGCATGTGTGTACACAATAGGTGGAGAAACCCTGATTCCAGATCCCAAGCAATTTCCACAGCACATCTCAAAAGTCAACAGGAGCAAAGTATGCTATTTGCACAAGGGTTTTCTAAGAGGAAATTTGAACTTTGGCATCAACACGAGAACTGTCATAGAGCGGGGTCTTTCCAAATGTCAGTGCTTAGCCTTTTTTTTTTTCTTAATCCTCCTCCTGGCCTCAGGAATTAAAGAGGTAGCTATTAACATATTTTAAATAGGGATAAGGTGGACGATAGTGATATTCATTTTATATAAAAGTTTTATTATTTTATAACAAAGTCAAGTTGCAGTGTTATCCCAAATTACATGGCCTTGGAAAGGCCTATAGAGAGAAGAAAAGAGATATATCACATGTTTCTGTGTGAGGGACTGTCTTGTCTTCGAGGATATCTATACATATCATTTATCATGTGCTGCTTGATCTCTGTCCATTGTAAGCTTCATCCCCCATCTGCCCACTCTGCCCTAATCTGCAAGGATGACTTCTGTGGGCTGCATCACTTGGGCTTTATTATCCTTTGGCTTCTATGTGAGTTTGGCTAATGGGAGACACTGATGGGAGATGAGAGGATGGGAAAGAGAGGGGTCCAGGCATCTGTTCCTCCTGTTCCCTTCTTGCTTTGGCGTGTGTGTGTGTGTGTGTGTGTATGTGTGCATGCACACGTGTGCGTATGTGCTTCTAATATGACTCCTAATGATGCCCACTTCCTGATATTCATGCCCTTTTGTGGTCCTGTCTGCTTAAGCATGGGTTGGACCCAGCGATTCATTTCTAACAAATAAAAGATAGCAAAAACAATGGGCTAGTTATTTCTGGGATTATTATTATCAAAGACCTTGACTTTGATCTTGCTTACATTCTCTCTGGATTTTCTCAGCTTGCTTGTTCTGTAGAGGTTAGCCACCATGGTGTGAGCTGCCCTATAGAGATGGCCAGGTGGCAGGGAACTAAGGGCCTCTAGTCCATAGCTAGCGAGGAATGAAGGACCTTGGCGCAACAGTCTGTGTTAATACAGAAGGTAAATTAGATTACAAGAGCTGTAACCTAACCAGTGGATTAATTCATTTGGTGGAGTAATAATTTTAATGAGCAAACGGGTGGTAACTGTAGGCAAGGGGAGTGAGGCTAGAAGAAGTAGATCACTGGAAGCATGCTTTAGGGGTTATATAAACCTGGAACCTCGTTTGCTTTTTCTGCTTCCTGACTACCATGAACTGAGGAACTTTTCTGTGCCACACCTTTCTGCCATGATGTTCTGCCTCAACACAACACAACACAACACAACACAACACAAAACAAACAAAACAACAAACAAAAGCAAAAAGAAAGTACCTTGATGGCAATCTTTTCAGAGACTCTGAATCAGAGGACACAGCAAAGCTGCACCTGTACCTGCCCCACAGCAATGGTGAGGTGAGAAATAATAGTGTTGGAAGCTTTGGAATAATTTGTTTTGCAGCACAGGTGATTAATGCAGCACGGTGTGGCAATGGCCACGTTCCTCTATGACTATAGCTTATGACTGGTGGCCCTGGTCTACAGCTTCATCTTTCAATTGGTTTCAGGTAATACCATTTATTTTCTCTTGCTGTTTCAGTTTCAGGGATGGTAATGACTTTGTGCTATTGCTAGTCCTTATTGGCATTTCTGTAAATAATTTTTAAAAAGTTAAAGGATCTCTTAAAAAAAAACCCTTCTGAGCCAGATGCAGTGGCACATGCCTCGAATTCCAGCTACTCATGAGGCTGAAGCAGGAAAATCACAAGTTTGAGGCCAGCCTGGACAACTTAGCAAGATCCTGTCTCAAAAATAAAATTCAAAATAGGGATTGGGGATGTAGTTCAGTGGTAGAGTGCTTGCCTAGCATGCGTGAGGCCCTGGGTTCAGTTCCTAGCACTGCAACAACAACACAAAAGGGCCCTTCTGAGTGTGCCATTTGTTTTCTTCCAGGACCCCTCCCCCCAACTGATATACTCCTCCCCATCTAATCTGTGCAAAAAGTCTTTTTCTTATTACTGTCCCTGTGTGTTTGCATCCAATTCTGGGAGTCAGAGGTGTAGCAGAGACTCTAACAGGTGGGCATGACTAGACCCTTTGGGGCAAACATTCAGGACATAGACATGAATTGTCTCTGAGAGCCATTGTACCTATTGCTGTGGCTGACATGGTTGGTCTTCTCTGCCAAGCTCTCGTGGGTTTGCCCAAGAGCTGCCACACTCCCCTAATGACCTTGCACTTGTACCTTGGCCCATGGGGGAGATGTGAAGACACGGCAACAAAATGGAGTTTTTGTAGGGCTCCAATTCTGTTTCTTTAACAAACACATAACAGGTTGTATGTGCCAAGCACTGTTCTCAGAATTTTATAAATTTTAATCTCATTTAATTTTCTTAACAACCTACTGAGACAGGTACTATTAATGTCCTCATTTTACAGATGAGGAAACTAAGGCAAAGGTAGGTCAAAGAACCAGCTTATGATGACAACTGGTAAGTGGCAGAGCTAGATTTCCAACGCAAGCATTCTGGCTCCAGAATCCATACCTTCAACCATGACTCCTTGCTGGAATGGTAAATTCCATTTTATAATTCATGTTGGCTTCTGTAACATCGTTTCTCTTGTCTTAACTAATTGATATCTATTTTAGTCAGGCTTCTCCAGGGAAACCACCAACCATGTGTGTGTGTGCACGCGCACGCGTGTGTGTGTGTGTGAGAGAGAGAGAGGAAGCGAGAGAGACAGACAGACAAGACAGAGAGATAGATATAGCGAGATGCTAAGAAATTGGCTCACATGATTTTGGAGGTTTACAAGTTGAAAATCTGAGTTGGAGTTTGAAGGACATTTGCTGACAGAATTCCCACTTGCTTTGGGAGGGTTGATCTTTTGGTCTAGTCAGACCTTCAGCTGATTAAGTGAGGTCCACCCACAGTCTGAGGGCAACTGGCTTTACTCAAAGTCTACCAATTTAAATGTTAATCTCATACCAAAACACCCTCACAGAAATATTCAGAATAATGTGTGACCGCTTATTTGGGTATTGTGGCCCAGTCAAGTTGGCACATAAAATTAACCATCACAGCACTGTTTAAGATTTTGATTCTGGAAGATTTAATGGACACCAAGTGGGGCCCAGAGAGGAAAAAGAGATGTTATGTACAGCTTTAGAAAGCGTTTTCTAGACCATAGGTGAAGGACTCTTTTTTTTATATTCCTGGTTTCATAGCTGAAGGGTGAGTTCTAGGGAGCCACAGAATAAGAGGAAAACCAAGGAGCGGGCACTCCTTCTTCCTGTGGTCTAAGCAGAAAGAATTCTCATGGCTCCTGTGTGCTCCAGTTACTTCACTTGGCAGAGTCCAGATGAGGACTTGGGGTCAAAGGCCAATATTATTGCAACTTTCAATGCCTATTGAAGTCAACAGGTAACATAAATGAGCCAGGCAGCCCAGGGTGTGAGGCAGGCAGCAGCATAGGTGCAATAAGGAGTGACAAATGGCCTTCCATTTGAGGTCAGGGAGTCAGTCAGGTAGAACAGGAGCAAACTGGAATGTGCCTGCTCTGGCTAGAGTGGCCAGCCGCCTCTCCCTTGAGCTCCTTGTTGTCAAGCATCTCTTTCTTCAAAGAAAGTTGGAAATCCAGATTTTCATGTGAAATCTCCTGATTTCTTAGTACTTTTAATACATTTAGTGTAAGGTTTTATTTTTTATTATTTTAAAAATTAACTTTTTAAATTGATATAAAATCATGTTTATCATATATAATATTATGTTTTGAAATATGTATGCATGGTGGAATGGCTAAATGAAGATAATTATAATATGTATTACCTACTTTTCATTTTGAAATAACCGCATCCACCTAGGGCTGGGAGAACCGCCTCTGCTGTGGAAGATGGGAATGAAAGTTACAAGGTTGGGTGCAGGGGAAGGGCCATACTCACTGGTGCAGACCAGGGCCCCTGGCAAAGTTGCCAGGAAGAGGAGAGTTCATGAATCTCATGCCTCTGTGTGCTGGAGTCAGTATGCTACAGAATCCTTGGAGACCCTTGGAACTAGGATGTCAGTACTGTCTCTCTGGGCCTCTTTTAATCATGACAGGGGCCAATGAGAGTCAGTCTTCCAGTGATGTGTTTTCTTATTCTTCTACCTCAACCACCTGCTAAGTCACCAAGAACTTGCTGGAGCTGGCTAGTGCCTACATTCCCTGCAGGTAGGTCCAGGACAGCACTTATGGAGTTGGCATCATCTTGACTGGCATTCTTTGCCTGTTTCTTCCCTCTTCATCCCGTCTATTACCTGAGCTTTCATCTTTGATTACATCTGGGGTCTTGCGGAGACTGTGAGAAGTTTTTGGGGAGAGCTTTGGCAAGAAGACTGTGGCCAGAAATCTCTTCCTCCATGTGGAAGCTGGAGGGTGGTTCAGGAGTTCAGCAGAGCTGGAGTGGCTGGGGCTTCTCCAGAGTGGGCCAAGCACTTCCCAAGAGGCTCCCTCAGAGAGATCTCTCCTTACCAAGATCCAGAGATGCTGGGGTTCTCTCTTGGGGTCTCTGTACTGTAACCAGGGTTTCCCAGTCACTGTAGACTCTAGGAAGGTGTCTTCAGTCTTGGGCAACAATCTTCAACCCTGGAAAATTCTCCTGGTAAAGTAACAAGAGTATGAAGTCAGTTCCCAGCTTACCCTTCAGATAGGAGAGGGCAGCAGGCAGTGTGGATCGTCCATACTGGGGGTGGTGGTGGTATAAAGGTGCTTCTCTCTGCCTCTGAATTCCTTCTTGTTTACTTGTGTTTGTTTTGGGGTGGTTGAAATAGCCTTGGAGATACAGGTTTATGATTTGATTTTGGATTTACCAGCTGTGTGGCCTTGGAAGCAACTCATCTGCCCTACTTTGATTGTTTTCTTTATAGTTCTTATTCTACAGGTTTACTGTGAGGAATATATATATATTTTCATACATATGAAGATTAGTCATCTCCCTCTTCCATCTATTCTCAGGAGCTGAGGGTAACATGATCCTGCTGAAATCAGTTACTTCCCTGAGATGTCTTCTCTCCATGGAGTAGGTTCTGGGGGTGAGTCCTTGTACATTTCCAGGGGCTGTAGTGAAATGGACTGGGATTTGTTTTACAAGATATTTTGTCTGTCCCAGGCACTGTGCTGGGCCTAGGCAGACAAAGATGAGTAGGTTGTGTCTTGCCTGGGCCAGGGCCCCAGACAAGTGGGATGGATGGGTGGTGGTAGCAGGAGACTAATGTCTTGGAAGAAGCACAAGCCCTTCCTGGTCCAAGAGGTTGGCATTTGCCCTATCATTTGGTAGCCAAGTGATTACAATCATGTCCTATAATCTCTCTGACTCTGCCTTTGCAATGTGCAGAATAATCCAGGGTATTTGTGAAATTCAAATGGGAGGAGCTAAAGTAGTAAGCCTTCTCAGGCTCTCCCTGTGCTCTGGGTGTCTGTCCCCTCACCTCTGCAGAAACTTGTTCCATTAAACACTCTCTTCTCTCTCCCATGTGACAAATTGTGAGCCTCTCTTGGATTTTTTTACTTCGACATGTGGATATTGTAGGTAGAATATCCCTTTGTATCTTTTTTCCAATTCTTTAACAACATTGCTTTTTGAAAACAATTATATTTTTGCCTCAACATCCTTGTTTTACTTTATGTTCTCATTTGTAATATTTCTACCACCATTCCTGGAACAGAGACAAGTCCTTGTCAAGGTACACAAATACAATTGCCAATTTTCATCTTCTTGTTATTTGGTTTCTGAGGGCTTGTGACATTGTTAACCACTCAACCGTTGAAATTCTGGGATTCTCCCTCTTTCTCCCCTTGACTCACTTTCCCTGCCCCATCAGTATTCCCCAGTGTTCTATTCTTAGCCCTTTTCTTCTCTCCTCTTATGCACTCTGTGTACAATTCATTCTTGGAGTCACATTTATGACTCTTGCACCTTCATTCCAGCCCAGACCCCCCTTCTGAATATTAGCATCCACCAACTTGTGGGCAATGACGGGATGTACCAAACCTGTACAAACCCTGGGGGTTGTAGCTAGTCTCATCTACCTCCCCATCATCTTCCCCATCACCTGCCTATCCCTTTCCACTGTTTTTGGTTCTGACTAACAGCACCAACATTAACCCAGTAATATAGAGATCAGAGAGCAATTTTACATACTTACCTCCCACGTTGCAGGGATGTGGGGTCTACCCAGTCTTCCTCTTCACAAGCTGCCTCTTTGTCAACCCTGGGGCCTCTGGCTTGAAAACTGCTGTCTCTAGCTCTTGCCATTTCTTATCTTCCCTAAACAAACAGCCTAACCACTGATCATCTCATCTTCCGTCTACCTGCTCTCTGAGTGATTCCTGGTAAATTGTGGTGGAGCACACATTGCCCCTCATGAGCTGGCTCCTGACTGCTCTTCAATCTCAGCCCCTCTTCCCTCCTCTCGCTAGAGTATGCCTTGGTCACATTATAGTTCTTGCAGATTCTTGCATAGATTCTGGTTTTCCTTGCCTCTGTCTCTTTGCAAAATTTTCTCTGCATATTGTCTTTAGTACCCTCCTACATTTAGATGGCAGAGCCTCTTCTCCTCATCCTTTGGAATTCACAGCAGGAATGTCTTCTTCCTGGAATATTTCCTTGGCATTTTTCTTGTCCTCCTTCCTCTTCCTAGATTGGGTCAGGGTTCTGGGTGAGATGCTCCTGCTCTTTTCTCTCCTTCTGTGCATCAGCCAGCCTGTCCTGGGGTGGCCTGTTCAGGGGTGGTCTCCCATATAAGATAAGCTGTGCCATGTACATGCTTGGTTTGTCTATGTTATGCTGGCCCCAACGAGATGCCTGTCACGCAGTAGCTTTTGGTGAAGTGAGATCAAATGAGTGGTACTAGAAACCCTTAGAATTGGGGCCAAAGGGTATGTGAAGATGCTGGGTAGATTTTAGGTAAAACCAATAATATCAGTCTTTTGGAAACTTGGAATTTCACTTACATGCCCAGAAGCCTTTTTAAAAAATGAGATAAAACTAATATACAATGAAAGTCCATATTAACAGTATGTTGGAGTTTTGACAAACCCATCTACTAACTCCAAACAAGATATGAACATTACCAGCAACTCAGAAAATTCCCTAATGACCCTTCCTAAGAAATTCCTGTCCCAGCCCCTACAGACAAATACAGCTGCTTTTAATTTATTTATTTATTTTTGGTACCAAGGATTGAACTCAGGGGTACTCGACCACTGAGCCACATACCCAGCCCTATTTTGTGTTTTATGTAGAGACAGGGTCTCACTGAGTTGCTTAGTGCCTCGCCCTTGCTGAGGCTGGCTTTGAACTCGCCATTCTCCTATCTCAGCCTCCCTAAGTGCTGGGATTACAGGCGTGTGCCACTGTGCCTGGCTTACAGTTGCTTTTTAAATGTACTGTTCACTGGAATATTCATAGGCTTTGCTTTATGAACCCAACCTAACATCCTTCTTCTCTGTCTTGCTGGGTGGGCTTGTGCTTATAGAAATCTGGCAATTCAGGCCATAAGTTTCCTTGAGTCAGAAGAGAGCTTGTCTGTCCTCAAAGCTTGAAGAGCCTATTTGGGGTGCCATGGTGAAGAGGGCTAACACTGGCCCTTGACTTTTTGTGTGGCTCATGATGGGATTCCCCAGGAAGATTCCAGAAGACTGTCAGGGATGAGGCAGAGATCTGTATGATAAAGACCTTTTACCCTTTACAAGATACTTTTTGCCAATTTAGAATAGGTCTGTAATGATCTATTGCCAAGCTGAATCTACTATTCAATATGGAGATGAAGGCACAAGATGGGAATAGGGGCAGATGATGCCTGGAAGACTGTAATTCCTTTTCCCCTGGATGTGGTTAAAGAAAAACATATTTAAGTTCTCTGTATTGCCTTAGAGGGTAACTGTCCCTGGATGCCTGGTTCAAGATCCTGGTTGTTGCTGGGGTGTGGATCTGACTCTCCTCTTTTTCTGTGAGTTCTTTCCCTGTTTATCCCTGCCTGGAGAGTCCTGTCCCAGACAGTAGAGTAGGAAATGTGGAATACTGAGGGAGGAGGTGACTCTACTTTTAAAAGAATGGGAGTGATACTTCCTGCATCGAAGACATGGACATAAAGTTGCTGTACCTGTCCATCTCACAGTGAACATGCCTCCTGAACTCACTGCTCTTTCTGTCCAGCATCCATTGGCCTGCAGTGATGAGCTGCTTTTCCAAACTGGTAGAAGCTCACCAGTCATTTTAGTTGAGTGCTCTAGGAAGGACCAGAAGGTAAATGGGCTGAATTTTACATACGCTGCCAGAAAAGTATCCTCAGAATCAATGTCCCAGATTTAAATAATCTCCAGGTGACACATAGTCTACTTCTAAAAGTTGAGTGAATATTTGAATCTGGTCAATATCATTAAGAGCTAAGGGTGATGAATAAGGAGACAGGTATGGGTTAAAAATTTGACTTGGTTACTTTATCATAAGGTTCCCTTTCTTGTCTGGCTCCCAAACTGGTTTTGAACATCATTCCAAAAGGGAAGATAATTTTAGAAGCTCATATAGGATTCATGTGGCTTCCAAGACTAGTTTAAAGAACTAGGCTCATGTAAGTTGTGGAAGTTCTAGTTATTCATGACGTAGTTCCTCTCTCCTCATTATCACCAAGTTTGTCCTTTGCTTCTTGAGTTCTTTAGCAACTTAGTATATTCTGATTTCTTCTATGCTGAGGGAGTAGAGAAATCATCGGATCTTGGGGTATTACTGGAGGGAAGGAATCAGTCTGGGGAGACTCCCTAGGTAGAGGCCTGTGGCAAGGAGATGAGAGAGAGAGCCTTCAGTGCTGGGAACTTGTTAGTGTGAAGCTTGGATGCAGAATCAGGGCACATAAACTGTGTGAAGTTGACTTCAAGGACCCTTAAAGTGAAGGCAGGACCCATAACAGAGCTGAAGGCAATAGCTATCAAAAAAACGAAGATTAAATAATTATGATGGAGTTTTAAACAGGAGGAAGGGGATGCCATCTTGGTCACCTGCCATCCTCTGTTTCTGGATAACTGAACTCAGTTCTAAAGGACTAATAGGGACTAAGTAGCATCTGAGTCTTACCCAACTTCTAGCCCTTGTCATATACACCCAGAAGCCCAAAAGTGCCAGGGATCAGGTGCAGATGCACAGAGAGCCAATTTCTTCATGGAGCTAATCTGAACAAATAGGATTCTTATGTTCCTTTTCATTCATGTGTGAGCCTGGGCATTGTAAACTGGGGGCTGAGGAATGGAGTTGCCAGTGACATTTGTAGGAGAGAACTGATTTTGTTCTCTGTTGGGATTCTAGGAACTCCAGAAGGCTGCTGTCCTAAAATGCTCCCAACTGGCCACAAATCCTGGCTTCCTCTGGTCTTCTGGCTCTCTCTCTTCCCTGCTTCCTAT
Organism: Xerus rutilus; assembly: GCA_028644305.1. Lineage (NCBI taxonomy): Eukaryota > Metazoa > Chordata > Mammalia > Rodentia > Sciuridae > Xerus > Xerus rutilus. Next base: position 56,219,212 of record CM053403.1, on the reverse strand, counting down.
CCTGAGTTAATGACAAGGAAGGGACCAGCTATATAAGTGGGAACATATAACCCCTTCAGAGATCTAAGCACACTTCGAGGGGCAGAGAGAAGTTGTTCCATCTATATCCATGAGACTGGCAGAGAGGAAGGAAACAAATGAGTCAGGTGGAGGGTTTAAAGAAGAGAGTGAGAGTCATTCCTTTTATCCAGAGGATACCAAACACAGCAGGTGCTCTCGACCTCTACATAAAATGGTGTAGTATTCACCCATAACCTGCACACATTCTCCCATACACTTTAAGGAATCCCTATATTACTTACAATACAAAATGCAATGTAAATATTATATAAATAGTTGCAATGCTGTATTATTCAGGAAATAATGACAAGGAAAAAATCAGTACATGTTCAGTACAGAGGCAACTTAAAAATATTTTCAATCTCTGTTTGGTTGAATCCTGAGGATGCAGATGAATGCCTGTGCTTGTTTTTAATAAGCAATAAATAGACTTGACCCTTCTTCCCACTGGGTGAAATTCAAGACACTCATCAGCATCTGTCTGGGTTCCCAGGAGCTTCTCCTCTTGTGGTCACTGTTCCCCATGACTTCCTCTTCCTGATGAAGCATCTGCTTCTTTTGTGTCTTGATTCTGTCAGCTGTTCCTTGTGTCCTGAATCCTACAAATATGGTGCACAGCCCCTTCCTTTGATTTCACTGAGCATACTGAGACAAGGTTTTTGTCTTTGTTGAAAATTGGGGTTTCAATTCCAGACACACAACACTTCGTCATACATACCTCAAATTTCAATGCTCCTGGGGAAGTTGGGCCAGTGCAGTTCCCTGTGGTAGGGACCTTCACACCGTCTGGCTCCCCTTTAGACCCTCTGTCTGCTCTGGCCACTGTCCTTCTGCTAGCACTCCACACCCACTTACTTCACTTATTCTTCATTTGTTCATCAGTACATGTTTATTCAGTGCCTACCATGTGCCAAGCTCTGTTCTAGTCACTAATTAGTTTAAATTGCTTAGTTCTTTTTGTCTCCTACCACCCAGGGGAGCTTCACCTTTCTCCACTGAGAACTAAAAACTGACAGTTGTCTATGCTGACATTTTAATTAAGCACGTGTCTCACACACTCAGAGAAAAAACTTTATATCCTGTGGTAAACCACAAGAAACCAGAACTCTGTCTCCACACAGAGACTTGACCCTCCATTCTATGAGTTGTTGGCTCCCTAGTGGAAAGAACTTACCTCTGATTTTTATAATTCCGGTGTCTGCAGATGAGGCCATGACCCTGTGGGTATGGCAATCGTGAGGAACTGCTATTTTTCTGCTACTGAAATAAGAAACAAATCAATTGTTATTTTGCTGTTCCCCTTTACCTTCTGTGTATCTTATTCAAGGGGCACATTTCTTTTAAAGGAATTCCTTGCAAATCCTGCAAAAAATTCTTTATTTTAAATATTCAAATTTACACCCAAGTTTTCTGTTTTCTTTTAATCTTACCCAAATGTTTTTTTTCTTTTGACATTGCCCAAAGCTCACTGAAATATTTTCTTAAGCACAAAACCATGTACACCTGGAGAAATGATGCCATTATTTAGTGGTGTGTGTGTGGGGGAGTAGGAGGTCTACAGCCAATCATTTTTGTTATAAATTTGATAATAAGAATAATGATGCAGTTTGGGGAGAAGGAGAAAGGGCATCACCTGAAGGGCCATGTAATTCCCTGGGCCATGGTTGTCCCTCACGTCCCTGCTGGTCTGATGTACTGAGTCTCTGGCACAGTCTCACCCTCTCCTCTGTGCCCCCAGCCCCCTGCCTCACCTCTTGCAACTTAGTGTGCACTCTTTAGCTTTCTGGATGATGCCACAAGAAACCAGAACTGGCTAGCCAATCTTAGGAGACCTCATGAGCTTATGGGAGGCCGTTATCTCTGCTGAGTTTCTGGGTGGTAGGTGGCAGAGAGATCTTTGGTATGAACAGGAACCAGGGATCAGGGAGTATCAGAACCCAGGCAGGGTTTGTGTAGGTCTCTGCTAGCTGTCAGGAGACCAAGCAGCATCTTTGTGAGTTATAAGGCAGCCTATGAGCCCTGGAAGGTAGTACTCCTTGGTAGGGGTAGGATTCTGTTGACTCATTTGTGTGTGAATTCAGGCTTTTGTTTCTTCATTCCCTATTTATTCTTCATAAATAAAGTTGTGCTGAACATTGCAGACCGCTACTGCTACTCCAGATAAATTAAACAAAGGGCATTTTCCCCATGCATGAGCTGGGAGGACTTTAGGGGCATTTTGTGGTGGCATGGTAGCAACATTCTCCAGAATGACTCATGGGGACAGATTCTGGCTGTGTGGTCTGGTTCTCTTCCTTCTTTCTTCCAGCACAAAACTCTTAGCATTTCTGAGTTTAGAGCTAAAGAAAGAGGACAGTTCCTGCATCCAGGATTCATTTCTTAGTTTTCACAGGAGATTAGGTGCATGGGGAATAGCAAAAAAATTATCCTTGTTTGAGTAGAGCATATGCACCAGACATAGGACCACATGGTAGGATGGTGTCAGTCAGATGGTGGACAAGTCTCAGTGTAGGTTGGAGCTGTCCTGGGGATGATGGAGCCAGTCTTGGCTTTCTAAGTCATTAAGCGAAGCCACTCCTTCCTTATTCCTTGCTGTTATCTTAGAATGTTTTCCAAGTTTTCTGTAGCTAGTGCTCACAAGCTGTGCATTTCTGGCTACTAGTTACCTCAGATTCATGAGAAATATCCTGCCATGTATATGGTTCACCTCTAGTCTACGTATGCCATTTCCAGGGAGCATCTTTGCCGAGTGTCTGAGAGAAAATGCCTTCTTCTCATGGCTCTGTCACTGATTTACTGGATCTTCCTGGAAAGCCACCACCCCTCCTTCAGCCTCTGTCTTCTCCTGTGATAAACAAGTGGCTCCACTAGATCCTTCTAAGGCCTCTACCAGTTCCAGTAGTCCCAGTGTGTGGGTTGGACCCTCCCAGGTCTCCCAGTGCTCCCTGGCTGATGCAGGACTTCCGGAGGCTTAAGGCTTGAGCCCTGCCTGGTAGATGGTCCACCTCTCCAGGGAGCATTCCGAGTACTTGTCCTGGACTGGCAGTCTTCACCCACCTCACGCCCCAACTCCAGCACACTTCTGCTTTAGAAAGATTCTGGGCCAAGAATTCATTTTTTTTCCTCAGTTTTGTGTGTCTTCTGCTTCTCAAGGTTTGAAGATCCAATCTTAGGATGGGGAGGCTGTTCCTCCAGTGAATGAGGACAAAAGTGTATGTGGAAGGCAATGCCCAGCCTCTTCCCCAGACCCCTGGAATCAAGGGCTCTGTCTTAGGAGGCATTGTGACTCTGGGCCAGCAGACGCCCTGTGGGAACAACCTGATGGCCCTGAGGTCCTGTTGACTCTACAGGTCTCAGGCAACCCTTGTCTTTAAGCCATTCCCCTTCCCACAGTCCAGTTTAGCCCCTGCCTTCTCCATTTCTGTGATTTCCATGGTGTAATATATACAGAAAGCACGTATTTGGTGCATGTTTGTCAAACAAATCAATAAATTCAAGAAACAAATCTCCTATTAGTTTTTACCTTGTATGGACAAAGAGACGCTTCTCTCACCCATGTCTCACTCTAAGGTCTGTTGCTTCAAAGTGACTGGAGACCACGGACACAGGCAGGGTCCAGCCCTGAGCAGCAGTCTTGGGTCAATGCCCTTGTTGTGTTTGGGTTCTGCTTTTGTTTTTCCCTAAATTTATTTATTTTTCAAGTGTTTTACTTTATTATGTTAGAGCAACATATTAAAGAAAGAAAATAGAATATAAATCAGTAGAATACAGGAAATATAAGGCACTAGAAAGAAATGTAAAGCTTGGAGTTCACTTCCAGTCCCCAGCAGGTGTCCCCAGATGGACACTATTGCCACTAAAGATGGTGGCAGCGGTAGTGGAGGTAAGTCAAGATGGCAGTGGAGTGCCCTTGGCAGTGGGAGTGGCCTTGGCTGGGCTCCCTCTGTGGTCCCTGAAGATGGTCCTGGGCCCTGGCCTGTGCTCCCGCCAGTAGGTAGAAACTCTGGCGCAGAACTGAGTGCGGTCCTGGGCCTCACTTAGGCCAAGTATCCTGCAGGAGTCCCTGGAGGCAGTCCTTCCCCTGGGTCTAGGTTCCCTTGTAACTGGCGCTAGCGGTCTTGGGTCTGCCCTTGGCTGGGCTCCCACAGCAGTCCCTGAAGGTGGTCCTGGGCCTTGACCTGTGTTTCCACCGGTGGGCAGGAACTCTGGAGCACGCTTCTGCTCTTTATTTGATGAAAATCGAGAGCTTCATCCAACTTTAAGAATATTTCTTAGAGAAAGAGATAGAGATAGAGATAGAGATAGAGATAGAGATAGAGATAGAGAGGAGAAGAGAAGAGAAGAAAGAGAGACTGGTCAACAGAGAGTCAGAGAATCAGTGAACTTCAGAACAATTCTAGGCACTGGAAGAAAGGTGAGAACTGCTCTCCTGCCATCTCATGGTAGAAGATGAACCAAGGAATTAAAATTCTGGGAGACATGGGACAGGAAAAGCATGTCCTCTTCCTGGTCTGCAGTTAGTTCTGGTACTCAGTGTTGGGGTGAGGCCTGATGTACGGGATGGTGGGGTTATGGCCTTTTTCTGCAATCTGGTCCCTTGCAGAAGAACCCAGGCTCTGGGGGGTTCTGAGTTGGATATTTTCTTTAAACACTTGCAGCGTGCTAGGTGATACACCTATGGAGTGTTTGTAGGTTTTCCGGGAGTGCACAGTTCCGCAGTGTGGAGAGATAGAAGGAAGAATTCTTCAGAGGTGATCTGTGATCTACTGACTAGATCCCAGGTGCAGGAAAGCAAGATCAGCAGGAGTGAGAAGGCCTCATGGACCAGCAGAGCATGTGGCTAATTCAGGCAGGAGAAGGCAGAGGACTCCTGGGATTGGGAGTTGAGACAGGGGATTAGTGAGACCTGGTGGTGGCAGTGGGGAGATGTTGCCTTCATCTGCACAAAGGATGATTACAGTAGGAATGGAGCCTGGATAGGTAATTGTGGCTAGATTATGTATAAAGGGGCAAAATTTTCTTCAATTTTAAAATTACTATTTTTGTTTGCTGGTAGGGCTGTCTGAAAACACAAGGGTATATCTTCCCTAATGAGGAAAGCATCCTAGTAACATGCATGTCTTACTGTTTAGAGCACTGACTCACTGATTCTCTAAATTCCATGTCCTCCTCCCATCGCTCCCTCCTAAGTCCAGGCTGCCGTAACTCCTGTTTGTAGTGAACATGACCTCCCAACTAGTATCTTTGCCTCAATATTTCTCCTCCCCATTGTTCTGGCAGAATGAGTTTTTCTTTTCTTTTCTTGGTACTAGGGATTGAACCCAGGGACGCTTTGCCACATCCCCAGCCCCAGCTCTTTTTATTTTTTACTTTGAGACAGGGTCTCATTAAGTTGTTCAGGGCCTTACTAAGTTGCTGAGGCTGGCCCCAGACTTGCAGTCCTCCTGCCTCAGCCTCCCTAGCTGCAGGGATTACAGGCATGCAACAGTGCACCTGGCCTCAGAATGAGCTTTTGAGAAAGCACATCAAATCACACTAGCTTTCACTTTCAGAATCTTTGTCAGTGCAAGTAATGAATTGTAAACTTCTTAGTATGGAGTTAAGGTTTTAAAAAAACTAGTTCCCATTTAGGGGATTCTGAGAAAATGGGGCAACTGTGGCATAAATTTTGAATTTTTCCAAATCCCCAGTTAAGAACAGGGGAACTAGATAGGAAAACCCCAGACACATGGACAGTATTTACAGCAAAACTAGTTAACAAGTATCCTCAAAACCCCCTAAAGGAAGGGGTGAGGATGAAGCACTGACTGCCACAAACCTCTGTTTTGGTGTTCACAGAGGAGAAGACAGAGATAAACCGTGGAAAGCCTTGTAAACTCAGGAGTTGGACGACCCCAAAATATCCAGCAGGCACTTGCAGAAAAGCATGGCAGATCCACTTTAGGAAGGCAGCAAGGAGGAAGATTTTTCTCAGTCCTTTAGTGCATGGGTGTGGGGGATGCACGGTAAGGTCCAAAGGGGCGGGTTGCTGTGGTCCAGCCCTGAGCACCGCAGAAGCAGTGCTTAGTGCTCCCTTCCAAAGAGAATTGCCAAGAGTGGATAAAAATGGAGTAGGCTGGGGACAAGAGGGACAAAAGGTAGGGAAGAGAAGGAATTCACAATAGTTAAACTGTGGAACCAACTTAGATGCCCTTCAATAGATGAATGGATAAAGAGATTGTGGTATATATACACAATGGAATATTACTCAGCAATAAAAGAGAATAAAATTATGGCATTTGCAGGTAAATCGATGGAGTTGGAGAATATTATGCTAAGCAAAGTAAGCCCTTCCCAAAAAAACAAATGCTGAATGTTCTCTCTGATAAGTGGATGCTGATCCATAATGGGGGAGAAGACATGGGAAGAATGGAGGAATTTTGATCAAAGAGGAGGGAGGGGGAGGGGCCATAGGCACTGTAAAGATAGTGGAATGAGATGGACATCATAGCCCTAGCTTCATGTATGACTGCATATATGATGTGATTCTACATCACATACAACCAGAGAAATGAAAAGTTGTGCTCCATCTGTGTACAGTGAATTAAAATGCATTCTGCTATCATGTATACCTAAGTAGAATAAATAATATAAAAAATTTTTAGAAAAAGAAGGTAAAGGTTGGGTAGAGCAAAGCCAGGAAATCTCAGAAAGCAAGCTGCCATGTGTTTCTTTTAATTTTACATCAAAACAAAACAAAACAAAACAAAACAAAACAGGGAGTCCTGTGAAGTTGGAAAAACTACCCTGAACCATGTTTCCATCTAAAGATCATGAATACTAATTTCATGTGAAAAATGAGCAACAAGAAAGTATTGGGGTCAAATTTTATAAAATTTCTTTTTATAAAAATGAAAAAGAATCAGAATACCATCCTTGGAGATGAGGAAAAGCATGCCAAGAAAACATACCCAGTTATGTACAGAGCAAGATCAAAGTTTGCAATCTTTTATTTCAAAATGAGCTAAAAAGCATTGAGAAAATAATGCAAGACATAAAGGAAAAACATAAATTAGAATCATGACCTCAGAAACAAAGGGCAACACTCAGGAGGGAGAAGTAAAAGAAAAATCATTTTATAAATGAACTTAACTAGAAGGAATCTAAGAATGAATGAACAGATAATGCCTAAAGTAAATAGAAAAGTAGGAAAAATTTAAAAATAAAAAAGAAATTAAGGAAAAGATGAAAAGGATTCAACAGTAAGTGACAGATATTGAAAATAGGCAAAGAGATCTATATATATATATATGTAAAACAGAAGTCCTTGAAGAAGAAAACCACAGAAAAAATAGAATACAAAAAAAATCATACATGAAGAACGTTTTCCTGAAATAAATAATATTTGAAACACAAATTGAGAGAGTATAGCATCTACCTAAGAAAATCAACCCAGAATGACCAACACCAAGACATAGTGTAATAAAAATATTAGACTTTAAAATAAAAAGCCTTTGGGTTAGTAGGCAAAAATAGCGGCTTAGAAAGGAAAAAAAAATTAGATCATCATTAGACTTTTGAAATAATGCCATTTGTGCAAGAAGAAAATACAGTAACATATTTAAGGCTGGTAAGAAAATGTGAGCCAAGGTTTATTTATCCAACAAAACAGAATTGAAAGTATAAAGGGTACAGACAGACTGATACTAATGTGCTATTCTCAAGAATCTACAAGAGAATGAGATGCAGACAATCAAAATAATGAGAGGAAGCTTACCATAAGGAATGGTAGAGATTTTAAATTTAAAAAATAGTTCCACATTGAATTAAAATGAAATGAGAGTTAGAAAAAAGATCAGGGCACGGTGGCACACACCTGTAATCCTAGCATTTAGGGAGGCTGAGACAGGAAAATCGCGAGTTCAAAGCCAGCCTCAGCAAGGGCGAGGCGCTAAGCAACTCAGTGAGACCCTGTCTCTACATAAAACACAAAATAGGGCTGGGGATGTGGCTCAGTGGTCGAGTGCCCCTGAGTTCAATCCCCAATATCAAAAAAAAAAAAAAAAAAAGAGAATACCGTGCGATGGTTGTATATTTAGTCAGTTGAGAGAACTGGTAAGAATAAGGAGAGAGCACTGGCAACTAAAGACTATTAGTTGAGTACTAATAACTATTATTAGTTATTAGTACTAATAACTATTAGTACTAATAACTATTATTACTAATAACTATTACTAATAACTAATAACAACTATTCTGAGTACTGAAGATGGTTGTATTGACGTTGCTATGCTCAAATTGTTGTGTGTGTAATGTGAACAGAGTGAATGAGTAATTATGGGCTGCTCTATCATCTTCTTGTGGCCTTATGAACCAAGATTCTTGATGTGGAAGAAAGCTAATGTAAATATAACAGGGAAGAATGGATGAGAAAATCCTGTACTCTTGAAATAAATGGAAAGAATCAATATAAATTTATGAGATATTTTAACATTAAAATATGTGCACATATATGTATATATTGATCCATGTGTGCATATGTATAACAATGAGAAGCTATGATACTAGATCAAGGGGCTGAAATTTTATTTTATTTTTTTACAAAAAAAACCCAGAGCTTCTTGAAGAAATGACTGATTCAAGATCTGGGGCAGGAAATGTACAATATGAGCTAGGAATATCTTGTCACACCTGTTGGTGAGGAAGCTGTCAAAGATTACTGGGATCATGTCAAAGAACTCAGGATCCAACCCGAAGAGGTTCTAACTGGCTCAAGATAGGACAGTCTGAATGTCAAGCAGGGTAATAACTGTAATTGAAACCCACTAATTGTTTAAATTCTTGAGTTCCTACTGATGTTAAAAATGCCAACTGGTCACTTTTAGAGGACGATAGAAAACAAGTTCATGTTCTTTGAAACTATTAAGTAAAATAAGATCAGGGGAGGGGGAAGAGGATGGAAAGGGAAGGTAATGGAGAGTGAGATTGATCAAATTAAGCTATATGCATGTACAAATAAGGCATAATGAATCTTACCATTATGTATAATAATAATGCACCAGTAAAAATAACTTTAAAAACTATTAAGTAAAAGGGAAGAATTGAGTATTTATTCTGCTTTTCCTATTGGAACTACCACTGGGAAACCAAATAGTAAGCAAGGAAAAAGTCTTTCCATGAATGCATTCCAACCGATAAGTGAAAAAAATATTAGGATATCACCACTTTGAAACCACAATTAATTAAATTTAGATATTAGACAGCAATAACTGCTAATGTCACATGCAAAAAAAAAAAAAAAAGAATCAGGCAGGTATTATCTACCTCTTGGTGAATGGACTCACTACCTCCTACAGAGTCTTACCAAAAAGGTTGAATCATCAGTCTGACCCAGCCTCTGGATCCAGTTGTCAGTTTTTTATAAAATACAGACAAGAGAGAAATGGGATGCACTGAATCGTAAACGTAGACTTGACTAAAATCAAGACTATCAGGAATCGTGTAGGTCAAATGTCTATCCACAGGCCAAGCACCTATCTTCAATGGACACAGTAAAAGGAAAAGAAATGGATGGAAGCCGGGCGCGGTGGCTCACGCTTGTAATCCCAGCACTTAGGGAGGCTGAGACAGGAGAATTGCGAGTTCAAAGCCAGCCTCAGCAATGGCGAGGCACTAAGCAACTCAGTGAGACCCTGTCTCTACATACAACACAAAGTAGGGCTGGGGATGTGGCTCAGGGGTCGAGTGCCCCTGAGTTCAATCCTCGGTACCAAAAAAAAAAAAAAAAAAAAAAAAAAAAAAGAAATGGATGGAAAGGAAATTGTTAGATGAAAAGAGATTTGAAAAATTACAAGTCAAGAAAAAGGAATTCTAAATTATAAAGCCCTGGAAGGTACACTTGGGTGAGCATCATGTAAGCGTAAGTAAGTGCAAGGAAGAGATGACAAACATCAGGACGGTGGCCACTTTTGGTGGGAAGAAGGGAGTATGGTGGAGATGGGTGCTTGGCTAGGTTTCTAATGTGGTCAGCAAATCTCTAGGACATCTGGGGCACATGGGTGTTTGCCTTAAATAACTCATTGATATAATTATTTTGTGTGGTTTCTGTATCTATGTTTTATTTTTTCATATAAAGGTTAAAATAAACGTAGGCCTTTTCTATAAAGTTCTCCTCTCTGTATGCCAGTCCCCATGTGCCCCTTTGATTTCTCCATTCTGAGCACTAATGACCCTCTAACAGACCAGTGCCCTTTTCCCACTTTAGGACTTTGTCCGCTTCTTTTGCAATAACCCTTTCAGATGCAAAGTTGGCACAGCACCCCTGGTTGGCTAATTCCAAGACCAGGCCCCTTTTGGTAGTGTATACTCTTCCTCATTCATAATTCAAATTGATTCTGAAATCCACCATCATGTAGCTGTTGCCATTTCTTAGACGATAATCTCCTGATCTTGCTCCATAAAGAGTGAGATGGGGAAAAGGGGTGTTTTTCTTTACATGCTTTACTTCTTGGAGATGTTCATTTTCTTTCAAGGCCTGTGGCTTTGGAACTCAAGATTCTTCCTTCTATTCATTTCCTTTTGAGTTTATGGTCTTTGGCACTGCTCATTTTCCTCTTGGCAACCAGAGAAGTTTTAATCTTCTTGGTCTTGACTTCAGGCAAGAATGCACCATATGTATTTTGGCTTGCTTTTTAGTCTTCAGGTCATTCATTTAGCAGTTGGGAAGGTTGATGAATCCAAAGCAGGTGAGTGCCTGACCTTAAGTTCTTGCATCATAGAGGTGGACAGTGCAGAGAATGACCGAGAGCCAGCAGCACACTAGCTCCAAGGCTCAAGGTCATGGTTCTTTTATTTTTCTTCTAAAAGTGACAGATACAATTGTAGGCATTTATCACATACCACATGATGTTTTCAAGCTTATAAACATTGTGGAAAGACTAACTTTAGGCAATTAACACACATTAGCTCACATGGTTATCATTTTTGTGGTGAGCATACATCTACTCCCTTAGCATTTTTTAAGGATAAGGGTAGGATTCTTTTCATTGACCTCATGTCTTACCCTTGTTCCCCAAACCCAACACCATGCTAGAGTTTCTGGGCTGAGGGGCTTTTGAGTATAACCACAAGTTGGGCTGGAACTAGCTCCCCCTATGCCCCACCCTAGGCCTTATGTAGTAAATTCCCTTTTGGAGGACTCTGGAGTCCTTTTCTATGAACAGATCCCTGCAGGATAGCCTGAGTCAATGAGAGGAGTATGTACTACTGTTTAATTCCAGAAGGCAAGGAGTCAGGGTCTCCATACCTTTCCCTTTAGAAGCATTGTTGATATTAACCTATTTTTACTCCAGCAATCTGCTCTGGCTATTGAGGTTATAAATAAACTAGTCTTATTTAGGCACATATTAGTTTTGATAACACCATTTGCCCCAAGAGGGTGAATACTTATATGCTTCTCAACTGCATAATTAAAAGAATTATTCAATGATTCCTAATAATAATAAACTGCTCAGAGTGACTTCTTCTCTGTAGATGTTTAAGAGACTGGTGAAATCTTAAGTTCTATATTACTAAGCATGCACAAATACTATACAACTAGTAATTTCAACATGTATATTTACTAAGACACTTATAACTTGTTTGCCATAGCTAATTGGAGTTGGCACATTGATTTTATATAATTTAAAATAAAAGGAAGGGCTGGGGTTGTGGCTCAGTGGTAGAGCGCTTGCCTCACATGCGTGAGGTACTGGTTTTTTATTTATTTAAATAAATAAAATAAAGGATTAAAAAATCTTATTAAAAAATAAAAGGAGAATTTTATATTTTGTTTTCTATACATCCTTATTAGTTACATGTGTGATTATCATTAGAATTGTTGAAAGAGGGCAAGTGGTTAGAGGACTCCCATTACCACCTTCATGGACCACTAAGTATTGTGGGTAGTTCAGGAAGGGAAATGTTTTATATGACACATACATAGAATATATTCCATCTCAAGCCTTGCTAAGAGGAGATGCTGCTTTGTGCCTAAAAAGATGCATATCCTGCTAACATCCTTGTCCATGTCTACCATAGGGTCCTGCTGGTTCTGTAGTATACATTCCAGTCATTCAATGGGAGGAGCATGTACTACTACGTAATTCCAGAAGGGAAGAAATCAGTATCTCCATCCTTTATACATGTATGTTTGTGTTGCAGAGCATTCATGGGGAAAATAATAACTAATGTTTCCAAAAACAAATAAAAAATTCAAAGTCAGTATATTTTCACATACATTAGATTATTTAAAATGGCTCCGAGAACAGTTTCTCCAGAAGTAAAGATGATGCCTGGGATTCTTCAGAATTTAGGTCAGGCTTCTAGAATAGAGAGAAACACCCTGTGTGTGTGTGTGTGCACGTGCCTGCACATGCACATGTATGTGCATATATACCTACACATATCAGAGGGCTCACTGAGAAGGGCATAATCCACATGGTCAAGGTAGCAGAGATTGGAAATATTCACTTGAAACCAAGAGGCATGTGTTAGGAGGTTCCTTCCTTTGTTCCACGGTATAAAATTGTTGAGCACCTACTATGTATCTGACATGTTTATCCTGGAAATCCAGATGAAAAAAGAGACTCAATTCTTTTTTTTTTTTTTTGGTACTGAAGATTGAACTCAGGGGCACTTAACCACTGAGCCACATCCCCAGCCCTATTTTGTGTTTTATGTAGAGACAGGGTCTCACTGAGTTGCTTAGTCCTCGCCGTTGCTGAGGCTGGCTTTGAACTTGCGATTCTCCTGTCTCAGCCTATTAAAGTGCTAGGATTACAGGTGTGTGCCACCACACCCAGCTGAGACTCACTTCCTAACTTCCAGAGTCATAATATAGTGGTGGAGATAGATAAGAAAATTCATGATTATAATGCTGCCTCAGAGACTGGGGCTAAGTGGATGGAGACTGGATAGAATATAGATTTGGATCCTGCCTCTTCTCTATACGTAGCCACTGTGATTTTCTATGTAAATACCCAAATCTTTCCCTAACATTCACAAATTTATGTATAAGTTTGAAAACTAAGAATAGGGTTACTTTCTATCTACAGCTAAATGTCTTAATGATTTGACTTATCTTCTTGTATAATTTTATTTTATTAGTACTTATAACCATATCTCGTTCTTTTACAACTATAGCCCTATATTTTCTTTTCTTTTTTTTCTTTTTTTGGTATTGGAGATTAAACTCAGGGGCACTCAACCACTGAGCCACATCCCCTGCCCTATTTTGTGTGGTTTTTTTATGTAGAGACAGGGTCTTACTGAGTTGCTTAGTGCCTCGCTGTTGCTGAGGCTGGCTTTGAACTCGAGATTCTCCTGTCTCAGCCTCCCTAAGTGCTGGGATTACAGACTTGCACCACTGCGCCTGGCTCCTATATTTTCAAGTACACTGTGTTTTTATTTAGCTACTTCCTTATTGATGTAGTTTTGGTTGTTTCCATTTTCCTCCTCTTTTAAGTAATGCTGAAGTAAAATTATTTATGTATAAGGATAGACTCAGAAATTGAATTACTGATTCAAAGGATATGCAGATTTAAAATCTTGATAGACACTGATACTGTCTTCCTAAAAGTTGTCCAGTTACATCTTCACTAATAGTGTATGAGAGTACCTGCTTCCCATACCTTGATCACCACTAGCTACTTGTTCATCTTCAGATTTTGGCTAATTCCTTGGGCAAAAATAACATTTTGTAATTACTTGAATTTGCATTTTCCTACTTTCTAGTGAGTCTGAATATCCTTTGAAACTATTATTAGTCTTTGGCATTTTCTGTTTTGTGAGTTATCTATTTATGTTCTTTGCTGTTTGTTTTTATACTTGTCATCTCTCTGACAGTAGCGCCTTAAATATGTTCCTAGTGTCATTTTCGTCATATATTGTGAGAAGAATGATCAGTTTTCCTCCATCTGAATGTTTTTGTGTTGAGAAAACTCCATGCATAATACTCTTTCTTCACTTCTAAGTAAGAGTGACTTAACATTGTAGGGGAGTTTGGAAGAAGAGATGAGGTAGGTGAGGCTGGCCAAATACTCTGTTCCCCTCCTTCCTGGGGACCCAGCCTGTCCTAGGAGTGCATATGTTCTGCTGTGTTCCTGTGCTGGGAGGCCCATGGTGGCCCAGCACCATCTGTGAGTAGATGGATAACTGGATAATTCTGGGTCCATTGGTAGAAAGTTTCTTTTATAAAGATATGAATTTTATTCTTCTTTATCAGTTCTATCAGTAGGACAGATGACATCTTGATCCTCCTTTGTAATACTCTTTAAGAAAAAGATGAACTTCTTATTTTGAAATGCTTTAAAATTTCAAAAAAAGTACAAGACTGGGAGCCTAATTACAATAAGATATATTTCATGTTTGTATAAACATGCCAAAATATACTCTACTGTCACGTATATCTAAAAAGAACAAATAAAATTAAAAAATAAAATATTTTGTTATAGCACTAAAATATTACATAAACTCTTCACCCAGTTGCCCAATTGCTAATAATTCATTGCATTTACTTTATCATCCTTTTTCCTAGTTTTTAATTTTTTATTGTCATCTGTAGTCACCTCACTGTGCAATATAGCATTCTAGAACTTCCTACCCCTATCTAGCTATAACTTAGCACCCACTGATCAACCTTTCCTCATCCCAGGCTGCCCCCTACTCTCCCCAGCCCCTGGTAACCACCATCTGTTCTTGACTTCCAAGAGATCAATTTTTCAGATTCCATTTGAGTGGCATCATGTGGTACTTTGATTTCTGTGGCTGGCCTAGTCCACTTAACATATTGACCTCCAGTTCCATCCATGTTGTCACAGAGGACAGGATTTCATCCTTATATTTATGACTGAATCATATTCCACTGCATATATGTACCACATTTTCTTTACCCATTTATCAGTAGATGTCTGCTCAAGTTGTTTCTATTTCTTGGCTATTCTGGATAGTGTTGCAATTGTGAATTTCAAGTTTTCTTGAGTATGTATGAAAAGTGAATCCTTTTTTTAAAATAACTTTTAAATTTTGTTTATTTATTTATTTTTATGTGGTGCTGAGGATTGAGCCCAGTGCCTCATGAATGTGAGGCAAGTGCTCTACCAACTGAGCTGTATCTCCGGTCCCGAAAAGTGAATTCTTAACTGTTCATTTATTGCTCCAATAACCTCTCAGTCAAAAGAGGCTGATTTTGGAGGTGGTTGGTGCTGGTCCCCAGTGGGCTGGAGCTGCTGCTGTGGTAGCTCAGACAGCAGGAGGGAGCCACTCCGGAGGGGTCCGGCCATCACTATGGTTTCAGTGGTTGAGCTTAGGGGAAGCCAGTGCATCATGTACAGCCTGGAAGATCTTCTGATTTCTCATGGATATAAACCATCAATTATCCTCAGATGGATATAAACCATCAATTAACCATATATTATCCTCAGCACTACGTGAGGATAATCCTGAGGTGCCAGTAAACAAGGACAAGGACCAGAGCTGTCCATGACTTGCTGAATGAGTATGAGGGTGGTCCTGTGGCCTTTGAACACAGTAAACATCCCTTGGGAAAGGACATGTGAATGACTCAGAAAGCCACACAGCACTCTGAGAGGCGATGGGAAGCCCCAGAGTGCTTCTGCTTCTAGAACTTCTGAGGTGGGGTTTTATAAACTGACCCACCTTAGCATGGTCCTCTTATTAGAGAAGAGGAGGACAGGAGATTCGCATGACCCTAGCAGAGTGGACAGGGTGTGATGAAATACTAGTGAAGCCTGGGACCACCTTAGTTTGCTAATTGATTATTCTCTGATTTAGTCCATCTACCCATTTTGCCCAAGCAGAAGCTAGCAACTGCTGGTTTTTAATGTACTGATTTCTCCTTCACCGCTGTCAGTAGGGGACTTCTCATCCATGGAGAATTACTTGTGGAGATAAAATAATAGTCTGTTGAAACCATCTGTTTTTATAGCATGAAGATCTAATACTTATATGTAGAAAAGTGTTTTCACATAAATTCTCCTTCCTGATGACTTTGGCCAAGCTGGTAAATAGTTTTGGTGTTAATCTGGTTCTATGTGAAAATGTAAACATGGAAGGTGTAATGAATGACTTTGAAAGGACCCTGAATGACATCAGTTCCCTTCTGCAACTCCATGGCCTGCGGTCCACACTCACACCAAGTGGATTGGGACATAGGCCTTTTCCAGTGTTTGGGCACTTCCAGTCGAAGGTAAATATGAATGAATATATATGATCCATTTCTAATCCATTTGGCCTTCTGCTGCTGGAAATAACTTTTTTTATAAGTAACTTGCCATCAGAGAATAAAGAGCATTATCTTTTAAGTTTCTAAAAGATAACATTAGTACTGCAATATACTAAGAGCATTATTTATCTGGCAATGAAATACTTTGATCGTTTGCAAACATGCCATGGTCTGCTTTACACTCAGTATTATCTATTTTTATTTTCTGTATGGTTGTTTAGAAATTATTTATATGAGAAATAATTGCTGGTTTAAAATAGACCATTTTAACAAAGTAACTATATTTCTTTTTACAAAATTGCTATTTTTCTAAGATGTAAACAGTCGTTAGCCAGCAGATTTTAAAGAAAGTATTATTTTATTTAAGAGTCTATTCCTTTGTGTGAAAGGAACCGAGAAAGGGTCCACTTTTGCTTTAAAGCCTATGTCCCTGACCCATTCTTAACTGCTTCTATTTAATTTTAGAAGATGTCAATATAAACCTATCACGGCGTTAATAAACCTTGACTTTTTTTTTTTTTTGCAAATGTGGCTATAAGGTTACATTAGAAATCAACCTTCTCAAAAATAGCCTACATCTCTGCCACACATTTTACTATCATATCAATTAAAATTGCCAGAAAACATTGTTTCATCTTTGTGGGGATCTGCCCCAAGATCATACCTCCCTCCCTCACCCCAACTCTGCCTCTTTAAAGAAATATGTGTTTTTATCTAGAATGATTCTGAATTTGTCTCACATATTTTTGAAAAGTGCTTGGAGACATTACAAAGTGTTATGAGGTTTATGTATTCTACTATGATTAATATTGCATTAACCTGCACAAAATTTATGCATTTTTTATGAATTTGTTTCTTTTTTCTAAGTAAGGTGTTCTTGTTAGCTAACATTTTCTAGATGGTTTCTTATCTGCTTCTTTCTTCCCTTCCTTTCTTCCTTCCTTCCCCACATTCCCCTTTTATGTTTTTTTTCTCTCTTTATTAATTTTTTAAAATTGAGAAACCACTTCATCTATTTTTAGACATTTCAAATTCCTAAAATGTGAACCATTGGCTCGTCAGTCCTTTAACCCTCAAGCAACTGACTGGGCTTTTCATGGCCTGCTCTTATCTGTACCATGCAATTTTATTTTATAAGAACCTCATGTATTTGGACTGTAACAGAAAAAACAGAGTCTAAGTCATCTTGACAATTTTCATATATACTTAGCTGCCATCTTGGTTCCCACCTAGTCCACGTGGTCACCTCTTTCCAGAGCTTGGCTCTTAGGAGAAGTTGGAGCAGACTCCTGTTTTCACAGCAGCAATCAGACAGGCCCAGTCTCTTCCCAGGAAAAATCTGGTGGGGAAAAAAGGTCAATTACTTTGTTATCAGCAGAGAATCATTCAAGTCATCTGATAGAACTAAATGAGGGCTGAGCCACTTGGGTTTTACTTCCCTCTTTAAAAGCAAATGAAAGGTACATGCATGTTTACCTATGTGCCCACACCAGTAAATGCGTATGGGATTTATTACAAATGCCTTTCATATATATGAGCTCTATTCTGACTTCTTAAATTTTGTTAATACCAACTCAAGACTTTTTTTAATGAAAATAATTAAATTTTAGCTCCTACCTCAAGAGAAAGAGAAGAATCTTCAAGGAAAAGAAAAAATTGTACCTTCTGTAGATCTTGATGCTCTTCTGTTTTTGTTCTATTCTAAATTGTATTAATTTTCTGGAGCCATTCTGAATTTGGTAAAACTTTTTTATATTTATATTTTTAACATGAATTTTTCTGGATTTAAGCCTTCTGTCAATCTTTTGGGGGGAGAAGGTGACTTTAAAATTAGTAGCTTGAAAATTTGACTTTTAAACTTTTATATTCTGAGGTAAATAATAGTTGCTAACCAAAAACAGATTTCCCAGAGGTTTTGAATTTAATACTAATTATTCTTTCGTTAATTCTATTTCTCATACATACACGCCTGGGGCTGGAAATAAAGTGTTCATGTTTTGTGTTTGTCATTGTTCTTACACACATGATTTCATGTTGTGTTTAATGGTTTTGAACTTGTAAAATTAAATTAAAAGTTCTAATTTTGGCCATTTGAAAAGAAGATGATGATTTTATATCAGTGTCCTTAGGCATTTCAAGTAGAGAATCAGTTAATTCTAATAATGGTTTCGTTCCCCCCAGCTAATTTCTAGAATTAATGCAAAGCTTTTAGAAGTTTATTTAATATTATTATGAATACTATCATCAATTTAGCAAAAAGGTTTACATTTGAAGCTAAAATTTTTTTGTGGTGAAAATATGACTAAGATTTTTGGTGGATTGCAAAATTGTGATAAGAAAATTTTAAAATAAAATAATTTATAGAATAAAAAGTACCTGGGTATACATATAATTTCTAATTGAGGACAAATAAATGACAATGTTTTATCAATTCAAAAATAGCTATAGTAGTCAAAATTTATAGTATGTACATATATGCTGTGTGTGTATATATAAGTTGTGTGGAAGTTGCTGTCAATCAACTTAAGTGTTCTAGAGTGGCATTAGAGTTTTAAAAATAAAAAGAATAACAATTATAATATGTTCATGGAAATTAAACTGTGAATTGTGAGTGCATTTAAAATTTTATTAATGAAAATATTCACCAAATGAAGTGCTGGAAACTTTTGCTTTGGAATAAACTTTTGGATTGAAAAAAGAGCTTCAAAGAGGATATTGAGATTTACCTGCAAGAAATCAAGTGAAAAACTGAATAAATTAAGTGATAAATACTTAAATGGTTTACAGGCTTTCAGATTTCAGACCACCTCAACTTGTGGGAAGAATCTTTTGTTAAATATTTTATATTTCAATAAATAAATTGATATTCTTTTATGATATTAGATGAAATGGAGAAGGCTTATGATTTTCAGCATCTAAATATACTGAAACATTGAAAGAACCATAAACAAATATAACTTATTAATTCATCTTACCTTCCAAAAATATTTGTAATATTACTCTGAATAGGATAGAAAGATAGTAGCTATGAAAATATCTGGGCTGAAATCTTTACACTGATTTCAGTGAGAGAAAAATATTCATATGGCAGAATATTCTGAGTTTACCAGGTACTTTAACAACTGTGTATGAAACATTATTATTTTTTATGGTGCTGGGGATTGAACCCAGGGCTTTGTGCATGTGAAGCAAGCACTCTACCAACTGAGCTATATCCCCAACCCATACAAAATATTTTCTCACTTAAAATGTTATGCTTTGTAAAAAGGAGTTAATTGACAATGTCAGCATTTTAAAACTTACTAATCATAAAATGCAACTTTGGCAAAGGTTGCAGAAAATTTTAATAAAAATTAAAAATAATAAGAACATGTTGAAAAATTTTCTTTAGAATAAAGTCAGCGACATGGTATTAGAGGTGAATAGGCTGAGAAGCAGATTAATGACTATGCTAATAATTATTCTATGGACATTATTTTCTAATGTATGGATTTGAGGCACGATATAGCTATTGCACTCTAGAAATATCAATACTTGAATTATATTGTAACTTCCTAAAAACTATTGCGTGATCATGATTCTATCATTTTCTGTGTTCTTCTTTCTTGAACTATTGGAAATCAATGGTCTTCCAGAAATAGTCCTTTAACTCTTCAGGTGGGAGTTGTTTAATCACATGCCAATTTATGGGGACTTGTGGAAAATTATCAGGCCATCAGAACCAATATATCAGAATATTTAATACCTTGAAATGATTTCTTTGTCAGGAATAGTCCACCTGGTCTCTAAAAGTTTAGCACTTGGAGCTGCGCAGTTGCCCCAGGCCTGTGTTGTCTGAATCTTACTGTTTAGAACAAGAGAAAAACATGAGTGAAATGTCCAGTGACAAAGGTAGCGCTGAGTTGTCAGATCTGACCTGTGCAGAGGGAAGAGTCAAGGCAGGATTTGAGGAACTTCCATTGCCAGGACTCATGCCTTATAGAATTCAAGAGGGGTGGGGAACTTAGGAATACAGTCCCATAATTTTATTTTATAAAATGTCAAGCAACAATCTCCACCATTCCCGAGCTTTAAGAGTCTTGAATCATGATTTGAGTCATCTGCACAGGTGATTCTCTATTAATCTATAAAAAACAAAACAAAAATAAAAACAAAATCCAAATATATATGAATCTTTTCAGTAGATTTAAATATTTAAAATATTTTATTTCTTTATTTTTAACAGTGGTAAGACTTTCATACAAATATTAAAAGTATCATGTGAAGATGCCCCAAAAGCCTGAAAGTCCCTAGAGATGGGTCTATAATAATCTGGGAAGGATAAAAAATGTTGTTTATGAACACTCAGGGTTTGGGATATGACCCAATATTGTTTATCCTGGACCTTTGAAGTAATAGTTTATGTAAAATTGGTCAAAGTTTAGTTTAAATGAAAAGAAGTCTGGCATAGAGTCTCAAGCACATATGTAATGACTGTCTGAGAATCCTAACCCTGTGTAATTGGTGTCTGTATTTCTATAGCTGACCATTGGTGGAGAAAATCATATGCTCGCTGGTCTTAGTTTAATTTGATTACTATAAACCTACACAGGTCACTTATCGTTGGCTGACAGTTCTACAATATATCTCTAGTAAATGTGCTTCACCACTCAGAAGAAGGATGAGAAACTTACAGACACCACAAAAAACTGTTAGAATTTGTCTCAGTTTTGTGTTGCTATGACAAAACACCCAAGGCCAGGCACTTTATAAAGAGAAGAGGTCTATTTAGTTCCCAGTTTAGGAAGTTGAAAGTCCAAGGATGGCAGCATCCTTTGTTGGGCTTCTGGTGAGGCCCTTTTGGATGTGTCACAGCATGGAGGAGAAGTTGAAAGGGAAATGGCAATGTGCAGAAGGAGGCCAGCATGTGTGGTGGCCTCATATTATAACAACTCACTTTCAGGAGAACTAACTCAGTCATACAAGATCTGGCCCCTCCCTTGAGACAAACATTGAGCCATTCATGAGCGTGGAGCCCTTAGGACCTTATTACTCTCTTCTAGGCCTCATTTCTTGAAGGTTCCACCACCTAAACACTGTCATACTGGGGCCCAAATTTCCAGATATGAACCTTTTAGGGGACAAATCACATTCAAATGATATCAGAACTAATAAATGAATTCAGCAAAGTTGCAAAATACAAAATCAGACAAATCAATTGCCTTTGTCTATGCTAACAATGAATTATCCAGAAAGGAAAATAAGAAAAAAATCCTGTTTATCATATCAATGAAAATAAAGTACTCTGCTAAAGGACAGCCTCTTCAACAAATGGTGTTGGAAAAGCTAGATAAAAATGTGCCAAAGAATGAAATTGGACTCATCTTACATCATACACAAAAATCAACTAAAATGAATTAAAGATGTGAATGTAGGATCAGACACTGTGAAAACTCCTAGGAAAAAACCTAAGGGAAAAACTTGACATTGGCCTTGGCAATGATTTCTTGGATATGACACCAAGAGTAAAGATGACAAAACTAAAAATAGACGAATGGAATTACATTGAACTAAGAACCTTCTGCAGAGCAAAGGAAACAATCTGCAGTGAAAATCAACATAGGGAATGAGAGAAAATATTTGTAAACCATATATTTGAAAAAAAGTTAATATCCAAAATACACAAGGAACTCCTGCAACTCAATAGCAAGAAAACAAACAACCCTATTATAAAGGGCAAAGAACTGGAATATACGCATCTCCTAAGAAGAACTACAAATGGCCGAGAGGCATATGGAAAGGTGCTCACCTTCACTAATCATCAGGGAAGTGAAAATCAAAATCACAATGTGATATTATCTTGCCTGCTAAGATGTCTGCCAGAATAGTTTTAAAAATGCAAATGTGATCCCATCATTACTTGTTTAAAATCTTCCTGAGCCTCTCAACTCCTCTTAGGGATAAGACTCTCCTAGATTTTATGTGCACTGCATGTTGAACTAAAAGTGATTGGGAATTAGAAGGTCTAGAGGTCAGCTAATTCTCTGATCAAGAGTGTTTGGGAGAGACTCCTGACAGTGTGGGGGTAGAATGGAAGGGACAGAGAGGGAGATGCGTCAGGGTAGGTCACACTGCACTCCATTTATCACTCAGGCAAACGTCTTGTAAGGTACTGTTAGAGAGTTAAATGTGGCAGATTCCTGTGCTTAAAGAGATTCATAATCAGGTTTAGTATGAAATATACATAAGGAATTTGAAGTGGTTCTGGCTTCTAATGAGAACTCCCAAAAGAGGGAAAATGAGGTTCTGATGTACTTTATGGCCAGTGGAGTAGAGAAAAGAGGATATTTTGGATAAATATTCAGAGACAGTATGAACTTTGGAGTTGATAAATTGAGTGAAGAGAATGGATTGATGCTGTGTGTCTTGGGGCTTAAGTCTGGGAATGTGTGTGTGTGTGTGTCTGTGACTGTGTAAGTGTAGCATTTGGGTGGGTAGAAAATGGGAAGGGCTTTGACTCTAGGACCGAAAGGGTCTTGAGGAGCAGAGCATTGGAACAAACCCTTGAAAACTTTGAAATCTGCTTGTCTTTTCTAAGAGGAAATCAGATCTCTGGCAACCACACCAGGACTGCCACAGAGCAGTATTTCTAAATACCACAGTTTACCACTGACCCATTCCTCTAGTTGGCTCACTTCTGGCCCCTGAGTTAGTGAGAAATAATTCATAGAAATGGGTATATGAAAAGTATGGTATGTTCTCTGCAGCATTTCCCTCATTATTTTATATTAGGTCCTAGATTCAATACCATTCTAAAGGTATTGAGGAAAAGGAAGGAATTCAATGTGCACATTGGCTGGATGCTTTCTGGAACCTGTTAAAAAGAAGACCCTTCCCTTCTATGTGTCCTGCCAAAGGCCTGTTTCCCATGAAATCCTGTGGATCTGATGAACATTAGAACTTGGAGCAAGAAATCTCTCGAGTTTCAGCCCTCCCTGCCTTTCTCCCTTGCTCAGGCTCAGGAATTAAAGAGGAGTGCACTCACAGGGATCAGAGGTAGGGCAGGGATCTGTAAATAAAGGCTTTTATTAGTTAGGAAAAAAATAAACACCCAGGTCCAATGTGAACTCCTGATGGTATCAGAAGGGTGGAGAAGTAGAGGTTACATCAGAAAGGGTTATTTAGTTTTTCTTTTGAGATGTGCTGGTGGCTTGAGAAGATGTCCTCCACAAAAGCCTAGTGGGAGTTCCTAATGGCTAGATGTCTGACTGTCCTGCATGTACCTTCTCTAGTACTCATACCTACATGTGGAGTCTTGTCCTTACAGTGGGGAATGGAGTAATTGGAATCCCTTGGGAGGGAATGACTCAGATCTCTCTAGAGGCTCCCGATCTGAGGGTGAAGATATCTTACATATTCAAGACATTGATAGAAACTCTCATGACATGAGCACCTCACATGGATCCCTTTGACTTTCTGTCAAGCACCTATTGGCACTGCAGAGGTGTTTCTTGAGCAGATGCGAGCTGGCCAGTCACCTTGATCTAGTGTACTAGGTATGATCAAAAGTAAGGAGGTTGAATTGTATATGAACTTACCAGAAAAACACTTTAGAATGAGTTTCTCGTGCTTTGAATACTTTCAGTGTGATATATAACAGACGTAGGGATGCTGGGTTAAAATTTGGAAACAGCCAAATGCTGTTAAGATCTAATGATGGGGAACATTAGGAGAGATTTAAGTTGAAAACAGAGCTTGGCTACACTAATACAAGGCTTTCTGGTTTGGATAGCCTGCTAAAAATGTTCTAAAAGTCATTATAAAAGGGAAATTTCCACAGATATTTTTGGACCAATGGATGTTCTCTTGGAATAATTGCTTTACTTATAACAGTGACTAGTTTGAAGAGGATAGGGCCATGTAGATATAGAAGTGCTGGTTTATCTGTGATAAATCTGTTCTTTTCATCTTGCCATCTCCTATCTTGGACTCTTGGCACTGGCAAAATCACTGATATCTCTAGTGAAAGCTAAGCTCCTTTGTCCCAGAGGGTTAGGGTTAGGGTTAGACCTCTTGGGAAATCGGAGAAAAAATGAATTTCAAAGGATTCCCTGAAGGAAAGAACCTGTTTGATAGAACTAAAAAGGAGGAGAGGTAGAAGTAAGGGTCTCAAGTGAGAAGTTACTTACTGTAAGTCTTGGATATAGAAGGAGGGAGACAAAGCCAGAATGTGTTCACTAAGTTGATTTTGGGGATCTCTATAAGTAAAGAATGACATAGATGTAAGGTGGAAGGTGGTTTCCTTTGTGGGAGGCTGTAATTAGATGGGTTTCTATACATGAGAAAGGGAGCCTTCCTGCTTGGCCCTCTGTCTCTTCTACTTTTGGCAGTTGGAGACAGTGCCAAAGTATTGACGGGGCCTTGCCAGCTGCCAGTCCTCCTGATCTATCCCTTTAATCCCTGAAGGCACCAGGAAGTTAAGCCAGATACACAAATTGCATATTCCTTCATGGAAATGACTTGGATAAATAGGATTTATATATTTCAGTTGGTTCATGGGTAGGTAGAGGTTGGGGAGAAATGAGCTGCTCAGCAGGGTGTGAAGGACAGGAGGGTTCCTGTTCCCTTCTGAGATTCCAGGAACCACAGGAGGCCAGTGTGTCCTGAAATGCTCCAAATGGCCACAGTCCTGGCCTGGTTACCTCTGGTTGTCTCTTGGGTAGAATTCCATTCCCTCTCCTTCATTCTGAAGTGGTAACAAGGGAGGGGCCAGTAGGCTACGTGGAGGAATTTAGCTTTGTTAATGATTCAGAGCGACTTGGAGGGAAAGGGCTTAGGTGGATGTCATTGCATTCATATTTATGAGACCCACAGGGAGGAGAGAAGCAAAGAACCTGTCTGTGTGTGGTGGAGTGTACTGTGTATAACTGAGCCAGAGGGAGTTCTTTTTTTGGTAACGGGAATGGAACCCAGGGCCCCACACATGCCGGGCAAGTGCTCTATCACCAAACTATATACCCTAGTTCCAAGGTGAATTCTTTACTAGGGTTTCACCTTTTTCTTTAAGTATGCAACTTTGCTGTATGGGTACATGCTGGATTGTGTATTTACAAATACATCTATCTCAAGGCTGGGAGTTCCTTGTCCTCCAGACTTTTTAAATATCTCCTTTCAATGAATGGGGCATGTCCGTGTGGTGGCTCACGCCTGTAATCCCGGTGGCTCAGGAGGCTGAGGTAGGAGGATTGAGAGTTTAAAGCTAACCTTAGAAAAAGTGAGGTGCTAAGCAACTCAGTGAGACCTTGTCTTTAAGTACAATACAAAAAAGGGCTGGGGATGTGGCTCAGTGGTTGAGTGCCCCTGAGTTCAATCCTTGGTACCAAAAAAAAAAAAAAAAAAAAAAAATTGAAGCAAATCTATCTCACTCCCCGACTGTTGCGGATCCCTGGGCTTTTATTCTCTGTCCCTGTGGTTTCCTCTTCCTGAACATCTGCCTGTCTCATAGGCACCTAGTTCCCTGCAGCCATCCTGGCAGCCTTGCATCCCCCATGTATGAGACTCAGTCTCCTTTCTCTGAACCCCTTGAGCACCAGCAACGTGAAGCTGCTGTGTGACAGGCCCTTACTGATGGATTGGGTTGATATCACAGCATGACAATTTATATGGACCATCAATCACCCATAACTCATGTTCATTGGTTGTGGCTGACAGAGCTTCTCTCCATCCAGCCTCTCATCCTCCCACTTTCTCTCTCCTTGGGCTTCTCTCCGGATTATTTCTGCTTTTTTTGGGGGGGGGTTCTTACTTATTAATGAAATAGGTGTCCCATACACAGGCACCTTGTGCAGCCAGTTTGTTCCGCTCCCTTGGTCTGCTAGCTTGCAGAGTCTCATCTCTCATCAGCAGCAGAACTTTCAGTGGTCCTCAGGGTATACTTTTAAGAAAAACAAAACAAACAAAACAAAACCCAAAACAAGACAAGACAAAACAACAACAACAAAACAAAACCAAAAACCAAAACCCAAAACAAAACAAAAGAAAAAGAACAAAAAGAAAAGAAAAGCATCTGTTTCAAGATGAAAGTTATCGCTCTTCTAGCTGGCAGAAGGTCTGCGGTCAATTATTTTATCATGGTTTTTCTTGATTTCTGCCATCTATAATCAGGACAAGGCCATTATGGGTAGTGTGTGTGTGTGTGTATGTGTGTGTGTGTGTGTAAGAAGTGGGAGAACAAGGAGGGTCCACTGAAAGCTGAGGTGATTCCTTGGGCAGTATCTGTTCATTGCAGGCCTCTGACCTTGACCTCAGGATCTCGTCCTCCCTCTTTCCTACATTCCTGGTGCATGACTGATCCTCTGGCCAACTGCCTCCCAAGTGTCAGTACTGCATAGCTGATTCTGTGTGGGAGACAAGGTAGTCTTGTGACTTTAAAAGGGGAGTAACACATATCATTGACCAGCTCCTGGGTGGTATGATGTAACAGCTCCCAGGCAAGAGTGAAGCAGGATCAGGGAGATTCTTGCTCATTTTTATTTTAACCTTTATTTTGTTTATTTATTTTTATGTGGTGCTGAGGATTGAACCCAGTACCTCACACCTGGTAAGCAAGTGCTCTACTACTAAGCCACAATCGCAGCCCCTTGCTCAATTTTTTTTTAAACCAGGGATTGAGCCC
Source organism: Xerus rutilus (assembly GCA_028644305.1). Classification (NCBI taxonomy): domain Eukaryota; kingdom Metazoa; phylum Chordata; class Mammalia; order Rodentia; family Sciuridae; genus Xerus; species Xerus rutilus. Next base: position 56,192,237 of record CM053403.1, on the reverse strand, counting down.
AGGGGATGCTCCACTGAGCCACATTCCTGGCCCTTTTGGTACCAGGGATTGAACCCACGGGTGCTTAACCACTGAATCACATCCCTAGTCTTTTAAAATATTTTATTTAGAGAAAGTGTCTCACATTCCCAGCCCTTTTAATTTATTTATATGTATATTTTTATTTTATTTATTTATTTTTTAAATTTTGAGACAGGATCTCACTAAATTGCTTAAGGACTCACTGAATTGCTGAGGTTGGCTTTGAACTTGAGATCCTCCTGCCTCAGTCTCCCGAGCTACTAGGATTACAGGTGTGCGCCACTGTGCTGGGCTCGCTCATCTCTTTGGGGGGGCATGGGAGCATTTGGGGAGGCAAGAGACAGGAGGGTCAGTCTTTGAGCTGGGCCACGAGTTCACCAGCCTGAGGCCAAGAACCCATTTGCATCAGCGTAATATAGTCTCGAGGGATAGAGTGCCTGGTCTGATTCCCTGCTCTGCCCCTAATTCTCTGAGTCACTTTTAGAAGATCCTAGGCTCTTGGGTGGGATTCTTACCTTTCAGTCTGATTAAAGTTAAGTCCAAGAACTGGAGGTCAATAGGACCTGTAATGGAGGGGAGAAGGCCAGCAGGGAGAGCTTAGAGTCTGATACAGTTCAAAGTCAATGGGTGCAGAGAAGAGGGGATGCATTAGGCAAACTGCAGTGTTAACAAGGACAAGACTGGGCATCTGAATGGACATGGGACACAGGGAGAGGGAAGCTGGAGGACTTCAGTGTAACAGTGCATGAGGGAAGTGCTGTGGTGAGCGTGTGTTGTGCTTGAGGAGTGTGTGCCTGTGTAATATGTCTGCATGTGTGTTGTGCTTGAGTGTTTGTGTGGCATGGGGTCTCCATGTGTAGTGTGTATTTATCTGTTTTTTTTTCTGTGAGTATGTGCACAAGATACATATTGATTTACTTTAATTTTCCTTTTCCAACCTTAGGAGAACAGTCTGAAGCAGAAAGAATGTACACAGGGAGGCTCATAATGGAGGAGAACTTCCATAGAGTGTTTGGGCTGAGTCAAAGGAGGCCCTTTGCATGGTGTCCTAATGCTCTACTGCCTCCCTGAGTCTCCTGAGTGATGGTTAGGGCTCAGAGCTGTGTGGGTCATCTGTCAAGCGAGATAGGCACCCAAGGAAACTCAGAGAAAGCCTTTCCTACAAGGTCTGTGTCCCCACCACTGACTCCACCATTCTGCTTTTGCCATGACCTTGGAGGAGTGAATTGTAGGGAAATAGTGATGTCAGAGTAAATGCCAAGCTGGTGCTGGCTCTGAACACTGGGAAAACACTCGCTAAAAAGCAAAGAAGATGCCCAGGACAGCAAACGGTGGCTCAGTGGACTGAGGGACAGGTGAAGGATAGAGGGGAAAAGGAACTGAAGGAAGATTATTTTGGCAAGGAGCCCTGAGCCCTGTGTGGGCTACTGAGGATGTTCACTCTGGTGTTTATGGACAAGGCCTCGTGGGTAGAACTCAAAAACTTGTGGGTATAGATTTTGGAACTGATGGTGCACAATCATCCCAAGGAATGTTCAAATGAATCAGGAGAGAGGGAATCAGGAGAATGGGATGAGTGGGGTCTGGCACAGGGGTGAGGCTTAGAAAGTATGGATGGACAGACACAAAGAGACAGACAGACAAGCAAAGAGGAGGAAGGAAGAGACCAAAGGGAAGGGAGACATTTGGAGAGATAGAATAGTAAGAGAGATCCAGAAGGGAGTTAAAGAGGTAATAAAAAGAAGATTCTGAGAAACTCTCCTCTTAAAGTTTGAATTCAGGGATAGAGGACTGTGGTTACTCTGGTGGCTGAAGCCTAGAAAGGTCTGAAGGTCCCTGGGGATTGGAATAGGACTGGTATCTGTACCTACCAAAGACAGTGTGCTTTACCCAGCTGTAGAGAAGCTGGGGTTTGGGATGGTGGGATTCTGCCCCGACCAGCATGGCCGTTAATTCAGGAACTGGAGGGGCTATGGAGGATGAAGAAAACCACAGACATATAGAGAAAAAGCTGGGGCCAGGTGGGTGAGCCACGTCCTGGTGAGGCTTGACTGACACTAGAGCTAGCTCAGCACATTTAATATATAGGTTTCATCATCCGAAGGTTATTTGTGAGAAAGTGTTAGCAAAGAAGGCAGTCTGAAAGGCACAGTGAAACTTGCAAGACATCGAGGTCATCTTGTTTTGCCCAGAATCCTCTTTCCTTGGGAGAAGGTGCTGAACTCAAGGCCTGTTAGACTGTTAGAGCCACATGCCTTCACACATAGCCACCCCTGGCCAGTATTACCATAGCAACTGGGGCATCATGACCTGTACTTTTGCATAGTCAACTCCCAGTGCAACACAGCCACAGGGAATCAGAGACCAGGGTTCAAGTCACCACTCTCGGCAGGAATCATTCTTCTGAAGGGCATGGCCCCACTTCTCTATGTCCAGGAGGGAGAGGCTGAAGGTTTCTGGGAGACATTTCTCTACTTGGATCACAAGGAAGATAGCCCCAGTGAGTGACAGGGGCCTTGAAATCATTCTCCCTCATTGGGGTAGAGGGTTCAAACAGAGTCTCAAGGGGCATCTGATTCTTTTAGGGTCAGTGAGGGACTGCTAGCAAACTGCAGTGGACATCTGTGCTGTGGGCTGTCTCTGTGGCTGTGCCTGCCACCTGCATGCCTGCTCTGGAATGGAATGATGAGCAAGGTGCATCCAGTGGGGCTCCTCCAAGTTTATGAGAGAGGCTGAGAAGAACTTGAACTACTTGACTAACATTGCACTTGGAAACACAAGCCTCCTCTAAGGGTTTTCTGTACAGTGTTCCATCTCTGTGTCTCTCCCTAGGAGCCACAACTGCAGCCCAATGGGCGAGCTTGCTAGCACCCAACTGATCTTGTGTTTTCACCTCTTCTCACCCTTTCATTGTTCTTCGGATAGTTCCTCAGTCCTGCTTTCACCTGCTTTAATTTCCCTGTTTTAAATAATCAGATTTATTTTTGTTTCCCAGATTGGGCGCTGAGCAGGATAAAACAGTGATCAGAACAGACAAGGCCCCTGTAGTCATGGAGCTTATGTACTGGTTGAGGTGGGAAAATGAAAATAAATGAAATAAATATAACACGTCAGGAGGTGATAATAACAGATGAAAACAGGTAACACAGAATCCCATGCTGGGGTTGGGGTGGGAAGGGAAGACCTCTTTGATGAAGTGACATGTGAGCTACAGGAAGTGAGAGTGTGAGTGTGGTGGGTATTGAGAGAAGAGATGCAGGCAAAGGCCCCCTAGTGGAATGTCCTGGCACACGGGGCCAGCCAGAAAAAACCCGGTGGCAACAGTGGGGCGAGCAAGAGGAGTAGCACTGGGAGATGCATTCAAAGACGGAGAGGAGGCCACACCATACGGAGTTTGTGGACCACTGGTGGGGACTTTGGCTTTTGCTTTGAGTGAGAAGGAAAAAGACTTTGAGAGGTGATATAATCTGACCTACATTAGAAAGGATCATTTCGGCTGCTGTGTGGAGAATAAATTATAGATGCAGACAGACTGGCTTATCAGGTAGGCTTGCTACATATGACAGAAAACTCAAGATCTGTCTTTCTTTTCATATTCAGGACCCAGCGGAATGCAATTCAAAGCTGCTGAGGTGGCCGTATGAAGTCATCAAGGATACAGACCTCTATTACTCCACTTCACCATCCTGGCATCCATCCTCATGGGTGCCTCATATTCCATAATGAAAGCTGAAGCTGCTGCCCCTGGGCCCTCTGAAGGCAGCACAAAGAGTAAGGGAGAAGGGCTGTCCTGTTTCCTTTGAATAAGCCTTCCCAGCATGCATCAGTTCTGAGTTTATCATGGGGACCACAACTCAGCCACATGGCCACAACTAGCTGCAAGGGAATCCAGGTGCTATAACTTACCTAACACACATGTTGTCTAGGTTTTCGTCACAAGGAAGAAAAGGAGGATGAACATTGAATAGCAATTAGCATCCTCTATCAGGCAGTTGGGAAGCCATCATAGTTATCTAGGGGAGAGAGAACATTGGCTTATATCAGGTGGTGGTGGAAAATGGTTGTAGGTGGTCAGATTCTAGATTCTGAAGGTGGATTTGGCAGCATTTGCTGGAAAATTTTATGTGGCTAGGTGGGGGAGACAAAGGGAAAAATAGATCCACAGAGAAGGAAAGAGAGAGGGAGTGAGGGAGAGGGATCAAGGATGAAGCCAGGTTTTGGATCCAAACTAAAGAGTGGGTTTGCTGTGGATGGAATTGAGACCAGCGCTCAGTGGTGCCTGCTGGGGAGGGAGTGCTGTCTTGATGGTGTCATGTCTGAGGGGCCTGTTAGACATTTGGGTGGAGCTTTCAGGAAGGTAGTTTAACATATAAGGCTGGAGTTCAGGGGATATTTTTGGGCTGAATGATATTTGGAATCAAGAGATGAGATGAGATCACCCAGGGCATGAGTGCAGATAAAGAAGAGGATGAGGTCAGGAAGTAGGAGGAACCAGCAAAGGAAATGGGCAACAGGGTCCAGTCAGGGAGCAAGAGAATGGAAGTGGGTGTCTGGGAGGATAGAGTTATGAGGAGACTGGCTGCCTGTGTCATATGCTGCTCACAGGCCAAATGAGACCAAGCAGGCATTGATCAGTCAAAAGATGATTGATGGTTTTCACCAGAGCCTTTTCAGTGTATTTGTGGGGAGCTAAAACCCAACTGGAGTGAGTTCGAGAGAGAATGTGGGAAATACTGTGGAAATACTTCCATGATCAAGCAAGTATAACCTGCATGGACTATATCTTTTATTGCATTATTGTGCTTGCGAGAAGTCAAGGAATTCTCCAAGGAGTGAAAATCGACAAATAAACCATGAGCTAAGACCAAAGAGATGAGCAGTAGGCTCTCCCATGGGTGAGCAGACTCAGGGACATCTGTAGCTGTAGTCATATCTGCTCAAACATCCTCCTCTCAAGTCCCTCTCCTTCTGCATCCTATCTTTAGCATGAGAGACTGGGACGGGTGAACTTATGGTTGGTGTCATGGCTCTGAAACCTCTGAATCAGACCCTGGTCGTTGTCCTCAGCTTTACCTTCCCTGCGACTGTAGGAAATAGGAGAGTCCTTCAAAGCTGCCACGAAGGTCTCCAGTTTCCCACATGCACTTCTGATTGTAAACTCATAATTTACAATTGCTCTCCCTCTTTCCTAACTACCTTCGGCACTGTGAGAAGAAACAAGGTAATTCTATAATTTTTTCTAAAACACCATCGTTGTCATGGCAACTAAGTGCCAGAGGCACTTGCTCTCCTGATATCTTCTCTGCCCTTTATCTGCACTTCTTCCCATGCTACCACCAGTGATCATTTGAGTAATATGATGTTCAGGCTCATGGCTTTCTAGACTTTAGTTCCCTGCAGCAGGAAAGGTTATCTTGCCTTCTGTGGAGAAAATCACCGGCCCTAAGGGGCCATGTCAGACTCGATGCGCAAAATCACAGGAGAGTAATGAATAGAATGTAGAGGGTGTACCTGGGACACCACAATTTTTTCCTAACATGGTGATTCGGTGAATGATGGACTGTTGACAGAATAGGGCCTCCATTCTTCCTGTCCCTTCCTCTGCCCACTAGGTCTGTGACAGCCAAAAGCCCGTGAATAGTTCAGGGTGCTGGTGGCCTGGTGTTTATTTTTCTGATAGCATAGAAATTATTAACATGGATGCAAGAATATTAAAAAAAAAATGAACAGATGAATCACAGTAGAAGAATTTAGGAGATGACTAAAACTTGCACTAAAAAGGTTTAGGGATCAGCTGATTTTAGAGCTGAATTATAATTAAACTTTAAATTAGTGCTTCTGAGTCCAGAATGCTAACCAATATGTAAAGAAACTGCCACATACAATTATAATGTATTTACCTTATTGTGGATGAGGAATGCAGTATATATTTTGCAGATTGACACTGGTATGGGGACCATACTTTAAGTAGCAATGCTTTAAAAAGCGCTTAATTTGATATTATTTCAATTATTCCAGACAATAAAAAAGATACCAAGCTTTATGAGGCTTGGATAAACTAATGTCAAAATAATAAAGGAATTATAAAACTAGAACTATAAAAAACTTGTTAACATAGAGGCAAAAAATCTAAACCAAACATTATTAGCCAATGAAATAGGCACTATATTGCATGTTACTAGGGCATATCAATAAACATAAGCATGATTTTTTATAGAAAATCTTATTAAGAAATATTCCAATATATTTTATCAGTTCAACAAATGAAAGGAGAAAGATTATATTAATAGATTATTTCAACTTAGTAGATTCTCCAAAGACCATTCTGATATTCAGGAGCCATTCTTAATTAAACTCTAAGAAAAAAATTAAGACAGGAAACCACAGAATTACAGAGGCTATGTATTAAAAATCAGAAACATTGTACAAATGACAAAAATACTAAAACAACTGCCATTAAAATCAGGAAAATATGGGGTACTTGGCATCTCCACTATTATTTGACGTTGTTTTAATTTAATATAATAAATCAAGATAAGGAAGTAAACAGAATTAACATGACAAAAAAGAGGAAATTTACTTTCATTTGAAGCTGATTAAATAACCCATTTCTACAAAATCCAAGATACTCTGTTAACAGAAACCTATGAAAAAGCTAAAAAGAGCGGGTGCGCGAGTGGGGTTGGACCCAGGGCTGAGGCAGGCACCCCCGCACCCCACCTCAGTGGATCATGCCCAGGGCGGGGTGGGGGTGGGGATGACTGGGCGCTGCCGGCGCAGGATTACAACGCAGAGATCACAACAAACGCAGCCGCCTGAGAAGCACTATGGCATTACTTGTCCTATCAGTTTATCAGCCCTCAAGGAGACTGACTGCATACTTACACAGAAACTAATTGAGACTCTGAAGCCCTTTGGGGTTTTTGAAGAGGAAGAGGAGCTGCAACGCAGGATTTTAATTTTGGGAAAATTAAATAACTTGGTGAAAGGGTGGATAGGAGAAATCAGTGAAAGCAAGAATCTTCCACAATCTGTAATTGAAAATGTTGGAGGAAAAATTTTTACGTTTGGATCTTACAGATTAAGAGTACATACAAAAGGTGCCGATATTGATGCTTTGTGTGTTGCACCAAGACACGCTGATCGAAGTGACTTTTTCACCTTGTTCTATGATAAATTGAAATTATAAGAAGTTAAAGATTTAAGAGCTGTTGAAGAGGCATTTGTACCAGTTATCAAACTCTCTTTCGATGGGATAGAAATTAATATTTTGTTTGCAAGATTAGCTCTGCAGACTATTCCAGAAGATTTGGACCTACGAGATGACAGTCTGCTTAAAAATTTAGATATAAGATGCATAAGAAGTCTTAATGGTTGCAGGGTAACCGATGAAATTTTTACACCTAGTACCAAATATTGACAACTTCAGGTTAATTCTGAGAGCTATCAAACTGTGGGTCAAACGCCACAACATCTATTCCAATATATTAGGTTTCCTCGATGGTGTTTCCTGGGCTATGCTAGTAGCAAGAACTTGCCAGCTTTATCCAAATGCAAACTCTTGTACATAAATTTTTCTCGGCATTTTCTAAATGGTTTGTGTTTAGATTATATTAAAATAAAATTGATTGTAGACACTAAAAAAAAAAAACTAAAAAGAACTTGGGAATGTTTGAATATGAAATAAATACAAGAAAAGCGAATAGCTTTTCCCTAATCTGGAAAAATAAACCCAGTTAGAATTAGAAAAGGGAAAATACATTCTTCTTTCAATATTGGGGAAATGTGTGAGAACACAGTGAATTTTGGAAAAAGAAGAATTAGAGGAGAACACCAGTGTTCCAAATATTAGCGTTCCTCTTAAACTATTACAATTCATTCTTTTATCCAGCAAATGCTTTCTGAGCCCCTACAATGGCGAAGGCACTTTTTGAGGTATTTGGGCATTTTTTAGGTATTGGGGATACAGGAAAGAGAATATCAAGAGCAAAGTTGCCATCCTTATGGAATTTGTATTGTAGCTTCCACATGGGAATAGACAAATAGACATATGCTTTGGAACTGAGTAGAGAATCCATATTGCAGAGAAAACTCTAATTGAAATTTAGTGGGGTGCTATACTCACTTAATAAGAGATACAATAGGGGCTGGGATTGTAGCTCAGCGGTAGAGCGCTTGCCTCGCATGCGTGAGGCCCTGGGTTCGATCCTCAGCACCACATATAAAGCAATAAAATAAAAACATTGTGTCCATCTACAACTAAAAAAATATTTAAAAAAAATAAGAGATACAATAATACAATTGACTTTTCAAAAAGATGAAAATAGTTTCTTTCCTCATTTTACATATAAAGGATATTCCAGATGGTCTAAAAGTATAAAAACAAAAACAAAAAGTTAGGTGAATGTGAACACTTAGATTATGAAAATCACTTGGTTAAAAAGATAAGCAAAGGAAAGAAACAACTTAGAGAAACAAAAAAGGAAACAAACATTTTTTTTTTTAATTTTTTTTTTTTTAGTTGTAGATGAACACAATGTCTTTATTTTATTGCTTTGTATGTGGTGCTGAGGATCGAACCCAGGGCCTCACGCATGCGAGGCAAGCGCTGTACCGCTGAGCTACAATCCCAGCCCAAACATTCTTGATTACATACAAATTTATAAGTTGTTCATGTCAGAAGGTACTCTAAATATTAAAAGATATAGACAGGAACATTCTTTGGCACATACGATATTCAGAGGTTACTATCTTTCTTATACAGGGAATTTTTACAAAATGACAAGAAGGAAAAATGATAACAATCATAAAATAGGCCAAGTTTCCAGAAGAAATCTAATGAAGAGCAATATATATTGCTAAAAAAATGTAGAAATCTCTACTTGTTAGGGAAACAATAATTAGAACACCAATTGAGGAATCATTTGTCACCCATTCTATTGGTGATAAATAGAAGATTGATGACATTGAGCACTGTTAGGTATGTGGGAAGACAGGTAGGTGTTCATGCAGTTAGGGGAAACATAGCTGACCAAAACCTTTTTGGAAAATAATCTGACCATATCTATTAATAGATAAAAATTATTAAAAATTATGTATGTATTAAAAATACACACAAACTTTTTGTCCTAGTATTCCCAATTATGAAACTCCATCCTACAGAAATAAAAGTTATCCTTACCTAAGTTTGAATAGATAAGGATGTTTAATCACAGATTAGAAGCAATAAAAATAGACAAATACATACATATGTGCATTCAATTAAAAAAAGGAAAACACAACTAAACACAACTAAAACCACTGCAACAAAATACCTGTGTGTCTATCAATAGGAGGATACCCTATAGACTATGGTAATACCATACAGCTGGTAAAGGGGTGAATTGGACCAGTCTAGTGGATCTGGAAGGATGCTCATACCAAATCCTTAAGTGAAAATAAATGAGTTATAAGGGTACATGGTAAGATTTCATATGTTAAAACAAAATAGGACAAATTTTAAAAATATTATCTTAAAGAAAGTTGTGGAAGAATATATATGAAACTATTAACATGTTACATCAGGGACTGGGACTAGAGGATTTGAGTGAATAAGAGATTATGACCCTTTTCTGCCTTTGTGGAATTTATTTATTACAAGAAAGTGTGCTTCACAAAGACAAGATTTTTGTCTTGTTCATTGCTGGCTCTGTAGTACCTAAAATGTAACAGGCATGTTGGATCCATTCGATAAGACTTATTGAATAAATAACACTTGTTATTTCTTTAATTTAATAAAAGAGAAAATATGGGATTGGACAATGGAGAAATTAGAGGAGAAATAAGAGCAAATCAAAAGAAACTATGCAGAAATAAGAGCAAATCAAAAGATGACTATTGCAGAAAAAAGCTCTGAATAGGAATCAAGGGGAACTTTTAAGTCTGGAATCAAAACAGATAGGGAGGAGGATGGTAAAGGTGAGGCAAGTGTTTTGCCACTGAGCTACATCCTAGATCTTGTACTTATTTACTCACTTATTAGTACTGGGAATCAAATCCAGGCATGTTTTACCCTTGAGCTATATCTCCATCCTTATTTATTTATTTTTATTTTGAGACAGGGTCTTCCTATGTGGCTGAGGCTGCCCTTGAGTTTACAGTCCTCCTGCTTCAGCCTCCTGAATAGCATGTGTCACCGTGCCCAGCAATGGTGTAATTACGAGTCTCCAAAATGGTCACAGAAAAGCTGGGCACAGTGGCGCACGCCTGTAATCCTAGTACCTTGGGAGGCTGAGACAGGAGAATCGCGAGTTCAAAGCCAGCCTCAGCAAAGGCGAGGCACTAAGCAACTTAGTGAGACCCTGTCTCTACATAAAACATAAAATACAGCTGGGGATGTGGCTCAGTGGTGGAGTGCCCCTGAATTCAATCCCCGGTACAAAACACAAAACAAAAAACAAACCCACAATGGTCACAGAAAGAAAAAGGTCTATGTTGCAGAGGAACAAGATTACTATAGCCTGTCCCTGACAGTAAGATCACTGTGTGCTGCCTGTAGGCTCCCATCCCCACTCCCTGAGGGAGCACCACCAGCAGTATCCTCATCCCATCAGCCTGAGGCTGCAGTGTGTGCCCCCTTCAGGAGACACAATCTTCCTGCACAAGTGCTGAAGGGTCCAATGCCTGGTGTCCACAGTGTTCAACTTAGCTCTTCATTTAAGACAAAGACTTAGCAAATGCTTGAGGAAAAGAGACGGGCCAAGAATAAACAGGATGACAAGCTAAGAGTGTAGAAGATGAAGAAAAGCTTCAAAGACTGTGTTACTGTATTCAGAAAATGTTGAGCGGATATGATATTCATAAGCCAAGGGCTAATCATATACAAAAAGTTCTTGCAAGTTAAAAAATTGCTTATCAGAAGGAAGCTCCAAACAATTGGAAGACATGATTGTAAGGGTGAATCACTGGTGTGGAAATCAAGGTGTGCTCCAAAACAGATGAGGATTGTGAGGATAAAGACATGAGACCCGGAGGACAGGTCCTGAGATCTAATATACATACATTTAAGAGGCGTATAAGATGTATACATCTAATATACATACATAGAAGAATGCTATTGGATAAAGAGGAGGAGGAAAGTTTCAGAAGGGAAGAGATACTTAATAGTTTGGATTCAAACTGCTTATTGAAGGTAGGAGGGGACAACCAGGTGACAATTCTACATTCTAAATTTTTGGGCTAAAGAAAATAATTGACAAGTTTTCAAAAAAACTATTATATGAAAAATTACACCAGTTATAATGGCATAAGACTTGTCTATAAAATTAAATGCCAGTGGGCAAAGTGGGGAGGGGCTTCTTGGTTCTGAGGAAAAATAACTAAGAACCTGAATTTATGTGGTTAGAAAAAAAAATTAGAAGACTGGGGATGTGGCTCCGTGGTAAAGTGCTCCTGGGTTCAATACCCAGTACCAAACAAACAAACAAACAAAAAAAAAAAAAGGAAAGAAAGAAAGAAAAATATATATACATGACATATAAACATTTGGCAAAACCACAAGGGTTATAAAAATGTGCTATTCAAACACCATTTCTGAAAAAATTACTCTCAGATAAAAAAATTCAAGAAAAAATGATGTAGATTATAACTACTATTGGTAAGCAAGGGAATGTTATAATGTAGTTAAATTTAATAATTACTGTTACTGTTGTATTTTATACAATTATTAGAACTGATTCCTATAATTAAAGAGTATATAGTACATAGTTTCAATGATATGAAATCAGCTATACTGAATGGTGACCTAAGAAACTGTAACGAGAGTCAAGACTAATACTTGGCTGGATCTTGCATCTGGTACTGGACCACAATAAACAACTTCTCTGACTAAAAAAAAAAAAAAGAGTATATAGTACAAAAATTGATCATAATTTGGAAGCATATTTCACTAATATTGGGAACCATGATCAGGAAACAGAATATTGGGAAAGTCATTTCTTATTTTGAGGGGAGATCACAATGATTAATTATTGATATTTATAGAGAAGTACTTCTTTAAGAAGTGTTCTTAAAAATTAAATGTAATAGCTATCAAAATGGTAATAGTATATTGATTTTGGCTGAGATTTCAGTTGCCTATCTAATATCCTCTCTCCTTTCTTAGAAACAGAATGAGGTGGTGCTAGACTCATCTGAGACCATTTTTCCAGCTATCCATTTTTCTAGTGAGGTATATATTAAATATATATAATCACATCCATGTGGCTGTGTTCTAATTATGAGTAAGGGGAAGTCTGTGTGGAATTCAGGGACGATTCCTTCACTGGAGCCTTTTCTTACCGTCCCCCATGTCATCTTATTTTTTAAAAAATATTTTTTAGTTGTAGATGAACACAATATCTTTATTTTATTTATTTTTATGTGATGCTGAGGATTGAACCCAGTACCTCACGCATGTGAGGCAAGTGCTCTACCACTGAGCTACAATCCCAGCCCCCATATCTTCTTCTTGATGTTTGGTGCTTGGATATATAGGTGGTAACCCTAGCAGCCACCTAATGGCTCTGAGAAAAGAAATTACTCTTTAAGGATGGTGGGGCAGAAAAAAAGTGGTTAAAATGTATGTGCATATACATATATTGGTCTGTGTGTGCATATGTGTAACAGTGAGCAGCTATGATACTGGATCAAGGGGCTGAAATTTTTTTTTATTTTTCCACAAAAATAAACCAGGAGGGGCTGGGGAGATAGCTCAGTTGGTAGAGTGCTTGCCTTGCATGCACAAGGTCCTGGGTTCAATCCCCAGCACCACACACACACACACACACACACACAAAAGAGTGATATTCAGGGCTGGGGGTTGTGGCTCAGTGGTTGAGCGCTTGCCTCACGTATGTGAGGCACTGGGTTTGATCCTCAGCACCACATAAAATAAATAAAGGTATTGTGTTCATCTACAACCAAAAAAAAAAATTTAAAAAAAAAGAGTGATAGTCAGGGGCTGCTGTTATAGCTCAGTGGTGGAGAGCTTGTCTAGCATGTGTGAGGCACTGGATTCAATCCTCAGCACCACATAAAAATAAATAAAATAAAGATATTGTGTCCATCTAAAACTAAAAATAAAATAAATTTAATGAAAAGTGGTATTCACAGACAGACCTACACGTTAACTGAATAGAATAGAGAGCCCACAAATGGCTCAACACAAACACATCAAAATAATTTTGATAAAGGCATAAAAGCAATTCAATGGAAAAATAAACCAGGGTTTCTTGAAGAAATGACCAATTCAAGATCTGGGGAAGGAAATGTACAATATGAACTGGGAACATCTTGTCATACCAGTTGGTGAGGAAGCTGTCAAAGATTACTGGGATCATGTCAAAAGAACTCAGGATCCAACCTGAAGAGGTTGCCACTGGCCCAAGATAGGACAATCTGAAAGTCAAGCAGGGTAAGGGAAACCAGGGCAAAGAACACAGTGGCATTTCATCCCATCCCTGTACTGCCATCCCCTAGACTTGTACACATAAGAATATATACTCTTTAGCTACTCTTATTTTGGGGATTCTGCTTTACTAAGTGGAAACAAGTACTAACAAATAGATTCTTGAAACCATTTGAAGAAAGAAAGAGCAGCAGAAAACCCAATCAATCTTGGAAAGGTCAGTAACGGAAAAAACAAAAAACAAAACCAAAAACATACAAAGAAGGGAGAAAAAGCCACAAAGACATAATAGCTGGCAGAATCCAAAAGCAAAATGCAGAAGTATGTTCTTTATGAGGTGTGCTAAAAATAAATGGACACAGCAAAGTTGAAAAGTAAATGGATGAAAAAAGTAAATATATACGAGGGATGTACTAACTGAAAGAAAACAAGGTTAGCTAGGGACCTTTCAGACAAGGTAGAATCAAGGCCAAGATCTTTGAATGGAACAAAAAATACTATTTTATATATATATATATAAAAAGGTTCAATTGTCAAGAAACTAGAAGTCACGAACTTTTATATATCAAAACTACCTTGTGTTGAGATGAATAAAACCAAATTGAAAATAGAAAAAATAATCACAGTAGGGGTCATTAAAACACTTCTCTTCAAAAATACAAAATACCCCAAAAACAACAGGGAAGATTTGAATGCTCTGTTGAAGAGGTTTTGTTAGGGTTTTGCACACAACGAACAAAGAATAAACATTAGTTTCAATTCCTAGGGGACATTAAAAGTGGGACACTGATCAATACTAGGCACTGAAAAATCTCAATAAATCCCTAAGATTAAAAAGGTACAGGCCACATTTTCCAATCCAATGCAATATTGGTAGAATTCAAAACAAAATGGTAATTAAATAATCTTTAAACCCCTTGGAAATATTTTAAAAAGGGTTTTCTAACTATCTCTTGGTGAAAGGGAAAACTGAGTATTCGGTTCCTGGCTATTTGAGAATTGTCAATACAAGCACTTTCCATCTAAACATGGAGCTGCAGAGAATTTGTGATTTTTTTAAAATTGCAGAATGAGATATGTTAAAAGTAAATGAACAAAACATTGAACTTTCAAAAATAGAATACAAACTCAACTAAACTGAGAAAAATAGAAGGGAATCATAGCTATAAAAGCATAAATAATTTAAATAGGAAACTGCAAACAGAACAGAGTGGACAGGAGCCCCTTTCCTGGGAGGCCCTGGCAGGTCAGTTGCTGGAGCTTAGAACTGGGTCCCTCAGGGCTGCAAGTGGCGTCCACATGTGGAGACCTTGGGCTGCACTTCAGTCTCCAGACGGGATGGCTCCCCCTGCTCCCCCTGGCGCCTGTCCTCTGGCTAGCCCCGCTGATGGCTTCATCTGCTCAACTCCCAGGCACTCCTCTTCCTTTATGTGAGGCTTTGACTCCTGGATCACCTATCCCATGTCCTGCCAACATCCTGGATAAATTTTGTTCTCTGGAGCCTCCCTGTTTTTTAGCCTCCTTTTTTCCAAAAAATTTCATCTCAACTACTTTGGCAAAACACAGGCCCAATTCATTTCTTAACTTTTTCCACTTATGAAATCCTTAGTTCAAATATCTCCCAGCCCTGACCACACCCTCCTTTTCTTCCCACACAGATATTTCCTTTGTACCTTTCTTTCACCTTCAGTGCCTTGGCTGTTTTGGTTTCTTCACTTCTGTCTTTATAACCTTCCCTTTCTGCATTAGATTTCGGATCCAATACTCTCAATTCATGAAATGTCATCATTCTGGCTTATTTGTGAAAAGTGACCAACACATTCTCCTCACTTATCATCATTCTTTGGGATGGGATATCAGCAAGTCACTCGCTGACTTACTGCAAAATTAAATTCTTATGTCCTAGGGAATCATCAGGGGCCCTTAGGAGTCCTCAGGCTTTGGGAGTTGGGGAACAGTGTGGGACAGCTTCAAGGAGGCAGAGACCTGAGCCTTGGTTGGTGGGGCACTTGCCAGTAGGGAAAGGGGTGTCACAGTGGGGCAGGAATGCCTCTGGGTGCCCAGGGAAGTGAAAGGCTGGTGCAAGCCTGTGAAGGAGTCATAGTGTCACCACAGTCCCATCAGAACAGATGGAAGATAGAAGGACTTGGCACAGAATATGGGTGAGGCAATGGCTTCTGATCTCTTATGATTCAAAGAACTCCACCTGGCAATGAATCCAAAAGTCCTCCAACCTGGCTGAGTACTCCAGACCCGGAAGTCCTCTGATCTTCTTCCCTGGGCAGCAGTTCACCTCCCTTTATTCTAAAGAAGTAATTAGCAGGGAACAGGACAAGCTTCCTAAGAGATAAAGCACAATTAGAGGGAAAGAGACTCAAGAACATGGTCCCATTCATATCCTGCTCAGGTAGGAAGAGATTGGTGTTGTCTCTCCTGTCCTTGGGTGCTCAGGGGACCCTGGGGCGGGGTGTGTGTGTGTGTGTGTGTGTGTGTGTGTGTGTGTGTGTGTGATTGCTTACTAGGGACAGAGGAATAAGTCCTTTCTGAAACTCCTATCAGTCCGCCAGTTAGTCCTGTTCCTGTGTGGAGAGCTCCCTGTGCCAGGCCTTGGGTTGGGAGGGGACAGAGAGGAAATAGACACACTCAAGTGGGGACATACTCTCAGACTGACATCCAAGGCCTTTCATAACCGAGTTCAAATCTCTTTCAGCCTCATTTCCCACCCTTTTGCCTTCCATCCATGGCTTGTTCAAGACAGTCCTCTTTTCTGCACCTTCCGAGGATGCTCCTATCTCCTTGCCTTTGCTGATTCTGCCCTTTCTGCATGAAGGATTCTTCCTTTCTTTTGCTCTTGTCAAAATATTGCCTGTTCTTAAGTCCTGCACAAGAGCCATCTTCTCTGCATTCTACAAGCCTCCCTGGCTCAGTATTAATTATTCCTTCTTTGCTCTCATGCACCTCTCCAGTGCAGCGCTGAGCTCTGAAAGTAGATTGTGTGGTGTGTGTGTGTGTGTGTGTGTGTGTGTGTGTGTCTTGACCTATGTTGTAGGCACTGCTTCTTAAAGGCAGGAAAATTTGTGCACCTGGCATAGCATAGGTGCTTAATAAGTTTTTCTCAAAGTGAAAACAGTTCTTGTTCATCGATGTCCTGAGGGACTGCAGAAATATGCAGGAAGTAGAACTATCCAGAGCTGTAAGAGAAGACTGTGGATTGAAGTGTGCAGCCTGTCTTCATGCCAATATTAGCTGTGACTGAAGTGTAGGCAGACAAGTGCACTCTCCACTTAAAGATGTCCGTATCCCCAGGACCTGAGAGATTGTCGTGTTACATGGCAAGGTGGAATTACCTTGCTGATCACCTGGCATTGAGATGGGGGGATTATTTAAGACTATCTGGGTAACTGCAAGGGTCCTCATAAGAGGAAGAGGGAGGCAGGGGGTCAGAGTCAGAGGAGATGTGAAGTAGAGGTAAGAGTGATGTGCCTGCTGGCTTTGAAGATGGAATCAGCCATGAGCTGAGGAATGTGGACAGCCTCTAGAGGGAAAAGACATGGAAATGGATTCTCCCCGAGACCCTCTTGCTGATGCCTTGATGCCTTTAATTTTAGCCCTGTGAGTTTCATTCCAGATATGTGACTTCCAGAATTAGATTTATGCTGTTATAATTAAGCCACTGACTAGTAATTTGTTTCAGCAACAATAGGAAATAGACACTGAGGCAGATTTCTCTGGCAGCCCACTTTGCCCAGCTGCCTGTCCCCCAGGGAGATTCTCCTTCTAGAGCAAAGCCCTGAGCAGTTCTGAGTTTTGAGCCAGCATGGAAGGACACTTCTGTTGCAGCTTCCTCGTGCTCGTGGGGCTGGCGAGGGTGAAGACGGTTGGGAAGGGGACTGTATTAGCCAGACTTGAGCACAGCATCTCTGTAGATAACCAGGGACTTAGTGAGGACTCATGCTCAAGGACAGAGTGCTACCCCGCGTCTTATCCCTTTCCCTGGGTGCATTTCTTTGTGTGGTTTGGAGTCAGTGGGTCTCTTTGGATGCAAACTTCTCATTTGTAAATAAAGAGACTGGGTCAGATCCTGTCAGGCCACTGGCAGCAGACTCTGCCTTTGCCCTACACTCAGTCTGTGTCCTCTCAGTCCCCTTCCACCCCTGAATTCTCTTGCCTTTGACACCCCGCAGCCCCCACAGCCTTTGTTCCCTGTGTGTTCCCTCAAGGACAGAGCTCCCGGCTCCCCATTTGCTTGACAGAAACACTGTACAGAATAACTATCATAAAATATGTTTTTACCATATTCTCTAGATCCCAAAACATGACTCTTCTGGGGCAGAGACTGCTTTCCGCTGGAGTGGAAGACAAAGAAATGTGTGGCCTACTCCAGCGTTTTTTCAGTTATTTTTGCTGTAAATTATTAGCCCAGCAGAGGGCGCAGTTGGACATATAAATTTTCATAGGTAACAATGGCTGTGAGATTTCATTTTCCATAATCCTGTGATAGCTACTCAGAAACCAATTATAGTTACTCTATTTTGTGAAATAATTCAAGTAAGCAGACAAAAATAGAATAGTATATTTAATATCTATGTCACATACCCACTGTCATCTAGATCAAATTTTAGTTGTATGTGTATTTAATTCTTAAAAAAAAGAAAAACATTAACTGAAACTTGAATACTCTCCCTTTCTACCCAGAACCAGGTACTATCATGAATTTATTGTTTATGCTTACATTTTATGCTTTTAGTTTTTAAATTACATAATTTCACATCCATTTGTATAATAAAGTGTTGTTTTGCAGATTTAAAATTTTACATAAATGATCTCTCCCCCTTTTTTTTTTTTGGTGCTGAGGATTGAACTCAAAGGTATTCGACCACTGAGCCACATCCCCAGCCCTATTTTGTGTTTTATTTAGAGACAGGGTATCACTGAGTTGCTTAGCACCTCGCCGTTGCTGAGGCTGGCTTTGAACTGGCGATTCTCCTGTCTCAGCCTCCCAAAATGCTGGGATTACAGGCGTGCACCACCATGCCCCGCTTCATATTTTTGTTTCCTCCTGAAACTTTTTTTTTTTTAACCATTCCATATTATATTTTTGAGCTTTGTCTTTGGGGCTAAATGTACCCTTAGTTCATTTATTTAAACTGCCATCTAGTGTTCCATTGTGAGAACATAGCCCATTTATTGACCTATTCCTCAGCTGATGGATTGGTTTTCTATTTTATTTTTACAAAAATACTACCAGAATATTTTTGTTCATGTCTCCTTGTGTGCATAGGTTAGAGTTGTGAGATTGTGTGACATGAGCCTCTCCAACTTAAATACTTATTACCAAGGTGTTCTCCAAAATATTTGAACCAAATGCTCAGCAATGGTGGGACTAGCAAATGTATTTGATTTTTCCCATTGTCTCAACACTTTTTTTTCAGACTTTAAAATTTTGCAAATTACGGGTGTAGTGGCACATGCCTATAATCCTTGTGGCTTGGGAGGCTAGGGATGTGGCCCAGTAGTTAAGAACCCCTGGGTTCAATCCCTGGTACAAAAAGAAAACAACAACAACAACAACAACAAAAAAAAAAAAAAAAGAAAGAAAAAAAAAGAGAAAGAAAAAGAAAAAAGGTTTGCAAATACAATGAATAGGAAAACAGTTTCTCATAGTTTTATTTCCATTTCTTTCATTATTGATGAGGTTGATTTTCTTTTCATATGTCTATTAGCTATTACATTTCTTTTGTTTAATTTTATATTCAAGTTTTTTTTTTTGTTAATTTTTATGTTGGGTGATGAATAACCTGCCTTTGGTTGTTAGTTTGTCTAACTTCTCTATCATATTATGGCCACTTTTTTTTTTTTTTTTTTGATACTGGGGACTGAACTCAGGGGCACTTGACCGCTGAGCCACATCCTCAGCCCTATTTTGTGTTTTATGTAGAGACAGGGTCTCACTGAGTTGCTTAGTGCCTTGCCCTTGCTGAGGCTGGCTTTGAACTCGCCATTCTCCTGTCTTAGCCTCCCTAAGTGTTAGGATTACAGGTGTGCACCACTGTGCTCAGCATGGCCACTATTTTTTTAAAAATTTTTTAGTTATAGATAGACGCAACATCTTTATTTTGTTTGTTTATTTTTATGTGGTGCTGAGGATTGGACCCAGTACCTCACATGTGCGAGGCAAGCGGTCTGCCACTGAGCCACAACCCCAGTCCCTGGCCACTATGTTTTGAGTGTATGATTCACAAGTATCTTCTATATCTGAGCTTTTCTTTTTTTAAAAAAATATTTATTTTGTTTTATTTGTTCTAATTAGTTATACATGACAGTAGAATGCATTTTTTTAGTTTTTAAACATTGTTTTAAAATTAAGAAACTGACTTTATGTTTCATCTCTGATATGTTAAGTAATCAAAAAAGTCATCAATCTTATCCTTACAGTAACAAAAATGTCTGAAAATCAAATTACATTTCTTGAACCCAACAATGTACTCCTAGAGCTGTCAACTGGTATATATAATCTTTTTTTTTTTTTGGTACCAGGGATTGAACTTAGGGGTACTCAACCACTGAGCCACATCCCCAGCCCTATTTTGTGTTTTATGTAGAGACAGGGTCTCACTGAGTTGCTTAGCGCCTCACTGTTGCTGCGGCTGGCTTTGAACTGGCTATTCTCCTGTCTCAGCCTCCCTAAGTGCTAGGATTACAGGCGTGCGCCACTGCACCCAGCTGGTATATATAATCTTGAAGAATGGCTGGAGACAGAATATGGGCTAGTTTGAGATTAAGGAAACCTTTTGACTTAGGGAAACCCTCACAGTTCCACAATTTTCCTTCCAGATACCCTATCAGTTTCCCACTGAAGATTCCAAAAATACCTCATGTGTCTGATAGGATTAGGTTGTGAATTAAAATAAAGCCAATTAAGGGCAAAGTTTCAAAAAAATATTGGGAATATTGCAGTCAGAGATGGTAAGGGTGCCTGTGGGGGTGGTACACGTTGGTGAAACACTTGTGAAAGTCATAGTCCTCAGACACAGACTCACTTAAAGATGGCATAAGATTAGAAAAAAAAAACTCCTTTGTCCCATATCTGACCTGCAAAACAGCAAGGATCTAGTATAATAACAATCAATTACAGCTGAGAGTTGTTGTAATACACAGATTCTTTGTCCCTAAAGTAGTGTTTCAGGACACTCAAACAGTGAGATTAAAAAAAAAATACAGGGGGCTGGGGTTGTGGCTCAGTGGCAGAGCGCTTGCCTCGCATGTGTGAGGCACTGGGTTCGATCCTCAGCACCACATAAAAATAAATAAAATAAAGATTAAATAAAAACCATACAAATTTATTTAAAAAAAAAGTATAGGATGAAAACTTAAAGCCTCTGGTGCCTTTAGCTGCAAGTAAGCATTAAACACCAGACAAATCCTCACCAGATAAAATAAATACTCCTATCAGTGGCCTATTTATTTCATTTTTTATTTTTCAATAAAACATATCTGGCTTAACAAAAAATGACAAGACAGGCCAGAGGACATGCTAAAATGTGTTCTGAAAAATAAGACTCAAACATATCATGCATGTTTGAATTGCCAAGTTAAAAAAACTATAGTAATTATGATTAATATGTTAAATACTCTGATGGGAAAAAAGCATACAGCATGCAAAAACTTATAAACTATGTTAGGGAAAATGGAAACTTTAAGAATCAAAACAAAATTGTAGAAATTAAGCATGCTGAAATAGAAAGGAAGAATGCCTTTTGATGCCATCAATTAAATGATGGCCAAGGAAAGAAACCATGATCTTGATGATAAGTTAATTAAACATTTCCCAGACAAAACTTACAAATACAAAGGAAACAAATTAAAAATACAAAGGAAATAAAAGCAACCCAAGAACTTTGGGACAGTATCAAATAATAAAGCACTCATAATTAGAATACAAAAAGAAGAAAGGAAAATAGAGCAGAAAAAATATTTGAAGTAAAACTATCTGAAAATTTTTCAAAAACTAAGATGAGATAAAAAGCACAGATTTTGAGAGAATACCAAGTGGGATAAGTACCAAATACAATAGGTGAATAAATAAAGTAATACCTAGTCATCTCATATCCAAATTACAGAAAACTAAAAACAAAGAGAAAATTTTCAAAGAAGAAAGAAAAATAATTGCCTTATTTATACAGCTATAGAGGAATAAGGTTAAGAAGTTCATTGGATAGCACAATAACTAATTTTTATTTTCAACTGGTGTTCCTGAAACAGTCCTTTTCTCCACTGTAGATATAGCCCTATCTATAGGTAATATCTGTGTGAATTCCACAATTTGAATCTTTTTAAAATTCAATCTGCCAGTCTATGTCTTTTAATTGATGAGTTTAGGCCATTAATGTTCGCAGTTATCATTGAAATATGGCTTGTAGTCTCATTCTTTTTAGTTTATGTTTTTTACCTTGACTTGGTTTCTCCTTTGATTGGCTTTTCCTTTAGTGTAGTTCCTTCCTTTGCCAATTTTCATTGTTGTTTTTCACTTTTTCCTTGTAGAAAATTTGCCAACAATGCTCTCTAGTCCAGGCTTTCTTGCTGTAAATTCTTCTAACTTTTGTTTATCAGGGAAGGTTTTTATTTCATCATCAAATATGAAGCTTAATTTTGCCAGATGTAAAATTGTTGGTTGGTACCCATTTTCTTTCAGAGCTTGGCATATGATGTTCCAGGATCTCCTGGCTTTGAGGGTCTGGGTTCAGAAATCTGATGAAATTTGAATTGGTTTACCCCTGTATGCAATCTGTTCCTTCTCTCTTACAGCTTTTAAAATTTTATCCTTATTTTGTGTGTTTGGCATTTTCATTATAACATGACTTGGTGTGGATCTGTTGTAGTTTTGTACATTTGGTGCCCTGTAAGCCTCTTGTATTTGATTTTTCAATTCATTCTTTATGTTTGGGAAACTTTCTGATATTATTTCATTGAAGAGATTATGCATTCCTTTGGTTTGTATCTCTGTGCCTTCCTGTATCCCAATAATTCTTAGGTTTGATCTTTTGATGTTATCCCATAATTCTTGGATGTTCTGTTTATGGTTTCTTCATCTTCACTGTGTGGTCAACTTTATTTTCAAGAATATATATTTTGTCTTCATTGCCTGAGCTTCTATCTTTCATATTCTCTGGTCTGTTGGTGATGCTTTCTATTAAATATTTTACTTGGTTTATTGTTTCCTTCCTTTCAAGGATTTCTGCTTGTTTTTTTCTCAGAGTCTCTATCTCTTTCTTAAAGTAATCTTTTGCTACCTGTATTTGCTCTCTTATCGCTTTGTTGGAGTGATCAATTGTTGCCTGTATTTGCTCTCTAATCTCTTCATTGGATTGATCAATTGTTGCCTGAAATTGTTCTCTTATATTATTCTGTGCTTCACAGATCATTTTAGTTGTGTGTATTCTGAACTCCTTCTCTGACATTTCATCTACTGTGCTGTCAGTGGATTTTATTATTGTAGCATCTTGGTTTGATTGGGGCATTTTCTTCCCTTGTTTTTTTATGTTGTTCATGTGTCTTCTTCTCTAGCAGTGCCTATCTGAGGTATTGCAGTTTCTACCCTATAATCTTGCAGTGTCCCTGCCAGTTATCAATACCTCATCTCTAGTATAACCAGGCCTGCAAGGATCTCGGGGATGATCTTCTTGGTCCTGGCTGGTGACTCTAGATGTAAGTAGACAAGGACATCTGCTAGTGGGTAGATAGGTGGCCGCATTGTGGTGCTCAGTTGGTCTCTTCCTCTGTGTGTGTATGGTCAGTCCAGTATTTATCTATAGGCTTATAGATCCCCTACAGTGTTCCAATACCTCTCCTTTAAGGAGGAAACCAATATTAACCAATCTCAATACAAACAATATATAATTTTAGACCAAGTAGCTCCTAATAGGACATTTACAGCTTTGTCACAATATACAGAAATTATGAGATCAGTTAGTATCTGCTATATAAACAATAGGTTTGCAAAGGGGTCTATAGTTTCTGCTGGTGGACTAAAGAGAACCAGGGGGTAGGATGAGATGTTAGGGAGGTAGGAAGTGAGGATATAGAGTTATTAGGTCTTAGAAAGCATGAAAGAGGAACCCAAAAGAAGTTGACTAGTAGTAGAAAAGAGAGAGAGATTTGGGGAAGACCAGTAAGTAGGAAGAAAATAGAGTACAACAAACAAGGAAACATAAAAATTAAGAAAAATAAAACATGTAAAGATAGAAGATACAAGACTATATAATGCAACTGTAATATACCAATCAGATATCCCAGTCCTCAGTAGCCTAATGCATAAAAAATACTTGGTTTCACAAATGTTGGGAATGTGAGAGTGGGAAAAGAGTGAGAGAGGGAAAAGAAGAAAAAGAAAGGAAGAAAAGAAAAGCAGAAAAGAAAAAAAAGTGATGATAGAGGAAAAAAAGTATCAAGGTAAATAAAAAGGCTTGCTTCCCCTCTCATCTAGTAGTTGGCATTGTTTGTTGTTTACTGGTATCTCTTGGCTCAGGTCCAACGTGGTTACAAAGGAGTCCCAAAATAGAGGCATCTGCTTTTTGAGATAGAGTGTAGGGCCAGGCCAGGCAGTAGTGTTGGGCGACATGTTCAGAGATGCCACTCTGTGGCGTATTGTGTCGAAGTGGACGGTTGACTCCAGATCCTGTCCAGTGTCCCTAGGTGTAGGTGAGTGGGGGGATTTCACATTGGTAGATGGAGGTTCATACAGGAGCAGCAGCCAGGGGTCTTGCATGGGAGCTGGGGATCCTGCACAGGAGCTACAACTAGGGGTCCTGCGTGGGTAGGCGATCTGAGGTCCTGCGCAGTGTGTGGGCACTGGGGTGGGTCCTGCATGGGCGATTGGCCAGGTTCCTGTGTGGGCAAGTGGCTGGGGTCCTGCGCCGGTGAGCAGCCAGTGTTCTGTGCAAATGCTGGGGCCTGGTGACCCTCCTGGGTATGCGACTGGAATTTCTGCATGGAGGCAGCTGTTGGGGTCCTCTACTAACTCACAGAGAAACAGTATTTCCACTACTTTAATCTCCGGGTCTTGGAGAGACTAGGAACACAGCATCAGTCTAGGCTGTCATCTTGGATCCCTTCTCTGAACTTTGCTCTTAACACTGCCTTCATAGTCCCAGAGATTTTGATATGTTGTATCTGTATTCTCATTTACCTTGAGGAATATTTTTTTCATCTCCTCCCTAATGTCTTCTATTATCCATACATCATTCAATAGCATATTGTTTAGTCTCCAGGTGGAGTAGCTTCTATTTTTAATTTTATCATTGATTTCTAATTTCATTCCATTATGATCTGATAGAATGCAGAGTAATATCTCTATTTTTCTGTATTTGCTAAGACTAGCTTTGTGGCATAGCATATGATCTATTTTGGAGAAGGATCCATGTGCTGCTGAGAAAAAGTATATTCGCTTGTTGATGGATGAAATATTCTATATATGTTTGTTAAGTCTAAATTATTGATTGTATTCTTGAGTTTCTTTGTTTAGTTTTTGTGTGGAAGATCTATCCAGTGGTGAGAGAGGTGTGTTAAAGCTGCCCATTATTATTGTGTTGTGGTCTATTGGATTCTTGAAATTGAGAAGGTTTTGTTTGATGTATGTAGATGTTCCACTGTTTGGGGCATAAATATTTATGATTGTTATGTCTTGTTGATGTGTGATTCCCTTAAACAGTATGAAATGACCTTCTTTTTCTCTTCTGACTAACTTTGGTTTGAAGTCCACTTTATCTGATATGAGGATGGAAACTTCTGCTTGTTTATGCGGTCCATGTGAGTGGTATATTTTTTCCTAACCTTTCACCTTCAGTCACTGGTTGTCTTTTCCTATGAGGTGAGTATCTTAAAGGTAGCACATTGTTGGGTCTTTTTAAAAAATCCAATCTGCCAGTTTATGTCTTTTAATTGATTAGCTTAGGCATTAATAGTCAGGGTTATTTTTGAAATATAATTTCTATCCCTGGTCATGTTGGCTTATTTTTGTTTTTTAAAGTGACTTGGTTTCTCCTTTCATTGGCTTTTCCTTTAGTGTAGTTCTTCCCTTTGCTGATTTTCATTGTTGTTTTTCATTTCCTCCTTATGAAACATTTTGCTGAGAATGTTCTGTAGTGCAGACTTTCTCTTTGTAAATTCTTTTAACTTTTGTTTATCATGGAAGGTTTTTATTTTATTTTATTATCTTTTGGTACTTGGGATTGAACTCAGGGGCACTTGACCAGTGAGCCACCTCCCCAGCCCTATTTTTTATTTTTATGTAGAGACAGGGTCTCACGGAGTTTCTTAGTGCCTCGCCATTACTGAGGCTGGCTTTGAACTGGTGATTCTCCTGTCTCAGCCTCCCAGAGTGCTGAGATTACAGGTGCACACCACTGTACCTGGCTGGAGTTTTTTATTTTGTCATCAAATCTGAAGCTTAATTTTGCTGGTTATAAAATTCTTGCTTGGCATCCATTTTCTTTCAGAGCTTGGTACCTGTTGTTTCAGAGTCTCCTAGCTTTGAGAGTCTGGGTTGAAAAATCTGCTGAAATCTGAATTGGTTTTCCCCTATATATAATCTGAAATTTTTCTCTTGTGGCTTTTAATATTCTATCCTTATTCTTGTATGCTAGGCATTTTCATCATAATGTGCCTTGGTGTGGATCTGTTGTAATTTTGTACATTTGGTGCCTTATAAGCCTCTTGTATTTGATTTTCCATTTCATTCTTCATGTTTGGGAAATTATCTGATATTGATATTATTTTTTTGAAGAGATTGTGCATTCCTTTGGTCTGTATCTCTGTGTCTTCCTCTAGCTCAATAATTCTTAGATTTGGTCTTTTCATGTTATCCCATAGTTCTTGGAGTTTCTACTTGTGGTTTCTTACCATCTTCACTGTGTGGTCAACTTTATTTTCAAGATTATATATCGTCTTCATTGTCTGAAGTTCTTTCTTTCAAGTTATCTAGTCTATCAAGTTATCTAGTTAATGATGCTTTCTATTGAATTTTTAAATTTGGTTTATTGTTTCCTTCGTTTCAAGGATTTCTGTTTGTTTTTTTCTCTAGAATCTCTCTTTCTTGAAGTAATCTTTTGCTACCTGTATTTGCTCTCTTCTTTGTTGGAATGAGCAATTGTTGCCTGTATTTGCTCTCTTATGGCATAGTTTGATTTGTAGATCATTTTTTATGTACTTCTGAATTCCTTCTCTGACCTTTCATCTATGTGCTATCAATGGATTCTCTTATTGTATCATCTTGGTTTGTTTGGGACACTTTCTTCCCTTGTTTCTTCATATTGTCCATGTATCTTCCTATCTAGCAGTGCAGATATAAGGTATTACAGTTTCTACTCTATAATCTTGTAATGTCCCTGAAGGTTACCAATACCTTGCTTTTAAGGGGGAGATCAATATTACAGCACCCAATGCAAACAATATAAAGCCGTAAACCAAAATAGCTCCTATTTAGACACTTACAGTTCTGTTGCAATAAACAGAAGTGATGTGTTCAATTAATATCTGCAATATGGATAGTAGGTTTGCAGAAGGGTCCACAGTTTCTAATAATGGACAAATAGAGAGTGGGTGGTGTAGAATGTGGGGTTTCTGAGGTAGGAGGTGAGAGTATAGATGTATTAGATCATAGGAACAGTGAAAGAAGAATCAAGACAAGTAGGCTAACAGGGATACCTCTTGTGTAACCAGGCCTGCAGGGACCTTGGTGATGGTCTTCCAGGTTTTGTCTCTAGATGCAAGAGGCTGGGAGAGCCATGCATTGGTAGAAGGGGGGTCGCAGTATGGTCACTCTGTTCCTCTTCCTCCACACAAAGGACTGGGGTTGCTCTTGAGCTTTTCTTTTAGATGAGTCTATGGTGGTTATTTTTAAAAAATTTAATGTAATTAATCAGTATTTCTCACTATAATTTTGGCTATTTGAGTTTTGTTTAGGACTTCCATATCCATGTATGACATAAATATATTATTCTACATATTTCTAAAGATTTTTTAACTTTTGTTCTTCACATTTAACCTTTAAATGATCTGGATTAAAATAGGTCTATTTTTCCATGTGGAGAATTGGTTGCTCTGGAACCAGTTATGAATAGTTCATTCTATCCTCAGTGATCTGGCATGGCTCAGGGTTCTTACATGCAGAAATTTGTTTCTGGGATCTCTGTTCGGATCTACTAGACTAGAGGTTTTCAACCTTGGTACTATTGATATTTTGGACCAAATAATTCTTTGTTGTGAGCAGCTGTCCTGTGCATTGTAGATGGTTTGGTGGCATCTCTGGATTTTCCTCACTGGCTGCTAGTAGCATCTCTCAAGTTGTGACAATTAAAAATGTCTCCAGACATTACCCTTGGTGAAAACCACATTATACTAATTATCCATGCCTATAACAGTACCAGAACATATGTGTGTGTGTGTGTGTGTGTGTGTGTGTGTGTATTTCCTATCCATTCATTGGAAGAAATAGGAATCTACCCACCTCCTGAAGATCCCTGAGTCTTGTCCCAGTGTTGTCTCTTGGTGGAGAGAAGCATTTTATTGCTTGAATGCAGTTTCTGGTGACACAACTTGGGAGGCTCATTTGGCTGTTCTGGCAACACTTGCTAGTGTTTCAGAATTTGCTGGATCCTCATCCTTGAAGGGGAAATTCCTGCTCCTCGATGTTGGATCTTGGGATGAGGAAGAGCAAGCTGCAACTTCTTAGTTGAGAGGCACCCATCTCCACACAGCAGTCTCCTTCTCATTCTCCTGAACAAAGGTTGATGAAGGTGTTTTGTCCACTGGATCTGTCCTTCCTGACTTTATCTTTGTGCTTCTTTTTATGTTTCATGGTATAATTCAGAACTCGCTTTGCTATTTCAGTTCACTATTTTATTCTTTTATTTGATCCACTTTGCCATTCAGACCATCTTTTCATAAAACTGAAGAAACACTTGGATATCTCTGAGGGGAGCTGTTCTCTGGATTCTGTGTTCTCAGCTGCTATTTTTCTTTTTGGAATATTTAGTGTATCTCCTCGTGCTCCTTTCTCCAAAGCATTTGGTGATTTTTGTTTGTTGCATATCTTTGAAAGTGTGCTTACTTATTCTGTTACTGTTGTCTGCCTCCAGTAAGAGTGGGTGGTCCCTCACCATGGAGGCTCCTTACTCTTATTGGGGTCAGTAGCTCTCCATTGCTCACACACTTTACTGTGCAGTGCATTGGAGAAATAGAAGGGAGGCCAACTGTTTAATGCTAATATAGTTTTTCCCGACCCAAAGCCCTCATCAGTGCTGATCATAATCCCAAAAGATACCATCCCAAATGCTGAAATCTGGAAAGAACTGCAATTCCCATTGGAAAAAACAAGGCTATGTAACAGCAGTAGATACTTCTGTTGTGTTTTTATATGTTTCTCAAGTAAATCCCCCTGTGAAAATGTAAATACATGCTTTTTTTAAACAGAAGTTTTAAAATTAATTTTGTATTTTGATATTTTGGAATTTTACACTGTAGAGATTTTGATCTCAGGATTTCAACATTCAGGATGATGGTATTTGAGATTATGTCTTTCAGGATTATGGCCCAAACTCATTTCTTACTGATCATACTAATAAATACTCTCAAAGTTTGACTCCTTACATTCATGGATGATAGGCTTAAGTTCCCTAGGCTACTCCTTCCTCTTCTGCTTTTTTTTTTTTTTTTTTT